>CM054060.1:228697755-229300907 GCA_028641055.1 Alopecurus myosuroides | reverse complement strand
CCAGGGTGGCCTCACCACCTCCAGGCGCGGCCAAGGGGGGCCGTGCCTGGCTATGGTGAGGGCCCCCTGGTGCCCGTCTTTGACTCCTCTTCGGACTTCTGGATGCTTCCAGGGAAAATAGGGACTTCGGGATTCGTGGGGTCCAATTCAGAGAATATTTCTAGAACAACTTTTCTGAAATAAAAAACAGCAGAAAACTGGGAATTGGCAATTGGCATCTTGTTAATAGGTTATTCCCGGAAAACGTGTAAAAATGCTAGAAAGAAGGGAGAAAACATGATGCAATTGGCATAATATCAACATGGAACATCAAAAATTATAGATACGCTGAAGACGTATCAAGCATCCCCAAGCTTAGTTCCTATTCGTCCTTGAGTAGGTAAACGATAAAAAAAAAATTCTGAGGTGACATGCTACCACACAATCTTGATCATAATATGTAAAACAGAGCATGTAAACTAGGATCAAATGAACTAAAGTTGTGATCTATATTTGATAACAATAAGTAATGCATAAACAAATAAGAAGAAAGAAGTAAAACTTTTAATGAATCAATACTAAAAGACTATCAAATGTGCAAATTTTAGCAGAGATGATTTAAGCTTTCAAGATCAACAATATCATGCTCGTTAAGCTTTCCACATGATGCAATGCTTGAATCTTAAACTATTTGCGCACTAAAAACAAGCAAGTGTTCTGCGTTGGTCCCTGGCACCGGGATGTTATGGCAAAGAGAACATTATGGGGGGTTTGGAAGGTCAATGGAAGAAAGGCTCACAAAGCTTAAAGTGGTCATTAGATAAGAGAAAGTCTTACAACCGAAGCTATGCAAGAAGTAGGGATTGACACACAACGGATGCACATAGAGCTATAAGTGTATGAAAGCTCTCCGATGGAACTAGTGGGGGTGCATCCAACTTGCTTGCTCACGAAGTCCTAGAGCTCATTTCAGGAGGCTCATCATTGGAATATACAAGCCAAGTTCTATAATGTAAAGTTCCCCACATAGTTATGAATGAATGATAATATGAAAAATTTCTCCAAACTGAAGCATTGGTGCTAAACATGAAGCACAAGTGTGGTATAAAGGATAGTGATGTGCCCCCTCTCTCTCTTTATTCTCTCTTTGGACCTTTTTTATCATAACCGGTAGGGGAAACATCCTATATTACAATGAATCATCACACTTTTAGTACTCATAAATCATAATGGAATATCTTTGATGTATCCAACTGCATGCTCCTCCCAGTGTAGCAGTATGCATAAATAACCATGAAGCTCATCATCAAGTAACATAATGGAGGTGGATGTTGTGCAGCAATATATCTCGGAATGGCTATGGAAATGCCATGATAGGTAGGTATGGTGGCTGTTTTGAGAAAGAATATATGGGCTTATGTGTAGGAGAACAAAGTCCTCCCACGGGATTTGCATGCACTGGCGAAGTTTGCACCAACTCTCAATGTGACAAAGGGCAATGCACAGTACCGAAGAGGCTAGCAAATATGGATGGTGGAAGTGTCAGGAACTGAAACATAGACTCACGAGTTAAAAGGTTGCAGCAAGCAAATCATATTTACAAGGCACAATGCAAATCACTCCAAGAGGGTCCGTGGCACTGACAAGTCACTGTTAGCTACCCCGACCGTAGCGCGTAACAAAAGGACGATCAGAAATGTATCACTCGTAGCAATCATATACCATTATTTCTATCAGCTGGTAATTTTAAGTATGGCACAGTTTCAAGTTTCTTAGACCAACCATTAAAAGTTTCTACTTACTAGTCTTTCCCGTTTATCCATTAAGCAAATTAATATCTCAAAACAACAGCAGTGATTCAAGTGAAGCAGTTTAGTGATCTACAAGACCATGCGAATTTTTCCACTATACCAACTATCACATAAGCATTTCTATTCCCAACCAAGCACATATATATGACAACAAAAACTCTCTCTAAGCATACATCAATGAAAACTAGAGAGTACTAATACCTCTAAATAAGAGATGAATGCAAAACATGAGCTAAATAAATGCAGCAGCCAGACAAAGATTAAGAATACAAAGTATTCCCATGAAAAACTGGAGCGTGTCACTCTCCAATAAAAGTATGCTGGGGTCCAACCAAGATTATTGCAAAAATAAAAACAAACTGAAAGCAAAAATAAAATACGCTCCAAGTAAAGCACATAAGATGTGACCGAATAAAAATATAGTTTCACTAGAAGTGACCTGATAATTTGTCGATGAAGAAGGGGATGCCTTGGGCATCCCCAAGCTTAGACGCTTGAGTCTTCCTGTAATTTTCTGGGATGTACCACCAAGGAATCCCCAAGCTTATGCTCTTCACTCTTCTTGATCACGTCATATCATCATCTTCTCTTGACCCTTGAAAACTTCCTTCACACCAAACTTCTCACAATCTTCATTAGCAACGTTAGTGCAATCGAAATAATAAATTCACATGGTTTAGTTTCAACACAATACTAACACTCATAGACACATTAGCTACTGTCACAAATTCTTTTTAAACTCTTTTTCTCAAAAGAACACCAAAACAAAGATATTAAGATGCAGATGCAATTATTGGCAGAAACCTGTCAAAATAGGACAACAGGTAAAGATGATTTTTTTTTCGAAAATATTCTGTTGCTCAAACAAAACGTGTTGAACTAAGAAAAATTGCGTATATAGCCCAGAATTACGCACAAAAAAACTCAGGTCATTTTGAATTTTCTGTGATTTTATACGAATTTAACAGTGGACAGCAGAAATCTGTTTCCTGCGCAGAAATCCGAAATATAGTCTCAACTTTCCACTAGAGGCTTTACATGGCTCAACAAAGACACAAAAGAAAATATACAGCGGGGTTTCTAAGGAAATAGACAACACCCAGGTGCAAAGCACGTAGAAAGAAACGACTTAAAATGGGTTGAAAACGGAGAAATAAAATGGGTTGTCTCCCGGTAGCGCTTTTCTTTAACGCCTTTCAGCTAGGCATAGAAAGCAACTCAAGTATTTTCAAGTGAGGAAGCATCAACATAATAACTTGCTCTAATAATAGAGTCAAAAGTTAGCTTCATTCTCTTTCTAGGAAAGTGTTCCATACCTTTCTTGAGTGGGAATTGATAATTAATACTCCCCTCTTTCACATCAATAAGAGCACCAACGGTTCTAAGAAAAGGTCTTCCCAAAACAATAGGATAACAAGCATTGCATTCAATGTTCATAACAACAAAATCAACAGGTACAAGGTTATTGTCAACCATAATGAGAACATCATCAATTCTACCAAAACGTTTCGTTTTAGCATTATCAGCAAGATGGACATCCAAATAACGGTGTTCCAACAGTGGTAGATCAAGCATATCATAAAGCTTTTGAGGCATAACATAGATACTAGAACCAAGATCACACAAAGCATTGAAATCAAAAACATTTACTTTTATCTTAATGATGGTCTCCCAACCATCATCTAATTTCCTCGGGATAGATGTTTCAAGTTTCAGCTTTTCTTCTCTAACTTTCATGAGAGCATTGGTAATATGTTTAGTAAATGCCATATTCATGGCACTAGCATTGGGACTTCTAGAAAGCTTTTGTACAAACATAATAACTTCATAGATACTGCAATCATCAAAATCAAAATTATTATCATCAAAAGTAATGGGACCATTATCTCCCACATCTCTAAAAATTTCAGCACTTTTGTCAGAAGCAATTTCAGCAATTTGAGGCAATTTAGCACGTTTCACCGAAGGGGTGGAGACTTTGTTAGCCCCAACTACTTTACCATTGATAGTAGGAGGTTTACTAGCACTTGGAGCTTCAGTTTTACTAGTGGTGGTGATAGTGCAAACTCTAGCAATATTATTCTTTCTAGCCAATTCATCTTCTCTTTCCCACCTAGCACGTAATTTAGCCATCAACCTAACATTATTACCAATTTGAACTTGGATGGAATTCAAAGTTTTACTTTCTTTAACATCATGTGGCAAAACCTTCAGTTTTAGAAAATCAACATCAATAGCTAGGTTATCTACTTTAGAGGCAAGAACATCTATTTTACCAAGCTTTTCCTCAATAGATTTATTAAAAGAAGTTTGTGTGCTAATAAATTATCTAAGCATGTTTTCAATATGAGAGGTAGAGATTTTATTATTATTATTGTATGAATTGCCATAAGAATTATCATAACCATCATTAGGAGGATAGGGCTTATAATTGTTTCCACCAAAATTATTTCTATAAGCATTGTTATTAAGATTATTATTTCTAATAAATTTCACATCAACATGCTCTACTTGAGCAACCAAAGAGGCTAAAGGAACATTATTTAGATCAACTTGAGCTTTACCATTAACAAGCATAGACATAATAGCATCAAGCCTTTCACTCAAAGAGGAGGTTTCCTCAACAAAATTTACCTCCTTACCTTGTGGAGCTCTCGCAGTGTGCCACTCTGAATAATTTATCATCATATCATCAAGAAGATTTGTTGCATTGCCCAAAGTGATGGACATAAAGGTACCTCCAGCAGCTGAATCCAATAGGTTCCTTGAGGAGAAAATCAGTCCTGCATAAAAGGTTTGTATAATCATCCAAGTAGTCAGTCCATGAGTGTGACAATTCTTCACCATAGTTTTCATTCTTTCCCAAGATTTAGCAACATCTTCATTATCAAATTGTTTAAAATTCATTATGTCACTTCTCAGGGATATAATCTTAGAAAGAGGATAATATTTTCCAATGAAAGCATCTTTACACTTAGTCCATGAATCAATACTATTTGTAGGCAAAGATAGCAACCATTATTTAGCTCTTCCTCTCAAAGAGAAAGGAAATAATTTTAGTTTAATAATATCTCCATCCACATCTTTATATTTTTGCATCTCACATAGTTCGACAAAATTATTAAGGTGAGCAGCAGCATCATCAGTACTAACACCAGAAAATTGCTCTTTCATAACAAGATTTAATAAAGCAGGTTTAATTTCATTGGAAGCAGCAGTAGGAGAAGGTGGAGCAATAGGTGTGCAAATAAAATCATTGTTGTTTGTGCTAGTGAAGTCACAATACTTAGTATTCTCAGAGGAACTCATTTTAGCAAAATAAAAGCAAGCAAATAAATAACAGCTATAAAGTAAACTAATTTTTTGTGTGTTTTTGATATAAAGAAGCAAAACAAGACAAAAAATAAAAACAAGACAATAAACAAAATAAAGAGGTTGAGAGTGAGAGAATCCCCTTGCCAGAAGATTTCTTCCTCCCCGACTACGGCACCAGAAATTCTTTGCTACACCTTGATGGTGCCTTGACGGGCATAATTCTTGATGATGATGAATTTTAAGTCCCCAGCAACGACGCCAGAAATTCTTGATGCTTGTGATGGCGTGTTGGGAACCCCAAGAGGAGGGTGTGATGATTACAGCGGTAAGAATTTCCTCAGTTAAGAACCAAGGTTATCAATCCAATAGGAGAAAGAGGATCTTCGGAAGGTTGATGCCACTGACGGTGGTGATAGCGCCTCACCAGTGTCAGCAACAACGTGGAACATGCACACGACACAACCAAAATACTTTGTCCCAATGGTACAGTGAGGTTGTCAATCTCACCGGTCTTGCTGAAAACAAAGATTAGACGTATAGTGCAGAAAATGATGTATGCTTGCAGTAAGTAAAGAAAGCAGGGAATTGTAGTGGTTTGTTTAATAGTGTAGGAAAAATGGACCGGGGTTCATAGGTTCACTTGTGGTGTCTCTCCATAAAAGATAGCATACTGGGTGAAAAATTACAGTTGGGCAATTGACAAATAGAGGTTGCACCGTAGTGCACATTCATGGCATGATGACTACTATGATATTTAGTGCGTGCATTACAACAATATACATAGACCGTAATCCAACTGCATCTATGACTAATAATCCACCCTCAGGTTATCATCCGAACCCCCTTAGCTATTAAGTTGCAAGCAACAGATAATCGCATTAAGCAATGTGTGTAATGTAAGCAATGATTGTGCACGCGGGCACTCACACCGTTGTTTTCTCCCTAGTGGCAACATCACATCCTTCCCCGTCACATTTTTGTCACTCGAGCACAGGCGAAAAGAAGGCATGAACCCAACTATCGAGCATAAATACTCCCTCTTGGAGTCACTAGCAACTACTTGGCCAGAGCAACCACTAGCAAGGAAAGCATGCAAGATCACAAATAACACATGCAATAAAGACTATAATCAACTTGGCATAATTTCAATAATCATCGGATCCCATTAAACATGGCACATAGAATTACATAAGAACAATCTCGATCATGTTAGGCAGCTCACGACATCTAAACATTGAGGCATAGGAGGAGAAGACAACCATCTAGCTACTGCTATGGACCCGTAGTCCAAGGAGGAGCTACTCACGCATCACTCCGGAGGTAGGCATGTTTATGAAGAGGCCTCCGGTGATGATATCCTCTCCGGCAGGGTGCCGGGAGACAGCTTCAGAACCCACCTTATCTAGGGTTGACGACGACGGTGGCTGCGGATATTTTTGGGGATTTTTGATCAGGTGCCTACGGTTTTCCTTCGGAGGGTAATAAATAGGCAAAAGGGCGACGTCGGTGGGCCACGAGGGTGGCCTCACCACCCCCAGGCGCGGCCAAGGGGGGTCGCGCCTGTCTATGGTGAGGGCCCCCTGGTGCCCGTCTTCGACTCCTCTTCGGACTTCTGGATGCTTCCGGGGAAAATGGGAACTTCGGGATTTGTGGGGTCCAATTCCGAGAATATTTCCAGAACAACTTTTCTAAAATCAAAAACGGCAGAAAGCAGGGAACTGGCAGTTGGCATCTTGTTAATAGGTTAGTCCCGGAAAACGTGTAAAAATGCTATAAAGAAGGGAGAAAACATGTAGCAATTGGCATAATATCAACATGGAACATCACAAAATTATAGATACGTTGGAGACGTATCAATGATGCACCCGGTGGATGATATAACGGAGGTTACACCTTGTGAGCTGCATGTGAAAGTCATCAACATAACCATTAAGGCAGTGGTCGGCTATGTGAAACCAATGGGCCCTGAACCTACTCACCATGGTCGGCCGATTCCACGGGGCTACGCTGTTGCCGGGGTGGATGAAGTTATGAACGGATTCAAGTGGGCGAAGCTTGACTATCTCGAAGGTGAAGACGAGGAGGTGACTGAACTTGGAGACACCAAGAACTTGGCCATTGTATGGCTAAAGGAACACATCGTGCTTCCAAATTGGACGCCAAGGCATCCTTCTCCGTCGCCGCCTCAAGACTTGTCTCCAGCGCAACAGTCGTCTTCGTACTCTCCGCCTCGCTCGCCGTCTCCGGCGTGTGCGTCTACGCCACTGCGTCAGCCGTCTCCGCCCACGAAGTCTGAGGGCAGCAAAAAGCGGAGGAGAACCACCACATCACCGAAGCGTCGACTGTCGGCCCTCCCAAAAGTACCAAATCAGAATCTACCCAAGTTACCTTACCATTATGCCGACAAGCAAACCCAGGAGATCGCACATGACGAATACGAGGCGTGAAGTCTAAGCAGAAGGCGCCGAAAGAGCCAGATTTTCCCAACACCAAAGAAGACAAAGCCCGAGCGTTGAAAATGGTGAAGACCCTTTATCAACTCGAGCCGAGGCTGTCATCGGACTATAACTGCTCTATTCAAAAGTCACACCATGAAACGGTGCGGTCGAAGAAGAGTATTAGCTCAAGCGGGAAGTGCAGGAAATCAGTTGACCAGCTCAGACAACAGAAAAATCAATCCATCCCCCCGCTCATAGTGAATTCCAATATCGAGGTGGGGCCGACCACAGGTGCGGGCGAGCAAATTGACCCGGTGTTTACTGTAATGTACGTACTAGCGGCCGCTGCTGCGGGTATGTCCATTTTGCAGTATCTCCAGACCTTAGCAACCTTCTCCCCTTCTGATTTAGCGTACAAATACTGGCACGGGCATCCTCTAGTCAGACCTGGGGAGGAAAATAATCTACTAAGAAAAATACGAAGAGTGCATAATTGGTACATGGAAGCCTTGAAGGATCTAATGACTGGATAGTGATGGGAGTTAGAAACGAGCATCACCGGTATGGAGAAAGAGTTATTCTGATTCAGTTTGTAGAATTATTTCAGCTATTCCAGCAGAAGGCCCTCGAAAAATCTATCCTCAGTGCCTATTGTCTTTAAGTATTTATTTCTGTAATTAAGTCTCTAGCTAGCTCACCTCGTTCATTGCATTTATAATAATACTCGCTATATTATAATTACAGAATGAAGATTCTCGAATGCAAAAGAGGACAAATCTATGACATTGGGTTCATTGACCCATATTGGGTTAATCAAAAAACTCTGGACACAAAACCCAAGAAGACTGAACATAATATTGTGATGGCATTAAGGTTTCATGAAACCAAGAGGGAAATACTTTTTCCTTACAACTTTGGGTGAGTGTTACTGTCTTGTAAACATTCTGTTTTCCTTACTCGATGATAAGTGTATAACTGATGAGTTATGTTTGCGCAGATTCCACTATATTCTGCTAATATTTGAAACTGACAAAGGAAAAGTACTGGTAATGGACTCGAAACATAAACCCCTTGAGCTATGGGAAGGAATGCAGCAACTGATCCAGCGGTAAGTTCAATCTTTATGACACTATATCAACAACTTTTGTTCATTTTCTGATAACTCCCTTTGTTCATTTTATTTTCCGGGCAGCGCTTGGAAACGGTTCTCAACAAAGGCTAGGGGTTAATGGAAGGAGAAGCTTACATTTGAACATCTGCAAGTAAGTACTTCTAAGTGGGGGGCATCCGTCCCGGTTATTACCTAAAAATTCTACTGTTATAATGCTTGATTATTATTTTGATTGAAACCATATTCTTGTAAAGTGCTTGGACCAGGGAGACGGGAACCACTTATGTGGATACTATGTCTGCGAGTTCATTCGTCAAACGACCTGCGACAAGGGCAGAGATTTAGAAAAACTTCGTGTACGTCAACCATCACTTTTATCTTATTACCATCTATTGACAGTACCTTATATATTGACCACTCTTCTTTATATTAGATTGAACGGCTGCGGGACGGTCCTCTACCAAAGGATCGCATACGAGCAATTCAAGAGGAAATTTGCGTATTCTTAGATGTAGAGGTCCTTAACCCAGGAGGAGAATACTATTGCCCTTTCAGCTGTCTTGGATGAACTTGAGACTCAAATTCTTAGATGCATAATACTTACATGTATATTCGAGTCATGGTGCATGTGGTGGTGTATTCGAGTACTTATGGGAAAGAGTACATACTTGTATATTCTTCACTCCTTACTTGTATATTCGAGTCATGGTGTGTAATTACTTGTATATTTTTCAAGTATATTCTAATGCGATCACCATATATACTTGTATATTCTAATAAAATGGAATACAATAAAAAATCATGGCGGCTCGGGACCCCCCGCACCAGTGAGAAAGAGAGTGTCGCGCCCGCTTCCCGATCGGTGGGCGCATCCTCTTCTCCCCCGGTGCCCACTACGGCGGAGGTTGCCCCGACCGCATCGCTCGGGGGCCCTCGTACATATTATTGACCTAGGACTGGAACGACAGGTGGGAAAGAGTACTTACTTGTATATTATAATAAAATGGAATATAATAAACCAAACCCTAAAAGGAAAACAAGAAATGAAAAAAAAAATTATGCCGCGGCGGAGAAATGGCCAAAATGTTGCCGCGGCAGTGGGGGTATTCATCCGGTACTTGTTACGAACTGGGACGAATGGTCCTGGCCAGGGACTAGCCGGCAGTGGCCATGTGGACGACCTATTCGTCCCGGTTCTTAACACAACTGGGACGAATGGGGGGATTCATCCCGGCTGCCCCATCCCGGTTGGGCAACCGGACAAATGGCTCTAAAAACCGGGATGAAAGGGGGGGTTTCTACTAGTGTGGTCTCGCATTTTAAATAAGGAAAGACCTATGTGTAATTGTGCTAGTCCCTGAATCTTATTGTTAGCACCACAGTTAAGATGAAATATCATTCAAATATGTCAAAACTCTATTACATCGCATGATCTAGTCTTTACAATATACTTTACAACTTGCATAGCCCAAGGCTATCATCATACAAAGTTGAGCAGCGGAAAATAATTTACATCAATGAGCCTCATCATCTTCATGTGTCACAGGCAAACATGTTGGTTGTAAACATGTTTTTTGTTTGTTTAAGTTGGGACTATGTCATTAATTAAATTAGAGTTATTTTAATGATAAGTTCCTAGTAATCAATATTGCTCAAGCATGAAGCATAATTTATTAAAAAAAATTGCATAATAGTAAATTTCCACATTTTTACTCCATGTGTTTTAAACACATTGGATTAAGGAGAAAAGTGTCTTCTCATGAAAGTGGTATGGAAATTAATTAAGTTAAGATTGTGAATCTTTGGAGAAGGACTAAATGAAAGGGGCAACATGCAAATGTTTCCAATTCATCACCTTGTACATGAATTTATGTATGAGATACATAAAGTTCAAACTTAATATTTGAATAAAGGTCATGTGAGGAATTTGATGTTATATTCACTTTATGAAATATTCATCGAAATTCCAAGATAATGGCCACAAGGTGCAAACCAAAACAAACAAGATAAAGATGTGGGGACGAAGGACGCTGGAGGTGTCCGGGGAGGGATCACGCGACGAGTAGCCGCGTGAGGTAAGAACAGCACACTGCAAACAACACGATCTACCCAGGTTCAGGGCCCTCGTGAGGAGGTAAAACCCCTACTCCTGCCTCTCTGTATGTATTATGATGTTTCTCCGAGTAGCCACAGTACAAAGAGTATCGTTACCGAGTAGCCACTCTCCTCTCTCCGAGTAGGGCTAGGTCAAGAACTTAGGGTTTCTAGGGTTTATGCGCGATCCAGTGTCCCGTTTTCACGCAGGAGGCGGCGGGGCACCTTATATACATGGTGCCCAGCCGGATACGTCCAAACATGGACAAGTGTCGACATTGTGTGCACATCGTCCTTCTTCCGGGTTCCCGCTGACAGCTTTGGTTCCTAACCTTGG
Organism: Alopecurus myosuroides; assembly: GCA_028641055.1. Classification (NCBI taxonomy): domain Eukaryota; kingdom Viridiplantae; phylum Streptophyta; class Magnoliopsida; order Poales; family Poaceae; genus Alopecurus; species Alopecurus myosuroides. The sequence goes on along the minus strand of CM054060.1, from coordinate 229,289,822 downwards.
CTTCATCTGGAAAGTCGTTGGGCAAAACTAGGGGACAGACTGGTATCACTGTACCTAAGCACAGAGTAGGCCCCCCTTATCCTGCCACGGCCTGCTTCCATGCTGTCACTGTCAGGCAGGCCGGTCCCAGATGAACAGTAGTTCGAATGCTGCCAAGTACGGACCCAGGATACGCGGGATCCTGTGTCAGAACGGCTCCTTTGACTTTCTGGCCCGAGTAGGTTCCCGCCAATTGTTCCCGCCAATTGTACTCGGGCCAACCCTTCTACTCGAACGTAGAGAACTTGAATGATTCTCCCTTCTGGTCATCTTGAGGTGAGACCGAGTAGCAGTCGACCGGGTAGCGAGTACCAGGTAGTCGGCTACTCGACCAAACCTCTCTTCTGTAAGGCGCCTTTACCCTTTGCCTTTACCCTACTCGGGAGTAACCCCCCGACAGCAGTCCCCGAAGCTGGTTGAGTCTTGCGAACTCGTTCACTAGGCTCTGCCAGCTTAAAACCAATCTTCGCCTCATAGTCCTTGAACCTCAAGATGCCGAGTAAACGGCCTCCGAGTGGCACTCTGACAAGTATCTTCTGTCTCTTGTCTTCCGAGTGGCACTTGATTTCTACTCTGTAACCGAGTAAAAAGACTTAGATAATTTTCTTGAATTGAGCCGTTGCGGCGCAGAGCACCATCCAGCCGTCCGTGCCGCAGCCGGACGCGTGTCAAGCATCCACGACCCTGTCGTTTCGCTGCCCACGACACATCGTGCCACGCGCCCAGTTTCCAGGTAGTGGGCCCACCGGCTCGTTATGTCCCATCAATCGTAATAATAGGCCACGATTCGGCCGTGGGATCCACTGTGGCCGTTACGCGCGCGTTCCGCGCTTGCGTGCGTTTCTATCCGGCCACAGGCCCCACCACACAGCCATCATGGCCACGATTGATCCCACTACGCCGATGGTAACGGTAAACCCGCGGAGAGGGTATAAATACCCCCGTCGGTAACTTCCTTTTCCCCTTCCCTTGCACTATTCCTCTTTCGTCCTCTGCTTTCCTCCGCCACCGAGCTCTCCGCCGCCGCGCAAGCTTTCGCGCCGCCGCGGACTCAATTCGCCCAACCAACTCCGTCCAATTTCTTCCACTCCTACTTGCAACGATGGCTAAAGCCGGCTGGGCGGGCTCAATCGTCACCAGTGAAGATTTCGCCTGGCTCGTGAATACCAGGCGAGTTCCTCCCGGCGTGGAGTGCCGGGCGCCTGATGATGAAGTCGTGCCAACCCCGCGGGAGGGTGAGCGCGTCGTGTTCATGTCGCACTTCGAGCGCGGCTTCGGACTGCCGGCCTCCGAGTTCCTCCGTAAGTTTCTTGGCCACTTCGGCCTTCAGATGCATCATCTGCCGCCGAACGCCGTCGTCTTCCTCGCCTACCATGCCGTGGTGTGCGAGGCCTTCCTCGGCATCCACCCGACGACGGATACCTGGCTGAGGTACTTCCACCTCCGCCAGCAGACCACCGGGAAGAAGGACACCGCGGGCGTCGGCCGCGCCACCGACACCGGCTGCGCCATGATGGTGCAGCGGTCCATGACGAACCATCCCCGTGTCAAGGGGCTGGACTCCGTCCGACTGTGGCAGAAGACGTTCTTCTACGTCAAGACCATCCCCGCCAGCGAAGGAGCCGAGGTAAATGACAGGATCAACCTTCCCGCCTGGAGCCTCCGTGCTCCCACCGGGAAGAACTGGAAGGAGAAGCCCGCCAATGACGACAACGCCATCGAGATAGAGAAGAGGCTTGGCTGGCTGATAGAGCAAGGCCTCAAGAATGATGATCCGGTGGCTTGCTGGATCCAGCGCCGAGTGCTGCCTCTGCAGGAGCGCTGCCATCTCATGTGCTACACGGGAGGCCCCCGCGACTGCACCAGGACGACAACCATCGAGATCGACAACATTGATGTTCCCGGGCACGCAAGGGCCATCTTGATGACAGGCCTCAGCGACAATTGGCAGTACGGGTTCGTCCCGTATAGCCGCACGAAGCCGATTGAGCGGGTACGTCCTCCTTACTCTGTTTCTGCATATGCTTTCCGAGTAGATGAATCTTCTTCTTGCCGCGAGTAGCAATTGCCTTCTGCACCGAGTAGGATACTTAGCCGAATCGCCTAGGCGTAATGTGCTTTAGTGATTGCACGCCTTGTCGGGTAGCCTACTCGGGAACAATTCTTAGGCTTAGTGTGCTTTGTGCCTGCACGCCTTTCCGGGTAGAAACAATTAGCGAGCTGCCTAGGCTTAATGTGCTTTGTGTCTGCACGCCTATCCGAGTAGAATTCCTTCCTGATACTCGGCTAATCTGTGATCCCTCTCTGTATTTCAGATCCTTACTCGCCAGAAAATTGAAAGCTGCGAGCGCTTGTATGGCAACTTCTCTGCCGATCGCGAGGAGGACGATGTGCCCTCCTTCGATGCCGCGGATCAGATCAATCTCCCTCGCTCCCCAACGACGGAGAAACGCGAGGCCGAACCGTCTCTTCGCGATTGGTCTGAAGACGAATTCGAAGGTAACAACATACTCACTTTGCTTGCTCGCGAGAAGCGTCAATCCCTTGCTTGCTGTTCCTAATTTTCTTCCTTTCTTTTCTCGAACCCGCAGATGAAGCTGCTGACGAGAACGAGGACGAGGACGATGACGAGGGCAAGGACGATGCGGTCCTTGTCGTCAAACCTCTATCCGTCGCAGCCCCCAACACCCGCAAGCGGACTGGCAGTGACGTCCAAGAGCCTCCAGCTAAGAAGAAGAAGCCAGCCGAGAAGAAGAAGCCGACCAAGGCGGTCGCGAAGAAGCCGAGGCGAAAGCTACCTTCTACCACTGCGTAAGTTTTCTTCTTGGTCGTCTCTCCTCTCGCGCTGTGCTGTTTTCCCCAATCTCCTTCTAATTTCTGATTCTTTCTTTCTCGGCAGACCTCCCATGGATGCGAATGCCGTTCTTGCGCCCGACCAGGCCAAGAAACCACCAGTACCTCTGATCAATCTCGACGATGAGGAGGAGGACACCGCCAATGCTGCTGCTGCCAATGCACAGACCACGGATGCTCAAGGAGCAGAGTCAGAGTCAGCAGCACAGGACACTGCTGCACACCATGAGAGACCCCCTTCTCCTCCGGCTAGCCATGCCGAGGAGAACCAAGATCAAGAGATGCAAGACAACACCACCCACGAGCGGCCAGAATCTGAGCAAGAGCAGCCCACCACAGATGCTGCAGACCAAGTGAATCCCGCTGCCGAGCAGCGGGTAGAAGATGATACCGCTACAGATGCCTATCCACTGAGCGATGCGCACACAGGCGCCGCACCGACTAGCGCCCAGCCCGATGCCGCGCAAGGTGATGGTTCCGTGGTGCCTCCAATCGTTCAAGGCACCACACCGCCAGTTTCCTCCTCAGTGCCACAGAACCAGATCCCAGCCAGGCAACAGGCCCTAGATGCCCTGAAGGAGGCAGTCGAGAAAAGGACTGCCGAGAAGGAAACCGTCGAGAAGGCAGAAGCCGAGAAAAAGGCTGCCGAGAAGACCGAGGCTGAGAAAGAGGCAGCCGAGAAGGAAGCCGCCGAGAAGGCGAAGGCGAGAGCTGAGGGAAAGAAGCTCGAAGATCCCGAGAAGCAGAGAGCTGAAAAAGAGAAAGCGAAGAAACGGGCCAGAGACCAGATGCCGCCACCACCCTCGGGCGGAGCGCTGGTGATTCGAGAGTCCGGCCCGGTTGCCACTGCGACCGCTGCTGCCGCCATCGCCGCTGGCCAACCTTGCTTCCCGGATTACATGGTTCAAGTTAGCCAGCAAAACACAATTGGCTTCTTTCCCCAGGACAAGCAGCTTGCCCTTCTGAGGGGACGAAAGGCCGTAGCCAGGAACTCCCCTCCCCCAGACCCAAACCAGAACCAGTCCGTCACTAGTGCTTCTCGGGGAGTCCAAAATCCGACGATAACCACGAAAATCCTCGAGCAGGTGTTGGATACCATTGGCTATATCGACGCCAAATGGGACAGCAAGGTTCTCGGCACGGACAACTGGCACGGCCTTGGTCTCGGCGCAATTGACCACATGCGCGTCGAGTGGAACAAAGTGGATCTGGGATACAAGCCCATGACCGTCTCCACCGACACCGCCACCCTTGCTGCCAAGATGTTCCTGCACCGCAAGAACGCCGAGGACATCGAGCAAGCCTATGCAGTAAGCTTCAACTTGTCCTCCTCCGAGTTGAACTTTTCTTCTCTCCTATTCGCCTTTACTTTCCTTTACCATCACCCAGTCCCCGAGATTCTGGCCGAGTAGGCGGATGCTCTTCCGAGTAGCCGCCTTCTCGGGTTGAATCTTTCACTTCTGCGTTTAACTTGTTTTCTTCTCGCTTCTCAGGATAGCGTTCTGAAGAGGACCAACCTATACCGCGTGCTGCTCTGGAATCATGCTATCGCCAGGAGGCGAATTGCTGCTTTGGAACGGGAGAAAGCAGCTGCGGAGGCAGCCAAGAAAGATGCGAAAGACAGCACTCAGAGGCTGTCTGAAGTGGAAGGTACGCTTTTAGCCACACGGTTCTTGCGTTTTCTGTTTACGCCCGCTTCTGCTTTCTTTTGCGCTAACCATTCCTACTCTGCAGAGAACCTGAAAACCTTAACTGAGGAGCACGAGAAGTGTCGTGCGTTTGTGGAGAACGCCGAGGCCACCATCAAGAAGTTAGAAGGTGAGTTGCGCTCTACCCGGCTTGATTATGTTTCTGTTTCTTCTCTGCTTCTCTGCTAACCTTGTTTGTCTCTCCGCAGAAGATCATAAGTTGTTTGTTGAAGAACATCAAGACTGCGTCAAACCGGAAGAGGTGCAGAAGCAGCTGTCCGACCAGGCTGTCGAGTTGGTGAAGGACCACACCACAGAGGTGGCGGAACTGCAACTCCAGCTGCAGAAGGCACTCCAGGATGCTATCACTCTTGGCGCCGAGAGGGACAGAGCAATCGCCGAGAAGGCCAAAGCCGAAACAACCTTCAACGCCAAAATCGAGACCCTCAAGCAGGAGTGCGAGATACTGACAAAAGCCAATGCTGGGCTTTTCGCGCAGATGGATACTCTGCGCCAGATCCAGGATAAGCACATATCCAATGAAGAATCCTGGAAGACCCAGCTGCAGGCGCTGCGCATCGAGCTTAAGAGTAAGCTTTCTCTTCCCTGCATATTTCTCTTCTCGGTCGAATTTCTTCTCGGTTCTTCCTCTACCCGGTTCTTTTCTTCTCTGATTCTGAATTTCTTACTTGTTTTTTCAGAGATCTTTCCTGCCATTATTTCTTCCTGTGTGCCCGCTCTGGCCAAGGCCCAAGCGGCACGTGCTGCGAATGGCGAGCCAGAGGACACCAGGGCCGAAATAGAAGACAGCATGTTGGTGATGCGAGGCCAGTTCGAACGCTTGGCCGGCGTTGGTACTGACCTCGTGCGCGTGGGCTTTGAGCTTCACAAGCTCTTCTGGCCTGAGGAACCTGAGCCAACAACCATTCGGGGCCTCGCACTCAAGCTGCAGAATGTGAAGGCCGAGTTGAAGAAGTGGCGTGCTTCTGGAGCTCGAGCAGGCGCGGACTTGATGCTTCTCTGCATCGCCTCCTGGTACGAAAATCTTAACATGCAACTTATCCGCGGGAAGCGCGACAACTCCAAGTGGGAAACAGACCCCGACTGCGTAGCCGCGCGCAAATCGATCGCGTATGAAGTGGCGGAGTGCGCTGAGACGGAGATCTACATCGACGGCCTCCCCGAGCCCGACACCGAGGTGGAGGAGGACGAGGAAGATGATGAGGAGACAGACTCCGATCTGGAGTCGGGTTTCTTCGATTCCCCCAGGAGCAAGGCCGGGAAGGGGAAGGGCACGGCCGTCTCGAGTAGCGATGAGGAGGCCGAGCACATCGACACCGCCCCACTCGACTTCGGCACCTCTTCAGGGGCCGCTCTTGACGACACGATACTCGCCCCCAGCCGAGCCTCCGGTTCCTCTACAACTCCAGGGCCCATCTCGGTGGCCACGGCCACTTCTGACCTGGCAGCCACCGCGCAGGACGTCGAGATGGACGAGTCCGCCACCGTCCAGTCGGAGGCGGATGCCACCCATGCCAGCGCCGAGGGAGATGCGGCAGCCAGGGCCACCACAGAAGATGCAGCAGCCAATGCCAGCACCGACAACACTGCTTCCTCCACATAGCTTTACCTGCAAACTTTTTTACTCGAGCACTTGTCAGATCCCCGGGATGCCGGGAGCATATGTATCAGACTTATTTATGCTTGCTACGCAGTTTTTATCCCCTCTTTGTTTATTTCGAAATTAATCAATTTGAGCAACGCTGGCTCAATGCCGAGTTGCGTTTCCATGCGAGTCCCCGAGTTGCATTTCTTATTCACCCTACCTTTTCATCTCTGCTCTACCCGCAACTTGTTGCTTTTTTGGTATTCGAGTCACAAGAATCAATGAGTAGGGCTGCAAATACTTAGCCGCTAGAAACAACCATGGTAACGCAGCCCACCACTTAGCCGAGAAGACGAAACAGGGAACAAAAGTAACAAAACACTCTACTCGGTTCCTGCACTTTTTCTTCCTTAGCGATTTTCGTGTGCTCATTGACCTTTTGCTTGTTCTCTTGCTTGCCATGAAGCCGGGTTTCGGACAGCAGCAGAGTCGAAGAGTTGGCATATAGGTTTAAACACAGTACTCCATGCGCTTATGAGTTCTGAAGTGGAGCAACCGAATAGACAAAGGGTCAAGCCGAGTAAAAACACTTAGAACAATTTTGGACGAGGGCAGTCCCCGAGAACAATTTTAGATTGCAGAGTAGAATTTCAACTCGGATAAGAGGGTACATACACATCTTTGCTTACGAATGAAAACGACGGAGTAGAGCTACATTCCAGGGGCGCTTGGTTTCCTCTCCAGCTTTATCTGCCCTGTTCGCCTGCGATGGGCGCACATCTACAAGGTAGTACGCATCATTGTGCAGCGCTTTGCTCACAATGAAAGGCCCCTCCCATGGAGGAGACAATTTGTGCATCCCGGCTGTGCGTTGCACAAGCCTAAGGACCATGTCTCCTTCTCGGAAAACCCTTGGGTTCACCTTTCGGCTATGATAACGCCGCAGGTTTTGCTGGTAGATAGCCGAACGTGACAGAGTCAGCTCTCTTGCTTCTTCAAGCAGGTCAACGTCGTCTTCTCGAGTTTCTCTCGCCTCCACCTCAGTGTAGAGGGCTACTCGGGGGGAGTCATGCTCTAAGTCTATTGGCAACACGGCCTCAGCCCCGTATACCAAGAAGAATGGCGTGTAGCCGGTTGACCGGTTAGGGGTAGTCCTTAGACTCCACAACACCGCTGGCAACTCTTCTAGCCAACACCCAGGTGTTTTCAGCAATGGCTCAATCAGCCTTGGCTTAATGCCTGCCAGTACCATTCCATTTGCTCTCTCAACTTGCCCATTGGAGGCAGGGTGCGCGACTGACGCAATGTCTAGTCGGATATGCTTATCTCTGCAGAATCGCACCATTGCCCCCTCTGCAAAGTTGGTGCCGTTGTCGGTGATGATACTGTGCGGGTAGCCATATCTCATGATCACATCCTTCACGAACTTCACAGCTGTGACCCCATCGCATTTCCGAATAGGCTTCACCTCAATCCACTTGGTGAACTTGTCCACCATGACCAAGATATGTGTCATGTTGCCTTTAGCCGGCTTGAAGGGGCCAACCATATCCAAGCACCAAACAGCGAATGGCCATGTGATAGGAATTGTTTTCAACTCGGAAGCAGGCATGTGAATCTTACTTGCGAACATCTGGCAGCCGTTGCACTTCCTCACAATATCTTCAGCTTGCTGCAGTGCAGTGAGCCAGTAGAAGCCATGCCGAAAAGCTTTCTTGACCAATGCCCGAGAAGAGGCGTGATGCCCACATTCCCCTTGATGTATCTCCACCAGAATTTCTTCTCCCTCTTCTGGGCTCACACAGCGTTGCAGCACGCCGGTGGCACTTCTCTTGTGCAGCACATCTCGGACAATAGTGTATCCCTTGGATCTTCTCTGAATCTGCCTCGCAGTTACCTCATCTTCAGGTAGAGTGCCGTCCCTTAGAAAGGATAATATGGGCATGGCCCAACTCGGTGTCTCCCGTATGGGAAACACTGGTTCGTCCAGTTCCATTGGGACGGGCTCTTGCGGTTGCACAGGAGGAGCAGGAGCGCTTCTTTGCAGCCCAGACCGATTGGCGAGAACTTCTTCAATGAATGCGACAGCCTCTGGGTTGAGGGCGGCAGTCCCCGAGTAAGGAATGGCAGTCCCCGAGTAAAGAGTGGCAGTCCCCGAGTAGGGAGTGGCAGTCCCCGAGTAAGGAGTGGCAGTCCCCGAGTAAGGAGTGGCAGTCCCCGAGTAAGGAGTGGCAGTCCCCGAGTAGGGAGTGGCAGTCCCCGAGTAGAGAGTGGCAGTCCCCGAGTAGAGGACGGCAGTCCCCGGGATTCCTGTAGCATTCTCCCAGTCAATGTCCATAGGATCAGATTCCTCACTTGGCAGAGAAGGAACAAAGATGGATTCCGAGTTGGGGGAAGGCTTGATGGATGGCTTCCTCAAATGCTCCAAGGCAATCCCCGCCGGGATGGACTGCCGAGAAGATCCCAACTTGGATAGCTCGTCTGCTGCTTCGTTCTCTGCTTGGTGAATGTGCTGGAACTCACAACCTTCGAAAACCCAGTCATAGACTGCACCAGGAAGCGATACGATGCCATGTTGGCATCCAAAGCATCCCAAGTGCCCGAGACTTGCTGCACCACCAGATCTGAATCACCATAGCATATAATGCGCTGCACACCAACCTCCTTTGCTACTCGCAAACCATGCACCACTGCCTCGTACTCGGCTACATTGTTGGATGCCTTGAAATGAATCTGCAGCACATACTTGAGCTGATCTCGCTTGGGTGACGTAAGCACAACACCAGCGCCAAGGCCTTCTTTCACCTTTGAGCCATCAAAGTGCATCTTCCAGTAATTTGAAACTGGAGCAGGAGGTTCATACTGCACCTCGGCCCAGTCCACAAGAAATTCCGCCAGGATCTGAGACTTGATGGCTTCTCTTCTCGCATACGCGGGAGCGTACGCGGCTAGCTCAATCGCCCACTTGGCTACTCTACCACTCGCCTCCTTGTTACCCATGATATCCGAGATGGGAGCAGAACTTACGACAGTGATGGGGTGCTCCTGGAAATAATGTTTCAGCTTCCTCGCACCTAGATACACACCATATGTCATCTTCTGATAGTGCGGATAGTTTTGCTTGGAGCTGGACAGCACTTCACTGAGATAATATACTGGGCGCTGCACACTCTTGCCTTCTTCTTCTCGCTCCACCACAATCACCACGCTGACTACTCGGTTAGTCGCAGCAATGTACAGCAGCATTGGCTCCTTGGGTAGCGGACTAGCCAAGACGGGAGCGCTAGCCAGCATTGCTTTCAGCTCATTGAATGCCACCTCCGCTTGCGGAGTCCAGACAAACTTGTCACTTTTCTTCATCAGTTGATACAGAGGCATGGCCTTCTCGCCCATTCGGCCCAGAAAATGGCTCAGAGATGCCAGACAACCCGTGAACTTCTGCACATCTTTCAGTGATCTCGGTAAAGACATGCTCTCAATAGCTTTTATCTTAGAAGGATTGGCTTCAATGCCCCGACTAGAAACCAGAAAACCGAGTAGCTTTCCAGCCGGTACACCAAAGGTGCACTTACTCGGATTCAGTTTCATTTTGTACTTGCGTAGGTTAGCAAAGGTTTCCTCCAGGTCGGCAAGCAGAGTATGTGTTTTATTCGTTTTGATGACAATGTCATCTACGTACACCTGCACATTCTTGCCGAGCTGGTCGTGCAAGCATTTCTGCATGCATCTCTGATAGGTTGCACCCGCATTCCTCAAGCCAAAACACATGACACGATAGCAATAAGCCCCGTACGGGGTAATGAAAGCAGTCTTTATTTGATCAGCAGGATTGAGTGCAATCTGGTGGAAACCAGAGTAGGCATCTATGAAAGACAACAGTTCACAACCAGCAGTGGAATCGATCACCTGATCGATGTGAGGTAGCGGGAAAGGATCCTTGGGGCACGCCTTGTTCAAATCGGTGTAGTCGACGCACATGCGCCATGCGGTGGCAGCCTTGGGATCCTCCTTCTTCTTCTCGACCATGACCGGGTTGGCTAGCCAATCCGGATGCAGCACCTCCATGATGAAATTGCTTATCAGTAACTTGGTGATCTGGTCACCAATGGCCTTCCTTCTCTCATCCCCGAAACGGCGCATAGCCTGCTTCACTGGCTTGGCGTCAGGACGCACATGCAAAGAGTGCTCAACCAACTCCCTCGGGACTCCTGGTAGATCTTCATTGGTCCAGGCGAACACGTCCTGATTCTCACGGAGGAAGTGGATGAGCTCGCTTTCCTATTTCTCCGCCAACCCGGAACCAATGATGGCTACGCGGTCGGGGAACTCGGGGTCGACCTGGACTGTCTTGGTCTCCTTGGCAGCTTGGAAAGCAGTACCATGATGGGTACTCGGCACACCTTGTGCGCCAGCTTGTGCAGACTGAGCCATGGCCACCACCTCGTACATCTTCTTCTTCTCGGCCTCGATCACCATCGACTCTGCCAGCTTGGAGCTAGCTGAGGCACACTCCATGGACTTCTTGTAGTCGCCAGCGATAGTGATGATGCCATTGGGACCAGGGATCTTCATCTTCAGATAAGCCACATGAGTAGAGGCCATGAACTTGCTCAGAGCAGGCCTGCCGAGTAGAGCATGATAGGGGCTCTGATGATCCACCACTTCAAACTGCAGGCGCTCTGTGCGACAGTTCTCCCGAGTACCGAATAGCACATCAATCCATACTCGGCCAATCGGGTTGCATGAGATCCCGGGCACGATGCCATGGAAGGTTGTCTTGCTAGGCAGCATCATGTTCTCGGCCAGGCCAAGCTTCTCGAGTGTGTCCTTGTACACAATGTTGATGCTGCTGCCGTTGTCGATTAGCACCTTGCTGAACCTCACATTCTTCTCGGGACCCAGGAAAGTAGGATCCAGCACCAAGGCATATGTACCCGGGTTGGGCATCACCTTGGGATGATCTACTCGGGACCACCTGATCTCCTGGTCGCACCAGTACATGTAGTGAGGAACAGCAGGAATCACTGCATTGACCTCCATGGCCCGCCTGTGCTGTGATTGCTTGTCGACTGCCTCGGACGTGAAGATCATATAGCTCTCATGGTGCTCTTGGTACTGGTTGGAGCCATTGCCCCCATTGTTGCCATTGTTGTTGTTGCCCTGATAGTTGTTGTTGTTGCCTCTGTTGTTGTTGTTGCGGTTGTAGTTGTTGTTGTTGCGGTATCTCTCATTGTTGAAGTTCTGGTTGGCTCCTAAAGCCACTTGGTTCACATTCTCTCTTCTCGGGTACGCTGGCGGCCGAGTTGCGGGTGCGCGAGTAGGCTGAACAGTAGCATTGGCGGCTGGCAGGGGAGGAGGAGGAGGCAAGCCATCACTCTTGATCACATCCCACCACTCGCACTGCCGAGTAGTGTGGTTAGCAGGCCTCGAGGGATGGTGAGTGTGAAAGCTGCATGGGCCATCCTTCATGTCATCGAAGACAAACTTCTTCGGCTGCTCGGAGTTCCCGCTACCCGACTGAGAGGCGCGAAATGGCTTCTTGTTGCCTTGGCCCTGGTTCTGGTTCTGCCCGTAGGCTCCAGCAGGTTTCTGCCTTTGGCCACCACCGCCTCCGACATTCACTGCATTCACCTCCTCAGGATCATACCGAGTATCTACTCGGCGCTTGTTGCGGAACTCGTTGCGCTTGCTGCTGTTGAAGTTTCTTCTCGGCTCAGAGGAGTCCATCAGTGGCTGAGTAGGATCGCCGAGTGCGTACTGATCCGCAATCTTGATGGTCTCCGCCAGAGTGTTCGGCATCTCCCTCTGCAATCTCTGCCAAAGCATGCTGCCATGTCGGCAACCCTGCGCAAACCAAGTGATGGCATGTGCTTCATTCACACCCTCACAGGTGTTCCTCAAGGTGCTCCACCGAGTAAGGTACTCGCGGTCCGTCTCGTCTTCTCGCTGCCTGCAAGCTGATAGCTGCTGTGGCCTATTCGGCCTCTTGTATGTACTCGTGAAGTTGCTGATGAAGGCATCCGAGAAGTCCAGCCAGCAGTTAATGCTGTTCTTGGGCAAGTTGTTGAGCCAAGTGCGAGCTGGACCCTCTAGCATCTGCGGCACATAGCGCACCGCCCATCTCATGTTGCCATTCGCGATATGGACCGCGGTGACGTAGTCATTGAGCCAATCTTCAGGCTTGGTGCTGCCATTGTAGCTCTTGGTGCCTCTTGCAAGCTGGAAGCCCTTCACGGAAGGCTCGTTCATGATGCGCGGGCCAAAGCACTCGGGGCCAGGAGGACCCGTGCTCTCAAGCCGCGCCGACAAGCTGATACGGTCCAGCTGGTGCCTTGCATCTCCCGGCGCTAGCACGCGCTCACCAACACGGTCATGAATATCATAGCCAGCCATCTCCATAGCCGAGTAGCCATCATCATACCTATCCACCTGCATAGCTGCGGGCTGCTCCACCGGGTTGGCGACTGGTGCCGCTGGGCGCGGCTGCTGCCTCTGCCGAGTAGGCTGAGCTGCGGGTTGCCGAGAAGAACCTGGACGCGCGGCATCTCGGGCACGGCTTTGAGCTTGATGGGCTTGAGAGCCTGCTCTTGCAGCGTTGTGTTCCCGCCCGGGCTGCTGCGGCACAGCAACCTGTTTCGCGGCAGCAGCCGGGTCATACACCTGCATTTGCCTGTCTCTACCCGAGCGCCCGCTGCGGCTCTTCTCGCGGCTAGGATGTGGAGACGAGGCCTGATCGTTAGATCTAGCCGCGTGCGAGTGAACCACCTGCGAAGCTCCAGCACCCGGGTTGGCCTTCCGGAACTCCTCGTTCTGCCTAGCGGCCTCCAACACCAACTCGTTGAGCCTCTCCTGCTGCCTGAGGCGCGCCTCTCCATCCAGGCGCGGCAACTCGGCAGCCACGGCCTCTGCAGCTCTGAGCGTCTTGGCGGGTATGCTGTACCTTGGCCTTGTGAAGGTGTTCGCGGTGGTGGACTGAGCGGGCACCTCCGCAACCGTCGCCATCTCGACACCCAAGTTACGCCGCGTAGCGCCTACCCTGCTAGGCCTCCTGGCGACCGGCGTGAAGCCGTGAGCCTTGTTGTACTTGAGCTGGTCTAGACTCAGCTCAAGCCTGATCTTCTCCAACTCCGCCTGCTCGGCAAGCAGCTCCTGGCGTTGCCGCTCGAGCTGCTCCCTCGCGGCTAGGAGCTCGATGTCGGTGGGAGTGGGCATACCGGCTCGCGCAGCAGACGCGGGGATGACCGTAGAGGTGGAAGGCGGCAAGTTGTTCTCCCTCTCGTAGGGCCGATGAGTCCTGCCACCAGCAGGCGGTTCGTCAACCTCCTCGACGACGGCCGCAGCGCCAGTAGCAGCTGCGCCAGTGTTTGCCGCTAAGCCCGTCACCATCACCTCAGCGCGGCTCGCAGAGCTGCATGCGGGCCTTCCGCGAGCAGCAATCACCGCGGGAGGATCCTCCACATCCTGCACCAGCTCGGGGTACGCGCGGTTGGCGACGGTGGCGACGTAGACGAGGTGAGAGCCGAAGGAGATCACCGAGCCGCCCTCAGGCATGGCCATGCCGCCGAAACAGCCGGCGTTGTCGGTGACGAAATCGAAGGAGCCGAATCTGTGGACAAGGCCACAGACCACGCGCTCCGCTGAAGAAGATCCCGTCCGAACAGAAACTCCAATCAGCGCCGCTAGTTGCCCCACGGTGGGCGCCAACTGTCGTGGTGGTGTCACGGCAGATGCCATGGGATGGCTAAAGATGTGGGGACGAAGGACGCTGGAGGTGTCCGGGGAGGGATCACGCGACGAGTAGCCGCGTGAGGTAAGAACAGCACACTGCAAACAACACGATCTACCCAGGTTCAGGGCCCTCGTGAGGAGGTAAAACCCCTACTCCTGCCTCTCTGTATGTATTATGATGTTTCTCCGAGTAGCCACAGTACAAAGAGTATTGTTACCGAGTAGCCACTCTCCTCTCTCCGAGTAGGGCTAGGTCAAGAACTTAGGGTTTCTAGGGTTTATGCGCGATCCAGTGTCCCGTTTTCACGCAGGAGGCGGCGGGGCACCTTATATACATGGTGCCCAGCCGGATACGTCCAAACATGGACAAGTGTCGACATTGTGTGCACATCGTCCTTCTTCCGGGTTCCCGCTGACAGCTTTGGTTCCTAACCTCGGCTTCATCTGGAAAGTCGTTGGGCAAAACTAGGGGACATACTGGTATCACTGTACCTAAGCACAGAGTAGGCCCCCCTTATCCTGCCACGGCCTGCTTCCATGCTGTCACTGTCAGGCAGGCCGGTCCCAGATGAACAGTAGTTCGAATGCTGCCAAGTACGGACCCAGGATACGCGGGATCCTGTGTCAGAACGGCTCCTTTGACTTTCTGGCCCGAGTAGGTTCCCGCCAATTGTTCCCGCCAATTGTACTCGGGCCAACCCTTCTACTCGAACGTAGAGAACTTGAATGATTCTCCCTTCTGGTCATCTTGAGGTGAGACCGAGTAGCAGTCGACCGGGTAGCGAGTACCAGGTAGTCGGCTACTCGACCAAACCTCTCTTCTGTAAGGCGCCTTTACCCTTTGCCTTTACCCTACTCGGGGGTAACCCCCCGACAGTGCTCCTATATATATGATATTGGATAGATCCATGTTAGAATAAGATATTCATTTTAACTCCAAGATTTTATCTTGAGAGTAAGTGGGAGTGATTTTATAAATCACAAGGAAAATGAATGTTTTCTTAGGAAAAACACATATGAATATTTTATATTCATAATGCTAGTATTGATGAAATTGTTTTATCAAGTACAAATAGATGATAATGATGAAGTTGAAGAACTTATCATATCAAATGCTTGGTTTTGTTATTGGATCAACTAGCAAAATTATTTTGCTAAGTGTAATTAATTTTTGATTACTAAGAATAATCACAAATATTGCAAGTATGAGTATTGAGTTAGACGTAATAATGAAGCAAGAAGGAATTTCTTTTTCATTATGTAAATCGAAGGGAGTTAAAATTAAGTGGGAGCTGACGAAGGAATGGATATTAGACCCTGCGGGAAAGGACACCCCCATCTCCGGCCCAAGGTTAAGGCCCAAGAGGAGGAGCCCCGCCGAAAGGCCTATGTGAAGCCCACCCGCAATACCTTGCGGGCCAAGTTAGGAAAGTTGTAACCGACGTAGGGTTAGAGTTCGAGTCCTCTCCGGGTAGGATTTGAGACCTGGCCATCTATATAAGGCCAGGAGAGCTACCGGTAGAGGACCAAGCAACACCGCAACACCAAAGCCTTGAGCTCGAGATCATACTTTCGACTTGAACCACCATCATTGTAACCGATCTACTCGACTAATACAGATCGACAGAGGCAGGAGTAAGGGTTTTACCTCTACGAGGGCCCCGAACCTGGGTAAATCTTGCCCCCTGTTTAGTCGACGATCGCCACCAGCGCTCATGGGTTCTCCTATTCGAAACCCTATGGGTTCACCTGAGGGAATTGCTGAACGACAGATTCGACAATTGGCACCGTCTGTGGGAATCGAACACATAGAAACAAAGGAGCAGGAGCCGGCATCGTTCTAATATCACCTAGAGGAGACAAGCTGCAATATGTCCTACG
This sequence comes from Alopecurus myosuroides, assembly GCA_028641055.1. Classification (NCBI taxonomy): domain Eukaryota; kingdom Viridiplantae; phylum Streptophyta; class Magnoliopsida; order Poales; family Poaceae; genus Alopecurus; species Alopecurus myosuroides. Next base: position 229,274,027 of record CM054060.1, on the reverse strand, counting down.
ATTGGATTTTCCACCCGACGATCCGGCATCGAACAACGACGCAGAATATGAGTCCCTGTTGCATGGGATGAAGATGGCAGTCGCGTGTGGAACCACCCGATTGATGATCTACGGCGATTCCAATCTCATCGTGCAACAGACAATGAAGGAGTGCGAAGCCATCGCCGAAAACATGGTTGCCTACCGTGACATGTACAACCTACTCGAAGGCAGTTTCAAAGGATGCGAACTAAAGCACATTGCGAGATCTAGTAATGAAGAAGCAGACAGACTGGCCAACATGGGTTCCACAAATACACCCATACCGCCAGGGATATATTTCGAGCGAATAACTAAGCGATCAGTCAAAGTCAAGAAAGCCGTCGACGCACCTGCAGGACAGGAAATAGAGGTTAGCCCGCAAGTTGCCATTATCGAGCTTATTCATAATATTTCGCGGCAAGTTTTCCTGGTCGAGCCGGTTTGGACACAAAGGTACCTCGACTACTTGTCTACCAAACAGCTCCCAGCAAATCTTCGCGAGGCTCGACAGATAATCAGGCGCAGTAAATCTTTTCGGGTGATCAATGGAGAGTTATACAAGCAAAGCATCTCGGGCATACTCCAGCGATGTATAGCACCCGAAGATGGCAAGGAATTACTACAAGACATCCACCAAGGGGACTGTGGACATCACGCGAGCTGGAAAACAATCATGGGAAAAGCTTTCCGAGTGGGATTCTACTGGCTTACAGCAGCCAGAGACGCAAAGGAGCTAGTCGAACGGTGCAACGCTTGCCAGCGATTCGCACCAAAACCACACACACCCGCTACGGAACTGCATATGATACCCATCGCTTGGCCCTTTGCACAATGGGGGCTGGACATGGTAGGACCGTTACGCAAGTCCACGCCAGGTGGATACACACACTTGCTGGTCGCAATCGACAAATTTACCAAATGGATCGAAGCCATGCCAGTAACCTCGGCTAGCGCTCAATGCGCCGTCAAATTCCTCGATTCCATTGTATGCAGATTTGGAGTGCCACACGACATTATTACAGACAATGGTACTAATTTCACAGCCAAGGAAACACAGCAGTTCTGCGAACAAAAGGGCATCAACTTCAAATTCGCTTCAGTTGCCCATCCGCAAACGAACGGACAAGTCGAAAGATCCAACGGCTTAGTTTCAGCTGGCATCAAGAAGCGTCTACTCGATCGTCTACACCCGGCACCAGGACATTGGGCAGAAGAGCTACCTTCAGTACTATGGAGCCTCCGCACAACTCCAAACCGATCTACAAACTACACGCCATTTTTCATGGTATACGGGGCAGAAGCAGTCCTTCCCGAGGACGTCAGGTTCAGTGCCCCACGAGTTGTCGCCTACAGCGAAGAAACCTCTAACAAGGCACTCGCGGAAGATATGGATGCACTAGATGAAATGCGCGATATTGCACTCGCAAGATCCGCAGTATATCAACAATCACTGCGAAACTATCACAGTCGCCGCATACGCCATAGAGCTTTCGCAGTAGGAGATCTGGTGTTACGGCTCAAGCAGAAGGAAGGACACAAGCTCGAGCCACCATGGGAAGGACCCTTCATAATACACGAAGTTATCCCAGGCGGAGCTTATAGACTGAAGAACCCGGCGACTGGAGGCATCTATTCCAATCCTTGGAATATCGCACATCTCCGCAAATTTTATCCCTAGATCTATTTTTTCTCGCAGCAATAAGGCTATGTTAGCCACTCTTGTAGCTCGAATACATGACTTCTCAGTCATCGCAATAAAATACATGGTTTCTCAACCATAGATACCCGAAGATTATTCATCCTTACATGCTAAGAGTTACAGGCATACACCCCAAAAAACACACGGGGGCTACACCTAAATCCAGCATCACAGGAAAATTTATATATACAAGGTTACACACCTTACAACAGTTTTTACAAACTACACAATGAAACAGGATATATACATCCTACACTTATACATGGCGATGAGTATTCTCAGCCGCCAAAACCCGATCTACCTCATCCGAAGTCAATCGAATGATTTCCTCTGCCGCAGGTCGAACAACCCTATAATGAGGAGACATATCGTCGATTGGACCATCAGGAAGTCTAGCTATGGAGTTGAAGTTCACCTCAGGATGCCATAACCGGACGAAAGAGAGAGCCACCACCGAGCCGCAAGTCATCTGATTGCGAACACACTCGCGAATCTCTCCTTCTCGAACGAACACCCTGAGTAGATGGATCCTATCTTCTGGACCCCTTTGCAACGGATAAAAAGCAGCATTCATTGCAATCAAAACCTCGTGGAAGGAACTCACGAGTATTTTCGCCTGGTTGATTCAGAACTTCAAGGTGGCAAGCACAAAACCTCGACTACGATCAGACCAAAAATTATTCGCATGAGGCCTTGAGCTACCAGCTTCTTGAAAGATGTGGTTCTCCACCCATTGTTTCTCATTACTATCATCTGGACGAACAAATGAAAAGCAAGGATACACGATCAAAGGAGAGCACAAGATAAGAAAGACTTGGGGGCTGAACTACTTACAGAGCAAATCATTGGCAACAGACGCCAATTCATCCATCACAAACTGCTCACGCTCAGTCGCCAGCTTTTGTTTGGATTTAGCCACATCGGCTACCCCACGCAACGCTTTTAGCTTGCGTTCACCATCAGCTACACGATCACGGAGACCCGCCAAGGTCCCAACAGCGGCAACAAGAGGATCGGCTGGAGCAGCAGGTCCACCCGAAGGCTCTGCAGCCACACCGGTCACCTGAAAAATACAAGGAAGATTAAGGAATAATATGCCCTACTCGAGGTATATTAACCACCTATTCGACAGGTTCTCGGGGGCTACTCCCATCGAGAGCAAACATACAATTGCAGGAAGCATTTTAGAAGAACGTTTCGATTAAAACAACAAAAGTACGGGAGCACACCCCAAGGTTCATTACAATCGAAGCAACAAACTACAGAAAAAATATACTAAGGAGCTACAGTAGTGCTGCCACTCACGGCGGTGGTCGATCCCTTAGCACGAGCAAACAGCTCGGACAACTTCCGAGCAAGGACTCCGGCTGGCTCGCCAAAACGACGAAGCCCTACCTTTTTCCCCGTGGAAGGATCGACAGGAAGCTCCGAGTAGGCCTCCTCCAAGCCTGTAACTCCATGCGCCAGCGCGAACTGTATGGCGGTCTTCGCCCCAGATTCGGACTGAGCAACCGCATAAGCATCAAGGAGATTGCCCTCCGAGAAAATCTTCAACAGATCGCTCAACGCGGGTGGAGAAACAGCATTGACGAGAAGGCGGCCGTGCAGCTGCGTCAGCACTCGAATGGCGTCGCCAATCAAGGTGCAAATCCTTGCAGCATGCCTCCTAAGCTGAGCGCAAGAATCTGTCAATGCGTCCACTCGAGGGACCCCAGCAAGCTCCAGGGGGACACCCAGAAGACCTATGAAAAGAAAGCGTTAGAGTCCAAAGGATTCACCAAAACAAAAAGCAGATCGAAGACAAATATAACTTACTCGCGACGCGCTCGGCAAGGGGGCGAAGGAAATTGACGAGATCAGCGTCCGCCTTGGTGCCAGCGTCCTCCAAGCTCTTCAGAGCATCCTGGGCAGCCGCAAGTTTTCCCTCGTAATCAGCCGACAGCATGCGGGAAGACTCGAGCTCCCGTCGGACAGTCGCCAACTCCGCTTCTTGAGCTGTTACCCGAGAGGAGGCACTATCCTTCTCGGTCTTCAAAAACTCAAGTTGAGCTGCGCAACAACGTTCATCAGAGCCGAAGAATTGGTAGAAAAACAAAAACAGGAAGATGGTAAACTTACTTCGAAGAAGCTCGTTCTCGGTGGCGAGTCGATTACGGTCCGCTCGAAGAAGCCCGGATTCCGACTCCGCGAGAACAACACGGCGACCAATCGCTGCAAGAGAGTCAATAAGCGACTGCAAGGAACATGAAAATGGAAGAATTAGAAAAGTCAAATTTGAGCCTATGCTCGATTGTAAACATTCGAGTATAGCCTCGGGGGCTACTCCCATCGGGAGCACTGCCGTGCACCCGATAAAAAGAAGAAGAAGGAAGAGATTATCTTTGAGCCTGTAGCCGATCACATGTGATCAACTACAGCCTCGGGGGCTACTCCCATCTGGAGCACTGACGTGCACCCGATAACAAATCCAAAGACGACAAAGCATTAAAAAGCAGGCAGTGAAGTTTACCTGGCCTTGAGCGAGTGAGAGGGGATCAGCCGAGCTGCCCGACACCTCCTTTGAAGCCTTTGTATTCGCCGTATTGGGGGCTACATTCGGCGAATTTTGGATGGTGTCGGCGGTAGGAGTCTCGCCTGCAGCTCCCGCTCTATTCCTCCTTTCGGGAGGAAGGGAAGAGGCGTACCTGCGGGGGCTGATAGCTTGCAGGCTACAATGAAGACAAAGCGTCAACATGACGCCGAAGGAAAACGTTCGACTAAAGAACAAGAAAGGAAACTTACTCATCTTCGTCGTCCTCCTCATCCAGCATATCCGCATTCCAGGCGGTTTGGATGGCTGGGAATGAAGAAGAAGGGGCACACGCGCGCAGTGGAGTAGCGTTGATAGGCTCCTTCCCGGGTGATTCCTCCAAGGAGTTGTCCTTGGAAGTAGCCTCGTCACCCTCCACTCGACGGCGTTTGCGATAAAGGAGGCCGCCATCCGAGTCTCCTGCGTCATCCGAAGAATCTTGCTCGGAACTCGAAGAAGCGTTGGCAACACTGGTATCGGCTGGGCCGTCCAGGTTACTCGCCGGTAACCCCGAGGCCTCCTCCCCAGATACTGGAGGGTAGCAGGTGGCCATGGATAAGCTCTACAGAAGAAGACAGAAGAAAAGCGAAGAAAAATTCAGTCGACCAAAAGTCAAAACAAAGAAAATCTTAAGAGAAAAGAAAGGCAAACTCACTTCGGATGGCGGAGGCCTCGACGCATCAAAGGCTGCGACTGTGCAATCGGGGAACTTTTCTCCCATCTTCAAGCTGGTAATGGCCGCAATCTTTTTCTCAAACTCGACATTCGAGAGCTCTTCACGGCTCACTCGACTGGGATCCTCAGTGCCCTGGTATTCCCACATCGTGGAGGGTCTGTGCTGCAGGGGCTGAATTCTGCGCTTGAGAAAGATGCTCGCCAAGTGCAGCCGTTTAACACGACTCCAGCAGCTTGATCACGGAGAGCCGCCACCCTTTCGAGTAACGGCGTGCCGACCTGGGTTTCTTCAGCAGACAATTTGTGCGCCCAGGATTTCCGTCTCTTCAAGACAGCGAACGGGTGGAATTCCTCGATCCCACCCGAGCTGTTGTCGATGACGTAAAACCACTTTTTTCTCCATCCCTGGGCGGAGTCGAGGAAGTACATGCTGAAGTATCCATTCTCTGACTTCGCTTGAATCCCGAAGCCACCCGTGCGTAGTGGTTTGCCGGGCTCAGACTCCACCCGCGACTTCTCGCGGAAGATTCGAACCTTGAAAAGGGCCTTCCAGAGGCCCCAATGTGGGCGAATGCCCAAAAAGCATTCGCAGAATACAATGAAGCACGATATGTGCTGCACTGCATTCGGGGGAAGATCGTGGAGCTGTATGCCATAGACATATAGCAATGCCACGAGGAATGGATGGAGGGGAAGAGAAAGACCGCGCTACACGTGGTCCGCGAAGACCACGCGTTCGTTCGCGTGCGGGTTGGGTACCTCCTCCTTCTTGCCGAGGCGCACCCGCTTCTCGGACTCCGCGGGCAGCAGCCCCTCCCGCTGCATCTCCTTGATGCTTTTCGCCGTGGTGTTGGGCGAACGCTACTCGCCCGAGCGCGGTGCAGGTTGGGCCGAAACGGCAGCGCCGCGTTTCTTGCCTCCCGCCATCGGTGCTAAGCATGAGCTTGAGGAGAGAAGGAAGATGAGCGCGAGGAAGAAGATGAACTGGAAGACGAAGGCTGGGAAAGTTTCACCGCTTCACCAAGACCCATACTTATACACGGGGCTACTCGATCCTGGCCACTTGATGCGCCACGTGGCGTCCATCGCAGCCACCGCGTGCGAAGACGAAACGAGGAGGCGGTGGATGCTGTTTCCTGTCACGATCTTTACGGAGGACCGTGGGCATTTACTGCGTAGTTCGCGTAAAAACCGAAAACGACGTCTCGTTTCCGGTCAAAAAACTGACAAAGTGGGCCAGCCCTTCTGCCCTCACTCCGTCACGTCCCATCGGGATGATAAAAGTGTGCCATGACGTCATAGCGTGCATCATCAAGCTGAAGAATCTCTCGAATGGAAAGTGCAAACACGAAAATAACTTCGTATGGAAAAACTCCTTCGAACATCGTGACGTGAAATCTCTTTCACAGGAAAATATACCCTACACACGAAAATTCTTTCGTATGGGCGCAATATCCCGAACATGAAAACTCTTTCATATGGGCGTAAAACTCCTAACACGAAAATTCTTTCGTATGGACAAGGAACTACAAACCCAAAACTACGTGAGTAGGAAGATCCTGCCACTCATACACACGATGATTACACATCATAAACCTGGATTGATCAGTCGACTAGGTACATCCGGATGCCATATTCTTTCGAATATGAAGGTAAGACCTGAAAGATCTCCCTTGAGGGCCTGGAATCGCACTCAAGCTGCGTCCTCCGGTATGATTCCGTGTCAACAACACGAAGAAAAATCCTAGCGGACGCGCCGGGTACCCCCATAGGTTAAGTTCGATTCGGTAAGACCACTACGGCCCAGTCGCAACAATCACCTCGTCGGGTTCGAGTCGGAGGTCTCGAATCTGTGTAGGCCAGAACTGTTTTTGCCCTAGTCGCAATTAATTGGCCCTGAACTTTCGGGAGAGCCAAGCTGCTGCGCCATATCCTTCTGCGAAAAACAGCCATACAAACAGGCACTTTTCATTACTCGATACTCGAGTACACAACTCATCATACAGGGTACACACCCTCTAAACAAGAAACAACCAATACTGGTTATCCAAGGTCAATAGAAGCAAAAAAGTTTGACCGTCTACTCGACTGGAAAATCCCAATCGAGCAAACGCTCGGGGGCTACTAACGAAGGAATGGATATTAGACCCTGCGGGAAAGGACACCCCCATTTCCGGCCCAAGGTTAAGGCCCAAGAGGAGGAGCCCTTGGAGCTCCGAAAGGCCTATGTGAAGCCCACCCGCAATACCTTGCGGGCCAAGTTAGGAAAGCTGTAACCGACGTAGGGTTAGAGTTCGAGTCCTCTCCGGGTAGGATTTGAGACCTGGCCATCTATATAAGGCCAGGAGAGCTACCGGTAGAGGACCAAGCAACACCGCAACACCAAAGCCTTGAGCTCGAGATCATACTCTCGACTTGAGCCACCATCATTGTAACCGATCTACTCGACTAATACAGATCGACAGAGGCAGGAGTAAGGGTTTACCTCTACGAGGGCCCCGGACCTGGGTAAATCTTGCCCCCTGTTTAGCCGACGATCGCCACCAGCGCTCATGGGTTCTCCTATTCGAAACCCTATGGGTTCACCTGAGGGAATCGCTGAACGACAGATTCGACAGGAGCCGATTATGATCTTTTAATTTGGCTGGCCTAACTAAAAGAAACATACCTCATGGAAAGATTTAAAAAGGTTTTAAATGCAATATCAGAAAGTGTCTTATTAAATTCAAGGTCTATGCGATAGATTAAGATATCTAATAAACATGAATATGATGGATGTGCTAAGAGTAATTCTGAAAGGAATTTCAAATTACATTGAGATAAAGTTATTTTGTATCAAAAGAAAAATGACATGATATTTTGCAATAGACATGACCTTCCTAGTCATTAGTGAGCAAAATATAAAAGGTTGAGATCAAATCGTAATATTTTGTGACTTGACCAATCTCATAGTCATTAAAGGAAAGCACATAAGAACCAGTGGATTTCCGTTGACTAAAATTGTTTTAGTCAACCCGGTATAAAGGAGAAAATATAAAAAAAAAGTTTTCTTATGTAGTTATTTTTTGTAATAAAATCAAGAAATATTATGGTGAGAGGTTTCTCACGGAAATATTCAACGGTAATATTACACAGTAAAAAAAAACTCACTAGAATATTGTATAGCTGCAAATAATATTGTGATTATTCATGTATGTATTTGTGGTGGAATTACAAAAACAAATATTTATTGATTTTAATTCATATTATGATTTTTCAATTGATAATATCGTATGTTGTATAATTATCAATATTAGAGTATTATGAGTGGACTCTACAGTATTTTTGTGCATAGTTGCAACACAATGTTGGACATTGTTGGTTGCAAGTTATTGGATAAAAGTCATTTGACTTGGTGAGATTACAGCCGATGATATAATAATTCATTTAGAGACGCTTGAATTACTAATATTATCACGGAAGCAGGTTCACACAAATTCAATTCCTAGTAAATTCAAATGCAATTTTATCACAAGTTGATTAGATCAAAAGGTGAAAGACAGAAGTCTAAGGTACCACATGCATAGTGTCAGTAACACCGGAATTCCATAGGTGTTATGTCATCATACTAACTGGAGTATTAATTAACTCTAGTGCAAGTGGGAGAATGTTGGAGGTATGCCCTAGATACAATAATATTCAGTTATAATTCTATCTCCAAGTTCGGAATTAAGTTTATCTCATCATGCTACAACGGCTATAGCACTTGAAAAGTGAGTTTTCAAAGGAAAATCTTTGTGCGGGTGTGAAGACATAAACAAACAAGAGTTCCTAATCTTGTTTATAAGATTATCTTATGGTTTGTGAGATGATCGCATTTTCCTGATCATGGACTTAGAAGAAAGTCTAGCAAAACATAACAGTTTATTGTTAGGGTAACAACGGTACTGAACCGATCCAAGTGTATGTTGTTGCTAAAATAGACCAAACAATCATTATGTATTTTAGCAAATGCATATGAAGTTAACATTTACTATAATCCCTATACTATGAGAATATCCAGTGACCACACAATCAAAAGTCATACTTTGGATATCATCAACCGTCTTGCCGTAACTAGGGATCATAAAGGTGTTATATGGGTATGACCTAGAAATTGTAATGGAACTGAGATCATTCAAGACTATTACTTAAATCCTCTAGACGATAGAGAGATACATTCTCTGTGCCCTCTCAGTATCATCGATGACATGTCGTCTGGCCAGACAAGGTGTGATTTTATCACAGGGTCATTAGGGATATGGATTTTATCATAGGTTCATCATACTAGATCATATAGTCTCACCTTGTGATATCGTTGGTATCGTTCTTCGGAAACACACATGAGCCATCATGGACGTCCACGGTCCCGCTGTTGATTATTGTTCGGTAAGTGCTCGAACATGACTATGTGTTATCGAGCCTTTACAGGTCACACACTTAAGCTGTGCCAACTTTTTATTGAGAGAATTAATATGTTCTTATTGGATTTATGAATGTTCAATGTTATTACGATATCATAGAAACAAGTCTGGTGTCAATCGGAGTGGTTTCCGCGAAGTTGCTATAAGAGAAAAATTATGCTGGTGTTATGTATAATTTATATGAGAATTTACAGAGGACACGAGATGTCTCGGGGTGTTAGAAATGTGTTTCTAACATCATTAGACAATATTGATGATTTTATCTATAGGGGTAATAGGGTTCCGGAAAAGTTCTGGGAGACTTTCCTTATATGGAAGCAATGCCGGAGGGGGGAAGAATTCATCCTATGGGAAAAACCTAATTTTAGGAATGCCAGGCGGGGGCCATATCTCACAAAGTGCGCAAGCTTTCCGTAGTAATTTTCCTAAATTTATTTATGAAATAAATGAGTGGGAAAAAAAGGGGAGGTGGGATTGAACTCCAACTGAAAGTCCAATCCGAAATCTCCTAGGAGGAGGGGTGCGGCCAAGGAGGGGAGAGGGAAACTGACCTTCCCCCTTTTGGCAGGTGCCCACCTAGCTCCTACTATATAATCCCCACCGCTCCTCTTTGGAGAACAAATCAACTGAGCCTTTTGGCCTTCTCTCTCTCTCATAGAATTAGAGATCTAATTAGAGGGCCTATAGAATTAGAGCCTCTAATTAGAGGTATAATTAGTATCAAATTGAATTAGAGACTCTAATTGGAAACATGTCTCATTGAATTAGTGCCGCTTCTAATTGGCGAAAGCATCTACTAGTAACGGAGAGCATGCAAGATCATAAATAACATAAACATGATAGATTGATAATCACTAGACATAGCATTCAATATTCATCGGATCCCAGCAAACACAACATGTAGCATTACAATAAAATGATCTTGATCATGTTAGGAAGCTCACAAGATCTAAACATGATTCATAAAGAGAAGACAACCATCTAGCTACTGCTATGGACCCGTAGTAAAGGGATGAACTACTCACACATCACTCTGAAGGCAGGCATGGTGATGAAGAGCCCTCCGGTGATGATCCCCCCTCCCGGCAGGGTGCCGAGGAGAGCTTCAGAACCCTCCCGAACTAGGGTTGACGATGATGTTGGATACAAAACTTTTCATGGATTGAGGCTCGGGTATTTAGGGTTAACCTGAGGAGGAGCTTAAATAGGCGAATGGGCAACGTCAGTGGGCGGCCAGGGGGCACACCACCTGGTGGCGCGACCAAGGGGGACGCTGATACGTCCATTTTGCATCACTATTAATATTGTTATTTTCTGTTATTCATCGATATATTTCATGTTATGATGCACACTTATGTTATTTTATCTTATTTTGCATGTTTCATAATTTTTGGAGAATAAACACCGGAACCAGAAATCTGATGGAAAAGGCACCATCAAGATATCCTATTTCAGAAGATCTGAAGAAGAGGGGGGGTACCGGAGGAGTCTTCGAAGTTCTGAGGAGGAAGTGAGCCAGAAGGGCACCCGGAGGGGGGCCACCTGGGGCCCACACCACCGGGGCGACGCCCCCCCTCTGGCCGCGCTATCCCACTCCCGGGCGCCCTCTTTCGCGTACTTGACACAGAGGGAACCCTAAGCCCCAATACATCATCGAAGAATTATTCCGCTGCTGCCTCGGGGCAGAAAACACCAGAGAGAGAAAAGCTCTCCAGCAGGGAGCAATCGGCCGGGGAAATTCCTCCCCGGAGAGTGGAAATCATCTCCATCGTCACCGTCATCACTCCGGGCTTCATTGAGATCATCATCATCATCCTCATGACTAGCACCATCACCGCCACCGTCCACCTTCATCCCACTATAACAATTAGGGGTCTTTATCGTTTCTCTTCACTAGATCTCTCTCCTGGTATGGATTACTTGTTAGTAGTTGATGCTTGTGAGATTTATCGGTGTTTACACTTTATGACCAGATTGTTATTATCCATTATATCACCTCTGATTATGATCCATATGATGTCTTGTGAGTAGTTCGTTTAGTTCTTGAGAACATGGGAGAAGTCATGACGTTAGTAGTGAAGTTATGTTGAAGTAATATCTCGTGGTTCGGTATTTAAGTTGTGGTGCTATTCTTCTAGTGGTGTCATGTGAACGTCGACTACATGATACTTCACCTTATAGGCCTAGGAGTATGCATTGTGTATTTGGCTACTGATTGTGGGGTTGTCGAAGTGAAAGAAACCTAAACCCCGTTAGGAAACCAATGCACGAGGGAGTGTAGGATCCCGGAGTTTTAAGGATGTGGTTAGATTTATCTTATTTAGTTTCTTGTATTATTGGATGCTTACGAGGGATATAATCACAAGTATGTATTAGTCCTAGTTGTGCGGTGCATTAGCACAGGTTCACCCACACAACACTTCACGAACCAATAAATATTAATCAACCGTAATGAAGCGAAAGCACTTGACGAAATTCCCATGTGTCCTCGAGAACGTTTGGTAATCATAAGTAGAACAACCGGATTGTCCTTTGCTCTCAAAAGGATTGGGCCACTCGCTGCAATACTTTACTGCACTTTATTTACTCGCACTTTATTTATCTGCTATATCAAAAACCACCAAAAACCCGTTTGCTAGTGTTACAGTGAATTCTCCATCCAACCTGCTTGTCAACACCTTCTGCTCCTTGTTGGATTCGACACTCTTCTTTATCGAAAGTACTACGATACACCCCCTATACTTGTGGGTCATCAGGAGCCACCCTATGGTGTGGTGGCTCCAGGGCCCCCCTCCGGTTCCCTCCGGAGTCCGTGTACGTGAGAGATTTCTAAGAACCTGGGATTTTGTTTTGTCCAATTCCAAGAATATTTCCAGAACAACTTTTCTGAAACCAAAAACAACAAAAAAACAAGAACTGGCTCTATGGCATTTTATTAATAGGTTAGTCCCAGGAAATCCATTAAAATGACATAAAGTGTATAGAAAACATGTAGCATATGGCATGAAAACAACATGGAACATCAGAAATTATAGATACATTTGAGATGTATCACTTGTATGATCTTGTATTATGGTGTGAGATTACAATGGTGGGCGCTTATTCGAAAGATTGGATCTCGAGAGGCACCACCTATGGTGGCGTAGAGATTGGATGATCCCCCCTCGGGTGGTTCTCCTAGACTTTATATAGGAGGCTAGGTCTCAAACCCTTACCCGGGTGGGTTACAAACCCTAGTTCTAGTCGGTAAGTTTCCTTCATCTTAGCTCGCAAGTCTTGCGGGTGGGCCGCAGTAGGGCCTTCTAGAAGGTTAGGGTGATCCCTCATATTGGGCCTTTATATTGAGTGTTGGACGGGATAGGCCCGTTCAAGGGACTCGGAGAGTATCCCCACGTCAGCATGAGATGTGGACTGGCAAAAGGCCAAGTATTTTTTTCTTAAGATTTAGGGTTGTGAAGCATTTGTCAAGCGACTTCAGTCAGACAAGCTCACGCCCAAGTCGACTAAGTGTATTTTCGTTGCGTATCCGAGTGAAACCTTGGGGTACTACTTCTACAACCGAGAAGAGGGCAAAGTATTTGTAGCTCGGAACGGTGTTTTCCTTGAGAAAGAGTTTCTCAGCCGAGGAGTTAGTGGGAGCATAGTGCAACTCAAAGAAATTCGAGAGGAACCGGCTAGGGGCGAGTCGGCGAGGGCGTTGGAGCCTGAGCCGTCCGTGGTACCTACGCCGGTAACAACACCTGAACCGCAGAGACCTGCCAGATTACAGAATGCTCGTGATGTATTACTGTTAGACAGTAATGTGCCGGTAATTTATTCGGAAGCGATGGTGGAATCTGATTCAGAGTCATGGCTTGGAGCCGTCAGATCCAGTTAAAGTCCATGAATGAAAATCAAGTTTGGAATTTAGTTGATCTGCCAGACGGTGCAAGACCTGTCGAGTGCAAATGGGTCTTTAAAAAGAAAACGGATATGGATGGAAATGTTTCCGTCTATAAAGCACGACTTGTCACAAAGGGGTTTCGACAGGTTCAAGGAGTTGAATACGATGATACCTTCTCGCCCATAGTGACGCTTAAGTCAATTCGGATCATGTTATCCATAACATCCTATTTCGATTATGAGTATGGAAGATGGATGTCAAGACGACCTTCCTTAATGGAAATTTAACTAAGGACGTGTATATGATACAGCCCGAAGGTTTTGTCGATCCGGCTAACGCTGACAAGGTATGTAAACTTCAGAAATCCATTTATGGGTTGAATCAAGCATTTCGGAGTTGGAACATTCGCTTTGATGAGGTAGTCAAATTGTTTGGCTTCATCAAGAGCGATCATGATTCTTGTTTATACAAGAAGTTTAGTGGGAGCAAAGTAAATTTTCTAATCTTACATGTGGATAATATATTACTGATGGGAAATGGTGTCATGATGTTGCAAGAAACCAAAGAATCATTGGAAAGGAGTTTCTCAATGAAGGATTTGGGTGAGGCGACTTACATACTAGGAATGAGGATCTATAGAGATAGATCAAAGCGGCTCATTGGATTGAGTCAGAGTACATATCTGGACAAAGTGTTGAAGAAAATCAACATGCAATCGTCTAAGAAGGGGTTCGTACCGATGTCCCATGGTGTAAAATTTATCAAGACTCGTTGTCCTTTGACGACTGATGAGCAAAGTAAGATGAGTGTGATCCCGTATGCTTCGACTGTCGGATCCATTAGGTATGCCATGATTTGTACTAGGTCGGATGTTTCCTATGCTCTGAGTGTAACAAGCAGATACCAGGCTGACCCTGGCGAAACCCATTGGGCAGCGGTTAAAACCATCCTTAAGTAATTGAGAAGGACTAAGGACATGTTCCTAGTTTATGGAGATGATGATGAACTCAGTGTAAAGGGTTACACGGATTCGAGTTATCTTACCGACTCATATGATTCTCGTTCCCAATCTGGATACGTGTTCGTCATGAACGGAGGGGCTGTGAGCTGGAAGAGTTCCAAACAAGATGCCTAAGAGGCAGCAAAGGAAGTTGTTTGGATTAGGAACCTCCCGATGGATCTTGGTGTAGTTCAGGGCGCGTCCAATCCAGTAGACGTGTATTGTGACAATAATGGTGCTATCACACAAGCCAAGCAACATATATAACATCAGAAGAACAAACATATACTCATGTATTACCACCTAATTCGTTAGTTTGTCGAACAACATGATATCAAGTTATGCAAAGTACACACGGATGCAAACATTGCAAATCCGTTGACAAAGGTGCTACCATAGCCAAAACATGAGGCACACATGAGAGGTATGGGCATTCGATGCCTAGACATATGATATCGAGATGATTGACTCTAGTGCAAGTGGGAGACTGTTGGGAACATGCCCTAGAGGCAATCATGTATTATATAATTCCCAATGAATTCATAAATTTAGTAAGTTGTCCTTGTTTTGAACATCTAATGTATATCATTGAATATGTGATTCAATTATGGAACTATGTATTCATGTTGTTCATACTAAATTGTCCTTGGTCATTGAGGTTGTGTTGGACACACAACCTAGACTAATGTGAAGGTTGGCCGATGACTCGGTTCCACTTGTCATGGGCATGACGATGCCATTCCAACTTACACAGACTCGGCTAATGAGTTTAGCGAGTCGGACCGACCATATTGAGATGCAACGAGTAAGTCGTCATTTGCATGTCTCAATCAATTTAATCCTTAGACCTGAGGTTGTCGCACAATCCGAGTTGTGGATCACCGACTTAGGTTCTGTCAAACGATGTTCCATGACAGGACAGTTATAACGAGAGAGTTCAGGTCAAATGAGAATCAAGCTACGTGATGTGGATAATCAAGATGGGATTTTGCCCCTTCGACTGGAGAGATATTCTCTGGGCCCTCTCGAGTGATATGATTCCGGAAGAATGGCCATGCGCGATTCGATTAAGTGTTAACCGGGTCGATTGACTAAGAGTTATTCAGATGAATCATATATCACGGATCGAGAAGAGAGTTGATCTATTTAAGGAATGACGATAATTCGCCTATAGTTCGACAAGGTATATCATGAGGCAAAAGGGACTTAGATGAAAGTCATATTGGAAGGTATGTCATCATGGCTCTAAGGCTCTTGGGAGTTGGCATGTTCTGCTAGGAGCCACTACCGATTGATCGATTGGGAGTTGGACTCCAATCATGTCTAAGTCGCAACTGAGCCCGCGGGGTCACACGCTTAAGAGTGGGAGCAAGTATATTGGTCGGGTTGGACCCAAACTGGAAATGGACCGAATTAGTGAGTTGGAGTCGCAGTGAATAGGCACAATCGTTGTGCAACCACTCACACTCGTTATATAAGTACGGGCGCAGGTTTCCCAATGGGAACAAGTTTCCACTCCCATGCGTTAGGAACCCTAGCCATGCGCCGTCGGAGCTCCTTCTCGTATGTGTGGATACCAGCAAAGGTGTTGTACATTCAGCACTTCGACGATCGCGGGATTGGATCGGCTGGATCTAATTGGGGGACTACACTTCATCAACGTGCTTCATCGATAATCCACACCTACGCGTCTAGTGGTAATACTCGTGTCCTTCTACCTCTACTTGATCTTGGGAGTTACGCATAGAAAAGTTTTGTTTATCTCTACGCGCTCCTACACTGGATGCTATAGATTATAATGCTATTGAAAATGGGATTTCTATAAGGAGTCCCATACCTTTTAAGAGTGACCAATCATCTTGTTTTACATTTGTTAAAAGTGGGTTGGAAGGGGTGGTGATTTTAAATTTTGATCCCAGTATTTTGGAGCTTGATATGAGTTATGTGCTTTTAGATCATGACAAACATGCTTTATGTGATAGTTATATTGTTTAGTTTGTTCATGATACTACTGAAAATTATTATGAGAGAGGAAAATATGGTTGTAGAAATTTTCATGTTACTAAAACATCTCTCTTTATGTTGAAAGTTTTGAAGTTGTTCTTGTTTTTCCCTCCTAAGCTAGTTTCTTTGTGCTTCTTTGATTTATTTCTTTACAAGATTCCTATGCATAATAAGTGGTTTAGACTTAAATGTGTTTCATATTTGCTATTTGATGCTCTCTTTTGCCTCAACTACTATTTCTTATGTGAGCATGGTTGAAAATTGTTGAGCCTATCTTAATGGCTATAACGAAAGAGCTCTTGGGAGACAACCCTTGTTATTTTTATTTCAGTTTTAGTTTGTTTTACTTTCAGTTTTGAGTTGTTTTCTATATCCTTTATTGTCAGGGAACACGAATTATTAAAAAAATTTAGTTGTATTATCATCTAAAAGTTTTCAAAAAGAGAAGTGATTAAGAAGGTGAGCATTGATGACGTAGGGGTCGACCTCGAACACTTGTGTTCATGCCTATGGAAACAATGTAAATCTTCTTATGGAAGCTTCTCAGCTAAAAATATGTGTTTGTTGAGTTTCTTCTATTGTATAATAAAAATAAAGCCCCTTAAAATAAATGCCTAGCTAAAAGGCGTTAAAGAAAGGCGCTTGTGGGAGACAACCCACTTTGTTTTCCTTTTGTTTTCTTCTGTTTTCTTTGAGTCTTGGAAGTTTTTACCTCTGTAACAATCGCTCCTTATCCTTTAGTTCACTTTTTGTTCCAAAAGTAACCTCTAATAGAGAGGTAGTGCGATCTAGGGGAGTTGATGTCCTGAAACAAATTTCTGTGTTGCCACCAAAAAAAATTATTTCTCTCAGCCAAAATGTCGGATTGCTTTAAAAAAGCATATACACATGCCCCAGGTTGTTATCTAACTTTCATTAGTTTCTCACTTTTTTATTTGAGCAACAGATGATTTTCGAAAAAATATCTTTCCCCGTTGTTTTGCTTTGACATATTTCTGCCAATATTTGCATTTGCCTCTTACTTTTGTGATTCTTTCGGGGGGAAAAGCCTCAAAATAAGTTGCAACAGTAGCTAATGTTTTAAAATGGGTGTTAGACTTGTATTGAAACTGAACCAAGTGGATTAATTATTTTGATGCACTAATGTTGCTAATGAAGATTATGAGAAGTTTTAGGTGGAGGAAGTTTTCAAGTGTAGGGAGAGAAGAATGATATGATGAGATGAAGGATGGACAAAAAGCTCACGCATGGAGATGCCCATGTCACCCCAAGAAATATCCAAGAAGTACAAGCGTCAAAGCTTGGGGATGACCAAGAAATCCTCTTCTTCATTAGCAAAAACATCAGGTTTCTTTCAAAACACTATATTTTTATTGTTTCACATGATATGTGTTATTCTTGGAGCGTCATTTTATTTTTCCTTCAATTTTGTTTTGTTTTCTTTCTGTAATGAATGGTTGGATCCTAGCAATTTTTAGTTTGGAGAGAAACACGCTCCATTTTCATTGTCTAGAACACTCTAGTTTTCACTCTTATTGTTTTGTGAGTGTTTAGTTTTTGCTACCACTGCGTTTAGCTCTTGTTTTAGATTCTTATTTTGTTTAGAGCGTGTTTGTTTGCTTAGTGTGTGTGTGTGTGTGTGTGTGTGTATGATTAGATCTCTGGTCTTTGTTGATTATTTTCTATGAGAGTTGTTTCAATTTAGTTGATTGGTGTTCGTTGGAAATGGAAAATGTTGTGCTTGTGGTAGTGGTACTAGAAAAAACTGCATAATCTTGTAGATCATTAAATTGTTTCACTTGAATGATTATTGTGGTTTTGAGATATTAACATTCTTAATGGGTGAACTTGTTGGTTTAATAAAGTAAAAAACAATTAATGGTTGGTCTAAAAGGTTGAAACTGTGCCACACTCGAATAATCAGTTGAAAGTATGATGATATATGACTTCTAATGTAGATAGCAACCATGATAAAAAAAAATACGCGCTACGGTCGGGGAAGCCAACAGTGAGTTGTCATTGCCACTGTAACATCCCAGGATTTTGAAAATTTTAAAACCTTCATGCATTCATGAGCATCATAGCATACTTGCATTTTGATTGCATGAGATTTGGTTTCTAATTTGTTAAACACCATATTTTAGGTATTATTACATATTAAACCACTTTTTGGATTTAAATATTTTCTAAAATAAAGTAATTTAGTTTTGGGAAAGAATAGCACCAAAATGATCCTTCTGTTCTAAGCTTTTCAAAACATATTTTTGTGTATTTTTCTGAACTGGTTTGGTTGAGTTTTGAATTATTTTTGAACCAGATTAATTTAAAACAAAAAAGAGAAAAAAACGCATCACCAACCCAGCCCCTCTCCTTTCCCTCTCACGGCCCAGGCCCATTTCCCTCTTCCCCCTCTCTTTCTCTCGCGCGTGCGCAACAGAAGAGAAGGACGGCCCGGCCCAGCAACCGCACGCAGCCTGCCCCGCACGGTCCTCTCTCCCTCCCGCTGACGCATGGGCCCCGCATGACGTCGGGCCTACGTCATCGCGGCTTTCCCCACGCCCACGGAACGGAGTCCGAGCAGAGCACGACGTCGTCGTCGAAATTCTTCCATTTAAAACACGATTTCGATCTCTCTGTTGCCTCCTATTTATACCCTGCGCCCTGCTCTCTCGTTAGCCCCAAAAATCCCGAGGAGATACGCCCAGGTTGCCACAATTCGAGCTCGAAGCCCCGCCGTGGCCGTCAGCTAGGGTTCGAGATTCCGGCGATCATCGTCGACCCCTGCCTCTCTCCCTACCTCCGTTCGCTCTCTCTCATTGCCGCACATCGTTTTGACAAGGTGCTGCCTCTTTTATGCCCTCAGGTCGACGCCGCCGTCCGTGACAGGAGCAACCCGCCGCCCCGAGCTACTCCAACGAGCCATCGAGGGAGCTATGGAGATCCACGACCACGCCGCCTTCGCCACCGAACTCGCGCCATCACCACGACCCCCCTGGTATGCTCCCTGTTGTCCCTAGTGCCGTAGAATAGCCGCGCCGTGCCCGCGCTCTCGTCTGCCGCCGCGCGTCCAGAATTCCGGCGAGCTCTCCGGCGTCAACAAAGCAGAGGAGGAACGGTGACCGTCTGATCGAGATCGAAGGGCCACGACAGAAGCCTTCCGTGAAACGTTTTTTTTTAATCCCGGCCGCACGATCTCCTTTAGATCTAACGCTTCACAGCGCGCAATCCACGCGAACCGGTATCAGCCAATCAGGAGCCACCGTTGCATGTCCCCCGGATCGATCATATTTTTTATTAAAACAAAATAAAACAGATTTGATTCCAAACTTTTCGAAGAAGTAAAATTTGGCAAAGGAAACTTTAGTTGTGGTGCTCATGGGTGTGTCCCATTGTGCCAATCTTTGAAAAGAAAACTCTTTTTCAAAAGTGTTAGGGAAAAACTTGCTTTTGCAAATAGCCTAAACTCCACCAAGCCAGATATGCATGTAGTTTAGACTTGCCATTTTATATCCACCATAGTGTCATTTTTCAGTAGATTGTTTGTGGTGAATCTCCTTCGGGGGCTTCATATTCCAACGTGCAGGTAACTGTGAGGATGAAGTTTGATTAAGTGTTTGGACTCGAGTCTACACCCCACATGTAATGCATGTGGCGCATGATTGAAGATGGAGGCTCATTTCTACTTTAATTTCTGTTGTTTAGAACTCTGAGTTTTGCTAGTCTTTCAAGACTATGCACTTTGTAATAAAGCTATACTTGGCTATTCTGGATATTTTGTAATAATTTTGATACTTCTGCAATGATACTTTACATTTTGTTCTGTGGTGCTAGCATTGATCTAGGGACTAGAACTTAACACAGTAGTTCTTACATTATTAAATGTGAGGGCGCTAAAAAATGGTATCAAGGCAAAGTGTTGCCCTGTAGGTTTGATCCCTTAGGATTGGAAAACCCTTTTGATCAAATTTATTAACTCCTTTGAGTATGTTTGGATCCTAGCGGCATAGTGAGATGAACCGGCCCGGACAAACATTACATATCCACGTCCATGAGACCGGTTCCCTGATTGGCTAGCGGGTGCCAGTATCTCTCACTATAGTGAGTATACAAATTTCAATAAGTTGTTAATGATCTAATGATCACCATGGAAATGACTTAATTATTTTCAAAGTACTCTTACTCATCTCGTATCTAGTACCTCCTTACCTTATGACTTATGTTTTCTCCTACACTTCAAAACTCAATGGTAATGGAACTTCAACTTCATAATCGCCAAGGACTTCCAACCTAAAGATGAAGAGCTGCAACTCCACCACCACCAAGGACTTCAAGGACCCTAGGATTTACAACATACTCTATTCTAACATAGCTATAGCTTTGTTCTAATACTTCTACCTATTGTTCAATCTTCTAATGTCTTATCTAACTTATAGATGACCAACCTAATTGAATCACTCAAGAAGGGCCCATTGATGACCATGACTCTGGATTGTGAGACGGGATTTCCGAAGGCATTGAAGAACCAAACGATAAGATTAGGATTTGGAGGAGCAGCACTCTACAAAGGTTTCCCCTTTATTGAAGATGGCCAAGAGTATTGGTGGGTGCAACTTCACCTATACAGAAGCAAGGAGTGCGACCACAAGACAGAAGGGGACTTCATCTTCACTAACCCACAACAATACACATCATTCTTCGAGTCAGCTAGATGCACTGCATGGGAGGCAATCACAGAACTTGGAGAAAGACTTAAGTGGAGACTTTATCACACTCAGAAGGATCTCCGGGAAGCCGAAGAAGAGATCAACGCCCTTGAAAAGGAGTTGAAGATGTACAAGAACATAGAGATCATCGTGAAGAGTTATGATCCATCCCAGTAGTTGACCACCATGGCAGAATGCGTTAGCTAAAGTTTTTGTTTGAGTATTGCCCTATCAACTTGTGATATGGAAATGCTAGAGTGTTTTGGTTTGCAACTAAGTTGTTTTGCTTAAGTTTGTCAAAAAATTAAGTCCAAATTTTGAAATTTGGTTAAGAGATAAAATATTCAACAACAACAACAACAACAACAACAACAACAACAACAACAACAACAACAACAACAACAACAACAACAACAACAACAACAACAACAACAACAACAACAACAACAACAACAACAACAACAACAACAACAACAACAACAACAACAACAACAACAACAACAACAACAACAACAACAACAACAACAACAACAACAACAACAACAACAACAACAACAACAACAACAACAACAACAACAACAACAACAACAACAACAACAACAACAACAACAACAACAACAACAACAACAACAACAACAACAACAACAACAACAACAACAACAACAACAACAACAACAACAACAACAACAACAACAACAACAACAACAACAACAACAACAACAACAACAACAACAACAACAACAACAACAACAACAACAACAACAACAACAACAACAACAACAACAACAACAACAACAACAACAACAACAACAACAACAACAACAACAACAACAACAACAACAACAACAACAACAACAACAACAACAACAACAACAACAACAACAACAACAACAACAACAACAACAACAACACAACAACAACAACAACAACAACAACAACAACAACAACAACAACAACAACAACAACAACAACAACAACAACAACAACAACAACAACAACAACAACAACAACAACAACAACAACAACAACAACAACAACAGACTTACTAGATTTCTGAGACTTAGGCCTAACAGGTTCTCATATGCTACTGATCCTATTGAGGCCGATGACTGGCTTTGTTCAATCAACAAGGACTTAGTAACTTGTGAGTGCACTGATGAAGATCAGGTGAGATTCACCGCACATCTGTTAGAAGGACCTGCAGCAATGTGGTGGGAAACTTATCAAGTTACTCAGCCGCTAGAAGGCGTGACTTGGGATGATTTCAAGGAGGGATTCCGCAATGCACATATCTCATCTGGGATAATGAACCTCAAGAAGGAGGAGTTCCGTAGTCTGAAGCAGTGAGGTAGAACCCTAAAGGAGTATATGGATGATTTCCATTCTTTATCAAGGTATGCCCCAGATGACATTGACACTGATGCCAAGAGGAAGAAAAAAATTCTCAATGGACTTAAAGGAGAACTTAAGATACCTCTTTCCGTAGCATATGCCCCAAATTATCAAGCTCTGTTGGATCAAGCCATTACTTTGGATAACAACATGACGAAGGAGGAAAACAAGAAGAGAAAGTACAGTAATGGTGGAAAATACCACTCTGGACCCTCATATAAGAGGCACACATCCAATGGAGGACACAATGCTCACAAAGATGATAACCATCACAATGGTGGGAATGGACACACTCATAATGGTCATGATCACGTTGAAGGACTCAAGGAAAACAATGGTAGCAGCAATGGTCACTCAAATGGCAATGGACACCACAACCACAACCATGAAGTGAAGAGGGATCTTAGCAAGGTGAGATGCTTCAAGTGGAGAGACAAGGGACATTATGGAACTGATTGCCCAGGGAAGAAGCCTATAGAAACTGCCAAGCCCAATCCATTCCATAAGGGGCATGTGAATCATATGAACATGGAGTTGGTGGATGGTAACCCCTAACTCATTTTAATTCCATCACATGTTCCATTACCCCGATTGCATGATGGAAGTACAATATCAAGTATATTCTTCTAAGGCGGGTAGCCCACCTCATAACTTTTCTAACCTAATTGCTAGCCTTCTCGAAACTCGGGACGAGAGTCCCGAGATTCCTTTTAAGGGGGGTAGTCTGTAACATCCTAGGATTTTGAAAATTTTGAATAATTTAAAACCTTCATGCATTCATGAGCATCATAGCATACTTGCATTTTGATTGCATAAGATTGGGCTTCTAATTTGTTAAACACCATATTTTAGGTATTATTACCTATCAAACCACTTTTTGGATTTTAATATTTTTCTAAAATAAAGTAATTTAGTTTTGGGAAAGAATAGTACCAAAATGATCCTTATGTCCTAAGCTTTTCAAAACATATTTTTGTGTATTTTTCTGAACTGGTTTGGTTGAGTTTTGAATTATTTTTGAACCAGATTAATTTAAAAACAGAAAAGAGAAAAAAAAAGAACGCAGCGCCAGCCTAGTCCCTCTCTCGGACCAGGCCCATTTCCCTCTTCCCCCTCTCCAAGTAGTGTGTAGCCATCCTTATGCATGATAGGGAATTTTCACTAAGTTATTATTATGTTATGAAAAATCCCAAGTAGTGTGTAGCCATCCTTTAGACTTATTATTTTGAAGACTTAGTACTTAGTAGATGCTTAGCCTTGCTACAAATTTGTTTTGCTCAATGTTGTGGAAAATTCTAAGTATAAACTTCAATGAACCACCTGGGTGGGTTTGGTATTGCGTGGTTGTCGAAAGTTGAGTGTCTCCTTAAGGCCATTAATCTCCTAAGGAGTTCACTTGAGGAATGCCACCTAGGAAACAAAGAGATTACCAAGTCCTCTAGGTTTAGTGGCTTCCCGTGCAGCCCTTTGACATATGGGCTCTGTCTTGATCAACTAAGTTATGAGAGTTCAGCCCATGCTGGACATGAAGATGTAGTATAATTATAGGTGGAACAGGTCTTGCTTGTTGGGTTGAATTTCTTGCTTCTGAAAGATCTCGTCTCATTTATCTCCTTTCCTAAATGCACTCCGGGTTTATAGGATGTTTGGGCTAATTGAAGATAAAGGGTGAAAGTGCACAACCTCTCAGAGTTAGAAACTATGATCATAGCCGTGTCCCCGGTAATGGATGACTTCGAGCAGCTGGACAAGGATGGGCAGAAGAATCTCAACACCTTTTCGAAGAAGTAAAATTTGGCTAAGGAAACTTTAGTTGTGGTGCTCATGGGTGTGTCCCATGGTGCCAATCTTTGAAAATAAAACTCTTTTTTCAAAAGTGTTAGGGAAAAACTTGCCTTTTCAAAATAGCCTAAACTCCACCAAGCCAGATATGCATGTAGTTTAGACTTGCCATTTTATATCCACCATAGTATCATTTGTCAGTACAATCTTTGTACTGAATCTCCTTCGGGGGCTGCATATTCCAACGTGCAGGTAATTGTGAGGATGAAGTTTGATCAAGTGCTTGGACTCGAGTCTACACCCCACATGTAATGCATGTGGCGCATGATTGAAGATGGAGGCTCATTGCTAATTTTATTTCTGCTGTTTAGAACTCTGAGTTTTGCTAGTCTTTCAAGACTATGCACTTTGTAATAAAGCTATACTTGGCTATTCTGGATCTATTGTAATAATTTTGATACTTCTGCAATGATACTTTAAATTTTGTTCTGTGGTGCTAGCATTGATCCAGGGACTAGCACTTAACACGGTAGTTCTTACATTATTAAATGTGAGGGCGCTACAAAATGGTATCAGAGCAAAGTGTTGCTCTGTAGGTTTGAGCCCTTAGGATTGGAAAACCCTTTTGATCAAATTTATTAACTCCTTTGAGTATTTTTGGATCCTAGCGGCATAGTGAGGTGAAGCGGCCCGGACCAACATTACATGTCCACGTACATGAGACCGGTTCCCTGATTGGCTAGCGGGTGCCAGTATCTCTCACTATAGCGAATATCCAAATTTCAATAAGTTGTTAATGATCTGATGATCACCATGGAAATGACTTAATTATTTCAAAGTACTCTTACTCATATCGTATCTAGTACCTCCTTACCTTACGAGTTTTGTTTTCTCCTACACTTCAAAACTCAATGGTGATGGAACTGCAACTTCACAATCGCCAAGGACTTCCAACCTAAAGATGAAGAGCTGCAACTCCACCACCACCAAGGACTTCAAGGACCCTAGGATTTACAACATAGTCTATTCTAACATAGCTATAGCTTTATTCTAATACTTCTACCTATTGTTCAATCTTCTAATGTCTTATCTAACTTACAGATGACCAACCTAATTGAATCACTCAAGAAGGGCCCATTGATGACCATGACTCTGGATTGTGAGAATGAATTTCCGAAGGCATTGAAGAACCAAATGATAAGATTAGGATTTGGAGGAGCAGCACTCTACAAAGGTTTCCCCTTCATTGAAGATGGCCAAGAGTATTGGTGGGTGCAACTTCACCTATACAGAAGTAAGGAGTACGACCACAAGGTAGAAGGGGTGTCACACCCCTGTTTTTAAGCACCTGTATTAGAGTAATTTAGGAAGCCTCTTAAGACTTTTGTAAGTTAACTAGGTGGACAACATGTTTGTGTAATCATGTTTATCTATGAAATATAAGTTGTGTGTTCATTTCACTCACTTGAGAATTTTTCTCCTAAGGAAAATATTTGTTTTCCTATGTTTTCCACTGGAATTCTTAGGGGAATATTTTCAAAACTTTGGGAAAACACTTGATATCAACTCATAATTGTGTTATTGATTTTTAGGAATCAATTTGTCCTTGGAACAAAATTATTTGGAGAAGCTTTCCTTGGATTTTTCCTATATAGTTTTGTCCTGAAAAATCAGCCAAGTAGTTGTTTTCAACCCCTGTTTTCCACCACAAGGATTATCCAATTACGGATTTTCTTTGATCAATTTTACTCTCTGTTATGTGGACAACAAAACTACATCCTTGGAAAAATTTACAAAAATATTTAACACACATATCCATGCTTATTTTTGAGCCATCTTGTTAAGACAGATTTTTAGGCAGTTTATAAACAGAGAAAGTGCTCACTTTGCCATCTGTTTTCAAAGCCTTAAACCCCTCAATTTTCAGATACAATTGTTGTTTCTGAAACTTGGATTGCTGCTCTTTATTGAGCATTTTGAATCATTCATTTTTGACTTGGTTTGCTTGTTGAAAACAACCTCAACTTTTGATATCTCTGTCTGTTGCCAACACTTAAAAAAATTCAGAAAACTGTCGAAACTGAATTGTCTGTCAGAACAGTAGCTACACACTTTTTAAAGTTGATGTATCTATTTATGTGTGATGATCTAGGATGAGTGGCTTTGCCATTTCTAATCCCCATGGTATAAGCTTCTAGAAGCTAGCCTTGGATGCCATTTTGGTTGACCAAGGAGGGAGGGAGAGGGCAGTCAAGTTGACTGTTGTGAGGTAAGCATAGTTGGTGGAATAGTGGCTTTTTGCCATCCCTTGGCCTTTCCTGTAACCATGGTCATGCTAGAACGAGTTGGGAACACCAGGGGCACTCCCCCATCGCACATGCCACCTCTGGCACTCACCCAAAGGGCAAGCCCTGCCCATGCCGTGCCTGCCCGAGTGCACCGTTGCCAAGCCGTGCATAAGAGACACCCCAGGCCGATCCCTTGCGCCACCACCCTCCCCTCACTCCACTCACCCACCCCGATGCAGCCACGCTTGCCCGTTCGCTCACAGTGAGCGAGGCGAGCCGTGTTCTTCCTCGGGCCCGAGCAAAACAAAAACGAGGTAGCGCCGCGAGTACTGCATCCCCCGCCACCATTTTGCTTCATGGTCGAGCCCCTAGCCCGTGCGCACCTCCCTGACATGCTCATGCTCGCGATCGCTTGCAGGAATGTCGGCGCCATCATCGGGAACGCCGCGGGTCTCCGTCGATACGCCGCCGTGCCCGTGCAACGCCACCGCCCGTGACCGCTCCCCTGCACCGCCAAAGCATCCCTCTTCCACCCCAGCACCACCCCTCTACCTTGCGCGAGCCCTAGGTGAGCTAAACCCCGATCCTGCCAAGTGTTCGTCCGCGGTCTGAGAGAGGGAGAGAAGAGAGAGCGCGGGGAGGAAGAAAGAAGGGGAGCCGTCGATCTGCGCATCGACGGTCTCCTTTGAACGCGCCCGTTCGCGCGCGCGAGCGTGCGCTGTGTGCAGATCTGGCCCGTTAGGCCTAGTTTTTATTTTCTAATTGTTTTGGCAGATCTGTGCATGTTTACTTTAGCTCTGTTTGGCCTAGCTAGGTTAAACTTTTTGCTTAGCCAATTGTTTTGCGAATATACACACATTTTCCAAACCATGTCCCACTGGCAAATTCAACTTTTGAATCTTTATGATTTTTATTTAAATCATATGCCAGAGAGTGTCTGTTTTCTTAGATCTATTGTAACTTTAGTTTTAGGTATCCAAAAAGTGCAAACTCAACTGTTTTGGAAAGCCCATGTCAATACCTACTAGTAGAATTTTACCTTGTATCAAGGTGAGCTCTAGATTTAAAATGGCATGTTGTTTACCAAAAGCATCTGTCTCTGTTTGGGCATTTTTCATGCCAAATCTGTGATGTTTCTTTGATTGAATCCAATTGGAAATGTTAGTATATTGTTAGTTCTATCTATATCTAGCTTGGTTTGATGTTTGGAGCTCTGTAGAAAATTTGGTGGACAGATCTTGTTTCATCTGTTTTTTGCCTAGGATTTTTGTGTGAACATAAAATAGCATGGTTATGTGTATGTATTGAATTCTTGTTTTTCATCAAGTTTAAGTTGTTTTCTGTTAGTATAAAGTTGTTTTCTTTAATTACTAACATGCTAGGATCTTATTGAGTAGTTGAAGATTAAATGAGAATAGCTATGTGAGCATATTAATTTTTCTAGAATTATTCATGCATAGGTTTTAGCCTTGTTTTCCACTAAGGAAAAATATGAATGTTGGTAGTTGGAAACAGAGTATGAAATGTCCTTGTGGCATATTTATCTTAGTGTTTCCACCCCTGCTATTTTTCCCTTGGTTTGTAGAAAAGCATGAGTAGCACTTGGGTGACTAGAAAATATTTCTCTCACATGTGTAGCATTTTTAGCCTAGTATTTCCTTGTTTAATAGCTAGAATTTTTATTTTATTTTGTGGGATCCAGTAGCATTTTGGTACTGATTAGGTGAGTATTTTACTTCTGTTAGTTTTCACCCTTGTGAATAAAATTAGCATGTGTAGTGTAGAATAGCTTAGTAATTTTCCTAGTTTCCTACTAGTATGAGTATGAGCTTTTGAAGCTTGTTTTTCTTGTTTTGAGCCTTTGTCTAAATGTGACCAGAGGCTTACTAACCTCTTTGTGAGTAGTTTGCTAGTGGAACACCCACTGGTCATTTTTGTATCAAGGTGGAATTTGAGTTTGGCTTATTGTTGTGCACCATTTCCACCACTTGCAAAAATTAGCATAATATATGTGCTTGCCATAGAAATTGTTGTGAGTGTTTTACCCATCAAATGGTGTTTTGTGTGACACCCTACTTCCTAGTAACATGGGTTTTATCCCACTGGTCCATGGTGCTCTTATCTAGAATCATTGATTTTTGGCCACACATAAACACTAGGA
The DNA here is from genome assembly GCA_028641055.1 of Alopecurus myosuroides. Taxonomy (NCBI): domain Eukaryota; kingdom Viridiplantae; phylum Streptophyta; class Magnoliopsida; order Poales; family Poaceae; genus Alopecurus; species Alopecurus myosuroides. Next base: position 229,245,408 of record CM054060.1, on the reverse strand, counting down.
AAAAGAAGTTTTTCCCACTATAGTTTTCCATGCCAATTTTTCCTATGGGAAAATTGTGTATTTTGGGTGATGCATTTTAATTGCTTGCCGTATGTATCACTTGTAGCATTGTTTGCCTTGGTTGGTTCTGAAAGTGTGTCTTTACTTTTATTATACGATGATAGAAAACGAGGAAGGAGTATTTGAAGAAGAGGCTCACTTTAACTCCTGTTACTACCAAGACCAGGACCACCATCTGTATCAAGGCAAGCCATCCTAATGCTTGCTGTATAAATACTTATCATTATCTATCATGCATGTTTTTCACTTCTGAAGTTTTCACAAATTATATTCTCAAAACTATTTTTGTTGTGAATACTACTACTATTAATATTATTAAGTAAATGATCGTGTTAATAGTCAACTTGGTATTACCAAGCCCATAGCCACCAAATGGTATATAAATACCATACACTAAATTAAAACTTGAGTTCTTAATTGAACTGTTTAAAATGTGTTTTTGTAAACAAATGCCTTATGGAAGAAAAACCTCGGTGGAAAGGTGAGACCTTGTCTACCGGGAGGACGTCATGTTGGAAAATTTGAGAAATGTTTACAAAATACACATAACCTAGTCTTCGCTGGACAACCATTATCGTACTGCCACTTTACCCCAACATGGGTACGGGGCTTGATTAGAAACTTGTTATGGTTAGTCTGTGTTCTATCTCAAGTGCTATAGGGGATTGGATCCTCTGAACCGAAATGTCGCTAGGAGTGAGGATACGGGACATGCAAAGTGTGGGATTAATTTTCCCTCCAGATGCAGCAGTTGGGTCTCCTGTCTGGTCTGTGTGCGACACGGATTGCCGGGGAGGGTAAACCCAATTGAAGAGATAGTCATATACTAGCTTGTACATAGTGGATAGTTAAGATCAGCTATCTGATGTTCTCATACTATTGTGAACAGTCCATGGTTGTTTCATGGCGGATTCTGGATCTCATGGAAATGTGTACACCTCTGCAGAGTAAAACTATTTCGAAATAGCCGCGCCCTCGGATATGGACGGTTGAATGGCCATGTAGCTAGCATTGTGTCAATTTTCAAAAGAGGTTTTGAAGGAATATTTTGTACCTGCGAGGTACTAAAAAGGAATGACTTGGTATCTGCGAGATACGGATGAGAAAAAGCTGGAATACTGATTACCAGAAGTTTTGCAAAGAAAACTTTCTTTTCTCAAACCATCTTATGAAAACTCTGAGATATGCGATATCTACGAGAGAAACTATATATTATTTTTAAAACTTTTACAGAGATATGAATATGCAAATCAACCATGATAAATCTTTTATCTGTCATGGGTAGCAGAACCTTATGTATGGCCTACCCACTCCACCAAATAAGCATGTATGCATAATTGTAAGCTCATAAAGGGTGTATTGCGGAGTACATTCAATTGTACTCACTTTGGTTTCGTCCCTGGTTATTTTTATTGGCCAGACGATGAGGAGCCACCTCAGGAAGAGTTCTATGAGGAAGAGTTCTACACTGATGACCCTGCGAATTAGGATCGTCTCCCAGTCAGCATCCTGTAGGTTAAGGCGTGACTTGGGTTCTACTACGCTATGCTTATCGTCTTCCGCTGTGTTATTGTTATTTGCCTGTCATGCGTGACAGTTGTTAAGAACTTGGTCATGTGACCATTTATGTAAGACTCTAATATTCGTGTATTGGATGATGTATTCTATATGCCAACTTCGTATGTGGTTCACGACTGGTTCTTTTGGGATCGTGAATGAATGCATATGAGGGGTTCTGGACCTCCGGTCTGGGGCCTCTACAAGGGGACTGCATCTTCACTAACCCACAACAATACATATCATTCTTCGAGTCAGCTAGATGCGCTGCATGGGAGGTAATCACAGAACTTGGAGAAAGACTTACGTGGAGACTTTATCACACTCAGAAGGATCTCCAGGAAGCTGAAGAACAAATCAACACCGTTGAAAAGGGGTTGTAGATGTACAAGAACATAGAGATCATCGTGAAGAGTTATGATCCATCCCAGTAGTTGACCACCATGGCAGAATGTGTTAGCTAAAGTTTTTGTTTGAGTATTGACCTATCAACTTGTGATATGGCAATGCTAGAGTGTTTTGGTTTGCAACTAAGTTGTTTTTCTTAAGTTTGTCAAAAAATAAGTCCAAATTTCGAAATTTGGTTAAGAGATAAAATATTTAAAGTTGTTGTTGTTGTTGTTGTTGTTGTTGTTGTTGTTGTTGTTGTTGTTGTTGTCATATGGTACTTTAGATTTCGGAGACTTAAGCCTAACAGGTTCTCATATGGTACTGATCCTATTAAGGCCGATGACTGGCTTTGTTCAATCAACAAGGACTTAGTAACTTGTGAGTGCACTGATGCAGAGAAGGTGAAATTCATCGCACATCTGTTAGAAGGACCTGCAGCAATGTGGTGGGAAACTTATCAAGTTACTCATCCGCTAGAAGGCGTGACTTTGGATGATTTCAAGGAGGGATTCCGCAATGCACATATCTCATCTGGGATAATGAACCTCAAGAAGGAGTAGTTCCGTAGTCTGAAGCAGGGAGGTAGAACCCTAAAGTAGTATATGGATGATTTCCATTCTTTATCAAGGTATGCCCCAGATGACATTGACACTGATGCCATGAGGAAGGAAAAAATTCTTAATGGACTTAAAGGAGAAGTAAAGATACCTCTTTCTGTAGCATATGCCCCAAATTATCAAGCTCTGTTGGATCAAGCCATTACTTTGGATAACAACATGACGAAGGAGGAAAACAAGAAGAGAAAGTACAGTAATGGTGGAAAATACCACTTTGGACCCTCATATAAGAGGCACACATCCAATGGAGGACACAATGCTCACAAAGATGATAACCATCACAATGGTGGGAATGGACACACTCATAATGGTCATGATCACGTTGAAGGACTCAAGGAAAACAATGGTAGCAGCAATGGTCACTCAAATGGCAATAGACACCACAACCACAACCATGAAGTGAAGAGGGATCTTAGCAAGGTGACATGCTTCAAGTGGAGAGACAAGGGACATTATGCAACTGATTGCCCAGGGAAGAAGCCTATAGAAGCTGCCAAGCCCAATCCATTCCAGAAGGGGCATGTGAATCATATCAACATGGAGTTGGTGGATGGTAACCCCTAACTCATTTTAATTCCATCACATGTTCCATTACCCCGATTGCATGATGGAAGTACAATCTAAATTATATTCTTCTAAGGGGGGTAGCCCAACTCATAACTTCTCTAACCTAATTGCTAGCCTTCTCGAATCTCGGGACGAGATTCCTTTTAAGGGGGGTAGTCTGTAACATCCCAGGATTTTGAAAATTTTGAAAAATTTAAAACCTTCATGCATTCATGAGAATCATAGCATACTTGCATTTTGCTTGCATAAGATTTGGCTACTAATTTGTTATACACAAGATTTTAGGTATTATTACCTACTAAACCACTTTTGGATTTAAATATTTTTCTAAAATAAAGCAATTTAGTTTTGGGAAAGAATAGTACCAAAATGATCCTTATGTCTTAAGCTTTTCAAAACATATTTTTGTGCATTTTTTGAACTGGTTTGGCTGAGTTTTGAATTATTTTTGAACCAGATTCATTAAAAAACAGAAAAGAGAAAAAAAAAAGAGAACGCAGCGCCAGCGCAGCCCCTCTCCTTTCCCTCTCCCGGCCCATGCCCATTTCCCTCTTCCCCCTCTCTTTCTCTCGCCCGTGCGCAACAGAAGAGAAGGACAGCCCGGCCCAGCAACCGCACGCAGCCCGCCCCGCACGTTCCTCTCTCCCTCTCGCTGACGCATGGGCCCTGCATGACATCGGGCCTACGTCATCGCCGCTTTCCCCTCGCCAACGGAACGGAGTTCGAGCAGAGCATGACGTCGCCGTCGAAATTCTTCCATTTAAAACAAGATTTTGATCTCTTTGTTACCTCCTATTTATACCCCGCGCCCTCCTCTCTCGTTTGCCCCCAAAAATCCCGAGGAGATACGCCCCATGTTGCCACAATTCGAGATCGAAGCCCCGCTGAAAGATCATCTTCCGTTTTGATAATTGATGACAACATAACTATAGAACTAATGTCTATTTGAGAGTACTTGCAGGTCCTATTTGGTATATATGAAAATGCACAGGTTCATCAAGTATACAATCTCAATGGGTTAAAAAAGTGTTTCGAATGGAAAGAGCTCGAAGAAACAAAGTTGGGGTGCCATTTTTGCAAGCAGCGGAGGCTCCGGTGAAACCACCGGAACCTCTGCCCCATGCATTTCCCGGCTCTTCCAGGCGTTGGCCTCCGGTGGTGGATCCGGTGGAACCTCCGCTAAAAACACCTTCGGGTGCATAAGAGCGGAGGCTCCAGCGGAACCTCCGGTGAACAATCGGTGGGCAGAGCCTCCGGTGAAACCACTGGAGCCTCCGCTGGCTCCACTGACCCACTGTGGGGCTAGCCTCCGGTGTGGCCTCCGCTAAAACCACCTTCGTGTGCATACAAGCGGAGGCTGCAGCGGAGCCTCCGGTGAACCTCCGATGGGCGGAACCTCCGCCAAAGCCACCGGAGCCTCCGCCCTGAAGAATCCAGAATGGAGCAAACGAGTTGCGCGCATGCGCGCAAGTGAAGACCACCGGAGCCTCCGGTGCTGCGTGGACTGCTCAACGGCCACATTGGAGAAGGGGTATTTAAAGACCTTCCCCTACCTCATAAATGTCAAGCTTTTCCCATTCTCTCTCCTAGCCATTAATGAAAGCTTCAACCTCCTAGATCTCCCTCTCCAACCACCCAAACACTCCAAAACTTTGTGGAGAGCTAGAGGAAACCTAGATCCATGATTCCACCAAAGGAATTTCAAATCCATCCACCACATCCTAGTAGATCTACAATCCTACTTGAGGCTTAGAAACCTTAGTAGATCTTGTGCTTGTAGCTTCCACCTTGTTGCAAGAATCTTCAGATCCGTTGAGAGCCTCCATCCATCTTGTGGAGTGTCCTCAACCTTGTGTAAAGGTTTGGTCAACGCCTTCAAGTCGACCTCATAGTGGAAACGAGAATCTCCCTCACCGGAGAAGCTCAAGGAGAATAAGGTGTGCACAACCGTGCTATTGAGGAGCACCTAGGTGGCTCCCCACCTCTCCAATGTAGACGTACTTCTCTTGAGAAGGAACTACGGGAAACATATCCTTGTCTCCTTGTTTACACTTGTGGTTTATCTTGTTGTCTTTTGTTTTACTTCCGTTGCGTATCTTACCTTGTATCACTTAGGTTGATCACCTAGTTGCACATCTAGAGAACCTTATGTTATCTTTCTTAGTCCTAACTAAAAGGAAAAGAAGAAAAAATGGTAGTCAACCTATTCACCCCCCCCTCTAGTTGACCATAGTGCACTTTCAATTGGTATCAGAGCCTCGGCTCTTGCTAAGGGCTTAACCGCCTAAGAGTATAATGGTCAATGAAAATGAGCCCGACGGTTCTAGTGCGGAAATCGCCAAAATGGCCGACACTATAACTAACCTACAAGAAACGGTTGGAACCCTCCAAACCGAATTGTCCAAGGTTAGCTCTAGTGCTGGCTTGGAGGTTTCTAGCATAAAGAAAATGTTGGAGGCCATGATGGGGAAAACCAAGGAGTCCAAGGAACCACCTCTCACCGCCGATGATGTTAGCTCGGATGATGAGTCCATTCCGGACATCGCCGAAATGGAAGCTAACATTGCTTTAGCCATGGAAAAAGCCGATAAAAGGCTAAGAGTGGTGGGAGCTCCGAAGGATCCAAGTCTCAACCGGCTAACTGATGTAGCCCAACCAACTCCTCCAAGTGTACCGATGACAAGATCACGCGCAAAGGCCATCAAGGATAAGGTGAACTCGCTCCTCTCGCTCTATACTTTTGGTCACGTGGAGGATGGTGCGCTACCTCATGGTTCCACACTTTGCGTGCTCAGGTTCAAATCCACCACGGAGGTGCCAGAAAGTACCCAAGACGATGCGCGAGAAGATACGAAGGAGAGCGGTAAAGACGGCGTCCAATTCGGAGCCCCGGTGAAGAAGTTAGGGGGGAAAAACCCTCCCCGGCCTCGAGAGCCGGCCTGGCCGGCCTCCCTCACCGTCAGGCCGGACCCCCAACCGAAGGGGCCGGCCTCCACCTCGGCCCCAGGCCGGCCTCGGCCCCCCCTCAGGCCGGGCACCATCCAGAGCCAGCCGGCCTCAAGGCCGGCCTCCCCTCCTCCCACCCCGGCCCCAGGCCGGCCTCCCTGCTAGGTTGGCCCCTGCGCCTCCAGGCCGGCCCCAGGCCGGCCCCAGGCTGGTGTGCGCCTGGGAGAGCCCCTCCTCCTCCACCCCGGCCCTGTGGCCGGCCAGGCCGGGATCCGAGGCCGGCGTGGGCCAAAATGCACGCAAATGAGCTGTTTTCGACCCCGTTTCCACCTGCTTCGACCCCCGCCTATATAAGGACGACCCCGAGCTAGATCTAGGTTTTTAGAGTTGAATTTAGAACATTTGGAGCTCAGCTCTCTTGTATCCCTCTTTGAGGAACTACTCCTCCGGTGTGTACCGAGGAACGTATCAAGGCTACTCCTCCGACTTCGTCGAGGATCGTATCAAGGCACATCCCAACTACTTGTCCTCTCCCTATCGGGTTTCAGTCAAGAGTTGTCCAATCTTCCTCTCGTTATCTTGAGGTTCTATTGGCGTAGTGGTACCGGCTACGGGTGTGAGACGGTTTGTATCAAGGTGAGTTCAGTTGGATCGATTGTTCCGTAGGCGGCCCTGGGGGCTTAGTTGACGGGAGGTTGGATCTTTCGGTTCTTGCGATTTATCCCGATTTGTGTGTTTCCCCGCGTTCCCCCACGTTCCCCCTTGATTCCCCATCTCGTGTTCTTACCGTTCTTCGTGTTCTTCGTTCGTTCTTCGTCGATTCGTGAAGATCGGGCCAATCTAGGAGTACAACTCCGTATCATCTGGTATCCAGAGCTAGATTGACACGAATCCGACACCCCATCCCCTCCCCTACCACCAATTTTTCTTCTATCCACCATAAACTCGAAAATTTCACAAAAATAGCCACAAAGGGATTTCGACCGGTCTGTTGATTCGTTGAGTTTTTCGTGGTTTTGCTTCACAGATTTGTTGCCAAATACCATTCCCCATCTTTCCATTCAGCCACTTTTCCCAAATTCGCCCAAAAATTTTCTTGATTTGGAAGGAATTTCGAATTTGAGCCAAAATCTCAGAAAATCTCAGCTCTTCGATTTCCCGACAGATTTTGAAACTTGTTTTTGTTTGTCGTTTTTTATCCGAATTGAGTGCAACAAAGTGCTACGCGACGCCCACGACATCACCTACGCTTCCACATCAACGGATCGCCACGACATCGACTCCCCCACGGCCGCAAGTCCGTGATCATCAATAAGAGAGGTATAACTTGCTTCCGCTTGAACCACCCCACCCCATTGTGTTACTTACCTATCGGACTAGTTCTCTTTACACCGCTTGGCATCGCATTTGTGGCATCGAGAGTGCGAGGTTAGCACTTGTGAGAGATTAGCTACGAGTAGGCATTGGCACTTTGGAATCCATCAAAAAGAGAAAATAAAAAAAAAAAGAAAATAGAAAAAGAAGCAAAAGGATCGGTGCCAATTGCTTTCCATGGTAGGAATGTGTAGCATTGCGTCGCAAAAGAGAAAGAGTGACCGATTGTGATGGGGGGATGATAACCCGGTAGGCCAAACTCCAAGGAGTAACCCGGCCCAAAGGACGGTGCGAAGGATCCGGTTAAGGATAAGGAAACTTGTGGAAGGCCCAAGCTTGTAGGCCCAGCAACCCGGATTGTGGGTTACTGTAAAGGAAAGTTAGGGTTTGTGCGCCGTGTCCGGGTAGGATCCAGTATGCGCCTTGGAGAATAAGCCAGGGGGTACGGGTGCTTTATAAACCAACCCCCAGGTGTAGCTTAGACAGAGATCTAAGAACCCTAGCAATATCGCTTGATATCGAGCATCCAGTGTAATCCCAGAGTTGAGTTATTATATCAAGATCGGAGACTCGGCGACTTTGATTGCCGGCTACCAGATCGACTTGCACCATGTTTTCCTCTGAGCTAAACCCTCTCCCAAACACCTGTGTCGTCTTGCCCCAAGATCAGTTACCACCGGTAACGTCTGCCGTGATTATCCCACGACAGTTGGCGCCCACCGTGGGGCCTGCGTCCAAAGGTGTTTACATCACGGGAGAAGCTCGGAAGGGCATGGAGAATCTTGTCATCGGCGAAATCTACATCGACCACGAAGGAGAAAAGATGGTGGACGATTCCGGCTGGGGGCCGGAGTCGGATCACCTCGAAACCGGATCCGTCGTGACAATCGGCTAGATCAGCGTCTTCATCGGTATGGTATGTGCTTCCAATTCGACCCCTGACAACGTTGGATCTGATTCTATGCCAGGAAAAGCCACGTCTATCCGATCAGATGATGAAGAATCGACTGGAACGACATATCCGGCAGAAGGACCCATCGCGGAGTGGGAACAGCCGGAGGAGCCGGCATGGACCCCACGCGACCGGGCCGAGAGAGAAGATGATACCGGGTCTATCCTGGATCTACTGGAAAACCGGTATGAGGAGAACGGTGAGGAAGAACAGCATGAACTCACACCGGATATCGTACGCCGAGTTGCAGTCTATGCGGCCCCCGCGGCCAACCAAGGAAACGCAACCGCGACATCAGTCGGGGCGGCTCAGGCAGTGGCCCAGCGACAGGGCGCGGCTAACGGAGACCCGGTCTTGGCCCGGGTTGATGGAGAGTCGGCGTCAGTAACCAGCAGAGCAGCGGATGAGGAGCTACATGCAAATACGTTCGGATTCTTAGAAAACCGGACACCAGGGGCGGGTCCTTCGAACTCGCGCCACCCGGCCTTATTCGATAATAATCTGATTCTAGACCCCACAGTTCTCGCAACGGTTATCACTCCGGAAAACGCAGCGGAACGCGTTAGGGATCTGGATGTGGCTCGTCGTGCGCTGGAACAGCAAAGAAGGCAGGTAGAGGCAGAAAAGCAAGGGATGGCCACGCGGCAGCGTGAGTTAGATGCGTTGGAAACCCGGCTCCGAGAGGAAACGTCCAGAATACATCAAAGGCACCACACCAGGTTACCAGCAATGGGCGGGGTTATTAATCCGGCTAATTTATTTATTACACCTCAGGACCAGCCAATACCAGTGGTGAACCAGGGAACCGCACCCCAACAGGCGACAGCAGCGACACATCCGGCGAATGAGCGGACCGGGTTACCCCCACCACAAACCAGAGTCACAACCGGCAACGATCTACCACCACCACCACCATCACGGTTCCGCACACCAGCCGGCCACTACAATAACCCCATGGATAATGTATATGCAGCGACGCTCGCGTTGAATCAAATCCCTGTGGGAGAGTCGCCCCATGCAGAGAAGACTCGGCAAGCCATCGATCTGTTGCACACTGCGGTGGCACAGCAAGCCAATTATCCGGATCACAGAAGCGGTATGCACGGGACACCATACGCCAGTCAATATCAAGGGAATATCCAAACAAGTTCAGCACGACGGAGGGAAGAGCAGCAGCAAATGCCGCCTCCTCCCCACGCTCAGGTAGCATCAGCAGCACAGGCCGTCGTGGACAGTTCTAGGGCTCGGAGGGCCGCGGACGGGTCTGCAGCGCATGGGCTTCCCGCAGCATCGCGCCCAGCCGCGCCCCCTGCGGTATCACACGTTTCTAGAGCGAGGCCGGCCTCAACCATTCTTGCGGGACCTAAGTGTCTCTCGGACAATATCAGAGCCGAACCTTACCCGGAAAAATTCAAAGAGTCAGGGAAAGTAGTAAATTATGAGCCAACTATGGATCCAGAAACATGGCTAAGTAGTTATGAGATGGCAATGTCGATTCGCAACGCGTCCGAGAATCTCCAAGCCAAATTCATGTATTTGATGATGTCAGAAGGAGCAGCAAAGTTATGGTTCACCAATTTGCCGGAAGGATCGATCAAGTCCTGGGAGGAACTGAAGACCGCGTTTGTCAAACACTTTCAAGGGACCTGCAGGAAATTATTCACCATTGATGATCTAGAGCGATGCGTCCAGAAGAAAGGAGAGTCGGCGCGTAGTTGGGTGCGCCGGGTTATGGAGATACTTCATTCATCCACGGATATCCAGCCCAAGGATGCACTACAGGCCATGGCAAAAACATGCAAGTATATACCTTTAGTGCAGAAGTTAACTCGCATGAAGTCTAGTCGAAATGCGTCGGAAGTTACAATGGGAGAATTGATGGATGCGTGTAACAAACACGCTGCGACAGACACTACAGAAGAGGAAGCTGATGACAAGAAGGTAAAAGCAAACACAAGCAATAACGGAAGAACCGGCAATGGATCAGCATCAGGTAATAACGGAAATAGCCAGAACAAGCGCCCGTTCGAAGGAGGCTCCGAGTTTGTCGCCAACACAGAAGCCGGGTCTTCGAGGCCCAGAGCAGAAGGAAATTTCAACGGAGGTAACCACAATGGAGGAAACTATCAAGGTCCACCAAGGCCGGGTAACAATTGGGACATATTCAGGATGGCATGCCCGAAACACACCAGGAATGGCAGGCCAGCTAACCACTCCCTAGAACAATGCGCCGATTTACAAAAATGGAAAAATGAGGAAGTGCACAGAGCTATGCGAGGTGCAGGACGGGGAGGAGGACCGGGTCCAGGGGCAAACCCGGGCAACGGCCCACCCCCAGCTGGTAACCCGGCGGCTGGAAATCAAGGTAATAACCAAGGGGGGGCAGGAGGTTTCCAGGCTAACCCCAAGCAATTGGGTCAATATCATGTGCATACCACAGGAGGCTCTAACAAGGACAAAAAGATACTGAAGCAAGCGGTCAACTCAGTTTCGTTAGCCGTCCCGAGATACTTGAGATGGTCAGAACAGGAGGTAACATGGAGCAGAAGGGATCACCCAGAAAGAGTGGAGCACCCAGGAGTCTTGGCACTAGTAGTCGCACCGCAAGTCAATGGGTACGAACTGAAAAAGGTTTTAATGGATGGTGGAAGCAGCATCAATATACTGTATTGGGAAACCTTCCTACGCATGGGTCTCAAGGAATCTCAGCTGCAAAAAAGCTCAACTGTTTTTCATGGGATAGTGCCGGGTCACTCAGCATGCCCCGAGGGAAAAATAGCATTGGAGGTAGCCTTTGGAGAGTCAAAGGATAACTATCAAATTGAGTGGCTTACCTTTGAGGTAGTCAAATTGCGCAGCCCTTATCACGCGCTATTTGGAAGGCCGGCTTACGCCAAATTCATGGCTAGGCCGTGTTACGTATATCTACAGCTAAAAATCCCGGGTCCCAAGAAGACCATTACCATACATGGAAATCGAGACATAGCAGCTGAATGCGACGAAGGAGATGCAGCAATGGCCGAGCGGGCCTGTAGAAAAGAAGAACTCAAGCATTACCGGTCTCAAGCAGACCCGGAGGATAGAGCCACATCAAAAAGGCCGAGTACTGAAGGTGAAAGAACAAAATCCAAGGTAGCACAAGACGCCAAAATGGTGGCTTTTATCAGAGATGACTCCTCCAAACAATCTGCCATAGAAGAAGAAGCTGCACGACCGCTCACAACCAGCCAGGTCATGGAAACACCCTACCCGGGTTGGCTAGCAAACCCGGTACTCATCATGAAAAAATCCAACACGTGGAGGATGTGCGTCGGTCAAGCCAGCCTGGGACCGGTGCCCATGAAGAACTAAACAATGTAACGGGCAGCAGGTTTCAGACGCGCTCTTTTCCTACCCAGGGTACCTAAGGGGACTGGAAGGTTTTTAATGAGGCGGCCTGCTGATCCAAAATTTCTAGTATCAATAAAGAGATGGTTATCAAGTCCTATATCATTACATCCTGATTACAAGTAAGTAGTATCCATGCGACATCAGTAATTCAGTATCATTAAAAGCATCAAGTGCATGTAGGTCTTGGGGGTTGGTTGCTCAAGTAACCAGCCACTAACCCGAATGACCCGGCCTAGATGTCTACAAGTTATAGGGGCCGATTACTCGCAAACGAGTACGGCTGCAATCTTATAACTGGGCAAAGGAGCCAACTTTTCTTGACTTTTCTTACTTAAGCTCGATGTGACTCGCACTAAAAGTGGCATGATTCGTTCGCTTATGATTACAATCAGCCATGAAGCCCAATGGGACTTGCCTGACCCTGTTTTCGTATAGATGTAACAACATGGTATCCACGCGAAAGCCGGCTTATAGTATAAGATAGTCAAAAGGGTCATCTAAACCACAAGTTTATGCAGAGTACAAGGCTAATAGCCGGAAACTCAATGACTATCAAGCATAGCTTCAGTACCTACACGGGATGGCCTTAGGGTTTCGACTTGGTAAAAAATAATTTGTCCTCTGAGAAAGGCCACGCCCCCATGACTCGTACTTTGGGTCATGGGGACTGCGGACTTCGAAACAGAAACAAACTACTTGGATATCAAGATTCGAACGGCCCTGCCATCCGAGTCTTGGGGACTTCAAGAAAAGTCCACTTATCAAAGCCCCTGGTACTTGGAAAAACCGGGTCTTACAAAGGGAGCTAAAAAGAGAGTCGGGTATCAAGAACAAGTTCGAAAGAACAGACAAAATAGCACGATTATCAAAAGGCTGGGAAAGCCGCAAAAATATATCACGGACTAGAAGTACATTACAAGTGATGGCATCGGTATCAGAGATGCATAGGCGCACCATCAACAGAATAAATAATTCAAACGCGAAGGCGCCACGCGACCAAGGTATTATGATACTACTACCCTACTCGGCCTCCTGAGTGCGATCTTCCGGGTCTTGCTCCTGGGCCTGCTGCTTAGCTTTCCCGGCAGCGCCACCCGGACTCACCGCGCCAGGGCGGATAGGTGGAAGGACAGCTGGTGTAGAGGCAGACGGCCCCGATCTTAACTCGGCCTCCCTCTTCGCAGTTGCCTCCCTCTTCTTGGCCGAATGATCAGCCCACTTCTCCAAGATGTCAAAGGGCGGGGGTGCTTCCTCTGTGATAATTTGGCTATCAGCGTCATACGCACTCATTATCGTGTTCAGGTCCAAGCTATCGGCCAAAGTGGTGGCCGAGGGGCGCACTGCGGACTGAATGGTTTTGAAATCTTTGGGTGTAAATTTGGAGCCATCCGCCTTGAATTCGGGAAACCCGGATATTATCTTCGCCGGGTCAAGCTTCGGAAAGAAGGCTTTGGCCAAGGTAAAAGCCCGGGTTATACCAATACGGCATGACGAGCGTTTCCAGATTTCAATCCAGCCAGGCACAGTGGAGCAGGCTTGGACGAGGTTTTCTTCACCCGGATATACTTCCGTGGGCCACTTCACGGCATCCAATATAAATTTTGTGCCGGCAAAGAAAGTCCGGAGCACAGTCTTTAGGGTCCTAGCCTTTGCAACGGCGTCCTCCTCCGGGGCCGCAAGGTTGGCACCTACAGTTGTAACAAAAGAAAGAACGTATCAGTAAATCCCGAGTATGATATAATAAAGCAAAGGTATGAAATTAGTCGACAGCAAAAACTTACTAAGTAAGATCTGATAAGTATCGGACACTTGGTCCGATAATTTCTTCAGTTTGGTCTGAGCAGCAGTGCACTCCTTTTTGCATTTGGAAAAATCCTTCTTCAAAGTTTTCATGTCATCCTCAAGGATTTCTCTTCGTTTTATCTCGGCAAGAAGAAGTTGTTCGGTCCTAAGTACAGTCTCGTCAGACCGGGTTATCTGTGCCTGTAAGTAGCAAGGAATGCAAGCACCAGTTGGATGTTATGGTAAGTCGAATATGGCGTAAAGTACCAAGCATAACTTTTGCAAGTCATACTCGGAACTTGGGGACTAGATATACAATATGATATGCCAAGTGCTCTTACCTGGTGCCTTGCAGCCATGCGCTCTAAAATCTCGCTCTCCGAAGCCTTCATAGTAAGGAGCGTGTTCATCAATTGATCAAAAGTATCTTTATCCGTATCAGAAGACCCGGGGCCTTGGAAATTCCGAGAAGAAGTTTTCTTCCTAGAGGGAGGCGGAACCCGGGTCATTTGTGCGTTGGAATCCGATACTCCTTCTGCACCCAAGGTTGTGGCTTTTTTCTTCTTGCTTGCATGGGAAGCAATCGGATACTCAGCTTCTTGTGTGTCCGGTTTTATCGGCGAGGTTTGTTTTCACCGCTAGATGCGGCTGTAGTCTTGTCAGCCGGGCTCCCCTTACCCGGGCCCTCGTCTTCCATATCCTCTTGGTCGCTAACAGCGACCGTGGCCCTGTAGATGTTATCAGGAAGCAGTTAAATACGCAGTCAGGAAAGGGTGATGAAGTGTGGGAGAGCATCTGGAAGGGGATCTTACCCGGTGTTCACCGCAAAGTCACAAGGGAACCCGTCATCAGACTCGGGAGAGGCTGGAAATTGTCAGGCTAGATGTCATATAAGAATGGTTCAAGGAGAATGTGCTGAACGAGAAAAGATAGAGTAATTACCAGCCCGACGAGTGGGGGTCGATGAAATACCCGGGTTAATGGCATCGTCACCCGGGTGATTTCGAGTTGACCTACGCTTGATCATGGGCGACTCCTTCAAGAATGGCCAGTGGAATAACGTCAAGATAGCTCAGGTATATCATTAAGGTAATGTGAATTGAATGCGAGGAGGGGATATGAAACCTTGGAAGTGGCCTCTTGAGCTTTTCTTTTGGATCCGACTTTGATTGTCGGCTCCAGTTCTTCCTCGTCGCTGGCGGATTCTACTTTTCCATCAGAGTATTCTTCCTCGTCATCTTCTTGTTCTGAATATCATCAAAGTTATGGTTGGAAATGAAGGGGTTATGGTGAGTTTAAGGGAATCAAATAAAATTCGGAGAGTACCCTCGTCCGAGTTAACAGTCTCTTGCTCCTCTGGACTTTCGGAGCTAGGGGAGGCATTGGTTTTCCAAAAGTCATCATCAGCCTGAAAGGCGTTAGTGCAAGGGTTATCAACTGTATCAAGTGGAAAGAACGAAGGTAAAGGCATCAAAGTCGGGTTTTTACCTTGGGGGCTGGGTTCTCAAGTGTGAAGGGCTCTAACCCGGATATGTTCCGGATTACCTCGAGCTTTTCTGTCAAAAAACCCTTGATGGTTTTATGAGTGTCGCCAGCTGCGAAGATGTTGTCGGAGTACCGGAGCGGGTCTGAAGGTTCCCCTGAATACTCGCACATCAACTTTGTGCGGATGGAATTGGGCTGAATCCTGAAGTCGACCCAGGTCTTCACCAGGTTGAGCCCGATGAGGCCTTGGGCTGTGAGAGTGGCGATTTTGGCTAGTAAAGGTTGAATTGCCTCCTTGTCCGAGTCAGGGGCGAAGGCACTAAACTTATCAGAAATGTCAAGGAGACCCTCCGAATAACCCGGAAGTTTCTTTTGGCCGGGTGGGGAAGTGTCTTGGCAATAGAAGTATGAGAGCTGCCAATGCTTGACATGGGAATTAAGGGTGAGGGGTGGCATCAGAGAGTTTTTGCGGCGCTGGATAGAAACCCCGCCGCAAGCGAGAAGCGCCCCATCACCGCTTTCGCGGCACGGTTTGCATTGAAAAATCTCAATAAAAAGAGCTAGACTTGGCGGAGTGCACAAGTAGGATTCGGAAAGGACAATAAAATGGGAAATGTTTAGTACGGAATTGGGTCCAATGTCAAAGACACGAAGGCCGTAGTGACTAAGGATATCACGGAAAAAGGGGTGACCCGGCGGTCGAAAACCCCGGGTCACATGCTCCACGAAACAGATTACCTCATCTTTTGTTGGGGTAGGCCGAGTCTCCTTACCCGGCACCCTCCACTGGATACCTTCTTGAGGAGGAAGAACTCCCAGCTCCACCAGCTCCTCTAACTTGGCCTTTGTGACTGTAGACCGCGCCCAGTTGGCGGATATGGAGTTGGTGGCTTTAGCCTTGGTTGGAGTTTTCCCCTGCTTCTTGGGAGCCATGTGGTTGAGCTGCAAAGTACAAGATAAAAGAGGATTAAGACATGGAAGTTGCGAGCCGACAAGTATAGGCCGGGTAATATTGAGATATGAAAAATTGCGAGTGATCCGGGTGTTAGTTCGCAGAGCAAAGTTCGAAATTACCCGGGTGTCAAGCATTATGGCGAAAATTATGGGATCTAAATGGTGAAGAAGTTTTTTGAAGACAATGGACGGCTGCTTAGGCACTTAACGCGAATGGAAGGAACTAGAAAGGAAAGGTCCAGCCGGGTGATTGATGCAAAGGCGGAAACTTCGGGTAATTCGAGCCTAGATTGGAAGTCCTATCTTCAGATTTGTGGCGAGAATAATGATTGCGGGTAGTAGGAGAGTGGATTGGAGTACGCGCTTTATCCTTTGGGCAAGCTAGAAGAAATTATGGGTAGCCTAATTCGGCATAGCCGAGAAATCCGTGGCGGGCTGACTTGGATCTAATCTGAGGTAAAATCAAAAGTTGCAAGGGCAAATTAATAGGTGCAAAAGGTTTACCGGAGGAGATCTGAGGGAAGCCTTGCGGAGGCAGATGGCGCAGGCCTGGTGTCCCTTCGCGGTTCTTGATGGGCCGGATGAGGATTCGCCGGCGGATCTTGGCGGCGGCGCGGGGCGAGCAGTGGCGGAGCGCAGCCTCTGGCCGATGAGCTCCGGTGATGCGCGCGGAATTTCCGTGGTGGCGCTCAGTGAGAGAGAGAGCTCAGAGGGAGAAAGGAATGGAGTGGGGGAAATGAGCCGTTAGGGTTCGGGTCACCCCCAAGGGGCTTATTTATAGTGCGAATGGATAAGCCTAGCTCAGTGAGCAGGAGCCAGGAGTTACGGAAGTAAACGGCTATTAATTTGAGTTTTGGCGAGATATGCGCCCAATATCGTGCAAGGCATCTGGATAAAAGGAAGAAGGAAATCAACCCCGCGATATCAGGGTTGATTATCGAGTGCGAAATCTTGACATTTTGGGATTTTATCTGGGAAAGTAAGTTGGGTAATTGGGAAAAAGCCGGGTTACTATATGGCCACCATGGAGTAAGGCCTAGCTGAGTATCAGAGCATCTTAACCCGGCCTCTATATGCCCGTATGTCTGATATCTTTGCAGGGAATAGCGAGCGCTTCAAGGAGGATCCATGAAGCCCAGGCTATTCTGGGGACTACTGATGGGGGGATGATAACCCGGTAGGCCAAACTCCAAGGAGTAACCCGGCCCAAAGGACGGTGCGAAGGATCCGGTTAAGGATAAGGAAACTTGTGGAAGGCCCAAGCTTGTAGGCCCAGCAACCCGGATTGTGGGTTACTGTAAAGGAAAGTTAGGGTTTGTGCGCCGTGTCCGGGTAGGATCCAGTATGCGCCTTGGAGAATAAGCCAGGGGGTACGGGTGCTTTATAAACCGACCCCCAGGTGTAGCTTAGACAGAGATCTAAGAACCCTAGCAATATCGCTTGATATCGAGCATCCAGTGTAATCCCAGAGTTGAGTTATTATATCAAGATCGGAGACTCGGCGACTTTGATTGCCGGCTACCAGATCGACTTGCACCATGTTTTCCTCTGAGCTAAACCCTCTCCCAAACACCTGTGTCGTCTTGCCCCAAGATCAGTTACCCCCGGTAACGTCTGCCGTGATTATCCCACGACAGATTGCCACTGTGCGAATCTTGTTGCCTTTTCAAATTTGCGGTTTGAGCTAGCGTCCTCTTTGAGTTAGTGTGGTATTGAGCATTAGTCTACGTTAAGTCCATTTCGTTCTTTGCTCGTCCATTGGTCGCAATAACCCCATTTTTCCCTTGCGTGTGTGTGTTCCACCATATTTCCATCCTATAGGTTTGGTTTTTGTGCTAACCTTTCTTTGAATTTTCTCCACGATTGACAACAAACTTTTCTTCGGTTTTGTCGATTTTTCCTCGCTACTTTCCTAACCTATTTGCCTTCCATATAAAGTGTGTGTGTTGTCGTTTGCGGTTTCTTTCGATCTTTTTGGATTCGCTCTTGACATACCGCCCTACACCTAGGCTCGTCCACTAGCCTCAATACGACCAAGAAAGGTAACGTTGGGTAAGTGAGGCATCCATTTCTTCAATATCACCCTTGTGTGTGTTTTCTAAATGGCTAGGGAAGGAGTATTCACAAGTCCGAGCTCGGAAGACGAAGGCAATCCATTCTACAACGGCAATGCTTACGCCAACTTCGTCACCCACAATGACCACTTCCAACTCCGCGAACTCGTCTAGGACGGGTTGCAACGCTATGAGCGTCGACTACAAGAGCAAGAGGCTCGATTGAATGATCAAATGACGCGCATCAACATCAACTTGGCTAATCTTGCCAATCGCCGTCATTCATCATCGTCCTCAAGGTCTCGTCGCTCAAGCCACCGCAATCAAGATCCTCACCAACCTCGTCGCCATGATCGCCACGAACGCCACAACGTGGAGGAGGGTGGACAACCTCAACAACCACCACCACCTCCTCCACAACCTCAACAACCTCCGCGACGCAATTGGTATGAGGATAGCTCGCCATCACCACCACCTCGACATCGCCAAGGCCGTGGTGACCCTCTTCAACAACCGCAACTCCCGGACCTTCGACAACACCATCATCCTCCACCTCCACAAGGCCACGCTCAAGACTATGGCCACAATGATTTCGTGGAAGATGCTCGTCAACATCGAAGGCCACCTAGGCGCCATGCGCGTCCCAACAACAATGACCGCCAAGAACATGATCATCCTCAACACCCTCGAAATGAACAAGTGCTTCCGCAACACCCTCGCCAAGAACAAGAACGTCCTCGACAACATCACAATGGCCATGATGATAGTGAACGCCGTGAAGCTAGGCTCCGTCACCACCAACCACCACCACCTAATGACCACCGGCGTCATCCTCCCCATCATGACCGCCACCGCCAAGACAATGAGGATGAACCCTATGATGATTCACCTCCCATTTATGATGAAGACCCCCATGAGCGCCAACATGAGCATCCCCATCATCTGCAAGAGGACAACAACATGAGTGCTCTTCGTTTCAATGTTCCCAAGTTCAATGGTGAGAATGATCCCGAAGACTATCTTGCTTGGGCTCTGAAAGTTTACAAGATCTTCGACATTCACAACTTCACCGACAAGAAGATGGTTGCTCTAGCATCTTTGGAATTCGAAGGCTATGCACTCTTATGGTGGGATCGTCTACAAGCCGAACGAGTCCGCAATCGCATTGCTCCTATTGCCACTTGGAATGAGATGAAGCAATTCATGCATGCTCGATTCGTTCCTCCTCACTACAAGCGTGACCTCTTCAAGAAGCTCCAAGAACTTCGTCAAGGTGTGAAGTCCGTTGATGAGTACTACAAGGAAATGGAAACATCCTTGATTCGAGCTCATGTGATAGAATCTCAAGAGAAAACAATGGCCCGCTTCCTCAATGGCCTCAACTATCCTATAAGGAAGATCGTCGAGTATCAACCGTATGACAACATTGTGTCCCTTGTCCACCAAGCTCTCAAGGCGGAACGCCAAATTGCGGAAGATCTCAAGTATAGCAAGCAAAAGGCTTTCTTCAACTCAAGACCATCATCCTCATCTCCAATGACACAAGTTCCTCCTCCAACTAACACCAAGGGCAACACTCGAGCCTCTAGTGCTCCCAACAAGTCTTCCCAACCATTCAAGAAGCAAGTGCCTCCCACCTCATCCTCAAGTGCTCATCAAGTCAAGTCAAGCACTATTACTTGCTTCAAGTGTGGTGGTAGTGGACACAAGTCCTTTGAATGTTCCAACAAGATGATCATGATTGTCAACCAAGACGGTGAACGTGATTCTATGAGTGAAGGCGAATACTATGCCTTGCATCAAGTTGCTCTCAACTCTTTGGACGTCCCCAACGATGATGAAGAAAGTGTGTATTGCGATGAGGACAAGAATCCATCGCTAGTGGTAACAAGAGTCCTCACTACTTCTCCTCAAGATGAGCATGATCAACGGTGCAATCTCTTTCAAACAAGAGCCGGTATTGATGGAAGGTCAATCAAGGTCATCATCGATGGTGGAAGTTGCCACAACTTGGCTAGCAAAGAGCTTTGCGACAAACTCAAATTAATTTACAAGCAACATCCTCATCCATACCATGTCCAATGGCTTAGTGACTCCGGCACCTTCAAGATTCAACACATGGTCTCCGTGAATTTCAAGATTGGTCCCTATGAAGACACGGTAGATTGTGACGTTGTTCCTATGACCGTGTGTCATCTTCTTCTTGGTCGACCTTGGCAATACGACAAGAGTGCTATCCATGATGGGCGTACAAATCACTATAGCTTCAAGTGGAATAACAAGACATTTGTGCTCCGCCCCATGTCTCCTAGCCAAGTGATCGCCGACAGCGCCAAGACTCTTGCACGTAAACAAGAAGAGCTCAAGTCTCGTGAGATGAGTGGTGAGAGAGTGATCCACCCAAAAGAGAGTGAGAGCCACAAGCCAAACATGAGTGGACAAATTCCAAGTGTTGCCAAAGGCCTTGCCTTACTTGCCACCAAAAGAGAGATGCGAGAGCTAAGAGATGACCCAACCATACTTAACTTTGTCCTATTGTGCAAAGGGGAAGCACTTGAAACTAACGACATGACAAATCTTCCTCCATCTTTGTTGCCTTTGTTGCAGGAATTTGAAGACGTCTTTCCCGATGAGCTCCCTCCGGGCCTTCCTCCTCTACGAGGAATCGACCACCGTATTGACCTCATTCCGGGCGCGCCCCTTCCAAACCGCGCTCCTTACCGCACCAACCCCGAGGAGACTAAGGAGATTGAGCGCCAGATCCAAGAGCTACTAGAAAAAGGTTTTATTCGTGAATCCCTTAGCCCTTGTGCCGTGCCGGTTATCCTTGTTCCAAAGCAAGATTCTACTTCCCGCATGTGTATGGATTGTCGCCCTATCAATGCTATCACCGTTAGATATAGACATCCTATTCCTAGGCTCGATGACATGCTTGATGAATTGAGTGGTGCTACTATCTTTTCCAAAATTGATCTTAAAAGTGGTTACCATCAAATTCGTATGAGTATAGGTGATGAATGGAAAACGGCTTTCAAAACAAAACTTGGTTTGTATGAATGGCTTGTTATGCCCTTTGGTCTTTCGAATGCCCCATCTACCTTCATGCGTCTCATGAATGAAGTATTGCGTCCTTTCATTGGCAAATTTGTTGTGGTTTACTTCGACGATATTCTCATTTATAGCAAATCTTTGGAAGATCACCTTGATCATGTTTCACAAGTATTGTTGGCTCTTCGCAACGCAAAACTTTTCGCCAATCTTTCCAAATGCAATTTTTGCACCAACAAGCTTGTTTTCTTGGGTTTTGTGATCTCTTCCAATGGTATTGAAGTAGATAACAAGAAGATTGAGGCAATTAGGAATTGGCCCAACCCTACATCCGTGGGTGAGATAAGGCGCTTTC
The DNA here is from genome assembly GCA_028641055.1 of Alopecurus myosuroides. Taxonomy (NCBI): domain Eukaryota; kingdom Viridiplantae; phylum Streptophyta; class Magnoliopsida; order Poales; family Poaceae; genus Alopecurus; species Alopecurus myosuroides. The sequence continues at coordinate 229,223,877 of CM054060.1, read as the reverse complement.
ATGGCCTTGCTGGTTTCTATCGCCGCTTTGTCAAAGATTTTTCAACTATTTCTTGCCCTTTGAATGAACTTACCAAAAATAATGTACCTTTTGTTTGGGGCAATGCGCAACAAAAAGCTTTCGACACACTTAAGAAATGCTTAACCGAAGCTCCTTTGCTTGTCTTACCGGATTTTGAGAAAAATTTTGAGATTGAATGTGATGCTAGTGGTATAGGAATTGGTGGCGTTCTCATGCAAAACGGATGCCCCGTTGCTTACCATAGTGAAAAACTTGATGGCGCTAAACTAAATTACCCAATCTATGATAAGGAACTTTTTTCTTTGGTTAGAGTGCTAGAAGTTTGGCAACACTACCTTTGGCCAAAAGAATTTGTCATTCATTCCGATCACGAATCATTGAAATACTTGAAAAGCCAAACCAATTTGAACAAGAGGCATGCTAAGTGGGTAGAATTCATTGAATCTTTTCCTTATGTCATTAAGTACAAGAAAGGTAAAGAGAATGTGGTAGCCGATGCTTTGTCTAGGAAAGAATGCCTTCTTACACGTCTTGACATCAATGTGATTGGTTTGGATGAGATCAAAGACTTATATGCTTCCGATACTTTCTTTGGTTCTATCTTTGAGAAATGCTTGCCTAACCGAGGTTTCGATGATTACTATCTTCACAAAGGTTTCTTGTTTAAGGCTAACAAATTGTGTATCCCCGAGTCCTCTCTTCGTTTGTTGTTATTGAAGGAATCACATGAAGGAGGTATCATGGGACACTTTGGACGCGACAAGACCTATGCCATGCTCTCCACCAACTAATATTGGCCCAAGATGAAGCATCAAGTTGAGAGACACGTCAAGAGATGTTCTACATGCCTCCGAGCTAAGTCCACTTCCAACCCCCATGGTCTTTACATGCCATTACCTATCCCACATGCACCTTGGAGTGATATTAGCATGGACTTTGTGTTAGGCCTCCCACGAACTAAAACCAACATGGATTCAATCTTTGTAGTTGTGGATCGTTTCTCTAAGATGGCACATTTCATTCCTTGCAACCGAACCGACGATGCTTCACATGTTGCTACTTTGTTTTTCAGGGAAATTGTGCGTTTACATGGTGTACCTACTTCCATTGTCTCGGACCGCGACGTCAAGTTCACCTCCTACTTTTGGAAGACGTTGATGGCCAAGCTCGGCGTCAAGCTACTCTTCTCCACCGCCTATCACCCACAAACGGATGGACAAACCGAGGTCGTAAACCGCACACTCTCTTCACTACTTCGAGCATTGATCAAGCCCAACTTGAAGAATTGGGAGGAATGCATCCCACACGCCGAGTTTGCCTACAACCGTGCTCTCCATCAAGCTACCAAGAAGAGTCCTTTCGAGATCGTCTACGGCTTCAACCCCAACACCGCCCTCGACATACTCCCTTTGCCTATACGCGAGCGAGCAAACATGGACATCGACAAGAGCACCGACTACATCAAGAAGCTACACGACTCCACAAGAGCTACGCTTGAGAGGCATTCCGAGCACCGAGCCTCTATCATGAACAAGAACAAGAAACCCATGGTGTTCCAAGAAGGTGACCTCGTGTGGCTACACTTGCGCAAGGACCGGCTCCCCGAAGAGCGCAACTCCAAACTCAAGCCAAGAGGCGACGGTCCCTTCAAGGTCATCAAGCGCATCAACAACAACGCCTACAAGCTCGACTTACCGGAATCCAAGTACCTCGTCCACAACTCCTTAAATGTCAAGGACATCTCTCCCTTCCATGGCTATCCAAGTGATGAAGACGAAGACGAGTCGACGTCGACTCTTTTTCAAGGGGGGGAGATGATGTAGCCCAACCAACTCCTCCAAGTGTACCGATGACAAGATCACGCGCAAAGGCCATCAAGGATAAGGTGAACTCGCTCCTCTCGCTCTATACTTTCGGTCACGTGGAGGATGGTGCGCTACCTCATGGTTCCACACTTTGCGTGCTCAGGTTCAAACCCACCACGGAGGTGCCGGAAAGTACCCGAGACGATGCGCGAGAAGATACGAAGGAGAGCGGTGAAGACGGCGTCCAATTCGGAGCCCCGGTGAAGAAGTTAGGGGGGAAACCCCTCCCCGGCCTCGGAAGCCGGCCTGGCCGGCCTCCCTCACCGTCAGGCCGGACCCCCAACCGAAGGGGCCGGCCTCCACCTCGGCCCCAGGCTGGCCTCGGCCTCCCCCTCAGGCCGGGCACCCTCCAGAGCCAGCCGGCCTCAAGGTCGGCCTCCCCTCATCCCACCCCGGCCCCAGGCCGGCCTCCCTGCTAGGCTGGCCCCTGCGCCTCCAGGCCGGCCCCAGGCTGGTGTGCGCCTGGGAGAGCCCCTCCTCCTCCACCCCGGCCCCGTGGCCAGCCAGGCCGGGATCCGAGGCCGGCGTGGGCCAAAATGCACGCAAATGAGCTTTTTTCGACCCCGTTTCCACCTGCTTCGACCCCCACCTATATAAGGACGACCCCGAGCTAGATCTAGGTTTTTAGAGTTGAATTTAGAACATTTGGATCTCAGCTCTCTTGTATCCCTCTTTGAGGAACTACTCCTCCGGTGTGTACCGAGGAACGTATCAAGGCTACTCCTCCGACTTCGTCGAGGATCGTATCAAGGCACATCCCAACTACTTGTCATCTCCCTATCGGGTTTCAGTCAAGAGTTGTCCAATCTTCCTCTCGTTATCTTGAGGTTCTATTGGCGTAGTGGTACCGGCTACGGGTGTGAGACGGTTTGTATCAAGGTGAGTTCAGTTGGATCGATTGTTCCATAGGCGGCCCTCGGGGCTTAGTTGACGGGAGGTTGGATCTTTCGGTTCTTGCGATTTATCCCGATTTGTGTGTTGCCCCGCGTTCCCCCTCGATTCCCCATCTCGTGTTCTTACCGTTCTTCGTGTTCTTCGTTCGTTCTTCGTCGATTCATGAAGATCGGGCCAATCTAGGAGTCCAACTCCATATCACTAACGGTCCGAGGTCTAACTCAAAAGTACACCACCTCCCAATTATGACACTATCCATCCTATTGCCACAATGCCACACATTCTAAATGTTGGACTTCCTCGCATGCTTAACACTAACAAATTCTCTTCTTGGAAGTTCGATATGGAGTCTCATATTTCAGGGTCTTGCACCGCCTTGTGGAGAAGTGTTCTCCGTGGAATTCATCCTCACGATGCAAACAACTTGACTCCAAGAGAAGACGTGGAATTTCAACTCAACAAGACCGCTCTTGTCACTATCCAGAAGGCTCTCCCAAGAGAACATCTTGATCACATCAGCGGTAACAAGACCGCTAAAGAGGCTTGGGATAAACTTGACACCTTGTTTCAAGGCAATGCTAGCATCCAATCCTCCAAGTATGGTGTGGCTCTTGAAAAGACCGAGAACTTTGTATGCTTGAAGATGAAAGTCCCGAGGAGTTATATAGAAGAGTTGTCACTCTTGGAAACCAGTTGAGGGACTTTGGAAAAGAGGAAATCTCCGATGAGTGGATCAAGAGGAAGTTTGTCAAGGCCATAACTCCTTTCGAGAAGAACCTCTCCACTAGCATTCGAACAAGATCGTACTACAACTCCCTCAACTCCATTGGCGTTCTTAGTGAGTTCATAGCCATATCTCTATCTCACAAGAGCGCGGACGATGCTCTCGCTCTCTCAAGAGGATTTGGAAAGTCTCCCAGCCTCGCCTTGAAGTCTAAGGTGGTTTCTCGGATAGAAGAAGTGGATGAGGATTATGAAGATACATACAAGGGTGCTCACAAGTGCATTCCTCTTGCCATGCATGGTTATTGGAAGAGATGGGAGGCTCACAAGGCCGGTGCTCCTAGACCTTCAAGAAACAAGATCTACAAGAAGAAGGGGGAGCGGACAAGGACATGCTTCAATTGTAGAAGTGTGAATCACTTCGTCAAGGAGTGTCCTTTTGAGCCAAGAGAAGAGAATGAAGGGAAGCTTGTTCGCAAGGACAAGAACAAAGCTCCACAAAACAAGAATCTCGTTAGAAGAGTCCCAAGGGCTCTATATGTTCAAGAAGGCCCCACACTGGAAACATACTACTCCGGATATGAAGGAGAAGATAATCGTAGGTGTGGCCCATGTAGCCATAGCTACGACTTCCTCTTCATCGGTCTCTCTATTCGAATCCCCCAATGAGAAGGCATTGGTCCGACCTACATGTCTCATGGCAAAAGCCACCGTGGTAATATCTTCCACCTCCAAGTCTATTGCTACTAGTTCTCCCTCATTATTAGATTGTGTTGAAAACATTGTGGATGATGAGGAGACCAAGAACTTAGCTCTTGGCTATGTAGTCTTGAAGGTGAAACCAAGGAAAAGGTAAAGGCCCTCTTGAGGCAACTTGATGATGCTAACTCTCTCATAGATGAGAAGGAAGAGATCATCACGACCTTGGAGAGCTATGGTGGTGGTCATGAGAATCATGACAATGAGCTTGTAGAAGATCTTGAGAAAGAGACATCCTGGAGAGCCTCTCTTGAATAGAGACTATCTAGTCTAGAAGATACTTATTCTATTAGTGTTTCCAAACTTAGGAAGGATAATGAAAAATCTCTTGCTTTACTTTAAATCTTTGAAGAAGAAGAGTTGAAGCTAGGAATAGCTCATGAGGAACTTGTTGAGCATCATGGAAAACTAGAAAAGGAGTTCACGTCTCTTAAATAAATCCATGACAAACTCACCATATCCCGAAATAAGCTTCTATCTCAACAATCCAATAAGCAAGTGACTTCCTCCTCTAATAGTATTGTTATCATGCCTACCTCTTGTACTACTACTAATGTTGTAGGAAGAGAGAAAATTCTCAATGACGCCATAAGCTCTCAAGGAGCCAAGAAAGGAAAGGAAGGGCTTGCCTTTGTTGCCAAGTCAAAGAAGAAAACCAAGAATGTTACCTCTTCCTCTCGGAATGTTGTATTTGTGAAAGAGGGAGAGTGACCAAGGAGAAGGATACCAACGCCGTGGTGGGTGATGATACCTCTAGGGGGAGCATCACTCACAACGACTTTGCCGGAAAATATAACTCGTCTTATGTTCTTATGAAATCTAGAGATGGTCATGTTTATGCTAAATACGTTGGTACTTCTTATGGTGATGATTATCATTGGAATATTTGGGTTCCTAAAACCCTTGTTACTAACAAAAGAGGACCCATTGAAGGATGGGAACCTAAATGAAGAAATTGATCTCTTGTAGGGAAGTGCTTCCGGGTCGGGTAGATGGACGGTGGATAGTGGTGCATCCCAACATATGACCGGAAGCAATGACGCAATGAGAAATATTGAACCTCCATTACCTCATCTCAATTGCGTCACTATTGGTGACAAATCCGAACTTAAGGTATTCAGACGAGGCAAGGTGGCTATCTCAAATGATGTATCAATTGAGAATGTTCTCCTTGTTGAGTCACTCGGTTATAAATTGATGTCCATTCTTCAACTTGCAAATTGTGGTTTTACCTCTTTATTTAATAAAGAGAATGTGATTGTCACTTGGGAAACAACTCTTAAAGTAGCCTTTGTTGGGTTTTGTCGAGAACGACATGTATGTAGTGGACTTCTCTAAAGGAGACATGTGTGTCGCGACATGCCTAATGGCTAAAGTTGATGTGGGATGGCTTTGGCATCGCGGGTTAGCCCACACCAATGAGAATGTTGCATGACCTTCAAAGTGGCAATCATGTTCTAGGACTAACCAAAGCTAAGTTTGCTAAAGATCGTGTGTGTAGTTCTTGCACCTTTGGAAAGCAACTTGGAGAACTTCACCCAACCAAGACTAATATCTCCACCAAAAGAATTCTTTCTTGAGCTCATTCACTTAGATCTCTTTGGTCCACTATCTTATGATAGTATCGGAGTAAAGAAGTATTACTTGGTGATTGTGGATGATTATTCAAGATATTGTTGGGTGTATTTCTTCAAGAGGAAGAGTGAGACTCAAAAGAGAGTCATCGAGTTTATCACTCTAGTGGAGCGCTAACACAATGCTTCTATATTGCCATTCAGAGTGATAATGGTACGGAGTTCAAGAACTATACCATTGAGGGGCTTCTTAGTGAAGAGCGCATTGCTCACCAATACTCCTCTCCCTACACCCCTCAACAAAATGGTGTTGCAGAAAGGAAGAACCGGACTTTGATGGATGCGGCTAGGACAATGATTACGGAGTTCTCTTCTCCTTATAACTTTTGGGCCGTAACTGTCTCCACCACTTGTCATGCTACCAACCGGTTATATCTCCGCAAGATCTTGAACAAGACTCCCTATGATATTCTCACGGGCAAGAAACTGGACGTATCTTACTTCAAGGTCTTTGGTTGCAAGTTCTTCATTCGCAAGAAAGGTAAACGTTTGTCAAAATTTGAGACCAAATCTTATGAGGGTATTTATGTTGGCTATGCTACAAACGCTCACGCCTATAGAGTCTACAACAAGTCCACCAGACAAGTTGAAGAAGCTATAGACGTGGTGTTTGATGAGGATAACGGCTCCCAAGGGGGCGTATAGATCATGGTGTTGTAGGAGATGCAATTCCTCCCATCGTCATAAGAAGAATGGGGATTGGTGAAATAATTCCCATTGAGGGTTACCGAATGACGGAGGGAGAAGGACTATGACTCACTCAAGTGGAGCCATTGACTACACCCATTGATACACAAGCTACCCAACAAGATGCACCAAGCCCTCAAGATAATGATCAAGGTCAAGCAAGTAATCAAGACCAAGATAATGATAAAGGCCAAACTTCTCATCAAAGTCATGATCAAAGTCCCATCATTGTTGAGAGAGCTCAACCTAGTGGTGATCCTTCACCCACTAATGATCAAGGCCAAGATGAATATGGACATGTCTCCGATGAAGAAGGTGATTCTCAAGCAATATCCAAAGAATCTTTGGAGGATATACTAGCTCGTAGAGCAAAGAGAAGGCTAGAGAATCTTGAACGAGCGGGACACACGGAGGACAAGATACTTGGGAAAGTTTGTGGAAGAGTTGTCACTAGGAAGCAATTGGCGGATTTTAGCAAGGCTCATGCTTTTGTCTCTTTCATTGAACCCAAGCAGGTTTATGAAGCTCTCAAAGATCAAGATTGGCTTGAAGCCATGCATGATGAACTCAATAACTTCGAGCGCAACAAAGTGTGGAAGTTAGTGCCAAGACCCAAGGATTGAAAAAATGTTATTGGCACCAAATGGGTGTTCAAGAACAAGCAAGATAAATATGGTATCGTCATTCGCAACAAGGCAAGACTGGTGGCTCAAGGGTTTTCTCAAGTCGAAGGTGTTGATTTCGGTGAATACTTTTCCCCCGTAGCTCGTCTTGAATCCATTTGCATCTTACTTGCTTATGCATCTCATCATAATTTTAATTGCAACAAATGGATGTTAAGAGTACATCCTAAATGGTATCATTAGCGAGTTGGTATATGTTAAGCAACCTCCGGGTTTCGAGGATCCCAACCACCCCGATTATGTCTATAAACTCGATAAGGCACTCTATGGACTTAAACAAGCTCCACGTGCGTGGTACGAGCACCTTAAAGAGTTTCTAGTGGATCGTGGGTTTAATGTTGGTTTAATCGATCTTACCCTCTTTACCAAGACGGTTGGAGGTGACTTATTCATATGCCAACTCTATGTGGATGAAATCATTTTTGGGTCTACTAACACTTTGTTCAATGAAGAGTTCTACAAGCTTATGACCTATAGGTTTGAGATGTATATGATGGGAGAATTGGAGTTTTTCCTCGGCTTTGAAGTGAATCAATAACATGAAGGAACTTTCATCAAACAAGCCAAATACACTCAAGACATGCTCAAGAGATTTAATATTCATGATTCCAAGCCTATGAAGACTCCCATGTCCACAACCCTTGACTTGAAACCCGACCCCAACGGTAAAGAGGTAGATCAAAAGGTATACCGCTCCATGATTGGCTCTTTGCTCTACCTTTGTGCATCTAGACCGGATATTATGTATAGTGTAGGTAAATGTGCAAGGTTTCAAGCCTCTCCGAGGCAAAGTCATTTGGAAGCGGTGAAGCGAATCTTTCGATATTTAGTTCATACCCCAAATTTTGGTCGTTGGTATCCCAAGGGTAAAGTTTTCAGCTCATCGGGTATTCGGATGCGGATTATGCGGGAGAGAAGACGGATAGGAAGTACACATCCGGGGGTTGCCAATTCCTTGGCCGCTCCTTAGTATGTTGGTCTTCAAAGAAGCAAAACTGCATTGCTCTCTCCACCACCGAGGCCGAGTATATCTCCGCGGCAAGTTGTTGTGCCCAATTGCTTTGGATGAGGCAAACCTTGAAGGATTATGGTATTTATTTTGACAAGGTGCCTCTTCTTTGTGACAATGAGAGTGCTATCAAGATCGCCTACAACCCCGTTATTCACTCCAAGACGAAGCACATTGAGATCCGTCATCATTTTATTCGGGATCATGTTGAGAAGGGTGATATTGATCTCTCATATGTATCCACCAAGGATCAACTTGCCGATATCTTCACGAAGGCCCTTTATGAACCAAGATTTCGAGCTTTGAGGAATGAACTAAATGTCATCGATTCTTCCAACTTCACTTGAAACCTTGTGTATGTACCTTAATTATAGGTGTTATTAGGTTTGGATGTAGGCATGGACATAGGGGGAGCGTTACTCAACTCATGAGTGTACACTCCTATTATTATGCAAAAATCAATTCATCATTGCATATCTAGTCAATTTGTGACTCACTGTGCTTAATTGTGAGTAGTACTCTTGGACCCAAGATACATCTTCGCGGTGCCAAAGTACACACTCAAACATGGTGGCTCCGACCACCGACCTCCTCCTCTCGGAGTTGTTTTTATTTTGGCTCTTTCACGCACATACTATACCCCCTTGACCACTTGTGTGGGTTCGGCTTTTATTTCTTTGCATCTTGCGAACCCACATCGAGTAATGTCTCTCGTATGACAGTTACAATCTTCCAACCCAAGCTTCCTTTGCCCAAAAGACTATTCCTATCCGAATGATCTTGTTTTTCTGATCTCGGCGTGCGAAAACTGGGTCTGGCGGAGGCTCCGGTGAAACCACCGGAGGCTCCGCTGCGCCTGTCCACCAGAGCCCACCGGTACCTCCACTAGTGCGAAATTCGCCCAACGGATTTGTACTGCGCACGCGCTTCATGGACAGGGGGCGGAACCTCCGGTGAAACCACGGGAGGCTCCGCCCACTGCGGTTTTGCGGGATAAGACCTAGGGAAAGCGGGGTTAACTAGATCTAAGATCTTATTTTCCCCCACTCGCCCTCCCTCTTCCTCCTCCAAACTGCTGCCGCTCTCTATGTCTCCGCCGCCGGGAAGAGTGCTCCACCGCCGGGAGGCCCTCCTCCTTGTCTTGGACCTCTCCGGGATCTTCTTCCTCCCTCACCTTCCACCATGGATGCGGGTATGTAAGCTCTCTCTCTCTCCCCCATCTAGTTGATGGATGGGGAAGCACTAGGATCCACATGTTCTTCGCATCTAGATGAATGGATTTAGGTTTTGGAGTAGGAAATCACGAGTACGAACCCTAGAAACCTAGATTGTGAGTATTAGGCTTGAATCACTTTGGTTCTTAGGGTGGATTTGTTCATGTGCCCTACCCCTTGTTATTCATCCCTAATGTTCTTCATATCTTTGTTTCTCGGATGTGTGCGTTATATAAACTTGAGCATTACCTCTTCTTCATGCTTTTCTTTCTATATCACTTTCATAGATGCCTCCGGCTCCAAGGGCAAGGGCACTCGCACCAAGAGCGTGGCTAGTCGCAAGGCTCCAAGAGTTGATGAAATCGAGGAGACATTGGACCCATCGCAGCCCAAGCGCAAGACGAAATTCCCAGCTACCGAGAAGACTTTGCCTCGCAAGGAGAAATCGGCCTCTCAAGTGTCCGAGGGAGTGTTCTTGGCGACTCGTCGCGAGTACCCATATACTGTTGAACGCAACTGATTGATGACACAGTTCTGGGGGTAAGGATCCACGATTCCACACGTGTTTCAAAGCCAAATTTATCATGAGATTTTGATGAGGAAGTCCAAGGAAAATGTTGCTCCTCAACATGCTATCAATTTTGGTCATATCGAGAGGAAGCCCGAGTACTTTGGAGAAGCACTAGAGATTGTTGATGCATTTGATCTTGCTCCCATTATGCAAGTACAACAAGATTATGATGAGGGATTGGTTTGTGAGTTTTTGTCCACGGTGCACCTCGCCAATGAAACAGAGCGTCATCTTATCTGGATGACCAAGGGACAGAAGCTCACTATCAAGTGGTCCGAGGTTGGAGTTCTTCTTGGCGGCTACCCGGATCATGGACCCTTTGCCGGTGGCCCGGAGTTTGACAAGGGTTGGTTCCGTGTTCATGCTCCCAATGCTCAATCACTCGCCAAGGATCAACTCACTCCTCTTTATCACTGGAAGAAGTTCGCTGTTGGATTTGTCCAGGGCCTCTAAACTTATGATATTATGCTCCGCATCTATCGAGAGACCATCAACCCAAAGGCGGGGAACATTGATGAGATCCAAGGCTTCCTCAAGAACCTCATTCTTCTTACTCATGAGAAGCGGATCTCCGGTCTGACTCAGAATCTTGATGTGCTCGATTATCTGTGGAATGAGTTGTGGCATGTCATTATACAAAGGAAGAATGCCTGCTTTGGGCCTTTAATAATAAAGATCATCTTTAATGTGTGGGAGAACAAGTTCCCGGAAGATCCTCTCGATGATGCTAATTGGATCCCACATACGGAGAAAAGGCTTCTCATCAAGGACCACACCGAGCCTATTATGCATCCCAACCCTGCTGCTCGCAAAGGCAAGGCCAAGCCACAGGTCATGATTGATGAGGAAGACAAAAAAGAGGAAGTTGGTCCCTCTCGTCCTCCTCCTTCTGACAGTGCCTTCAAGTGGATGGCAAGAGACCTCGAGAAAGTGTTCCGAGTGAACAAGAAGGTCGAGCAGCACCAATGGGAACTTCACCATGACAATGAGCTTAAGCACCGCAAGGCAGCAAAGGCCGAGAGACAGCTTCGTCGTGATGGTGGAGAGTCTGTGGAGTCCCTGAAGGAAGATAGCATCACCAACTGGGACAAGTGGCAAGCCAATGATTCCAAGGGGGAGATCATCGAGTGGTCTGATGAGGAACCTGGAAAAGAGGTCACCAGCTCTCGCCGCCGCGCCCATCCTCCGAGCTTGGATAACTCCTCCGAGTGATCATTGGGACGTTAGCATCGGTCTCCTCCCTCTTTTGGTATCTTGATGCCAAAGGAGAGGGATATCTACTTAGGAGCGGGCATTTGCATGGGTTCTCTCTCAAGCCATGTTTTCGATTTGCCTCTTATGCTTGAGAGAGTTGGCTATTTGGAAACTTTGTTTGTTTAATTATTGTGCGTTGTGAACCTCGTTATGCATTATGTGAGCATGTGAACTTAGTACCTTAATTTTATCACTTGTTATGTGCTCACTATTATATGTGTTTAGCTCTATATTGTTTAATTCTCTCAACATGAAGGGAGCATATCTCTAGGGGGAGCTCCGTCCATGTTGTGTGTGTTATAGTTATGCAAATACGGATGTTGTCATCAATTACCAAAAAGGGGGAGAATGAAAGATCATCTTCCGTTTTGATAATTGATGACAACGTAACTATAGAACTAATGTCTATTTGAGAGTACTTGCAGGTCCTATTTGGTATATATGAAAATGCCTAGGTTCATCAAGTATACAATCTCAATGGGTCACAAAAATGTTTCCAATGGAAAGAGCTCGAAGAAACAAAGCTAGGGTGCCATTTTTGCAAGCAACGGAGGCTCCGGTGAAATAGCCCCATGCATTTCCCGGCTCTTCCAGGCGCTGGCCTCCGGTGGTGGATCCGGTGGAACCTCCGCTAAAAACACCTTCGGGTGCATAAGAGCGGAGGCTCCAGCGGAACCTCCGGTGAACATCCGGTGGGTGGAGCCTCCGGTGAAACCACCGGAGCCTCCGCTGGCTCCACTGCCCCACTGTGGGGCTAGCCTCCGGTGGCGCCTCCGCTAAAACCACCTTCGGGTGCATAAGAGCGGAGGCTGCAGCGGAGCCTCCGGTGAACCTCCGGTGGGCAGAACCTCCGCCAAAGCCACCGGAGCCTCCGCCCTGAAGAATCCAGAATGGAGCAAACGAGCTGCGCGCAAGTGAAGACCACCGGAGCCTCCGATGCTGCGTGGACTGCTCAACGGCCACATTGGGGAAGGGGTATTTAAATCCCTTCCCCCGCCTCATAAATGCCAAGCTTTTCCCATTCTCTCTCCTAGCCATTGATGAAAGCTTCAACCTCCTAGATCTCCCTCTCCAACCACCCAAACACTCCGAAACTTTGTGGAGAGCTAGAGGAGACCTAGATCCGTGATTCCACCAAAGGAATTTCAAATCCATCCACTACATCCTAGTAGGTCTAGAATCCTACTTGAGGCATAGAAACCTTAGTAGATCTTTTGCTTGTAGCTTCCACCTTGTTGCAAGAAGCTTCGGATCCGTTGAGAGCCTCCATCCATCTTGTGGAGTGTCCTCAACCTTGTGTAAAGGTTTGGTCAACGCCTTCAAGTCGACCCCATAGTGGAAACGAGAATCTCCCTCACCGGAGAAGCTCAAGGAGAATAAGGTGTGCACAACCGTGCTATTGAGGAACGCCTAGGTGGCTCCCCACCTCTCCAACATAGACGTACTTCTCTTGAGTAGGAACTACGGGAAACATATCATTGTCTCCTTGTTTACACTTGTGGTTTATCTTGTTGTCTTTTGTTTTACTTCCGTTGCGTATCTTATCTTGTATCACTTAGGTTGCTCACCTAGTTTCACATCTAGAGAACCTTATCTTATCTTGCTTGGCCCTAATTAAAAGGAAAGAAGAAAAATTGGTAGTCAACCTATTCACCCCCTCTAGTTGACCATAGTGCACTTTCACCCGCTGTGGCCGTCAGCTAGGGTTCGATATTCCGGCGATCATCGTCGACCCCTGCCTCTCTCCCCACCTCCGTTTGCTCTCTCTCATCGCTGCGCATCGTTTCGACAAGTGCTGACTCTTTTCTGCCCTCAGGTCGACGCTGCCGTCCGCGACAGGAGCAACCCGCCGCCCCGAGCTACTCCGACGAGCCATCGAGGGAGCTACGGAGATCCACGACCACGCCGCCTTCGCCGCCGAGCTCGCACCATCACCACAACCCCCTGGTATGCTCCCTGTTGTCCCTAGTGCCGTAGAATAGCCGCGCTGTGCCCGCTCTCTCGTCTGCCACCGCACGTCCAGAATTCCGGCGAGCTCTCCGGCGTCAACAAAGCAGAGGAGGAGTGGTGACCGTCCGATCGAGATCGAAGGGCCACGACAGAAGCCTTCTGCGAAACGTTTTTTTTTTGAATCCTGGCCGCACGATCTCATTTAATTCTCACGCTTCACAACGCGCAATCCGCGCGAACCGGTATCAGCCAATCAGGAGCCACCATTGCCTGACCCCCGGATCGATCATATTTTTGATTAAAACAAAATAAAACAGATTTGTTTCCAAACTTTAAAAATTTATATCTCGAGTTCTGTAATTCCAATTTAGGTGATTTTGGACTTTTTGAAATCAGCACATGGTGTAGATTAATTTAGGCCATTCAAATTTCAAATTTGAAACGTGCACTCACATGTTATTTGTAGATCTCTATTAATCACTAATTTGGGCATAACTTTTAATCTATAATTATTTTTTAGGTGAAATCAATTGCTATGATTTTTTTAATGTACTCTATCCAGTAGAAGCGTTGGAAAAAATATTTGTGCAACTTTGTAACAGAAACCCTATTAATATTCATATTAGCCTATATTAAAACCCTATTAATGCTAATAATTATAATTTGATAATTAATTTGTTTTGCATGCATCATAACCATGTAATTAACATAAGAGAACATCATTATTAGTAATTCTTGCTAATTATGAATTTTGTGCATTAATTTGATTGCATAGCATGCATACATGTTTTTGTATTGTTATTTTGTTCTCTATGTTATGTTTGTTTTGTATGTTTATGTATGGATTGTTTTGCTTGTACTATATTGTGAAGAGGAGCAAGTCTACTCTTGTTGCTGTTATACTTGTTGTGATTGTTCATCCTATTGCCAAGGCAAGTGACACACCATCAAATCTCCCATATTTTTTACTATGCATTACTAGTATTTTTTAGTAGTATGCATGATAGGGAATTTTCACTAAGTTATTATTATGCTATGAAAAATCCCAAGTAGTGTGTAGCCATCCTTATGCATGATAGGGAATTTTCACTAAGTTATTATTATGTTATGAAAAATCCCAAGTAGTGTGTAGCCATCCTTTAGACTTATTATTTTGAAGACTTAGTACTTAGTAGATGCTTAGCCTTGCTACAAATTTGTTTTGCTCAATGTTGTGGAAAATTCTAAGTATAAACTTCAATAACCACCTATTGCGTGGTTGTCGAAAGTTGAGTGTATCCTTAGGGCCATTAATCTCCTATGGAGTTCACTTGAGGAATGCCACCCAGGAAACAAAGAGATTACCAAGTCATCTAAGTTTAGTAGCTTCCCGTGCAGCCCTTTGACATATGGGCTCTGTCTTGATCAACTAAGTTGTAAGAGTTCAGCCCATGCTTGACATGAAGATGTAGTATAATTATAGGTGGAACGGGTCTTACTGGCTGGGTTGAATTTCTTGCTTTTGAAAGATTTCGTCTCAATTCTCTCCTTTCCTTAATACACTCCGAGTGTATATGATGTTTGGGCTAATTGCAGACAAAGGGTGAAAGTGCACAACCTCTGCAGAGTTAGAAACTATGATCATAGCCGTGTTCCCGGTAATGGACGACTTCGAGCAGCTGGACAAGGATGGGCAGAAGAATCTCAACACCTTTTCGAAGAAGTAAAATTTGACTAAGGAAACTTTAGTTGTGGTGCTCATGGGTGTGTCCTATGGTGACAATATTTGAAAAGAAAACTCTTTTTTCAAAAGTGTTAGGGAAAAACTTGCTTTTTGCAAATAGCCTAAACTCCACCAAGCCAGATATGCATGTAGTTTAGACTTGCGATTTTATATCCACCATAGTGTTATTTGTCAGTACATTGTTTGTACTGAATCTCCTTCGGGGGCTGCATATTCCAACGTGCAGGTAATTGTGAGGATGAAGTTTGATCAAGTGCTTGGACTCGAGTCTACACCCCACATGTAATGCCCGTGGCACATGATTGAAGATGGAGGCTCATTTATACTTTTATTTTTGATGTTTAGAACTGTGAGTTTTGCTAGTCTTTCAAGACTATGCACTTTGTAATAAAGCTATACTTGGCTATTCTAGATCTTTTGTAATAATTTTGATACTTATGCAATGATACTTTACATTTTGTTCTGTGGTGCTAGCATTGATTCAGGTACTAGCACTTAACACAGTAGTTCTTACATTATTAAATGTGAGGGCGCTACAGCCACGGACCCTCTTGGAGTGATTTTCATTATGTCTTGTAAGATCACATTGCTAGTTGGAATATTTATACTGGTGAGTTCTAAGCTGCGGTTTTATGGCACTTCCACTAACCACATTTGCTAGCCTCTACAGTACTGTGCATTGCCTATTCTCACATTGAGAGTAGGTGCAAACTTCGCCGGTATATCCGAACCCTGTGAAAGGATTTCATCATGTTCTCCTACACATAAGCGCAAATATTTTCCTCAAAACAACCACCATACCTACCTACCACGGCATTTCCATAGTCGCTCCGAGATATATTGCCATACA
Source organism: Alopecurus myosuroides (assembly GCA_028641055.1). NCBI lineage: Eukaryota > Viridiplantae > Streptophyta > Magnoliopsida > Poales > Poaceae > Alopecurus > Alopecurus myosuroides. Next base: position 229,208,040 of record CM054060.1, on the reverse strand, counting down.
ACATCCATCTACATTATGTGACTTGATGACATGCTTTATTATTATATTGCATACTGCTACACTGGAAGGAGCATTCAGTTAGATACATCAGAGATATTTTATTATGAGTACTAAAGGTGTGATGATTCATTGCAATATAGAGTGTTGCCCCTACCGGTGAGGTTCAAAAAAGAGCCCAAAAAGAGGGACCAATGAGAGATAATATATATAAAAAGAGGGGGCAACACTGCTATCCTTTATTCCACACTTGTGTTTATGTTTAGCACCAATACTTCAGTTTGGAGAGAGTTTTCATGTTATGACTTGCATAACTATGTGGGGAACTTTACATTATAGAACTTGACTTGTATATTCCAATGATGAGCCTCCCCAGAAGTGCTCTAGGTCTTCGTGAGCAAGCAAGTTGGATGCACCCCCACTAATTCCATTGGAGAGTTTTTATACACTTATAGCTTTATGTGCACCCGTTGTGTGTAAATCACTACTCCTTGCATAGCTTCGATTATAAGACTTCCTCTTGTCTAATGATCACTTTCAGCTGTGTGAGACTTTCTTCCATTGACCATCAAACCCCCTCCCCCCCCAATATGTTCTCTTAGTCATAACATCCTGGTGCCATGAACCAATGCAGAAAGCTTACTTGTTTTTAGTGCACAAATAGTGAGTTGATTTTCTACGCGCATATTGTTATCACTTGACTTGATCCTAACAGAAATTGTTGTGAGTGTTTGATGCATTGGATGATTATATTATTGTGCTTGATGCTTAAATCATCTTTAATATACTTTTCACGGTTCATTATCTTTTAGTATTGATTCATTGAACGTTTTTAGTTTGTTTTTCCTAATGATTTATACATTACTAATTTGATATCAACTATAAACCTCAGCTCTTATTCGTTTGATTCTAGTTTACATGCTTTACATTATTATTTTATCAAGTTTGTGTTTTGTGGCATGTCACGTAAAAAATTATTTTGTTATCACTTACCTACTCGAGGGTGAGCATGAGTTAACCTTGGGGTATGCTGATACGTCCCAAACGTATCTATAATTTTTGATGCTCCATACTCGTTTTCTACATGTTTTTCTTATGTTTTCCTTTGTTTTCTATCATTTGTTGGACTAACCTATTAACAAGATGCCCAGTGCCAATTTTTGTCTGTTTTGTATTTGAATTGCAGAAAAGGTCCAAAAATCAAAGTGCTCGGAATAAGCTGGGAATTTTTTATTCACCGGAAGACTCCAGAAGCCGGAAGGGGACCCGGAGGGGGGCCATAGGGCCACCACCCCCCTAGGCGCGGCCACCCCTACCCGCGCCTAGGACCCACCTAGGTGCATCGGGCTCCGACTCGCGTCACCTCTTCGTCCATAAATTCAGGCTTGACCTAAAAGGGATCTGAGCTCCGCCGCCATCGAAAACCCTAATTCAGGGGACATAAGTTCCTATTATGGAACCCTGTCGGGACGGGGAAGTGCCCCCGGTGCCATCTCCATCTACCGTTTTTCCTCCATGATGCTTCGTGGGTAGTTCCCGCGTGGACTATGGGTTCATAGAAATAGCTAGTCGGTACTCTCTCCCCCTTGATGTTCAATACCAAGGTCTCTTGAGCTGCCTCACATGATAGAGATCCATCTGATGTAATGTTATGTGTTGTGTTTGCTGGGATCCTATGAACCATGAAATTATGATTATTTTGTTCATGTCATTATATGATAATCTTCACTTATATCCTTAGAGTGTTTTAATGTGTTATTGCATGCTCTTCGGTGTGTATGATTTTCTTGATCACATAATTGTATGCATCTCCAAGAGGGAGTATTTATGCTAGATAGTGAGGCATGCCTCCCTTGCACCTGTGCTCGAGTGACAAAAACATGACGGGTGGGGGATGTGTTGTTGCCACTAGGGAGAAAAATGCGGTGCTCTTGTCTACGGATGAGAACCATTGCTTACAGTACATATTGTTCTTTATGAAATTGTCTATTGCACACAGATCAATCACTTCGTTGCCGCAACTTAATACCATAGAGATTTGCTAGATAACTTTCATGAGGTAGATTATTAGATATAGATGCATGCTGGATAGCGGTCTATATGCATTGACGTAATGCCTACCATGTTAGAACCCGTGAATTATATCTTGTCATAATAGCATTGTTATGCCACATGATTTGTCAATTGCCTAGCTGTAATTTGTTTACCCAACACTTGTTTCATTGTTTGGAGAGTTACAACTAGAAAACCTGTGAACCTCGGTCCATCTTTTACTATTATTGCTACTGTTTTTATATGCTTTTGCTACTTGTTTCCTTGCTGGTCCGTTTATTTCAGATTACAATTATCACTTGTTTAACTCCGTTTTCACAACACTAACTATCTTTTCGCTGAACCAGTGCATCTATACAATTTTCATTGTATTAGGCGTGTTGAGGATGCAAGAGAAACATCACAACACCACTCTATGCACTGTTTATATTGCACTTTGTGTTACTAATATTATTTGCTAAGTGTTTCTCACTTGTGGCTGAATTGACAACTCAGTTGCTAAGTCTTATAGGTATTCTTTGACCCCCTTGTGTCGAATCAATAAACTGGGTTACAATTACCATCGAAGATTGTTGCGATCCCCTACACTTGTGGGTCATCATGTGTATAGCTTCGACAGATGATTCGCCACATCCAGCAGACGTGTGGGCTGAACACCATACAAACCCCCACCATTACCTACGAAGACAATGCAACTTGTGTTGCACAACTGCAGACAGAGTATGTGAAGAGTAATCTCACAAAACACATCAACCCCAAGTTCTTTTATGCGCATGAGCTGCAGAAGATGAACAAGGTGATGATCTTGTATACTAATCGTGTGACAATCTTGTTGATTTGTTCACTAAATCATTACTAGTATCATCTTTTGAGAGGTGTGTTCGTGGGATTGATATGATGATACTTAGGGAAATGCCAGACTCAAGGGGAGATTCTTCACACCCCATTTCTAGATATCGATCCAGGTGATAGAGTACTCGATCTAATGTTTGAGTGGATTGTACTATTTTTTCCCCTTATGTGGGTTTTTCAGATGTTTCTCACAACAAGGTTTTTGACGAGGCAATCTGTGCAACACGAGTAGACATATTTTATGCGCTCTTTCTCCATATTTTTTCCACTAGTTTTCTCGGATTTTTTAAGACATAGACAATATGAGATGACGGACCAAGGGAGAATGTTGGGAAAACGACGTATGGTTCACCGTAAGGCCCACCATTTCTTGCTGTGGGGGTTTTCTCTCTAGGTTTTTGTTCCTCTCCACCTACCCTTCTCCCCTATATATCAAGGTATTGTATGGAGAGAAATATCCTAATTGATTAATAAAGACCACTTCCGTCTATCTCCTGTGTCCACTTTTACTTGTCGATTATGTGATTGTGCCGCGTCTACGACTACTTCGACTACGCTCCCGCTCTATGTTCTTGGACCGGACTCGCGGACAAAGGTCGTGGATCAAAGCTGACAAAATTCAGAAAAGCTACGGCTCTAATCTGTTGGAGGAGAATACCATTTGGAGAAAGATACTGTAGCGTTCCCACATTTAAGTAATGTAAGGACACCTGTGTTATTGTGCTAGTCCCTGGATCAAATGCTAGCACCACAGTACAAAATGAAATATCATGCAAGTGCATCAAATTCTATTACATCGCATGTTCCAGTCTTTACAAAATAGTATTACAACTTGCGTAGTCTTAGAAGACTAGCAGAAAACTGAATTACAGCGGAAAACATAGTACAACATTGAGCCCATCTTCTTCATGTGCCACAGGCAAAACATGTTGGCGATAGACTCGAGATCCTGAACGAAACCTCACTCGTCTTCAGATTCATCTGCAATATGGAATATGTAGCCACAAGGGAGTCAATACAATTTAATGTATTGGCAAGTAACACTATGGTGGATATAAAATGGCAAGACTAATACTACATGCATATTTGGCTGAGTGGAGTTTTGGCTAAGTTTGCATAAAGCCAGTTTTGTCCTATATTTGATAAATCATTGAAAAATCTTTGAAAACCAACATGGGTAGACACACCATGTAGTTTGGTAAAGGCATCACGGGTAGACACACCATGAAGTTTGAAAATCATCATGGGTAGACACACCATGAGTTTGAAAAGGTAGCACAAAGGGGTAGACACACCATGTGCTCTAGAAAAAGGTTTCTACCATGTTTTAATTCATTCAGAAAAGATGAGGAGATCCTTCTATCCATCCTTGTCCAGCTGCTCGAAAGTGTCCATTACCGGGAACACGGCTATGATCATAGTTTCTAACTCTGCAGAGGTTGTGCACTTTCACCCTTTGTCTTCAATTAGCCCAAACATCCTATACACGCGGAGTGCATCATGGAAAGGAGAGAATTGAGACGAGATCTTTCAGAAGCAAGAATTCAACCCATCCAGCAAGACCCGTTCCACCTATAATTCTGCTACATCTTCATGTCAAGCAAGGGCTGAACTCTCACAACTTAGTTGATCAAGACAGATCCCATATGTCAAAGGGCTGCACGGAAAGCTACTAAACTTAGAGGGACTTAGGAATCTCTTTGTTCCTGGGTGGCAATCCACAAGTGAACACCCCTCGGGGCGACACTCAACTCTCATCAACCATACAACCAAATCCACCCAGGTGGTTCATTGAAGTTTGTACTTAGAATTTTTCACAACATTGAGTAAAACAAATTTGTAACAATGCTAAGAATCTACTAAGTACTAAGTCTCCATAATAAAGTCTAAGGGATTGCTACACACTACTTGGGATTTTGCATAGCATAACAATAACTTGGTAAAAATTCCCTATCATGCATACTACTCAAAAACACTAGTAATGCATAGTAAAAATATGGGAGATTTGATGTTGTGTTACTTGCCTTTGAAGTTGGTGAAGAAGTTAAACTCTCTCTTCACAAAATGGAACGTTGCTCTCCGTACAATCTATACACTGAAGACACAATAACAAGTAAACAATCATGCTAACAATCAAACAAGAAGAAAACATATAAACGAACAATCACAACAAAAGAGTTTTAAATAAGTTAGTCACAAAGATTCAACTTGTGAAAAGACTTGGTGAAAAAGGGCATAGGATTAGTTACTAGGGCATGGTTTGGTTAAAGTTTAAGTTTGAAGAAAAACAACCTATGATGGATTCCATACTTGTTAGGGGAATTTCCAAGAGTTCACTAGGGGCGATTACACCTCTTATTAAACCAAGGAAACATGACAATGTTTTTAGCACTTAGTTATTTCACCAAAAGAAAACAAGTGATTGGACTAAGTTTTTCTATCTTGTTAAGATTGGTCTCATATATCTTTGCCTTGTTTTCTTCAAGTCCTTCCTCCATCTTCTTGAGTGGCTTCTGATGTCTTAAGTCTTTTGCATGTTTCTTCAATGGCCTTGCTTGTAGTACTCCTCATTGAGTTGAAGAAAAAACATTTGAACTATCTATCTAGGATTCTAGGGACTTAGTCACATAGAGTAAGAGAGGCAGTAGGTATTGTTAGAGTTCCTTAAGAAAGGACTTGTAAAATCTTCTCTTCTTCTTCTTCATTTTCTAGGAGATTATTCTTCTGGAGTTGGCTCCTTGTTGAAATTGTTCTTCTTGATGAAAGTCTTCTTGTTGATGTCTTGGTCAAAATCTCTCATCACACTTGGAAAACAAATTCTAAGTCTTGGTAGAAACAAACTTGACACTAATCATCTTAAATTCTAAGTCTTGGAAAACAAACCCTAAGTCTTCACATGATTGGTCTTGAAAATTCTTCAGGCTCCTTTGTAGTTTCCTCCTTGGTGTGGTGACTTCATTGAATCTTCTAACACTTATGGTTTTGATACAAACTAGTGGCTGGTCAAACCTAACTTAGCCATAGCACAAAGTCTAAGAGAACAGAAAAGAAGGGGATAAAAGACTTAGAGAAAAGAGTGATACGGCTGGTCTTTTTGTCTTCTTGATTTTCTTCAAAGTGCTTCTACTTCTTTGGAGATGCTTCTGAAGTCTGTTTTATTGGCTAAGTCCTTCATTTGTCTTCTTGCTTCATGTTGAAAATCTTCGAGTTGACAATTGTAGCATCCCCTCCATGGCTTTTCACTAATCCAGACTTAGTGGTTTTCAACTAGGAGGGTCAACTAGCAAAATAACTTATAAATATTCGAAGGGCTTTGGTTTTGGTCTCTCTGGTCCTTAGCACAATTTTGCTAGAGAAAACATATTGAAAATAATTACATAAAATAAACTAAGTCAAAAATAGTAAATGAGCACAAAACTCTAAGGAAACATCTTTACACTTAGAAAAATATGATTTTGGGCATTGGGGACTATTAGTACACGGCCTAGGGTTTACAAAAATATTTTGTTTACAAAATTTAAATTTATAGAATTTAAACTATGCCAAAAATGACCAAACAAGCATATTTAAATTTGAACCAATTTAAGTTTGTTAAATTTGAATTTGGACAGTACTAAACTATTCTACGTGTTCAGGGCTTTTCAAAAAGTCCAAGTTTGCTAAATTTGGATCAACGGTTAAAAAGTTATGATGATTCTAAGTGGTAGGGGTGTTTCTGCAAAAGTTACAATTTTAATTCTATTTACGAAACATTATCCAGATGGCAGTGCCATGTGGCGTGCTTTGATTGGTTGCTGGCGCTGACTGGGCTGTTGCGTGGTGCTGGCGTGGCTGCTGACGTGGATATGTGGGATAGATCTGGACGTTGGATCCAGATCCAACGGATGGGCGCGTACCTCTTCACGTTATAATCCTGGCCGTTGGCGAGGATCGGACGGTGCTGGGAAAAGGGGAGATCTCATGGTCGCCGGCGATGGAGATCCCGGCGGCGCTCCGGTGATATGTGATCGGAAAACGACGGTGGCGGCGCTCCGGTGACTTTCCGGCTCGATGGAGGTGACGACGAGGTGCGGCGCGGGATGGCGAGCGCGATGGAGGTGATGGCGTGGTCCCGCGTTTCCTTGGGCGACGGTGAGGCGCAGACGGAGAAGGTGCCGCTCCGGCGAGATGCAGACGAGGATGGCGGCGACGCTGTGGTGGTTCCCGGATGCTCTGAGGACGGCGGCGAGCTCGTCGCGCTGCGGGTATTCTCCTGGTGCTCGCGGCTCCTCTTCCCGACAAGCAAAACGACGGCGGCGAGGCTTCCCGAGGCGGCGGCGGATCTCGGCGAGGAACGGCGAAAAATCCTGACGGCGCCGGAGGATTTAGGGTTTGGGAAACGGGGCGCGAACGTCGAGGCTTCGTTTATATAGGGGCGGAGACTTGCCCGAGGGGGCAGAGCTCGAGGCGGCGACGGATTCGTCTCTGGCACGGACGTCGAGGGCTGGCGTCACGCGCGTGTCACGCGAACGTCAGCAGCGGGCCCTGGCTCTCGGCGGGAGGGAGAAGGAAAACGGGCTGCGGGCTGGTTTGGGTTTCTGCCCGGGGCTTGCTGGGCCTCGTGGGTTCTGTCTGCGTGTGCGCGTGCGGCAGAAAGCGGGGACTGGCCGGTTGGCTCCTATCTCTTTTTTTTTCAATTAAAACATATCCTTTTAAATAAAACTCCAAATGGCCTCAAACAAAAACCTATAGATTTGTAGAATCATTCTCTTTTAGATGAAAAATATTTAGGTGCTGTTTTAACATACTTAAAATAATTTTATTTTCAAAATATGATTAACCTACTAATAGCTATTTAATACAATTTTAAAAATAGGAGAATAACTAAATAATGTTTATAGTCAAATAATATTGAGTGACCTATACATTTGAAAATATTGCCTCCCATAGTCATTAAACTTATTATTTTTTTATAACCTAAATACTTTATGAAAACACTTTATTAATCCTATAATAGAAAGATAAATCATTATTGTTGAATAGAGGTTGAAAATAATCATTTGGAAAACATATTGTTAAGAACACCATTTTATATTTTTACGTTTTGCAGAAAGGAAAATAGTTTCTTTGCATGATCATTTATTTTGGGGATTTAGATTTTTAGAAAACAAATGCATTTGGATTATCATTTCCAATAACATTGAAATAACATATAATATTTCGTTTGTGTTAGAGTTTTATTTGTTTTTTGGTGACTTGTTTTAGTGGAAAACAAAAGTTTTAAATTTTTGTGGTTTTTGAATTCCTTAAAAAACCAGGGATGTTACAGATACCGGTCTTGTCCATTCACATCTTGTACCACACAATTTTAAGTTTTAGCATGTACCTTTGACTCAGCTAATGATGTCTTGGGACATTAAATACGTTAGTACTAGGGGGTTATGTGAGAAACGTGCTTCACGACTTCATCTGTCATCTTTACAATGAAGCCGACCATGTTGACTTATTAAAGCATCCTAGGATTACATGTCATCATAGGCTCCATTTCAAATTCACTTGCCGTTTACAATGGACAATTACAAATTCACTTGCCGTTTGCAATGGAGCCGACCTATGTTGACTTGTCTAAATGCCAAACGATGTTGGCGTCAAACTCGTCGGCTCCATTCGTATTGGCGCCGAACCGAGAGGGTTAGATTTAAAAATAATTTCATAAAGAGGACATATACAACATTAGTTTGGTCTAGGGGCCATTTTTCGACAAAAAAAAAACAACTCTCTTAAAAGAGAACACCGTTTGGAGAAAGGACTGCCTATGTCTTAGCCAAATGATTTTTGCTTAAGTCTCAGTCAATTCAGAAAAGTGCAACTATAGTTCAAAAAAAATTGCAATTGCATTTTTCTGAGCAGAAAAGTGCAACTGAACGCGTTGCAATTTGTGGTTGCATTTTTCTCAAAAGTGATAGAGACTTAAGAAAATTTCAGTCGACCGAGGCTTTAGCAAAACCGTTTGGAGAAAGATGTTGTCTTTGTCCATTCACAGCTTGTACCGCGCAGTTTCATGGTTCAACATGTACCTTTGACTCAGCTAATGATGTCCTGGGAGGCTGGGACATGAAATGCGTTAGTACTAGGAGGTTCTGTGAGAAACGTGCTTCACGAGATGGTGCTGGTTGGGACGAAGACTCCGATCTCACCCTTGTTACGTAATCCAAGCGCTAGGAGCCTAGGAGTAGTAACTTTTCAGAACAGTTGCATTTGCACCTGTCATCTTCCCCTTATCGGCCTCCGTCCCCACATGCACTAATTAATCACAGCACGAGATCCCCTTCTCCTTCCTTTCCATTCCACCTCCTCCCCACGCACCGGCACCAGCGACCTCGTCCACCGCGCGCGCTACTCCACGCGAGGCTTGGGCTCGCGCGGCCGCCGGAATCCCTTGGGCGAGGCTCACCTCTCCGCACCACGTCCCCAGGTATGCCTGCTCCCCTCCCCTTCCCTCTCGTTCTGTCGAATGCGGCCGCTGCTTGCGCTCCTTGCATGGAGGGGGATCTGCGGATACGAGGGTGCGCGATTCGGGCCATTCCGCCGTTCTCGATTTGTTCCCGGAGCGGAGGGTATGTGAATGGTGGTAATGCTGTGTTAGCTGCGTTGGTCAACGCCGCGAGGGTTTGACCCTGCCCGCCTCGGGGCTCTGGCGATGGTGTAGTTGAATGAGAGAGAGAGTCCTAGCTCTTTCAGCCTATGCAACACTAAGAGTGACTGTGTGTCTAATTCAATCTATCTGGTTTACTCTTCCATTTGCAGACTGATCGACCTGTATGATGACATTCATAAAATGATTCTATATTTTGACGTATTTTGGAGATGGATGATCTGCCAGATGGTCAAGGGCAATCCGATACACACTCTTCTGATCCAAATTGGTTGCCCTCAAACGAGGAGCACAAGTTCCAATCCATTTCCCCGGCCAAACCGGAACACAGTTTGGATTTGCCAGATTCTTCTCCTAATTCTAGGGAAGTTGACCAGTCATTTTCCGCTTCTCAGGCATTATGGTCTACTGGGTCTCTATCAAGTCAGATACCCAATGGATTTTACTCAATTATTCCGGTAAGTGGATTTTCTTAAGGGGCACAAAGTTTTTGAGAAAAAAACATAAGTAACCTATCTGTACACTTTATTCTATTTTATCATTTTGAACTTTGCAGGATAAGAAACTGAAGGAGTGTTTTGACACCATTCCTTCTCCAGATGATCTATATTCACTTGGAATAGAGGGCTTCAAGGCTGAGATAATTCTCGTGGACTTGGAGAAGGATAAGAAGCTATCTGCAATAAAGCAACTAAGTGTAGCTCTGGTAAAAGGATTGAATTCAAACCTAGCTGCGATGATTAAAAAGCTTGCAGGTTTGGTAAGTTCTCTCTGAGATCCTTTATGCAATGATGACATCTTCTGTTCTTATTTCAAAACACTGCTAGCTGCAATTTCTCTATGAACAATTTCTCTGTAAATAACTTACTCTCTCCGATCCATAAAAAGTGTCGCTCATTTTGTACTAAGTTAGTACAAACTTTGTACTAAGTGAGCTACACTTTTTATAAATCGGAGGGAGTACAAAACTCTACCTACTTTGAAGCGTTCCATGGGTTTTAATTGCTGCTTGGTGTATAAATGACACATTTGTGAATCATAGATTGTTTTTTGCTTGTTCTTCCCCAGCCTGTACAGATATGATTATAATTAGCAATTAAACATTTCTTCCAGCCTGTACTGATGTGAACACAAACACATTTTTGTGCAAACATAATTCTCAATGATAATTGTAGGTCTGCGACTTCTATAAGCGACCAAACCCACAGCTCAGTCCTGCGAGGACTTCCTCTGAAGAAATTTCCCATTTCATGGAAAACAGGGGAATTCGATTGTTGGGGCAGATAAGACATGGATCTTGTAGGCCCAGAGCAATATTATTCAAAGTCCTTGCTGACTCTGTTGGTATAGATTCTAAACTGTTGGTGGTAAGCTTTTTTACCTTTTCATAACAGCATCTGCATTTTTAGATGGGATTCTTCTCCAGTTGTAAAATTTCTGAACCCTAAATTACTATGTTATGTTAATTGTGCAGGGCATTCCCAATGAAGAATCTCATGAATATGATGACTCACCCAAACACATGTCTGTTGTTGTTATGCTGAAGTCCGTGGAGTTTCTAGTTGATCTAATGCGTTTTCCAGGACAACTAGTTCCATTCTCAGCCAAGGCGATTATCACATCCCATATATCTGCGGCTGGAGAGAGTGACTCTGCTGATTATGATTCTTGTGATTCTCCACTTGAACCTAATAGTCCTCTGTGCTCTCAACGGTATGCTTGTGTATTCTCTTTTTGATGAACCTGTTTCTGGTTATGGTTATGTTTGGTCCCTTGTCATAGATTTAGTACTACACCATCAGCATGAACATACGATTATGATCTGTTGACTTCAGCTTTGGTCATTTCCGGGCTTCAAATGCCGGTGTGAACCTAAAATCATTGATTGGTTGTCCAGGAATAATTTGCTTTTCTAAGCATTAGACTTGTTTTAGAACTATACAAACATAATCTTCTAATGCCTTGATATAATACCTGATAGTCACCTATTGCAATGTTTGCCACTTTTTCAGGCAAGAGCAAGATGAAAACAATAGATCCTTTAAAGTTCCGTCTCTAAGAGACATCATGCGTCGAACGTCAAACTCTATGGATGGTAAATTGAGATGGTGAGCCTTAATTATATATGCCAATTTTCTTCCATTCTCTTTGTTTTTCATTTTTTGCTTCGTATTTCCATTGTTCACTTAACTTCAGAATTACTTTCATGGTTTACCAGTTCATCACATAGCGAACCAAATGTTGCCAATGCCTTCAGCGGGCGCCGTGGGAGGAAAGTTAATGAACATCAAAGAACTGCTAGTTCAAGGTTCTTAGTTTTACCCTTTTCTGTTTCCACAGTAAATATTGTCACTAACCTGGTAAAAAATATTAATTACATGGTTCTTTTAGTTAGACTTGAGATCTCCTTTGCGCTAGCGATTAGTCATTCACCATTGTCTCAAAGTTCGGTATCTTACTCTCTTTTACCACTGATATGCATGGTCTGCTCATCCTCTGTCTATCGTTGGAACTCACATCTACTCCCTCTGTTCTAAAATACATGAATTCCATTTGTCCAAATATGGATGTATGTAGACATGTTTTAGTGTATACATACACCCATGTTTTGATAAATGGAAGTCAATTATTTTGCTCGTCCCGCCAAAACGCATCCTCAAGCAGCTCGAGAAGATTCAGAGGGGATTTCTATGGGCTGGCAGGGCTGATGCTAACGGAGGACACTGTCATGTCAACTGGTGACGTGTCTGCCGGCCTATCTCGGCATCTTGGGTGTACGTGACCTGGAGCGCACCAGGCTCGCACTGAGGTTACGATGGCTCTGGCTATCCCGAACTGACATAGACTGCGCTTGGGCTGGGCTGGATCTCCAATTCTCCGCCACCGAACGGGCCCTGTTCTTTGCTTCCACACTCATGGAGCTTGGAAACGGCCAGACGACACTTTTTTGGGAGGATCGCTGGATACAGGGACGTTCGATCAAGGAGATTGCACCCCTAGTCTATGCCTGCATCCCCAAAAGACGCAGGAAGGCGCGGACGGTAGCCCAAGGCCTACAGGGCAATAGCTGGGTTCGAGATATCAACGGGGTATTTGGCATACATGAAGTCGGGCAATTCCTGCAGCTCTTGCAGATGCTCACCGACACCACCCTCACGGCAGAGCCAGACAAGCTGATCTGGAGATGGACGACCACGGGAACCTATTCAGCGCAATCAGGTTACCTAGCCACCTTCCATGGATGATGGATCAACGGCCTGCCCTGTTTGGAAGATGATTTGGAAGACGCCCAAGGTAAATTTTTTCCAGTGGCTGGCGCAACAAGATTGGTGCTGGACTGCTGACTGGCTCGCCCGCCGCGGTCTACAGCACAACCCTTGGTGCCCCCTCTGCGACCAGGCCTTCGAGACCATGCACCACCTCACCATTGAATGCCTGTTTACGCGGCAGATTTGGCATGAGATGCTTGCATGGCTTTGGTTGACAGCCAGAGCGCCGCACCAGGAAGACTGCCTCGCAGTATGGTGGCAGCTAGCCCGACACAACACCCCCAAACCGCAGCGGAAAGGGTTGGCCTCCATCACCCTCCTCATCCCTTGGATGGTTTGGAAGCAGCACAACGAGCGCACCTTCGAAGGCGCGCAACCGTCGATCATCACACTCCTGTCAAGGATCAAGGATGAGGCTGCCATGTGGGCCAGGGCTGGGGCAGCTGGGATTCGAGTAATCCTACCCAGACTTGGGATGTACACTGATTTTTGCTCCTAAAGCACCTGTAATCCACCTCCTAGGCTTGTAAACAAACTATCTTTTCAATGAATGAAATGCAAAGGTCCTTTGCGTTTTCTCAAAAATAAATAGTAAATTATTTTGGAACGGAGGGAGTACACAGGAGGGTGGAGGCTCATGATGGCTGTCCTGTAGGATGTTAGCAACTAATTGTTATGGTATGTGCATGTAGAGATTAGCATGCCTGCAGTGATTAGCAGTTGTGGTCTGTTGGAGAGATAATTGTATTCTCTCTATCCAGCACTTCTAATGGCCTATATGAAGCGTAAACGTAGGAACATGAATAAGTGAATAACACATGACTGAAATGTCATATATACTACAGATTCATATATGATCTTAAAACACGTCTTTGTTGCAATGCTGCCTTTAGACGGTACACATCATTGTACAAGAATGAGGAGAGAGAGCTGAAAGAGAGAGAGACGAATTGCATTGGGCCTCTACAACAACAACAACCAAGCCTTGGGGTAGGCTAGAGTTGAAACCTGTAAGATCTCGAAGCCAAGTCATGGTTCTGGAACGTGGATAGCTAACTTCCACGCACCCCTGTCCATGGCTAAATCTTTGTCGATATTCCAAACCTGATCTCTCTTAACGGACTCCTCCCATGTCAAGTTTGGTCTACCACGGCCCCTCTTAACATTCTCAGCATGCTTTACCAGTCCACTATGCACTGTATGTCCAAACCATCTTAGATGGTGTTGGACAAGCTTCTCATCAATCGGTGCTACCCCAACTCTATCACGTATATCGTCATTCCGGACCCGGTTCTTTCTTGTGTGGCCACATATCCGTCTCAACATGCGCATCTCTGCTACACCTAACTTTTGGAAATGCTGTCTCTTGGTTGGCCAACGTTCCGCGCCATGCAACATTGCAGATCGGATAGTTGTCCTATAAAACCTACCTTTTAGCTTTTGCGACACTCCCATATCACAGAGGACGTCAGAAGCTTGGCGCCACTTCATCCAACCAGTCTTGATTCGGTGGCCCACATCCTCATCGATATCACCATCCTTCCGCAACATAGACCTCAAATAACGAAACATGTCTCTCCGGTAGCACTTGCCCATCAAGGCTAACCTCTCCCTCCTCATGCCTAGTAGCACTAAACCTCATGTACTCAGTTTTAGTTCTACGAAGCCTAAAACCTTTCGATTCTAGAGTCCGCTTCGACAACTAACTTTCTATTAACCCCCGTTCGGCTATCATCAACTAGCACCACATCATCCGCAAAGAGCATACACCATGGGATATCTCCTTGTATATCCCTTGTGACCTCATCCATCATCAAATAAAAAATATAAGGGCTCAAAGCTGATCCTTGATGCAATCCTATTTTAATTGGAAAGTCATCGGTGTCGCCATCACTTGTTCGAACACTTGTCACAACATTATCGTACGTATCCTTAATGAGGGTAATGTACTTTATTGAGACTTTGTGTTTCTCCAAGTCCCACCACATGACATTCCGTGGTATCTTATCATAGGCCAATGAACACCATATGAAGGTCCTTCTTTTGCTCCCGTACCAAGAAGATGGCTTCCATGGTCGACCTCCTAGGCATGAAGGCATGAAACTAGATTGGTTTTTAGTCACACTTGTCAATCTTTTTAAGTTGTGCTCAGTGACTCTTTCCCATAGCCTCATAGTATGGCTCATCAGCTTGATTCCACGGTAATTAGTACAACTTTGAACACCCCCCTTGTTCTTGAAGATTGGTACTAAAATACTTCGCCTCTATTCTTCGGGCATCTTGTTTGACTGAAAATTGAGGTTGAAAAGCTTAATTGGCCATACTATCGTCTCCAAGGCCTCTCCACGCCTCAATTGGGATACCATCAGGACCCATCGCCTTGCCTCCTTTCATTCTCTTTAACGTCTCCCTAACCTCATACTCCTGGATACATTGCACAAAGCGTCTGCTGGTATCATCAAAGGAGTCGTCTAGCTCAATGGTAGAGCTCTCGTCCTCTCCATTGTAAAGGTTATCAAAGTACCCCCGCCATCTACGCTTGATCTCTTCATCCTTCACAAGAAGCCGATCTTGTCCGTCCTTGATGCATTTGACTTGGTTGACATCCCTCGTCCTTCTCTCCCTTTCGCCTTCCTTTGTCGTTAAACGTTAGTAGAGGTCCTCATACGCCCGACCCCTTAGCTTCACTCACTGCTCGCTTTGGGGCCTTCTTTGCCACCTTGTACTTCTCCATGTTAGCCGCACTCTTGTCCAGTTATAGACATCTGAAACAGTCCTTCTCCCTAATAACCTTCTGGACCTCATCGTGCCATCGTTCCACCACCAGGTATCCTTAACTTCCCTTCCACTTCCCCCGGTCACCCCAAACTCCTCTACATCCACCTTCCGAAAGCAGGTCGCCATCCTCGTCCACATCATGTTTGCATCGCCTCCTTCCTCCCAAGGGCCCTCCTTAATAACACTTATACCCGCTAATTTGGCCCTGAAAATCATATCTTTTGAGGGTACCCTTGTCTTCTGGTTTCAAGCACAAGATCCGCTAAGACAGTTAGAGCATCTCCACCCGGTGCTCCCAATAGCCCTATTGGGAGCGCCGGCATGAAATGCCCTCACCCAGCCATTGAGCCTCCCAATAGCGGCGAAGTTGCTGGACAAGCCTAATGCAACCCCGCTTTGGCCCCCCGTTTGTAGGGAAGGGAAGCTAGCGGGAGTGCCGGCAACTGACACCACGTAGGATCCTGACGGGTGGGTCCGCCCTGTCATTGACACAAAGGCAGCAAGTGCAATTTATTGCGGGCGACGAAGGGCCAGTCTGCGCGTTTTAATGGCGGAGTGTTTCTCCTGGCAGGCGCAGCGTCGAGTCCGCCTGAACATGACGGTCAGTGTCATGCCATGGGAACCGGTGCTTGGTGTTAATGGGAGCCACGCAACCCCGCTCCTCGGGCCGACTTTAAAAAAGGGGCCGCATGCCTATCCTCTCCTCACACTCCAAACCCCACACTTTCCTCTCCCAAGCTTCGTCGCCACAAGATGCCTGGCCGCCGGTTGAGCCGCCAGGAGCAGCAGGCGGGGCTTCGCCGCACTAACGTCGCCAGAACCAGAACGAGGCTGAGGCATTCCGCCATGAGATACGCCGCGAGGAGCAGGTTGACAACCGGTTCCGCCAAGAATTCCGCCGTGGGGTGGCCTACATCGCGCGCCAGGGCAGGAGCCCCGCGTCCAGCTTCACCCGTGATGACGGTCCATGAGGCGCTACAGCTCTTGCACGACACCTTCCCGATGTCACCAAAAGAGGCGGCAGTGCAAGTTTGGAACGAGACGCAGTTGCAGGCGGCCATGGAGGACGCGCCCGAGCCGTGTTTTCCAACCGCTGGCCAGCCACTGGAAGAGGAGGAAGTGGAAGGTTGGAACGAGACGCAGTGGCTCGGCATGCAGGCGGCCATGAAGAAAACCTTGTACTTTGATCTGTACGACTGGATGTATACTTAGTTACTTGCCCGACGTGTCCCACCTCCACGACCAGGCATCCAGAGTTTCTGGGATCAGGTTGATTCCATGGATGCTTTCAAGAATATCCAATACTTGAATGATAACCATGATCGAGATTGGAGGTCTGATATCCCTGATCCATCCTGCCAGTGTCAAAGCTTCAGCGCAGTTTTTTTCTGCTGAATTGCACATGGGACTAAGAAAAGGCCAGGTGGCTATCAGGGCGATGGGCTTCACGTGCATCCACGTGTCTTGCCAAAACAAAGTGGTTCTTCCATCATCAATTGACTCAGAAGTCGTGGCATGGAAAATAACAGCTTCTTCTTCGCCAACAGGACACAGCTCTCTCCATGACCACGTCAAGTCAGTGTCTTGTAACCATAACCATTGAATTTGAGGGCTGATGTGCGTGTTTCAGTTTGAGAATACCTAAACCTCATAGATGCTTCGTCAAAACACGGTTTCCCAACTAAGCAAGCAATGTCCACCTTTGGCTGCATCTGTGCCGTTCCATAAAAAACTCCTTTGATGCAATGTCAACGAGAAAGAATGTCACAACAGCATTATTGAGATGTTATGAATTTTCGGATAAGAGAAAGAAGGCTCTCGCCCCAAGAGGCAAGGTAGAAGAAATATTGATCTGTTCTCTCGTCTGATTAAACATCTTACATTGCTTGGAGATTTATAGAATTATTTCCCTATCAATTGGAGTATCACTCGGACCTGGACTACGTATTTACCAAACTGCGGTTCCCCTATTCTTACAGATTACTTGCCTAATACATTTCCCGCTAAAGACAAGTAGTTTGGGTTGTAATAATCATAGCATAGTCAAACAGAACGCCTTTATACTAGTCTGCCAGCGAGATGACATGACATGTACTACAACAGTTTTAACAGCTCAAGTCTTACTGTGACATCTAATTAACTAGATGGGATAAATGCAGTTTAACTCATTTGCTTCCAGGCTATTTTTTTATTAAAAAAACTTGCTTTACAACTAACCATATTGTTCCCTCCACTTTCAAACTCTGTTTAGTCTGATCCTCTCTTAGGATAAAGCAGTAACATGATGAGGCATGACATGTCATGGACTCATGACGTGAAACTGATTCAGCATTACATGTAGCTGACTCAGCACCATTATCCTACTGCTCATTTTGATGGTTAGCTCCACATGCCCTGACAGCGTCACACTGACAAGCCATCCCCAGAGTGCCGTGCCGCTCTTCATCTAAAAGCGTGACCAAACTAAGGATGATTTTAAGTGAAAAAAATGTCTTGGACAGAAGTAGATGGCCCTTAAATTAAGTTATTTGTCCCATATTTGTATAAGTATCTGAGGGTTTTGTTTCGTGCTTGTTTTATCTTCTGTCCTGTATTCTTATATCTATCCTTTTTTGTTATATGTTTGATGTGCATCCTACTATAGAATCTGTACCATCTTTGAAGATTCAGGATTAAAATGCAATTGTTTGTTTCTGTAGTCCAGAGCATCCATTGTCCAGAGCTCATGGGCGGTCTAACTTGGGTGATCGACAGTACGGAGATGGTGTAGCTGTATCAAGGTACCTCAGTAAGTTTCTATTTTGCTAATTTGTATATCTGAATCAACAAATAAGGAAATAGTTAAATTGGAATACTTGAGCATCACAGGTAGTAACATTTATGATTGTTCAAATATGCTGAGTAATGTGAAAATCACTCATAGAACAAAAGAGTTCTTGATTTTCATATTTTTGTTTCACTATACGTTTTCCATATTCGGCAACAAGCCACGGATATCACGTGTTGTCTTTCCATTATATTGACATCGTATTTTTAAGAGAAAAAATCCATTTTTCCACGTCATAATTGCCCGTTTCCTGATCCACCGCTGAAAAAAATGATGTTTCCATCAATTCCTGGGTCTGTTTATTGCCATTCTTGTCACTTTGCTATTTAGTGTGCTGCAAAAAGACACAAATGCCCTTCTAACCTCCTCCCTCTCTCCCCTCTATTTGTGTCCGGGGCTGCCTTGTCGGTACCCTCTCTATCCCCTCCCATATCTTATCAAGTCGTAGAGCTGTCTCCATCATCAGAGCTGTCTTCCTTGAGGTCGTCCGCTCTTCACACATCTCGTACAACCCCGCCGGTCATCAAGGGTGATGCTGAGTGGCTTCAGTCTACAGTAGTTCCGATCGGCTCCTGCTGCTCCCATAGGTGGTTCTGACTGGTAACTGGGTAGATCTGACCTCTCTAATTGATTCTTGGTTCAACCGTTGTGATTGACTTTCGATTGGCATATTGCGTGTTTTTTTTGGGTTTACGGGTGGGAATTGGTACATATCAGTTTCTTGGACATCCTTCTTTATTTGGAGGATAGATTCCTCATTTTTCTCAGCACGGTACTGTAATCATATCTCTTAACGTTCACGCAATCAAGTTGTACTCGGCTCGTTGGAGTTGTGCTTTAGGGTGTACAGATCTTTTTACACTTGATGTTGCCCTTTTTTGTTTGAGATTCACAATCTTTGCATATCTAATCTGCACCTTTATGCTGTGTTAATCTTTACTCAACTTTGGAAGCCAACTATGTAAAAAAAAAAAACTTTGGAAGCCAACTGGGTGGATCTGGTTTCTCTAATTGGTTCTTGATTCAACTTTTGAGATTTACTTTCAATTGGCATATTGCCTTTTTTTCTTGGGTTTATCGGCGAGAGTTGGTACTGACGGTTTTTTGGACTTCCTCCCTCCTAATTTTGGGAATAAATTCCTGAATTTTGCCAGCATGGTAATGTTAACATATCTCCTAATGTCGGCATAAAAGTTATTTTATACACTTAATGCTTCCCTTTTTTGTTTGAGATTTACAATCTATGCAAATCTAATCTGCACTTTTAAGCTATTTTAATCCGCACTCATCTCTGGAAGCCAGCTTATCTTTACAAGCTATAAATGATTAACAATGTTGCAGTCAACGGTAATGCTAATGCTGCATTATTGTTTTCTTCTTGGCCTAATTAAGCATGTCTTGCTTGATGGTAGGTCAGATGGTGCATCAACATCAAATGCGCGTAGAGGACGGCCAAAAAGTATAAGTGCTGCCCCTGAAATTGGTGATGACTTTGCGAGGTTGGTAAAAATGACATTTATATTGTACTCGAAAGATCAACCTGACTAAAATCCTTGGTTGCCTTCTAGATAGGCAATCTAAGTTTTTTTTTCCTGTTTAAGACGATAATACAATGATGAAAAAGAAAAGAAAACTAGGTATGTTGCTATCCCGGTTCACTTTATCTATGTCCATGTTGTCTGAAAGATGTATTCTACCTTATGCCTCCCTCCAGCCGTTACTATTTCCTAGTACCCGCATGATGAAGCAGCGTGGTTCGGATTTTCATAATTTTCACTCCCAGAGTTTTTCTTAGTTTCAATTTCTAGGCATTTAACCCACTTTGTATTCAAGTGATTATCTCAGAGTGGTTACATGTTTCCCCCATCAGCTGCATGTCTACAGCGTACCAATAATTTATATTGCTTTGCTTGTGTGATAATCATGTAAAATTTGTTATTTTTAATCTTTTGCCATCATCTATTGCTTTGAATCACAAATTCACAATTGATATGGCTGTGCTGTTTTTTCACATGCAAGATGAGAGCTTCTCTCCGTGGGTTTTCTGTTTTTCTTCTTTATCTTGTTCTATTCAGAAGGGTGAATTGCGCTGTAGATCCATAAACTTGCAAGCTAGGTGCAAGTATGTCCATGAACTTCCAAACTAGTTATTACAAACTTGCATTAGTGGCCCAATTAAATCGAAAGGTGGTTATTGGTGGTAAACTAAACATCCATGTGGTACTGAATGTTATGTGTCTTCCGTGTCATCTTCCACATTTCTTCTCCCCATTGCAGCAGCTTCTCTCTCAACACCTCCTCCTCCCTTTCTCCTCCCCCTCTTACTCTCAGATCAGACATGCTATATTGCAGATAATTGCTTGTCTTGTTGTCTTAAAGGTAACGTTTGATTCGTGCTTAAATCCGTAATTCCATTTGTTGGGCATGAGCAGTAATTTTCTTGTCGTTGCATGGTTGCCAAATTTTAGGCATGCCCATATGTCCTTTGTCCACTACTTCGCGACATTGCTTAATGCCTTAACCAAAACCTTGGCTAACCAAATTTTTGGTAGGGTTAACATAAAATCCTTGCGAGATGGGTGCAAATCCAAGAACTTAGAAAATAAAGTGTTTGGACCCCAAGCAAACCCTACCAAAAAGTTGGTTAGCCAAGGTTTTGGCTTAGGCGTTAAGCACCCATTTCGCAAGGATTTTTTGTTAACCAATTTTAGGCATCCTCTTTTTAGAATTTTGATTTCCAGGTTAACATAATATAATGTTTTCTTGTCTTCAGGGCAGTAAAAGAAATCAGTGAAAGCATGCGGAAAAATCGCCATTCAAGGGCACATAATGATGGTAGTCCAGGACATACAAATGATTCACCAAGAAACGTATGTTTTGTCCTTTTGATCGTTGACACAGTTTTACTCGATTTACAGTGATCTTCGCACGACCTGTTTTTTTTTTCTCAAGAACATGTTAACTTTTCAGTGTGTAATACGCGTAATAGTTTGTCGGAACGGTTCTAAATTACTTAAGTCTGGTGGTTAACATATTGCAATTGATTCTTGTAATATATAGGAATCAGTAGGTGATTTCAATGCCGATGAGGTGTGTGTAAGAGAACCAAATGTTCAGGAGGGTTCAAGAAGACAAATTAGTACTCAGAGGGCATTGTCATTACCTTCATCACCCCATCGGTTAGGCAACCATGGTTCTGATCTCGGAGAACCATCTGACTTCCTTACAGCAGCAGATTTGATGTCCAATTGGAATAAGGCGTTGCAATCTTCACCATTTCTGAACAAGCCATTATTGCCTTTTGAGGAATGGCATATTGAGTTCTCAGAAATCACTGTTGGCACTCGTGTTGGAATAGGCAAGTACATTCTCTCACCCATCCATTTTGTCCTACATTCTGGAAGTCCTGCATAAAAAGTTATGTTTGTTCTACAGTGGTTTTATTAATTTTAGCTAATACTCATGTTAATGCTTTTAGGTTTTTTTGGAGAAGTATTCCGTGGCATCTGGAATGGAACAGATGTAGCTATAAAAGTATTTTTGGAGCAAGATTTAACAATGGAGAATATGGAAGATTTCTGCAATGAGATCTCCATACTTAGGTTTTACATATAACTTCGTTGTAATTTTCAATGAATTATCTTCATTGTCTGTTTTCTTATCGCTTCCTTTTTTTTCAGCCGTCTCCGACATCCCAATGGTATGTCCTGTACAATCACTTTACGGCAGTTTCAGTTTGTTTGTTTTTGTGTTGATCTGATTGGTCTTGTTGTTCGAAAATGTTATTTCCTATTCTTGCAAGAAATTCTGATGCAATTAGAAGTCTTCTAACAATCCTCTGCACTGCAGTCATATTATTCCTTGGTGCATGTATGAAGCCTCCTCACTTGTCCTTAGTCACTGAATATATGGAAATGGGTTCTTTGTACTATTTAATTCACACTAGTGGCCAGAAAAATAAGATCAGTTGGCGAAGGCGGCTAAAAATGCTCCGCGACATCTGTAGGTGAGCAGATGGCACATTTTCTTTTATCTCTAGCACGTGTTTGTGTTTTGAGTGCTTTAGGAGTACCTCATATATTTCCTTGAGTTATATAGATCTTCATCTGATTATTTGTTTTTGCAAGGGGTCTTATGTGTATGCACCGTTTGAAGATAGTTCATCGTGATCTAAAGAGTGCGAATTGCCTTGTTAACAAACACTGGACAGTCAAATTATGCGATTTTGGGCTCTCTCGGGTAATGTTGAATTCTGCAATGAGTGACAACTCATCTGCAGGCACTCCAGAGTGGATGGCTCCTGAACTTATTCGTAATGAACCGTTTACGGAAAAGTGTGATATCTTCAGCCTTGGAGTTATCATGTGGGAGCTTTGCACTCTGAGTAGACCCTGGGCAGGAAAGCCGCCAGTTCAGGTAACCGACATACTTGTTCATCCTTTCCATTTCATTATGTGAAGTAACTAAAAGTGCTGTGTAATTTAAGGTCGTTTACTCCGTTGCGAATGAAGGGGCAAGATTGGAAATACCAGATGGACCTCTCGGTAGTTTGATAGCAGGTACCTTTTATATTTATTCTATACTTGTAATCAACCAAATTGTACTCTTTGTGTGGACAAAGCTAAATCATTTCCTTATAAGCTGTAGAAGAAACTGATTAATACTTCCAACAACTACCTCCGTTCTAGAAAATAAGGTGTACGAGTATAATTTAAGTCAAAGGTCAAAGCTTACTAAAAAGGACAGACCCAGTGCTAGAAGCTCCCACACCAGGTGGGGTCTAGCGAAGGATTAGGTCAAAGCTTACTAAATTTGACCAAATATATAGAAAACAATATCAACAGCTACAACATCGAATAAATACACTATTGAGGATGGATCTCTTGATGTTGGTTTGGTATTGTAGAACTTCATTTTTTTGTCCATACAATTGGCCAAACTTAGATAACGTTGACTTTTGACTAAATTGGTACGACTTGTTTTTTGAAACAGAGGGAGTATAGAATAGAGATGTATTTGATTTGTGGTGGAATTATTCCTTTTTACACTATAGTTGCCATGGTATTATTCTGTCTGAAATGGCATGAGTTTGCAACCTGACATCTATTTGCCAAATCTGCCTATATTTCAAATATTTTCAAAATTCAGTACATTTCTACGCTCTGGTCAAGTACCTGACACTAACCATGCGAAACATGCTGCAATTTTGTTGGTTAGATTGCTGGGCAGAACCGGAGAAGCGACCAAGCTGCCAGGAGATCCTGACCCGTTTGCTTGATTGCGAATACACCTTATGTTGAACTATTTTTGCTCTAGTATGTATAGCGGTTCTAGAGGCACATCACATCGGTCCAGCTTATACATCATTTATTTTCCAATTTCTCATCATCTTGTGACATCTTTGGGATGTAAATTATACTAGAATAATATGAACTTCTCATAGTGTCCTCAATGTTACATTGTCATCCTGGATAAGGCAATAGCCATGATGTTTGCATTTCTTTGTTCCCTATCTTCTGATGTTCATATGATCAAAATGCTTATGGGACTTGTAATCCTGAATAAGGGTGGCTTTCATATGGTCCACCAAAAAACTGACGCTTAATTCTGCTTGTGTGGACCCAGGTAAGAATAAGGGGTGGTCTCCTTCCACTTTTCAGTTGCATGTGTTTGGTTCGGGTCACCAACTGGAATGTATTGGGTCGGACCTGCACCTGAGCTCAATTCCCGTGTTTGGTTGCCAAGTAGAACCAGAGCCCACACTCGTTCCTTGGAACGGAATATTCGGCCCAGATCCGGAATTGGGTGGTTCCTTGTCATCTCCGTGACTCTGTCGCCACACAGACATCCGAAGCCACACATTGTCGATCCTCCTCTGCTCGGCTTCGCCCGGCGGATGCGGACGATAGCTTTGTGCTGCCCTCTGTCGTCCTCCCTACCTATGGTTGTCGCCTCCCAAACGAGCTCCTCCTCTTTTCGACCCATACAACCCGCTCGGTGGGGGGGGGGGGGGGGGGGGGGGGGGGGGTGGGTGGGGGTTGCGGCGACCGATTTGAGCAGAGAAGGTGTAGTGACGATAAGCAGAAGCTAAGACCTGTTTGAGCAGGAGTGGCAGCGACCAAGTTTTTCTTTCACTTGTGTCCAGTTCAATTCCCATGGCTATTTTCGATTTTGAGGTGAAAACAATTCTTAGACTGAAATTAAAGCTTATTGAAGAAAATATAAATAAAACCCTAAAACCCGAACTCGTAAGTTACATTTTCCCACTTAGGACAAAGACGTCCTTTCATTTCAATCCTAGTATGATTTTGATACCCAGTAAAAAAGTATATTATGTAAATATGTTTGGACCAATATATCCAATTTTGTTTCACACATCTGGTCAATTTTTTTTTAATACTTGCAGTATATATTATGAAAATTGTACCAAAACTAAGTCCAAAAGGCCATGGTTATGTGGATCAGAGACATTTGTTATGAACTGGAAATTAATATCGGTTTGAGCAGGAGTGGCAGCGACCGATCCACTCCTCTGCAAGTTTTTCTTTCACTTGTGTCCAGTTCAATTCCCATGGTTATGTTCGTTTCGATTTTGAGGTGAAAAAATTTCTTAGACTGAAATTAAAGCGTATTGAAGAAAATATAAATAAAACCCTAAAACCCGAGCATACACTCGTAAGTTACATTTTCCCACTTAGGACAAAGACGTCCTTTCATTTCAATTCTAGTATGATTTTGATACCCAGTAAAAAAAGTATATCATGTAAACATGTTTGGAGCAATATATCCATTTTAGTTTCACACATCTGGTCAATATTTTTTTTAATACTGGCAGTATATTTTATGAAAATTGTACCAAAACTAAGTCCAAAAGGTCATGATTATGTGGATCAGAGACATTTGTTATGAACTGGAAATTAATAGATACATGAAATGAGGAGAAGCAGCGACTTATAAAACTTATATGCACTTTTATTTCGTAGCGAAAAGGGTTTATAGGACACACTGCTTGATTTTAGGTTGGCCTTTCGAAGTGAGTGGTATTTTATTTTACTTGCAAACTGAGGCTAAATAATCTTCCACTTAATACCATTTCTTATCCTTCATCTTCTTATTTTAATTGATTTGCGTTTACCCTTTCCTTGCATAATATATCTTCAATCTCTCTTGTTGTATGCTCAGTCATTTCAGTGTTTTGATCAATAATGGAACTCTACAACACCACTGCACCTAACTGATAGAAAATATGGCCAGATGCTGATGGTGTTGTGTGACGCGGCAATGTTGTGAAATTAATAGGGAAATACGCGGTGGAGGTGGAGCGGGAAGGACTGCATCAGGTTGAGTCGGGTGACTGTTCAGTTTGTCGAACTAGCATTGAGATACAGCCGAGGGATTGAGTTAAGTCATATAGTACACGCGTGTAGCTGGTGGAGGTTGCATGGAGCTGAATTAGTGGAGTAGTTGCAAACGGTGGATCGGCGACGGTAGAGCAAAATGCTATTTGGAGAATTCAAAGCAGACATAATAACTCTGATGTTTGGAAAAATCTTATCAAAATTAAAAAAATTATGAGAATGATGGTGATATCTGGAGACAGGGAGACTGATTTCTGGCATGATGCCTGGTGTGGGCCATCTCTTCTGTGTGAGGTGTATCCTTAGCTGTTTGAGATCTTGAACGGATAGTATGGACACCTAGAGGGAGGGGGGGGGGGGGGGGGGGTGAATAGGTGGCACAGCCAATTTTTTTCTTCAAATTAAGGCTTGACACAAAGGTAAATTCTTTAGATATGCAACCATGGTGAATTTACCTAAATGATAACAACAACAACAAACAAGATACAAACACAGAGTAAAGGAGAGGGAACGAGATAACCGATAACGGAAGCACGCAGAGACAAAGATGTAATCTCGAGTTCCTCCTTTTGAGGGGAGTACGTCTCGTTGGAGGGGTGTGAGCTCACCACAAAGGTCTCACCCTATTCTCTGATGAACCTCGCCACAAAGACCTAGTTCACCTTCCACTATTGATCCTCTTTTAGGCGGGAATCGAGTCCTTTACAACGAGCTTGAGGCACACACCCACAACCAAATTGGGGGCTCCCAAGAATCACCAACAATCCACAAGTAGTAGCAATGAGGTCTAGGTTCTCCACATGGAAACCCTAGACTTGGTTCCCTTAAGTGAATGAAGGGAAAATCAAGAACGGGTTGGTGAAGATGTAGATCCGGGTCTTCTCCTTCAATCTTCCAAGTTTCAAATAGTTTGGGTGGAGGAAATGGGAGATCTAGCTTGGTGGGCGAGCTCAATCAATGGAGCAATTAATTCTGGACGAGCTAACCCTTTGGAGAAGAAGGGGTCTTCTATTTATAGGTACACTAAAAAACTAGCCGTTTTCCTCCAGCCTTCGTGCAATCCGGAAACAATCCAGAAAATCCGGAATGAATCCGACCACCCGGAATATTCCGAGGCATTTCGGATGCTAACAGAGGTTTTCACGGTCATTCCAAAATGACTCCGGAATGAATCTGACAGCCCGGAAATGCCCGGAATTGTTCCGGATCCTAACAGAGGTTTTCTCGGCAAATCTGGAATCATTCCGGAAATTCCGGAATGAATCCGGATGTCAACAGAAACCTCTATTTGTGGGGAAACTGGCCACGATTTTTTTCTCCTTCACCATAACTTTGACACTGCTTTGTGCTGGTAATATATGTACCTTAAACATTCAACACACAGTTAGATATCATTTATGTTGTTAACAAACACACAAAACTCAAGGGATTACGAAATGCTCTTTCAATCTCCCTCTTTTTGGTGTTTGATGACAACATAAAGATTCACGGAGCTTTCAAAGTGAACAACAGGAAGTGCTCTCCAAAAAATAGACAGGCTCCCCCTAGATGTGTGCACCGAAGAGGCACACACCAATTAGGCTTTGCTTCCCCTATGTTTTAGAAACCAAGCAATCTAAGCAAGTTCACAATAATTGCATAAAGGATAGAACAATATAAACATGAAAGCATATAGTTCTAAACATAAGAACTTATCACGAGCAAGGGTGACACACACGGGGTTCACCGACGGTTCCACACACATAAAAGCAAATGTTTTCAACGAAATGAAATAAACGGGAGCACAAGCCTATAAGATCAAATCGAAAAGGCAAGAAACTTGTGCCCCCAACCCTTGCAAATCCCATGAAAACCTAAATAGGGAACTCCTTCCCCCCTTTGGCATCAAGACGCCAAAAAGAAGAAAAAGAGTTCAACTAGCGTCGCAAGAGATCACTCGAGGTCCTCTTCATCATCTTCTTGATCCTCTTCCTCCTCTTCTCCACCTTGGTTCCCAGCATCATCAAAGTCACCATCATCGTCCTGCTCTTCATCATCATCTCCATCAGCAGGAGGCATCCGAAAGTAGAAGTCATCATCACAGATCTCAGGCATCTCAATGGGGACAAGATCAGCAGCAGGAAGAGAGGAGGATCAGCAGACACTTCTATCCTAGCATTCCCCCTGTCAGCATTCTGAATACGCCTAGTCTCCTTAGCCAGCTCCCGAGCCTCATGATCAATGGCTCTAGTGTCACTACACATGCTGAACATAGCCTTGAAGAATTTTGCAATGCCACTAGAAGACTGACGCTGAGTACCACTGCTAGAAGAGCCGGAAGGAGTGTAAGACATCTTGGCCTTTGCCTTAGCAAACTCTGGGATCTCCGGACCACAGATAAGATAGGGAGTGAACTTCTTTGGCCTACCAACCGGATAGTGATCCATGCTATCTTCCCCAACCTTGGAATTAACGAACCTCTGAATATAAGGACCATAAGCCGGCTTCCTCTTTTCCATGACTCCCAAGCAAATCTCATGATAGAGAAAGTCCATTACATCAAGCTTCTTCTAGATCTTGGGCTTGGTGATGACCACGAGGTTAACCATGAAAGCCCTGATAGCTGAGAAGTCTCCGGCTTTGACCATGAGAGTAGAGCGGAAGATCTTGGACAACACATTATAGTACGGGTACATGTGGGAGTTGAATGGAATGTTCTTGTATGGAATGTCAAGGATAGCAAACTCCAAGATAGATGAGTCATACTCAGAAGCATCATGAATGCGATAACCATGAATTCCCCAGGTTGCCTTCCAGGTATACCCCAAAGCTGTAACAAAATCCGCCAGACTGCTGCAAATCTTCTGATCTCCAGACATCCTAAGTCATAGATCTCACCGCATCAGCCTTGCAGTGCATAGTGTAGTAAAACTGGGAGATAAGATCTGGACAGTACTCATGCTCAATCTCAAGAAGAGGGGCAATGTTCATCTTGACCAAACACTCATGAACATGAGAAAGTTCTCTAGTCTTGTTCTGATTATAGAAGGCCATATCAACTGGTGACTGCTCACAGACAGGAGAGTGAGAGTGGAATAGAAATCCCCCAAGCCTTGAGCTGAAGGTTGGTCCAGAAACGGGGATCCTCATAAGTGTACTCAGGAAAGCGGTAATGATTCTTCTTCTTGACATGTTTCTACTGACTCACAGAGTACTTCATATATCCCTCGGGATGAAGCTCAACCGTACCATCATCATGACCAGCGGTAGGGCGGCCACCTGGACCGCGACCCTGCTGAGGACGAGAACCCCCAGTGTAGTCTCTACGAGTGACAGCGGACTTCCTCTTGCGAACGGTACCACCAGGAGAGCCTTCAACTATGAATAGATGACATAGATAGGTAGCATGGGGTAAGTGGATATGCCAAACGGGGAAAACAACTACTCTAGGTTGAACGAAGTGCAAGTTTTCAGGAATTCTGGGATAAATCTGATTCAATCCGGAATTTCCGGATTTATTTCGGAATGTCAGATTATTCCGGCTGCCCGGAATGGTTCCGACATTTCCGGAATGATTTCGGAAACATCGATCTGAACCGGAATTCCCACGAAATCTTGATTACTTGGCTCAAAACTCCACCCAAACTAGAGTTTTCGAGGGATAGATCCTAAGTGGTGATAGATAGTGACTAAAGTGTATGAAAACCAAGGATTTTAACAAGGATAAATTAGATCTAGGCTAAAAATTATAAGTGGGAAAGTCTAGATCTCTAGAAACATGGAGTCAACCGGTAGATAGATTAGCCTAGGTGAACAAGTTGAAAAGAACTCGAAATCTAGATGAACCCTAGGTCAAGATTGCATCTAGATAGAAAATCCATCCAACAAAAACGAAATAGAGAGAGGCCAATCCGAAATACCTTCCATGGAGAGGTTCCTTGACAAGGAGAGGATCAAAAATACCTTCCTAGGGCAAGGATGAGACTTGGGCCATTTTTGGTGGGTAGGGCCGGAGAGGAGAGGAAGCTGAGAAGAAAAGGAGGATCTCCCGGCCATGCAACTACCTCTTATAGGTGGAACCTGATATTTTCGGAATGCTCCAGAGAGAATCCGGCTAGCTCGGAATTATTCCGGAACTTCCAGATGTATTCCGACTGATTCGAAAAACCTGGGAATTTCCGGATTAATTCCGACCTACTCGAAATAGTTCCAAAATTTACGGATTTGATCCGAAACATGCCAGAAATAACAGAGAGGAAACAACTTATGAAGAATGTGTCTTGTGTGGAGTAAGCCATATGCATTTAGACGAGGAGACAAGACAGATAGGTAGCAAAGACACAAGATGGGATAAAATTTCCTAGTCATACTCCTTAGAGAGAACAACATTTAAAGAGACACATAGCAACAAAGAGTAGTGTTCGGAATAAAAAAACTTCAAATAGACAAAGAGAACCAACTAAGAGCCAACTCTTCATAAAGAGATTATGGTATGTCACTGCGAAGATATATCATGGGTGCATAGCCAATACTCAACAGTTTAGCTCACAATTCAACATTAGAAATAGAGAGATAACAATGAAATTTTCCTTTGGGCATAAAGGGGGGAGGGAGAACCCAATGTCTTAGGATAACACTCCCCCTATGTCCATGTCTACACCTAAACCCAAACACATAGTTAAATATAGGCGTGTGTGCAAGATCCTCAAGTCAAACTCTTTGAATCGATGATATTTAGTTCATTCTTCAAATACATGAATATTGAATCATCTAGAGGCTTCGTGAAGATGTCCGAGAGAATATCCTTGGTTGGGACATATGCTAGCTCAATATCACCTCTTTCCACACATCCCGGATGAAATGATGATGAATTTCAATATGCTTCATCCTTGTGTGTTGCACGGGGTTGTAGGCAATCTTGATAGCACCCTCATTGTCACACAAGAGTGGCACCTTCTCCAAGTGAACATCATACTCTTTGAGGGTTTGACTCATCCATAGATGGGTGCAAGTAATAGTGGCCGCCACATACTCGGCTTCGATGGTGGAGAGAGATATACAATTCCGCTTCTTGGAAGAACAACTCACCAAGGACCTACCAAGGAATTGGCAAGCCCTAGAAGTTCACTTCCTATCATCTTGATCACCGCCCCAATCCGATTCAGTGTACCCCTTGAGAGAAAATTGTGCCCCCTTAGGGTACCGCAAAAACAAAACTTTAGGTATGAACCAAATACCGAAAGATCCTATGGACCGCCACCAAGTGGCTTTCCTTAGAAGCCGCTTGATACCTTGCACACACCCCTACACTCAACACAATACCGGTCCTAGATGCACAAAGGTAAAGCAAAGAACCAATCATAGAGAGGTACAACTTTTGGTCCACATATTTACCATCCGGATTGCACTTGAGGTGGCATTTAACTTGCATTGGAGAGACCTTCCCTTTAGCACCTTGGAAGTTAAACCTCTTGAGCATATCTTGGGTATACTTGGCTTGACAAATTAAATTCCCACGAGCCAACAACTTGATTTCAAATCCAAGGAAGAATTTGAGCTCTCCCATCATAGACATATCAAACCTGTCAGTAATATGCTTTGAGAATTCATCATTAAAAGCTTTGTTAGTTGAGCCAACAATAATATCATACACGTAGAGTTGGCATATGAAAAGCTCTCCCTTTACCCTCTTTGGGAAGATGGTGAGATCTATTTGTCCCACTTCAAACCCACGGTCTTGCAACAACTCTCTAAGGTGGTCATACCACACACGTGGAGCTTGTTTAAGTCCATAGAGTGCCTTAGAGAGCTTGTAGACAGGGTTAGGGAAGTTTGGGTTCTTGAAACCCAGAGGTTGCTTAACATACACCTCCTCTTTAAAGGGACCATTTAGAAAAGCACTTTTGACATTCATTTGTTGCAATTTGAAGTTATGAGAAGATGCATGTGCAACAAGGATACAGATGGACTCAAGGCGAGTCACGTGAGCATAGGTTTCATCAAAGTCAATGTCTTCCACATGAGTGTAGCCTTGAGCCACTAATATTTCCTTGTTCCTCACAACAATACCATACTCATCTTGCTTGTTCTTGAATATCCACTTAGTGCCAATAACATTATGGCAATCTTTAGACTTCTCAACTAGCTTCCAAAATTTATTGTGCTCAAAGTTATTGAGCTCATCATGCATAGCTTCCAACCAATCAGAATCTTCAAGAGCTTTATACACTTTCTTTGGTTCCACCATGGATATATGAGCTTGATGCTCACTAAAGCTTTCCAATTGAGATCTTGTGTATCTCTTGTTTTGCACATCACTCAACACCTTATTATAGGATGCATCAATACGCTTCAAGGTTTTTGCATTCCTTCTAGTAGGACGGGCTTCGATCTCCTCATTATTGCGAGGAGGAATCACTTGATTATCTTGATCATTTGGGTCCCCGTCTTGACCGAAATGTTGGCCTTGATCATCATCTTCACTTGCTTCAACAATGGTAGAAGAAGATGACGTAGGTTGATCTTGGCCTTGACCTTGGCTAGCTTGAATGATAGGAGTGCTTGGTTGTTGTGTAGCAACCTGGCCAACAATGAGAGGGTCTTGAACTTGTTCTTGGGTTGGTGCATCACTTGCTCCCTTGGCTTGATCTTCCAATGTAGTCAAGGGCTCCACTTGAGTAGAGCATAGTTCTTCTCGAGTCGCCATAAGGTGTCCCCAATGAGGCGGAAAATCCCACGCTCATTCTTCCTATGAATTCTTGAGGTATTTCAACATCTACATCGAAAACACGAAATTGCCCAACTTGGGAGCCATCATTTTCTTCGAACACCACACTACAAGACTCAATAAAAATCCATGAGGCCTTTTCAAAGACTCTATAAGTGTGGGATTCGGCACCATAACCAACAAATGTACCCTCAATAGATTTAGCTTGGAATTTAGTCAAACAAACACCTTTGATCAAATAGAAACACTTACAAACGAAGACACGGAAGTAGGAGATGTTGGGTGTTACCGGTGATAATCTCATATGGATTCTTCACTAAGCCCTTGCGAATGTAGAGCCGGTTTGATGAATGAAAATTGGTGGAGATGGCTTCGGCCCAAAGATATTGGGGAGAATTAAACTCTGCCACAATGGTCCTAGCCATATCCAACAAAGTTCAGTTCTTCCTCTCGGTTACACCATTTTTTTGAGGGGTATATGCATCGGAATATCGATGACGAATACCCTTTTCACTTAGAAACTCATTAAGGGTGTAGTTATTGAAATCAAAGCCATTATCACTCCGAATAGCCAAGATAGGAAGATTGTGTTGACGTTGCACTTGATTGGAGAAGTCGATGTCGGTGTGTTGAGTCTAACTATTCAACTTGAAGAAATATACCCATGTGTATCTTGAATAGTCATCCACTATCACCAAGAAATACTTCTAGCCTCCAAGACTTGCCTCGGGCACGACACCAAAGAGATCAACATGGAGAAGCTCCAAGATCCTCTTTGATGAGATGATTGTCTTGCTTTTATGGGAGGCATCATGCATCTTTACTTCAACACAAGCCATACACACATGATCTTTGGCAAAGGAAACATTTTATTTTAGTCCGAGGATGTGACCACCCGTGTGAAGACTTTGCAAAGTTCTCATGTTGATATGGGATAAGCGGCAATGCCACAACCACCCCACGTCGGCCTTACCGAAGAGGCACATCGTTTGAGAGTTGGTGGACTCCAAAAGTCCACCACATACAACTCATTTTTGACATACCCAATGTAAGAAACATCGAGAGACTTGCTCCACATTATGATCACCTTGTCAGGAGCAAAGAAGACGGAAAAGCCCATCTTCCCTAAAGCACAAACTGAAATCAAGGGATTCGACAAGCATGAAATTTACTAGGGTGATATTTGGAGCAACAACCACCTTGCCGAAACCCTTTACCTCAGATTTTGACTTATCTCCATAAGTGACGGTTGCTTGATTTATATTTGGTTTAGACTCCGTCATTAGATCCATGCCTCCGGTCATATGACTTGTACACCCACTATCAAGTATCCATTTTGACCCACCGGAAGCACAGTCCTACAAGGAATCATTGACTTGAGTTAGGACCCGAGGAGGGTCCTCTCATGTTAGCAACAAGGGTCTTTGGGACCCAAATAGAGTAATCAATGTAACCCGCAATAAGACCAACATATTTAGCTTGCACAACACCATAATAATCAAAAAATAAGAACTGGTGTGGATTGTTAGTTCCCGTGGAGTTGCTAGGAGTAGTGTTGTCCCTAATGACAATACCACTCGCACCAAAATTCTTATTAGCTTGTGTGGGCTTGGCCTTTTTCTTGTTCTTCTTCTTGTTGTTGCTCTTGAGAGCCACAACTTTCTCAACACTAGGGCCCTTGCCCTTGATTCTTGCTAGATCTTCCTTCAACCTAGCATTCTCCTCAATAATATTTGCATGATCACAAGAATAATTAGAAGTAATAGGCACATTGAATTGATCAAGTTGAGTTTGAAGTTTTTCACGAGACTTGTTGAGGGTAGAGAGTTCACTCTCCAAAGCCTTATGTACCTTGGTGAGCTTCTCTAGCTCCTCGGTTAGTTTTTCATGACCAACACCAAACTCAACTTTCTTAGTTTTAGTTCTCTTATATTTAGCAATTGCATGGTCACGTTCTTTAGTGAGCTTAGAAGTTAGTTCATTTTGTGACTCTTCAATAGATTCAAGTTTCTCCTCAAGATGTACTCGAAGTTCATGTTCATCCTCAAGTGCATTTGAAAGGGAACCCTTTTCAAAGAAATAATTCCTCTTGGTTTCACATTTATTATCAAGAGCCTCTTGGGCCTCTCCCAATTGACTCATGATAAGAGTCAAGTACTTTTTGTTCTCCCTTGCAAGTTAGTCATATATAGGTTCAAGGAGGCAATTTCATCTTCAACACTAGGACTAGCAAGTTTAGTGGTGTAAGAAGATGATACCTCGTTGGCCTTAGCCATGAAGCACTTTGCGGAGGATTGAGGAAGATTCTCATTGGGGGATTCAAAGAGTGAAGGAGATGATGAAGATGCAATAGCAACAACGGCAACTTCACCTGTGGTTTCTTATTCTTCTTCATCACCGGAATCATACTCTTCCTGAGTCACAAACACATATCTAGATGATGGCTTCTTGTTGAAGGGTTTCTGCTTGAAATGAGGTTTCTTGTTTGGAGCCTTTGACTTATCCTTGAGGACAAGGTTTCTGGCATGGTGCTCCTATTCTCGAAGGGGCATTCGGCAACGAAGTGATACTTGTCTTGGAAATTGAAACAATACTTCACTTTTTGAGTCCCTTCTTTGCCATAGCTTGACTTGGTCTTCTCTTCAACATATGCCTTGTCCTTGGGAGGGTTCTTCAAAAAAATTTGCACCGCAAGATCCATATAATCCTTAAGCACGTGATCATATTATTGATCTTTGAGAGGGGAGATTTTTTTCCTCTAAGGCAATCTCTTTGTTGGGGGGATGATAACCCGGTAGGCCCGCATCTGGGACAAGACCCGGCCAAAGGGAAGCTGCGCAAGACCCTGTGTTGTGATGCTAGGCCAGATCTTGCTGATGGGCCAACGGATGTGTAGGAGACCCGACCCAAAGGTCCAGAAGGTCTGAAAGGCGGTGTAAACCATGTGATTCATAACTTGGAGGTTACGGTAGGAAAATTAGGGTTGTGTATGGATCCCGAGTAGGATCCCGCATGTATCTTGTAAGGAAAGCCAGGAAGCCGGGTCTTATATAAACCGACTTCTAGGGCATAGAAACCAGGATTAAGAGAAAGAAGGATTCACGTGTTCTAGGTATTCAAAAGTGAGTCCTTGTAACCCTAGATCGGAGTCTCGGCGACATTACAGTCCGAGCCTTTAGATCATCAGTTGATATGATTTCCCCTGAGCTAAACCCTCTCCCTAACACCAGAGTCGATTTGCCCCATACTAAGTTACCCCCGGTAACGTCTGAAGTGAATATCCCGCGATAGTTGGCGCCCACCGTGGGGCCTACGTCCAAAGGTGTTTACGTCATGGGAGAAGCTCGAGAGAGCATGAAGAACCTCGTCATCGGCGAGATCATCACCAACCCTGAAGGAAAGAAGATAGTAGACAACTTCGGCTGGGGACCAGAGTCGGATCAGCTGGAAACCGGATCTGTCGTCACGATCGGCCGGGTCAACGTCTTCGTCGGTATGGTACATGCGTCTGGTTTTGTTTCTGACAATAATGAGTATGGTTCTGTGTCAGGGGACGCCACCTGTGTTCAATCGGACGGGAAAGAGTCGGTCGGGACAGCAGAGCCAGAGAAGGAACCCACCACGAAGAGGGAACAGCCGGCGGAGCCGGTATGGACCCCGTGTGGCCAGTTTATTGGAGAAGACGATACTGAATCTATCTTGCATCTGCTCGAAGATCGGTATGAAGAAGATAACTGTGAAGAGGAAGAGTACGAATCTACACCAGGCATTGCGCGCCGAGTCGCGGTCTACACAGCCCCTGCAATAAATCTTAATCAGGGTGATGTGTCGGCAGCTGCGGCTGGTGCGGCGCAAGTGCTGGACCAGCAACAAGCTCCAGTTAATGGAAACCCGGTTGTAGATCGGGTCGATGGTGTGCCGGCATCGGTTACCAGTGAGACAGGGGAAAATTCCGATCTCAGAAACACGTTCGGATTCATGGCGAACAGAACAGCTGGGGCAGGAACATCACACCCACAAAACCCGGCTCTGTTCAGCAATAACCTGATCTTGGATCCCACAGATTTGGCAACGGTGATAACCCCAGAAAACGCAGCCGCACGTACTAGAGATCTGGATGTAGCTCGCCGTGCGTTGGAGCAACAAAGTTGAGATGTGGAAGCTAAGAGGCAAGGGATGGCTGCGCGCCAGCGCCAGTTGGAAGAATTGGAGGATCGTATTCAAGCTCAAACAACTAGGATATATAATCAAAGGCATCAGACGAGACTACCAGCGGCAGGCGGAAATTTATAGCCGGCCGCGTTGTTCATCACGCCGCAGGACCAACCAATCCCGGCTATGAATCAAGAAACCGGGTATCAAGGTGCAACGCTAGGAGGACAACCGGCAAACATCCGGGTCACCCGTGTTACCTGCGGGGGTCGCTGGAGGCAATGCTGTACCACTACCATCACGATTTCATACCCCACCGGGTCACTTCCATAATCCTATGAATAATGTGTACGCCGCAACTTTAGCGCTCGACCATATTACTTTGGGAGAATCACCTCAAGCAATAGAGACCCGACGAGCTATAGACCTGCTACGCACTGCGGTTGCTCAACAGGCCAATTACCCGGACAACAGGAGTGGCATGCACGGGACGCCGTACGTTAGTCGGTAGCATGGGAATGCGGGCAACATCCATTCGAACTCGGCATGACGGAGGGCAGGGCAGCAGCTAATGCCGCCTCCTCCTCGTAGACCGGCAACTCCTGCGGCCTCGGCGGCACAGGCGATCGTGGATAGTTCCTGGGCAAGGCGCGCAGTAGCCGGGTCTGCGGTAAGAGGGCCGATAGCAGTTGCGCCCCCTGCCGCGCCCGCTGAGGCCTCACACGTTTCACGAGTAAGCTAGTACCGGCAAACTTAGCCGGACCTAAGTGTTTGTCGGATGCCATCAGGGCTGAACCTTACCCGAATAAATTCAAGGAGCCGGGTAAAGTGGTTAACTATGAGCCAACCATGGACCCAGAGACCAGGTTGAGCAGTTATGAGATGGCTATGTCAATTCGTAATGCATCAGAAAGGCTTCAAGCCAAGTTTATGTATCTTATGATGTCTGAAGGAGCAGCAAAACTGTGGTTCAATAACCTTCCTGAGAGATCCATCAATTCGTGGAGCGAGTTAAAGACAGCTTTCGTCAAGCATTTTCACGGGACATGCCGGAAACTATTCACGATTGACGACTTAGATCGATGTGTTCAGAGAAAGGGAGAGTCGGCACGCAAATGGGTGCACCGAGTCATGGAGATACTCCACTCTTCCACTGATATTCAGCCAAAGGATGCGATACAGGCTATGGCAAAAACATGCAGATACACACCCTTGGTGCAAAAACTGACACGCATGAAATCAAGTCGGCATGTTTCAGAGATTACAATGGGG
Source organism: Alopecurus myosuroides (assembly GCA_028641055.1). Lineage (NCBI taxonomy): Eukaryota > Viridiplantae > Streptophyta > Magnoliopsida > Poales > Poaceae > Alopecurus > Alopecurus myosuroides. The sequence continues at coordinate 229,170,143 of CM054060.1, read as the reverse complement.
GAGTTGATGGACACATGCAACAAACACGCCTCCACTGACACCACAGAAGAGGATGTCAAGGACAAGAAAGGGAAGGCTAACGTGAACAAAAACGGAAGACCCGGCAATAGCGCTGCACCGGGTAATAACGGAGGCAGCAGTGGTAACAACCAGCACAAACGCCCGTATGAAGGAAACTCCGAGTTAGTCGCCAACACCGAGGCCGGGTTTCCAAGGCCTAGAGCATACGGAAACTTTAACGGAGGAGGCAATTACCAAGGACCACCGCGACCAGCTAATTATATAGAGGCCTTCAGGATGCCCTGCCCGCGTCATAGTAGGAATGGCAAGCTGACTAATCACTCACTGGAGCAATGTGTGGATTTACAGAGATGGAAAAACGAGGAAATACAGAAGGCCCTGCGAGGTGCAGGCCGGGGAGGAGGACCGGGTCTGGGTGGAAACCCGGGCAACGGACCACCCCCCGCCGGCAACGCAGGAGGTGGCAATCCGGGTAATAACCAAGGGGGTGCAGGTGGTTTCCAGGCTAACCCAAAGCAGTTAGGACAATATCATGTCCACACTACCGGGACTTCCAACAGAGAAAGAAAGATACTTAAGAGGGCGGTAAACTCGGTTTCCTCGGGTGTTCCAAGATACCTGAGATGGTCAGATCAAGAAGTAACATGGAGCAGGAGGGATCACCCGGAAGCAATAGAACACCCGAGTGTGCTAGCTTTGGTGGTGGCGCCGCAGGTCAATGGCTATGAGCTGAAGAAGGTTCTGATGGATGGCGGAAGTAGCATCAATATCTTATATTGGGAGACCTTTATACGTATGGGGCTCAAGGAGTCTCAGCTGCAGAAAAGCTCCACAATTTTCCACGGAATCGTTCCAGGACACTAGGCCTGCCCTGAGGGAAAGATAATGCTCGAAGTCGCTTTTGGAGAATCCAAGGATAACTACCGAGTAGAGTGGCTCACATTTGAGGTGGTGAAGTTACGTAGTCCTTATCATGCACTGTTCGGAAGGCCGGCTTACGCCAAATTCATGGCAAGGCCGTGTTATGTTTACCTGCAGCTGAAAATCCCGGGTCCTAAGCAGACCATCACTGTACATGGGAACAGGGTTGTGGCAGCAGAGTGTGATGAAGGAGACGCGGCACTCGCAGAGCAAGCTTGCAGGAAGGAAGAACTCAGGTATTACCGGTCTCAGGTAGACCCGGAAGATCGAACCGCCTTGAAGAAACCGAACACGGATGACGAAAGAGCAAAGTTTAAAGCAGCCCAAGACACCAAGATGGTGGCTTTCGTTGAGGGTGACCCCTCCAAACAGTTTGCTGTAGGCTCTAACCTAGACAACAAGGAGGAAGAGACACTCATAGAGTTTATTCGCGAGAATCAGGATGTCTTCGCTTGGACGCCTAGTGATATGCCGGGTATCCCGACTGAGCTCGCTGAGCACAGTTTGCATGTTGATCCCAAGTCTCGGCCAGTGAAGCAGGGCCTGAGGAAAATGAACGAGGAAAGGAGAAAGGCTATAGGGGCATAGATAGCTCGGCTCCTGGCAGCCGGCTTTATCATGGAGGTTTTTCACCCCGAGTGGTTGGCAAACCCGGTTCTAGTGTTGAAAAAGAACAATGAGTGGAGAATGTGCATAGATTATACGAGTCTCAATAAGCATTGCCCAAAGGATCTATTTGACCTTTCAAGGATAGATCAGATCATAGATGCAGTGGTGGGAAGTGACCTATTATGCTTCCTGGATGCCTATTCCGGGTATCACCAGATAAAACTCAAAAAGGAAGATTGGGAGAAAACATCATTCATAACCCCCTTTGGAGCTTTTTGCTACAAAACTATGACCTTTGGATTGAAGAACGCTGGCGCAACATACCAATGGTGCATTCAGAAGTGCTTCGAGGATCATATCAGACGCAACGTCCACGCCTATGTTGATGATGTAGTGATCAAAACAAGGAAAGCAGAAACGTTCATCGACGACCTAAAAGAGACATTCAAGAACCTGAGAAGGTACCAGATGAAGCTTAACCCAACAAAGTGTGTATTTGGAGTTCCTGCAGGGAAGTTACTCGACTTCATCGTTTCTGAGCAGGGGATTGAGGCTAACCCGGAAAAGATCAAAGCCATCCAGAGCTTGAAAAAGCCGGAAGAGCTGAAACACGTTCAGAAACTTACAGGATGCATGGCAGCATTAAGCCGGTTCATATCTAGGCTCGGAGAAAAAGCGTTATCCTTATACCGACTCTTCAAGAAAACAGACAAATTCGTATGGGACTAAGAGGCGGACGAGGCATTTGAGGCTCTGAAAAAGCAGCTGTGTGAGGCGTCGGTTCTGGCTGCGCCGGGTCCCAAGGAGCCCATGTTATTATATGTTGCGGCTGAGCCCCGGGCAGTTAGCGCAGTGGTTGTGGTTGAGCGCAAGGAAGATGGGAAGGATCACCCGGTGCAAAGTCCGGTTTACTATGTGAGCGAGGTCTTGTCAGAAGCAAGGCAGCGATACCCTCACTGAAAAGCTAGTTTTTGGGGTATTCATGGCCAGCCGGAAATTGAAGCCGTACTTCCAGGAACACCCCATTACGGTGGTAAGTTCAATACCAATGGAAGATATCATAAGAAATTCAGACGCAACGGGCAGGGTGGCCAAGTGGGCCATCGAGATGGGAGATTATCACATCAACTATGAGCCCCGGTCTGCGATCAAGTCTCAAGCCCTGGTTGATTTCGTTAACGATTGGACTCAAACAAGCATGCCCTTAGTAGTGCCAAGTTCAGAATCCTGGGTAATGCATTTTGACGGTTCCAAGCAATATGAAGGGTCAGGAGCTGGCATTGTGCTCACATCACCAAAAGGAGATAAGTTGAGTTATGTATTGCAGATTCAATTTGATTGCTCCAACAACGTAGCCGAGTATGAGGCCCTGTTTCACGGACTAAGAATAGCAAAGGAGATGAACATAAAACGTATAAGGTGCTATGGAGACTCGGATCTCGTGGTACAACAGGTTTCAGGAACATGGGACAGAAAGGATGCAACAATGGCAGCATACCGCAGAGAGGTGGACAGGGTAGCCGGGTCTTTTTCCGGGTATCAGGTGGAGCACATTGATCGGCGAAAGAACGAGGCCGCGGACGCATTTTCAAGACTTGGTTCTCGTCGAGAGCCGGTTCCGCCTAATGTCTTCCTGGATGAGTTATGGAGGCCTTCTGTTAAAACCGAGTCAGAAGAAGAAATAGCTAACCCGGATTCGGAGTTGGTGGCCACGGTGCGCACTATCCCAGAGTGGACTGAGCCGTTCCTGGCGTTCCTATTACGGGGCGAGCTACCACAGCAGGAAGTTTTAGCCCGGCAAATCCTGAGACGGGCAAAAGGTTATTCTATTATCAATGGTGAGCTTTACAAGAGAAGTGCTACAGGTGTCTTTTTACGATGTGTAACCCCCGAAGAAGGCCGTCAAATATTGAAGGAAATTCATGAGGGTGATTGTGGACACCATGCCTCCACAAGGTCCCTCATAGCTAAGGCATATCGGCACGGTTTCTTTTGGCTCACAGCTATAGCAGACGCAGAGCGCTTGGTGGCAAGATGTGATGGATGTCAAAGGTATGCTCGGCAAACTCATGTGCTGGCCATGGAGTTACGGACAATTCCCTTGACTTGGCCGTTTGCTGTTTGGGGTATGGATATGGTAGGCCCTTTCCACATGTCCCCATGCAAAAAGACTCATTTATTGGTGTCTATCGATAAGTTTACAAAGTGGGTCGAGGTCATGCCTGTCACAAACTGTGAGGCGGCTACAGCTGTCAAATTCTCGAAGAAAATCATACACCGATTTGGATACCCCCACAGCATAATCACAGACAATGGAACCAACATGTCCTTAGGAGAGATGGAGAAATTTTGTGGAAACAACGGTATCCGGCTTGATGTGGCCTCCGTGGCTCATCCGCAAGCCAACGGGAAGGTGGAGAGAGCAAACCAGGAGTTACTTCGGGGATTGAAACCACGATTACGAGTTCCGTGCCTCCGAGCTGCTGGAGCATGGGTTGAGGAGTTACCCTCTGTAGTCTAGGGAATTAACACTAGACCTAACAGATCTACTCAGATGACCCTGTTTTTTATGGTTTATGGTGCAGAGGCGGTCCTTCCGAGTGATATCATCCATGACTCGCCACGAGTGGCGGCTTACGTCGAGGCGGAAAACGAGAAGACCCGGCAAGACGCTGTGGACATGTTAGAAGAACACAGGGAGCAAGCATTGGAGCGATCAGCCATATATCAGCAGGACTTGAGGCGGTATCATAGTCGCCGAGTCAAAACCCATGTTTTCCAGGAAGGAGACCTGGTGCTGCGTTTAGTACAATCCAAGGAAGGAAAGCACAAGCTATCTCCCCCATGGGAGGGTCCGTTCATTATAAGCCGGAATCTGCACAACGGATCGTACTACTTGATAGATGCAAGGGAAGAGTCGGAATCCACCAATGATACTGCTCATTCCACTTCATCTATGCAAGAGCGTGAAAGACCATGGAACGTGGCTCAGCTGCGCCCCTACTACACTTAGTATAGACTCGGTTTGCAAGTTGTATTACACGATGTAACAAGCAGCAGGTTTCAGACGCACTCTTTTCCTATCCAGGGTACCTAAGGGGATTGGAGGGTTTTTAATGAGGCGGCTTGCTGACCTAACCTTTTCATATGAATAAAGAGATGGTTAAATCATGATAATTGTTTCATTTCCTAAGTTTTGTCAACTTCTGGTATGTTTTTTATATGTTTTATCCTGCTTTATATCAGGTAAGGATATTTAGGTAGTCATGTCTATCCAATTGTGTATTTTTTCAGTTTATTGCATACATTTTTCTTTTATTGCATCCAAGTTACCTGTAGGCCGGTAGAACTGAAAGCCTACCGCTGCATAGCATACATATCTAGGTCTTGGGGGCTGATTGCTTGAAAAGCACAGTTGCAATCTTAGACCCGGCCATGATGCCATTAAGGTTTGAGGGCTGATTACTTGCAATAAAGTACAGTTGCAATCTCATAACCTGGACAATAGAGCCAAGTTTTTCTTGGCCTTTCTTGTTTAAGCTTGATGTGTCTCGCAACAAAGTGGCATGTTTTGCTAGCCTATAAACTCAATCAGTCATGATGCCCTTGGGGACTTGCCTGACCCTGTTTTTATAGAGTTACAACAACATTGAATACCCACTCGAAAGCCGGCTTACAACAAAGAGGGTCAAAAGGGTCATCCAAACCATAAGTTATGCAGAGTGAGGGCAACAGCCGGAAACTCATAATACATCAAGCATAAACTTCAAAATGTATAAAAGATAGTAACATGGTAGAGGACTTGGAAAAAGTAAAAAGTTTTCTTAAACCCATTGATCCCCAGACCGAAAATCCGGGTCTTGGGGACTTGGGGACTTGAGAAGCAAAGTTTTCCAAGCCGAAAAACCCTCGAACCAAAATCCGGGTCTTGGGGACTTGGAAGAAAAATTTTACTGACCCACAACAACGACTCAGCATTTATCGCAAAAAAGCATATAAAAGGCAAAGTTGTGCCAACATAAGGTTGTAAAGGGCATACCAAATCGATGACCAGAAGGGTCATCAAAAACATAGGAGTTTAAACGTATTACAAACCAGAGGAATAGTATCAAAAGTGCACATGCGCACTATCAAATAACAAGTGTAAAAAGCATATTACAATGCCTATTGGCCGAATGAGTGTTTTCTGGTAAAAACGAGAACATTACTCGGCGGCCATAGCCGAGTCATCAAGGGTGATCTTGGCGGCCGGGTCTTCGGTATTCTCCTCTGTAGTTTTCTCTGCCTCCGTGTCCGGGTCAACCGCGGAATCAGCACGAGCTGGAGGAGGAACAACTGGAGTCGATGACGTTGGCGCAGAACCAGCCCCGGCTTTCTTCTTGGCGGCCTCTTTCTTGTATCGAGTCAATATATCGAAGGGAGCAGGGAATTCAGAGGGTACCGACTTATCTTCAGCGTTATATGGGGGAGTAAGCTTGTTTATGTCGAGCTTCTCGGCAATCAAGCTGGCTGAGTGACGAATCTGAGCATTAATGGCCTTGAGGTCCTTTGCCGTGAACTTTGAACCATCAGTATTAAACTCAGGAAATCCATTCACAAGCGTTGTCGGCTCAATCTTTGGATAATAGGCTTTGGTCAATGCAAGACCGCGTATCACTCCAACTCGGCACGCTGAGCGTTTCCAGATATCAATCCAGGCAGGGATTGTCGAGTATGCTTCAAGCATTTGTGATACACCGCCATAAGTGTCGGTCCACTTCACAACTCCGAGGGTCCACTTTGTCCCTGCCGAGAATTGTCGGATGACAGTCTTGAGTATGTTCAGCTTTTTGAGATCATCGTGTTCCCCAGCAACTTCACCCGGACCTATAGTACAAAAATAGAAGTAAAATAGTGAGACTCGGGTTAAAAACCCTTTTAAAATGGTAAATCCGAGTGATAGTCGAAAATTTAGATATGCGTTACCTATGATGGAGCTATAAGTATCGGCAATGAAAGTTGAGAGTTTCTTCAAAAGCTCCTCAGCGGTATGGAGTCTCTTCTTGTACTTCTTGCACTTCTTGGAAAGCTCGTTGGCCTCCAGGTCTTCACGGAGTTTTGTTTCAGCCTGCAGGAGTTCATTGGTCTTTGCCAACATTTCATCTGTCCGGGTAACATAAGCCTGAAAAACACAAGGAAACATCAGTCGGCAACGAGATGAAGTTGCACAAGAAAGATAATATAGTTGCAAAGTACCGAATAACTGTTGACAGTTCATTCGGAACTTGGGGACTAGAACGAGTATGTAAATAGTACTAGTTAAGCTAACCTGATGCTCAGCTGCCAGAGACTCGATAATCTCCTCTTCAGTTGCTTTCAGGGAGCGGTACTCCTTTAGCAGTTTTTCAAACTCATGGCCGCTGAGAGCTTGCCTGGAAGAGCTGGCCTTTTGATCACCCGGTGGCGGGGTTGCCTCCTGTTTCCTTGTGTTGACTCTGGTCGCCTGGGTATTGGGAGCAGGAGCCGCCCTTTGCGTCCCAAGATACTCGACGTCGGGGTCAGCCGACTGATGCGTAGGTGGAGGAGACTCGGTCCTGGGAATGGCCGTGTTATCCGGCTCTTGCTCTTCAGCGTGTGGAGGCTTAGTGGCGCTCTCCGGGTCTTCCGTCGTCGGGTCGTCGACATGGGTTTCCACCGGATCACTAAGTGTGACCTTGGCTCTGAGGAAAGAAAAACAAGAAGTTAGGGTGCTATAGAGGAAAAGTGTGCAAAGTATAAAAGTATTGGCAAATAAGGCATGCGAATTACCCGTTATTCACGACAAAGTCACTTGGAAGATCATTACTAGGCCCGGAAGACACTGATAAAGAATCGGAAAGTGAGACTCGGAGCTGTCCGGCTAACGGATGATTTGGAGATGGATATTTTCGAGGAGTGTAGGGAGAGTAAGTTGAAGGAGTACCGTCTCGGCGAGCAGGCGACACAGGGATCCCGGGGTTGAGGGGATCATCACCCGGAGAAGTCCGGGTTGCCCGTCGCTTGGCTGGAGTTGTGTCCTTCAGAGATGATATAGTGGTTAGATATCTGTTAAGTTTGCACATACCGGCATAGGAGTACGGCTCTGTGGTCATGGAGGAGTATGGCACCTTGAAAGTAACTCGTATGGGCTTCCTTTTCTTGCCAACCTCAGCTTCCGGCTCTGCCCCACTCTCCTCTGATTGAGAGCCGTCCTTGTCAGCTGGTGCTGGTGATTGTGGTGCATTGTCGGAAAGAGGAGAATTTTGATCTAATAGATTGACAAAGTATCTGTTTAGTAGTGACTCCGAATTACCTTTATCACTGTCACTCGGCTCTTCCTCCTCCGAGTTTTCAGAAGGGGGAGGGGTGACAATCTTCCAAAACTCATCGGTTTCCTGGGTGAAAAACAGCAGAGATAAAAGTTAGTATGTGTATGTTAGAAAAATCAGTCGGTGCAAAAAATATAAGTCGGTTCTTACTGGAGGAGCCGGGTTTGAACGAGTGAAAGGGCCGAGTCCGGATATGCTCTTGATAACATCTATTTTCTCGGCCAAGAAGTTCTTCATGGCCTTGTTAACATCCGCGGTCGGGTATGATTTCTCTGAGTATCGGAGAGATTCAGTTAAGTGGCCCGAATACTCACAGATGAGTTTGGCGCGGATGCTGTTTGGCTGGATCCTACAACTAATCCAGGTTTTAATTAAATTTAGCCCACAAAGACCATGGGCTGCGAGAACAGCTAGCTTATGGAGGAGAGGTTGAATAGATTGTCTGTCGGCGTCTGGAGCAAATGAACTAAGGTTATCGCTGAGCGAGAGGGTCTCAACGGAGAAACCCGGCAAAGGCTTTTCGCCGGGTATGGACGTGTCTTTGTAGTAAAAGAACGTCTTCTGCCAGTGCTTCACGTGAGTGTGTGATGGCTAGGTTGAGACTCCAAGTGCAGAGTGTGTAGCTAGTGGCAAGCCTTCTTCCCCACGAGGGTGACTCGAGGGTTTATATCGAACTCTTGGGGAGCCAGTATTTCAGCAGTTGTCTTCCAAGTTTCCTCCAGGATCCTGCAAACAAATAGAGAGTTTTGTGCCCTCAACCTCACCAAGTGGTTGTCAAGCACAAGGTGTGAGACTTCTAAATTGCAATGCAAAACTGAAAGTAAATGTGCAATAATTAAATCTACTACTAAATGCAAATGAGAAAATAAATATGCAATGGATTGTTTTTGTATTTTTGTGATGCAAGTGGTGATGGAGATAATGTAAATTCGAATTGGAGATGCAAGTAAAGTAAAGTGCAAGTAAAGTAAATTGCAGCAAAGTAACTAGAGTGTTTTCTTATATTTAAAATAGGACCGGGGTTCATGGTTTTACACTTGCATTCTCTCAAATAAAGTGGTAGACGGTGGACATAAAGAATTACATGTGAGATTACAATAACATGTTTAACATTGAGTACTTTCATATGGGCATCACATCCTAGCATAGAGATCTCTACGGTCATATTGATCCCTCTTATACTCCACCAAGATGCGAAATAAATCATAACACCTCGATAATTAAGGAAAAACCAGAGTATAGCTTTAAGCAATGTGACATGAAGTTGAAGTAAGAACTTGCTAGATCTAGTCATGGAGATTGATTAGTGTCACTTCAAATCCCCGGTAACAAGGTACTCCTTTTTATCCCTAGTGAGGTAACTAAGAAAGGTTTAACAAAACCTAAGTGGATCGCTGAACTTCTGTAACTTTCACAGCACTAGCCACCCCCCGTTACTCCAACTAATGCACCCATCACCCCACACACGCTCTCAAGAACTAGATTGATCAAAGCTAGCAAATAAGAACGGGGTACATAAGATACATCTACTCAAATAAATCAAGAGAAACAATTGCAATCTCAGATTCAATAGCTCATAGAAAAGATCCACCACATAGGAATTACAACGGTGCCCGTAATCATGTGAGGCAGCTCATACAGATCTAATTAGTGAAGCACATAGAGAGAGAGATACAAGTGCTACTTCCACAAACCCATAGCCCTGGGGTGGACTACTCCCTCTTCATGGAAATGTCGATGGAGATGACGTTGGAAGGGTAGGAGATCACACCGGCGGCGCCCCGCCGGAGTTTTCCCCCTCCAATCTGGAACTCCAGGTCTCTGTTTCGGTGTTTCGGCGGCGCTCTTCTCCGTAAGGGTACGGGGGGACCCTTTTTATAGTCGGTTTTAGGTCAAGACGGAGTCGGTAAGTCGAAGATGGAAGGAATTAGGGCCACAGGGGCCAAAAGGGGGCCTCTCACGCGGCCAAGGAATCTGGCCACGTGGAGGGTCCTCTTTTGGGCCTCCTTGCCCAATTCTCGTGGATCCTTCGCCCGCAAGTCTTCTCCTTCCAAGAAAATGCCCCCCGCAGATTTTCAGGTGATTTCGCGGAAGTTTGCCCCCTGAAACGTCAAAAATATAGAAAATGGGATTTCTGACAGGCAGGGTTAATTCCACAAAAGTTGGGGGACTTTGTAATTTAACCCCAAAATACTATAAAACATTGAATTATACCCTTATATGATGCAATATGTAATAGAAAACCATGTGAAAATATGCAAAATTCATCTATGCATTTTACATGCATCAACATCCCCAAGCTTAACCCATGCTCGTCCTCGAGTATGAAGGTGATAAAACTAAGATGGGTTTTGCATATTGAAACAATCATGGGATATCAAGGAGGATTATTCATGCTACATATAATCAAATGATTAATACTAGAAATGAGTAGCAATATACAATTCATGTTGTAAGAAATATCAAATATGCAAGCAAAGATGTTTCATGAAAGTTCACAAAGTTTATAATGAAATAAAAGCACTATGGACCAAATGCATACACAAAATGAAAAATAAAATCCTATATTGGTCAAAGAATAGCATAATGGAGAATAGAAAATATGGTGGACACTTTGGAGAAAATTGAGTAGAGGTAAAACATGATCAAGTCTTATTTAGCTTCTAAATTATTCAACTAAAATTACTAATTGAAATGTGGTATCCATTGATCTAGGACTCTCATTGCCCCTTTATCACTAGCATCTTAAAATTGTGAGTATTGAAGTTATGAGAATGACAAGGTGGTTGAAAGCCTCATGCCCCGTGAGTGTGAAAACCTACTCCATGATTACTCAAGTTAAGATTCCTAATAAGCTTTGTACAATCATGATAAGTATTAATGACATCATAGAGAACCGCAAAGAGGTACCTCTTGCCCCATGACATGGAAACAAGCCCATGTTACAATGACAAGATGAACAAACGGAGTAGACTCATCATCCTTTTTTATTTTCATTCACTATTATGCATAGCTTCTTATTTTATTATAGGATGTGTTGTAGAGTCACTCAAGCTGTAAGTAAATTTCCACCATGATAAAGCATGGCTTGGGTTAGCGGCCCAATGCGTTTCTCTAGTCATATAGATACTTACTCATCAAAACTTACTATTCCTCTATTTCATTTCGGCATGGCAGGAGTCCAAAAACAAAAGTACATGATATCAACCAAATGTAATTTTTTTTTGTGCAATGTTGAAAGCTTTCCGGTGATACACGTTTATAGCTAGCTCCCAACCACACACTTGTCAAACGCAAAACTTGTGGCTCCCATTATTGGGTCATGTTTATTAGATGCATAAAAAGTAAAGTGTGCCTTCAAAAGTTCGCGAGAGTCCTATCCCAAGTTCAACCCATGACAATTAATAAAGTGAATATCTTAATTTAGAACATAAATAACACAATAACATGGTGAACATACTCGGAATAGCAATGAAGCTAATGGGAAGATATGGTGGACTCACTGGAAATACTTGGCTAAGGAGTGTTGGAAAACAAGTTTTTACTTGTTGGAATTTTAAATTTTTTGGGCTAGCAAGAGGGAGATAGTTGACCAGCTACTATGCATGCATATTTCCATAGAACTACACATTTCATGACAAACTAAATAAACTAGCAATTAACATCAATGACATGAATAAGAGATAGCTCAAGACAACATTATTGCAAATTTCTACACATAAAAAGCCTATAAATCATGCAAACATATGTAGCTCTTCGAATCAACCATGGCATCCCTATTCCAAGTCATAATACTAGCATCCAATACATTCCAAGCCCAAACTACAGTAGCTCAATCTCATATAAAATGATGGTGGTGGTCTTATCAAAACAAAAATAAAAACAAAAACTAGACGCTTCAAGTCTCTACGATAAATGATTTGCTTAGAAAAACAGAAAGTAGACGTGTGCTAACCAAAAGAGTGTAGCTCCAGTGGGGTGTTCATCACATCCCCAAGCTTATGGCTTTCACCATTATTGGATGTCTTGAGGCGCAGCTCCTCTATTCCCTGTGAAAAAACTTCACAAAACATGTTTCTCCCATTCTTTTTCTGTGGGGTGAGATTAGCAAGGACAAACAAATCACATGCTTGCTGTGAAAAATTCCAAATCAAATGCTCCCGTAGATAGAAAATAAGGTTCATTATGTTTTATGTTCACTCTCTTGCTTGAAATAATCATGGAAATTCGATTCCCAAGCCCAAAGAGTGCATAAAACAAAAGAAGGCAGAATCTGTCCAGAAAAGCAGCAGCAGCAAAACGAACGCTTTTCCCTAAGCTAGAATCGTCAAAAAATTAAGCCAATTGTTTTGCTTACAGAGGACGAAAAGTTGCAGAACATACTAGAAAATTAGCTTAATCCGACATACCAATAAAAAACGTAAAATCATACGGTGAGCAGACTCGTGCTGAAACAGAAATTTCATGCACTAGGATAGCAACTTATAAGATCAAATGGGTTTGACTTGACTCTTTATTGAAAACTCCAGAATTAAAAAAAAAAACTAATCTCTTGAGACAGAAAGAGGACACTAGGAAAGTCCAAACAAAAACAATCGGGTTGCCTCCCGTAAAGCGCTTTCTTTATAGCCATATAGCTAGGCTTTACTTACTTGATAATCAAGAGGGATAAAGCTCATGAGGGAGCTTGTTCTTCAGCGTGACCCTCTTCCTTGGGAAGTGCTCCATGTTTTTCTTGTGAGGGAACTGAAACTTGACATTCCCTTCCTTGGAGTCTATGATTGCACCTGTAGTACGAAGAAAAGGTCTACCCAAAATAATAGGACTAGGGGATTTATCCCCCATATCCATAATAATGAAATCAACGGGTACGAAAGTCATGTGCAATTCAATCATAACATCTTTTACTTGTGCTATAGCATGTTTAGTAGATTTATCAGCAAGGAAAAATTCACTTGAGCACTTTTCTAAATTTTCTAGTTCTAGCAATTCATATAATTCTTTAGAGAGTACCGATACACTAGAACCTAGATCTAACATAGCATGGTGAATTTCTTTTCTAATTGAAACTAGCACCTTGGGGATCCATGCATCCCCAAGCTTAGGAGGTATCTTGGCCTCATTCTTGTACCTAGCAATTTTTTCTTGCAAGACATGATTAGCAATATAAGATCCAAAGCCAGGTTGATTAACATTTATAGTGGGATCACTAGCAAATTTTTGGAGAGTAGCAATAAGTTCTTGCAAGCTACTTTTTTCTAAATCAAGAAATGGATCCTTAATTTCAGTAAGCATCATAATTTCCTCTACTTTTCCTTTTCTATTATGCATATTAAAAATCTCATAGCGATCATCAAAAATATCCTCGGGTACTTCAGCCTTTTTTAAGCTCTCTTTAATTTTAACCTCTAAGAGCAAACTTTCAAGCAAAACATGGGTATTTGCAGCATTAGTACTAGTAAAAGATCCCCCACATTCATTATCTAAAAAGGCTCTAGAAGTTTCAGAAAGTCCCTTATAAAACATATGCATAAGTATCCAATCTCTAAATCCATGCCCTATTCCATATGCTCTACTTCTAAATCTCTCCCATGCTTGTATCATTGATTCATCTTTTTCTTGTTTAAAGGTAATGCGCAATTGTTTAACATTGTAATTCTTTTCAGCATGACAAAACCTTTCAATAAATGCAGCCCTTAAGTTGAACCAAGTTGTAACATCCAAGTATGAAAACCTTAGTTGTTTTTACTTATTTGTTTAATTTATGCAATGCATCATATCATCATCCTCATTTTTATTTCTGTTTGCCTTGTTTTCATAATAAAATGCAAACTTAATCAAACCTTGTTTTCACACTTGTCTGTTACAATCTCTCAAATAAAGATTTGCAATTCCAAAAACATCAATTGCTTCCAATTATTTTCATATTGGATCAACTCTTAAATTGTTGCCTCAAATCATTCACTTAATTCCACCAATTAAATTCAAATCTTTTCCAAGTTTCAAATCAGTACCTATTTGAAACCATAACAACTCACCAAACTTTTTCCCTATTTAAACCCTTCCAAAACCCTAGGGGAAACCCTAGTGGGAATGGCTTTATTTTCAATATTAAGTGTTTTTGCAATTTTCAATTAAATTGGTTAATTTTAAAACAACAAACAAGCAATAACATTTTGGAAAACAAAAACTGCCAAAAGGTTTCTTTTCCACTAATAAAGTTATCCTATTTTTTTATCCCAAATTTTTCTGTAAACAAAATCTTGTTTTGTTTCCAATTCACTCAACTACAAAAAAAAAACAGTGTACAAAAAAAATAAAAGCAGGAGAGGGAGGAGAGCAGCAACTAGGCCCAGCCCGTTTTTTTCCCTCTGGCCCGATAACCTTTCGCGCACGTCGCTGTCGTCTTCCTCGGTGACGACGTCACCTGTACGACCCCTCCTCCATCGTCGATCGCCTCCTGGAGCCTCCCGATGGCGCGCCGTACAGCACCTAAGCCACGATAAAAACACCGCAGCACCTCCTCCTGCCCCTCAACCCTAGCCCTAACCCTCCATCGCCGCCAACCTTCCTTTCCTCTTCCCCAAGCTCCTGCCTTTCCCTCTGAAACCCCAATGCTCTGAACCCCCGACGCCACCCTTCTGAAACCCGCCGCCGCTCGCCGTCTCCGGTGGCTATCGAAGCGCCGCTCGCCGGGAATGGAAACGCCCATATTCCCTGAGTCTCCTCGTCTCCTCGGCCGCCGCTGAGAGGCCCTGGGGACGCCGCGCCGTCGCCGGCAAGTCTCCCGCCGGCTCTGCCTCGACGACGAACAGCAGCAGCAGCAGGTAGCCGCACTGCCCTCGTCCCCTCTCGCTTGTCCGCCCTAGGCCACACCTCCGCCAGCACTCCGCACCACGCCTCCGCTCACGCATCCAGCCTCGCCAGCACACGCCCGTCGTCCATCGGAGATCACCGCGACCGCCCGCTCGCTCCTGTTCCGTCATGGTTCAGTTTCTGACGAACGAAGTTCAGAAAACGATTCGCTGTTGTTTCTGTTTCAGTTACGATGCAGTGTAGTATAACCCCCCTGCGCATCTGAACCCAACAAACGCAGTCGATCACCGCACTGGTTCCACCCCATCCGCACCGCGCTAGAGCCCTGGGTTCGATACCCAGCGGCCACACCCACCTTTTATCAATTTTTTCCCTCGCGCGCTCGCGGTCCCACCTGTCAGCGAGTGGTTGCGCCACCTCCTCTTCTAACCGTGCCACGCTGGCCGCGGGGCCCCCTGTCAGCGTGTGGGTGTAGATACCAGCACGGTAACAAAAGTTTAAAAGCCATTCTGTTAATTTCCAATTCTTTTTAAAATGGGCAGAATAAACTATAAACTTCAAAATTCAATAACTTTTAAAATATGAACCCAATAAATACAAACTTGATGTCTATTCTGATCCAAATTTTATAAACTTTCCAAATATTCAACTTGTGTTCTGTTTTGAATTTTCAAAATACTTTAAAATTTCAAATTTGAATAATTCAAATGCAAATTGAAATAATTCATAACTAATTCATACTGTTTTCAAATAATTCAAATAAAATATGTTTTTCACACCTTTTTGAATACTCTATTCAAATATAAATTTTGTTTTCTGGTTTGAATAATTTAAATTGCCTAAACTATTTAAATCTTGTTTAATTCAATTAAAAATTGTTTAATATTGTTTAATTCATAATTAAATAATCCTAAGTCCAATTTCAAATTGTGAAACATGTAATCCAACTAAAATTTGATAAACTTTTCAAATATAAAATTTGTAAATTGTTTTGCACCCCCTAACTTGATGAAAACAATAATTGGTTGTGTACCATGTTTAAGTAACAAAATTCCAAACTTAATAAATGCTTTTCTAAAATTGTTAACTATTATTCTAATTGCATTTAACTTGTTATGTTATTGTTATTCATCATGCATGCATCATACTAATTCAACTACACCTAATGCTTAGTGATAGAACAATTAATTCAACTCCAAGCATGGGCTTCCATATGCAACCTTTGCATATGGAATCCATTTAAACTTGTGTTTCATGTCAAGCAAGTTATTTTGGTGCATCTATTAAACATGACATGCATCATCCAATGTTTGTGCACTTATGCCATGTATTGATTGCCCGTCTTCCTTCGTTGTTGTTTTTGCTTCTTCTCGATTAGACGACGACGTTGGTACCGACGAGCCTTACGACACCACTACTCAGGACCTAGCCCAGTACGAGGCTGAGCTGCCAGGCAAGTTATCACTCACATGAATCATCGAGTTACTTTCCACACTTGTTGTCGATACTATCTTTTTGTCTACTATTGCTAGCCCTATGTATCGTTGCTTGTTCTCCGAACCCATCACATGATACCTTGAGCCAGGATATTGCCTCACCTCCATACCTACAGCCTTTGTTTGTGCCTTAGTATTATCTAGCATGCTTAGGGTTGCTTTTACTCGAGTCTGTTGTCGGTACTACTGTTACTATCTTATTATTTTGTACCGGGGCTCGTTGTTAATCAATCAATCCTGTTAATTGCTAATGGTAATAATAATTTGATGATAAGGCACCGGCAGGAGGCCCATGAGTGGTTTTGGAGCCTGCTAGTGTCGACCCTAATAGGAAAAGGGTCTTGTCTACTGATCCATGATGAGCGCACTACCCGCATTTGGGAAGCGAGTATGGGCGCCCCCCTCAACTTGACCTGATTCGCATCTCGTCCAAATCGCCTCATTTAGTTCGTGTTTTCCATTTGCCGCATGCATGTTTTTGCGAGCCCAGCGCAGGGTGGAACTTTCGTAGTCGGCATATAGGGGGACACGGTCTTAGAGTGCTATGATGGTCCATTTTCTTCTGGGCTTGATTAGCCGTGCGCCCAAGGTTCTTTGGGCTTGATGCGAAGAATGGTTGGTTGTGTTGAGTGCCCCGCTTGGTGGGAGGCATCCCATCTGGCGGGATATTCATGAGTGTACGGCCAAATTGGTGCAACCCTGCAGGGATAATCTTCTCGAGAAGCCGTGTTTTCCGCGGTTATGGATTACTTGGTGAAAGTACTGGCTAACAAGTACTCAGGACAACTTCAACATAACTATCAATCATGTTTCACCCAATGATTAATAACCTGACTAGTAATAGGTTATTCACACAATAACTTGATTCACCTTATTACAACTGTGTGAGTTATCCTCGGATTGCTTCTTTGGATAAGGGGCGAGATCCAGGATGGGTTTGGTTGAAGTTATCTTTCAGTTGGTTACAATCCTCGATCTTATCTTTTCTGTTAGCCGGAACTTGTAGTTATATTCTGTAGTTGTTTAGAGCAGCCAGCAGCAACTTTTATATTACCCTTTTCTTCCGTTGATCCCAAGCATCAATGCTTGTGTTGACGGGTAACTCCTTGATGAACTGTGAGTCTTGCTTGCCAGTACTTGGATGTACTGACCCCGTTGGGGCTGTGGTTTACGCAGAGTACGACTACGACTACGATGCTTCCCAGGATGGCTACTTTGTGGAGTTCGATGACGCTGCAGACGAGTAGTTAGCTGGACCAGGGCAGGATCCAGACCTACGTGGATGGGCTTCGCTTTTCTTTATTTTCTCCGGCTTCTTAAGCCATGGATTTGTCTGTACTCAGACCCCTTGGATTGCTTCCGCTGTTGTAATGGATGATATGTTGGGACATGTGTCCTCTGGATGACTGTATTCGATATTTTCTGCCTTAGTGAAGGCCAGCTGCCCTTATTTCATTCTTTTGTGTCTTAGAGACATTCTGTGCTATCATTCGTACCAAACTGTTGACGTACCGTGCGTGTTTGATTATGAAGTACGTCGACAGTAGTGCCTTTGGGTTCCTAGCGGATAGTTTACTTCGACGGTGGAAGCAGGGCTTGTGTTGTCGCGCATAAGCGCAGGCCTACCAGGAAGCTGGGACGTGGGAGCATGTTTGCCCCATAATCCAAGCACCTGACTTCCAGTTCGTGCGATGAGTATCCTCTAGAAACCCAGGGTGCGACAAATGGTATCAGAGCCTGTCTGCCTGTAGGATCCCTTTTTACTGGTCGCAGTTGAGTCTAGAAACTATTTTGTAGCTATATAGGAAAAATGAAACGTGAGAGTAGGAATTCTGCCATTTTTCTTCTTTCCCCACCCACCCACCCTTTTCTGGTAAGGAAGTGCAACGTTGTTTTCTGTTCTCACCTAAACTTTCAAATTAGGATTTCACGTGTTTTGGGTTCTCTGTAGTACCTCAGGACTTTTGGTCTCATTTTCCCGATGTTGCTTCGATATCATGTTCTTTTCAACATCCTTTTCGTCCATTGAACCTTGTTGTTGTTTTCCACATCCTTTTTCCTTCTACCGGAGTCTAATCAAAACCTTCCAAATAATCTGCAGATGGGTCTCAGCTACTACCCGCAGGTGGTTCGCATGACTCGCTGTGAGAGCACCGCCGGTTTTCCAGAGTTGCTGAGAGACATGGTTACCTTTCTGGGGTTCCGTTGGGCACCAGAGTACCAGGTCTACGAGCACCAGCGAGAGTTTGACCAGACTTGCTACCGGGCTATCGTCTACATTCTGTCGGATGATGGCAGGAGCATTGCACACCAGTACGAGGCAGTAGGGTCCACAGTGGATATGGCAGTGCAGCAGGCAGCGTACGTGAGTATCACCGTTCTCCGTGCTGACTACTGGGGGTTTGATAAGTCCAGTTTTCGTCACATCCCCCGTGATTACATCACGGCAGCGGGAGCTCACTTCACTATCCACCGCGACATGGATACCTACGAGACTGATAGCTCCAGGCTCCAGGTCACTGCCCAGTTCGCTAGTCACAGTGATGCCGTTGCTTCCGCACTTTCTCAGGAGTTAGCCTCAGTCAGGGAGCAGCTCCACCTTTCTCTCACTCGTCTGGCGACGTACACCACAGACTTTGTTGGAGACGAGCGCTTCGCACGTGTCGTTCAGCCAGCTGGTCTTCCGTTGCCAGATGCTGGAGGTTACGAGCCGATCAGAGGCCCACTTCTCGACCTCGGAGCTGGTTACACAGGGATTCCCCGCTATGGAGCACAGGGAGAGGACGCTTTCCACTTCACCACACCGAGAGTTGCTCTCAGAGCAGTTCCTATCTACATGGATCGTCGTGATACCTACTTCCGTGGGATTCCTCCTCACCGTATCTCTCGTCGTACTACTCACCGCCGTCCTGCGTGATGAGCATGGGAGTACCGTTGTATCCATTACTAGCTGTGTCTAGTTTATCCTTTCGTTTTCGAACCATGTATTGGTCTGTTGGATATTCTGATGTATTTGAACATGTGATGATGTACCTGTTGGTTATCTATTCATGCGTCGGAATAATCTATCTTTCGGTTACCAAGTCTATCCTTTTCTGTTGTTGTGCTAAAATGAATTTCTGTTCAGGATGCCTCCAACCAGGAACAACCCGCCTCCGCCACCACCAATGGGGGAACTGTTGGCTCAGATGACCCAAGTGGTGACACAGATGGCCCAGATCCAGGCTAACCAGCAACACAACCAGAATGCTCCAAGGGTCACCATCAAGGACTTCCTCAGCTTGGGCCCAAAAGCTTTCGTGACAACACGTGAGCCCCTGGATGCTGATGACTGGATCCGTGACGTAGCAAGAGCTCTGGAGATAGCTCATGTTGCTGAAGAGGATAAGGTCAAGTACGCCACCTACCTACTGAAGGGTCAGGCAGCTACTTGGTGGGAGAACTACCAGGCCATGAGGGCTGGCTTTCCTATCAACTGGGGATGTTTCAGAGATGCCTTCCTGAAGCACCACATCCCGGATGGTCTCATGGAAAAGATGCGTGAGGAATTCTGCTCTCTCAGACAGGGCAAGCTGGACGTTCTCGGCTACCAGAACGAGTTCAATCGTCTCGCTCGGTACGCTGGTGACGAAGTGTCCACCGAAGCCAAGAAGATGGCAAGGTTCCGTCGAGGTTTTAACCCGGAACTGAAGTACGCTCTCACCAACATCAAGTGCAAGGACTTCGTGGAGCTTGTGAACACCGCGCTCAATGAGGAGAATGGGCGCAAGGCGTTCGAAGAGTCCCGCAAGCACTCGCGTGAGGGTGGTTCCTCCTCCAACATGACCACCCCTCCGCAGAAGCGCCGCATCTGGGTGCCAAATGGTGCTGTCACTCGGGCCCCAAATGCCCAAGCTTCTCCAGGCTTTGGTCCCCGCCCACCCAACCCATCTCAGATGCAGGGTCAGAGGTTCCCGATGGGGCAGCCAAGGCCAGGTCCTTCTCGTGTCGTCACTTGCTACAAGTGCAAGGATACTGGACATTATGCTGACAAGTGCACTCAGAAGCAGCTACCCCTACCTCCTCGCCCCAACACCAACCAGGCTATGGTTCGTGATCCTCCGGCTAAAGCCTTCAACTCCAACAATAGGCCTGTCGGGAGGAACGCGAGGGTGAACCATATCAAGGCCGACAAAGCCGAGGAGGCTGCTGACGTCGTTCTCGGTATATTACCCGTAAACTCTATTCCAGCTAAAGTGTTGTTTGATACTGGAGCATCGCATTCGTTTGTGTCAAAGATCTTTGCTACAACGTACAATTTAGCTCTGGTTCCGCTAAGCAATCAAATCTATGTGCACTCTCCGGGAACTAAAATGATTACTTCCAAGATAAGCATGGATAATCAGATCCTAATTGGAGGTCGTGTATTCCTTGCTTCACTCATGTTGCTGGGAAATTCTGACATTGATGTCATTCTGGGTATGGATTGGTTGAAGACCCACAAAGCTAAAATTGACTGTGCTCAAAAGTCAATAACTCTCTCCCACACTTCAGGCCAGATAGTCTATTCTCCATATGGATCAACTTCTGTTCAGCTGTTCAACCTTGAGGCCAAACCCCTTCCTGCAATTGAAAGTGTTCCGGTGGTTTGTGAATTCCCTGACGTCTTTCCAGAAGAGTTGCCAGGGATGCCTCCGGACAGAGCAGTTGAGTTCGTGATCGAGCTTGAGCCAGGTACTGCTCCAATCTCTAAGCATCCATACAAGATAGCTCCTCCTGAACTGAAATTGTTGAAGGAGCAAATCGATATGTATATGGACAAAGGTTTCATTCAGCCTAGTTCCTCCGCTTGGGGTTGCCCAACTCTGTTTGTTGCCAAGAAGGATCAAACAAAAAGACTCGTGGTTGACTATCGTCCTCTCAACGAGAAAACCATCAAGAACAAGTATCCACTTCCTCGTATCGATGATCTTTTTGATCAACTTGCTGGAGCCTCAATATTCTCAAAGTTGGACTTGAGGATGGGTTACCATCAGATAAAGATCAGAAAGGAAGATATTCCTAAGACAGCTTTCACCACTCGGTACGGTCTATATGAATACACCGTCATGTCCTTTGGTCTCACCAATGCACCGGCAACGTTCTCAAGACTCATGAATTCTGTCTTCCATGAATACCTCGACAAGTTCGTTGTGGTATATCTTGATGACATTCTAGTCTATTCCAAATCCGAGGAAGAGCATGGAGAACACCTTCGTCTCACTCTCATGAAACTTCGCGAGCATCGTCTGTATGCCAAGTTTTCCAAATGTGAGTTCTGGATTCCAGAAGTTGCATATCTTGGTCATATCATCTCTGCCAAGGGCATTGCCATTGATCCTGAAAAGGTTAAGGCAATTGTTGATTGGAAACCCCCTAAGACGGTGAAGCAAGTCAGAAGTTTTCTTGGCTTGGCTAGCTATTGCCGTCGTTTCGTCCAAAACTTTTCCAAGATTGCCAAACCTCTCACTGATCTCACAAAGAAGGACAAAAAGTTCGTTTGGACTCCACAACGTGATGAGAGTTTCAACCTCCTGAAGACTAAACTCACTTCCACACCTGTTCTAGTTGGCCCCGACACTACCAAACCTTTCCAGATATTCTGTGATGCATCTCTCCAAGGCCTAGGAGCAGTTCTTATGCAAGAACGTCAAGTTGTCGCTTATGCTTCACGTCAGTTGAACCCACATGAGCAAAACTATCCCACTCATGACCTAGAACTTGCAGCAGTTGTGTTTGCCCTCAAGAAATGGAGACAATACTTGTTGGGTAACAAAACTGAAATCTTTTCCGATCACAAGAGTCTGAAATACATCTTCACTCAGCCAGATCTGAACCTCAGGCAAAGGAGATGGATTGAGAAGATTAAAGACTTTGATCTCACCATTTCTTACACTCCAGGCAAGGCTAATGTTATGGCCGATGCTCTCAGTCGCAAATCCTATTGCAATAATCTCATGATCATGGAAAGCCAACCTCCACTTCATGAAGAATTCCAGAAGCTGAACCTTGGTCTTGTTCCGGAAGGATACCTTGCTAGCTTGACAGCCAGTCCAACTCTCGAGGACAAGATTCGTTCTGAACAACTTCGTGATAATGAAATCAAGAAGATTGTGGATCACATCAAGGAAGGCAATGATAAGTTCAAGTCCTTCTCAATTGATGACAAGGGAACTGTGTTCTTCGAAGGACGCATTGCAGTCCCTCAGATTCAAAGTCTCAAGGATATCATTCTCAAGGAGGCTCATGAAACTCCTCTATCCATTCACCCTGGAAGTACAAAGATGTACCAAGATCTCAAGACTCTGTATTGGTGGCCTGGCATGAAACGTGAAATTGCTCAATACGTTTCTGAATGCGACGTTTGTCAACGTGTTAAGGCAGTCCATCAGAAGACAGCAGGTCTACTCCAACCTCTGAAAATTCCTGAGTGGAAGTGGGACATGATTGAAATGGACTTCGTTACTGGGTTTCCAAAGTCCAAAAAGGGCAACGATGCAATCTTCGTTGTTATTGATCGTCTCACTAAGGTTGCTCACTTCTATGCTGTAAAGGAAACTATCTCAGCTAGCCAGTTAGCAGAGCTTTACACAGCAAAGGTTGTTCCCCTTCATGGTGTTCCATTGGAAATAAGCTCAGACCGTGGAAGTATCTTCACTTCTCATTTCTGGAAAAGCTTTCAAGAAGCATTGGGCACTAAACTTCTGTTCAGCACAGCTTATCACCCTCAGTCTCAAGGGCAAGTCGAAAGAGTCAATCAGATTCTCGAGGATATGCTCAGAGCATGTGGTCTCTCCTTTGGCATGAAATGGGAGGATTGCCTTCCATATGCTGAATTCTCCTACAACAACAGCTACCAGGCAAGCCTAGGAATGGCACCATTTGAGGCACTGTATGGTCGCAGATGCAGGAGTCCAATCAATTGGTCTGGAGCTGGTGAACGTTCACTTTTAGGCCCTGACATTGTTAAGGAAGCCGAGGAGAAAGTTCGTATCATTCGTGACAATCTCAGGATTGCTCAGTCTCGTCAGAAGAGCTATTATGATAGCAAGCACAGAGATATGGTCTATGCACCTGGTGATAAGGCATATCTCCGTGTAACTCCCCTCAGAGGCACCCATCGTTTTGGTGTGAAAGGAAAGCTTGCACCAAGATACATTGGCCCTTTCAACATCCTCTCAAGACGTGCAGAGAATGCTTATCGTCTTGAACTTCCAGAAAAACTTTCCAAGGTGCACGATGTGTTCCACGTGTCACAACTCAAGAAGTGTTTCAAAGATCCAGATCGTGCAGTTGATCATGATTCCATTGAGCTGCAAGATGATCTATCTTATGAGGAGCACCCTATTCGTATTCTCGATGAGACCGAGCGTAAGACTCGCAACAAGAGCACCAAGTTCTTGAAAGTCCAATGGTCGCATCATTCTGATAAAGAGGCAACATGGGAGACCGAAGAGGATCTTCGCAAGAAGTATCCGGACCTGTTCATTTCTCAGTAGGGAATCTCGGGGCGCGATTCCTTCAAGGGGGGGCGTTTTGTAACATCCAAGTATGAAAACCTTAGTTGTTTTTACTTATTTGTTTAATTTATGCAATGCATCATATCATCATCCTCATTTTTATTTCTGTTTGCCTTGTTTTCATAATAAAATGCAAACTTAATCAAACCTTGTTTTCACACTTGTCTGTTACAATCTCTCAAATAAAGATTTGCAATTCCAAAAACATCAATTGCTTCCAATTATTTTCATATTGGATCAACTCTTAAATTGTTGCCTCAAATCATTCACTTAATTCCACCAATTAAATTCAAATCTTTTCCAAGTTTCAAATCAGTACCTATTTGAAACCATAACAACTCACCAAACTTTTTCCCTATTTAAACCCTTCCAAAACCCTAGGGGAAACCCTAGTGGGAATGGCTTTATTTTCAATATTAAGTGTTTTTGCAATTTTCAATTAAATTGGTTAATTTTAAAACAACAAACAAGCAATAACATTTTGGAAAACAAAAACTGCCAAAAGGTTTCTTTTCCACTAATAAAGTTATCCTATTTTTTTATCCCAAATTTTTCTGTAAACAAAATCTTGTTTTGTTTCCAATTCACTCAACTACAAAAAAAAAACAGTGTACAAAAAAAATAAAAGCAGGAGAGGGAGGAGAGCAGCAACTAGGCCCAGCCCGTTTTTTTTCCCTCTGGCCCGATAACCTTTCGCGCACGTCGCTGTCGTCTTCCTCGGTGACGACGTCACCTGTACGACCCCTCCTCCATCGTCGATCGCCTCCTGGAGCCTCCCGATGGCGCGCCGTACAGCACCTAAGCCACGATAAAAACACCGCAGCACCTCCTCCTGCCCCTCAACCCTAGCCCTAACCCTCCATCGCCGCCAACCTTCCTTTCCTCTTCCCCAAGCTCCTGCCTTTCCCTCTGAAACCCCAATGCTCTGAACCCCCGACGCCACCCTTCTGAAACCCGCCGCCGCTCGCCGTCTCCGGTGGCTATCGAAGCGCCGCTCGCCGGGAATGGAAACGCCCATATTCCCTGAGTCTCCTCGTCTCCTCGGCCGCCGCTGAGAGGCCCTGGGGACGCCGCGCCGTCGCCGGCAAGTCTCCCGCCGGCTCTGCCTCGACGACGAACAGCAGCAGCAGCAGGTAGCCGCACTGCCCTCGTCCCCTCTCGCTTGTCCGCCCTAGGCCACACCTCCGCCAGCACTCCGCACCACGCCTCCGCTCACGCATCCAGCCTCGCCAGCACACGCCCGTCGTCCATCGGAGATCACCGCGACCGCCCGCTCGCTCCTGTTCCGTCATGGTTCAGTTTCTGACGAACGAAGTTCAGAAAACGATTCGCTGTTGTTTCTGTTTCAGTTACGATGCAGTGTAGTATAACCCCCCTGCGCATCTGAACCCAACAAACGCAGTCGATCACCGCACTGGTTCCACCCCATCCGCACCGCGCTAGAGCCCTGGGTTCGATACCCAGCGGCCACACCCACCTTTTATCAATTTTTCCCCTCGCGCGCTCGCGGTCCCACCTGTCAGCGAGTGGTTGCGCCACCTCCTCTTCTAACCGTGCCACGCTGGCTGCGGGGCCCCCTGTCAGCGTGTGGGTGTAGATACCAGCACGGTAACAAAAGTTTAAAAGCCATTCTGTTAATTTCCAATTCTTTTTAAAATGGGCAGAATAAACTATAAACTTCAAAATTCAATAACTTTTAAAATATGAACCCAATAAATACAAACTTGATGTCTATTCTGATCCAAATTTTATAAACTTTCCAAATATTCAACTTGTGTTCTGTTTTGAATTTTCAAAATACTTTAAAATTTCAAATTTGAATAATTCAAATGCAAATTGAAATAATTCATAACTAATTCATACTGTTTTCAAATAATTCAAATAAAATATGTTTTTCACACCTTTTTGAATACTCTATTCAAATATAAATTTTTTTTTCTGGTTTGAATAATTTAAATTGCCTAAACTATTTAAATCTTGTTTAATTCAATTAAAAATTGTTTAATATTGTTTAATTCATAATTAAATAATCCTAAGTCCAATTTCAAATTGTGAAACATGTAATCCAACTAAAATTTGATAAACTTTTCAAATATAAAATTTGTAAATTGTTTTGCACCCCCTAACTTGATGAAAACAATAATTGGTTGTGTACCATGTTTAAGTAACAAAATTCCAAACTTAATAAATGCTTTTCTAAAATTGTTAACTATTATTCTAATTGCATTTAACTTGTTATGTTATTGTTATTCATCATGCATGCATCATACTAATTCAACTACACCTAATGCTTAGTGATAGAACAATTAATTCAACTCCAAGCATGGGCTTCCATATGCAACCTTTGCATATGGAATCCATTTAAACTTGTGTTTCATGTCAAGAAAGTTATTTTGGTGCATCTATTAAACATGACATGCATCATCCAATGTTTGTGCACTTATGCCATGTATTGATTGCCCGTCTTCCTTCGTTGTTGTTTTTGCTTCTTCTCGATTAGACGACGACGTTGGTACCGACGAGCCTTACGACACCACTACTCAGGACCTAGCCCAGTACGAGGCTGAGCTGCCAGGCAAGTTATCACTCACATGAATCATCGAGTTACTTTCCACACTTGTTGTCGATACTATCTTTTTGTCTACTATTGCTAGCCCTATGTATCGTTGCTTGTTCTCCGAACCCATCACATGATACCTTGAGCCAGGATATTGCCTCACCTCCATACCTACAGCCTTTGTTTGTGCCTTAGTATTATCTAGCATGCTTAGGGTTGCTTTTACTCGAGTCTGTTGTCGGTACTACTGTTACTATCTTATTATTTTGTACCGGGGCTCGTTGTTAATCAATCAATCCTGTTAATTGCTAATGGTAATAATAATTTGATGATAAGGCACCGGCAGGAGGCCCATGAGTGGTTTTGGAGCCTGCTAGTGTCGACCCTAATAGGAAAAGGGTCTTGTCTACTGATCCATGATGAGCGCACTACCCGCATTTGGGAAGCGAGTATGGGCGCCCCCCTCAACTTGACCTGATTCGCATCTCGTCCAAATCGCCTCATTTAGTTCGTGTTTTCCATTTGCCGCATGCATGTTTTTGCGAGCCCAGCGCAGGGTGGAACTTTCGTAGTCGGCATATAGGGGGACACGGTCTTAGAGTGCTATGATGGTCCATTTTCTTCTGGGCTTGATTAGCCGTGCGCCCAAGGTTCTTTGGGCTTGATGCGAAGAATGGTTGGTTGTGTTGAGTGCCCCGCTTGGTGGGAGGCATCCCATCTGGCGGGATATTCATGAGTGTACGGCCAAATTGGTGCAACCCTGCAGGGATAATCTTCTCGAGAAGCCGTGTTTTCCGCGGTTATGGATTACTTGGTGAAAGTACTGGCTAACAAGTACTCAGGACAACTTCAACATAACTATCAATCATGTTTCACCCAATGATTAATAACCTGACTAGTAATAGGTTATTCACACAATAACTTGATTCACCTTATTACAACTGTGTGAGTTATCCTCGGATTGCTTCTTTGGATAAGGGGCGAGATCCAGGATGGGTTTGGTTGAAGTTATCTTTCAGTTGGTTACAATCCTCGATCTTATCTTTTCTGTTAGCCGGAACTTGTAGTTATATTCTGTAGTTGTTTAGAGCAGCCAGCAGCAACTTTTATATTACCCTTTTCTTCCGTTGATCCCAAGCATCAATGCTTGTGTTGACGGGTAACTCCTTGATGAACTGTGAGTCTTGCTTGCCAGTACTTGGATGTACTGACCCCGTTGGGGCTGTGGTTTACGCAGAGTACGACTACGACTACGATGCTTCCCAGGATGGCTACTTTGTGGAGTTCGATGACGCTGCAGACGAGTAGTTAGCTGGACCAGGGCAGGATCCAGACCTACGTGGATGGGCTTCGCTTTTCTTTATTTTCTCCGGCTTCTTAAGCCATGGATTTGTCTGTACTCAGACCCCTTGGATTGCTTCCGCTGTTGTAATGGATGATATGTTGGGACATGTGTCCTCTGGATGACTGTATTCGATATTTTCTGCCTTAGTGAAGGCCAGCTGCCCTTATTTCATTCTTTTGTGTCTTAGAGACATTCTGTGCTATCATTCGTACCAAACTGTTGACGTACCGTGCGTGTTTGATTATGAAGTACGTCGACAGTAGTGCCTTTGGGTTCCTAGCGGATAGTTTACTTCGACGGTGGAAGCAGGGCTTGTGTTGTCGCGCATAAGCGCAGGCCTACCAGGAAGCTGGGACGTGGGAGCATGTTTGCCCCATAATCCAAGCACCTG
This sequence comes from Alopecurus myosuroides, assembly GCA_028641055.1. NCBI lineage: Eukaryota > Viridiplantae > Streptophyta > Magnoliopsida > Poales > Poaceae > Alopecurus > Alopecurus myosuroides. The sequence continues at coordinate 229,142,123 of CM054060.1, read as the reverse complement.
ACTTCCAGTTCGTGCGATGAGTATCCTCTAGAAACCCAGGGTGCGACACATGTAGTAAAATTGCTAGGAGGCCATCTTAATATCCAATCTAATGCTTTGCCTCCTAGTGAGTAGGGAAAGAGTTTAACTTTAGTAGTGTTGATGTTTGCATTATTCAAGTTCAAAGTTTTACATCTTTCATCAAATTTCTTAAGATGGAACAAAGGGTCTTCTTTAGGCTTTCCATAGAAACGAGATTCATAAATCATTTTAATAACACTAGGATCTACCTCTAAGTTTTCAACGGGAATATTTAGCTCTTGAGGGAAATTCCTAACACTGAATGGCCAATAAGTTCTCTGCTCCATTTTCCAAGTTTTTATGTAGTTTTTAATTTTTTATGCAAAACAAAAGTAAAGTAACTAAGAAAATTCGAAATACTAAAATAATCTAGATAACTAAATGCAAAACTAAAATGCAAACTAAAATAAAATATGCAAGACAAAACAAAAACAAGAACAAAAACAAAACAAAAACAAAAACAAGACAAGAAACAAAACAATCTACTTGAAAGAAGGTGGAGATAGAAAGGACGGTACTCATGTAGGTGCAACCTCCCCAAGCTTAGGTGTTTGCACACCTTGTTGGTGATGAAGAATTCTTGTGGGCTCCCTTGGACAACTCCTTCACCTATGGCTCCCCGGCAACGGCGCTAGAAAAACGCTTGATGGCTAGGTTGAGACTCCAAGTGCAGAGTGTGTAGCTAGTGGCAAGCCTTCTTCCCCACGAGGGTGACTCGAGGGTTTATATCGAACTCTTGGGGAGCCAGTATTTCAGCAGTTGTCTTCCAAGCTTCCTCCAGGATCCTGCAAACAAATAGAGAGTTTTGTGCCCTCAACCTCACCAAGTGGTTGTCAAGCACAAGGTGTGAGACTTCTAAATCGCAATGCAAAACTGAAAGTAAATGTGTAATAATTAAATCTACTACTAAATGCAAATGAGAAAATAAATATGCAATGGATTGTTTTTGTATTTTTGTGATGCAAGTGGTGATGGAGATAATGTAAATTCGAATTGGAGATGCAAGTAAAGTAAAGTGCAAGTAAAGTAAATTGCAGCAAAGTAACTAGAGTGTTTTCTTATATTTAAAATAGGACCGGGGTTCATGGTTTCACACTTGCATTCTCTCAAATAAAGTGGTAGACGGTGGACATAAAGAATTACATGTGAGATTACAATAACATGTTTAACATTGAGTACTTTCATATGGGCATCATGTCCTAGCATAGAGATCTCTACGGTTATATTGATCCCTCTTATACTCCACCAAGATGCGAAATAAATCATAACACCTCGATAATTAAGGAAAAACCAGAGTATAGCTTTAAGCAATGTGACATGAAGTTGAAGTAAGAACTTGCTAGATCTAGTCATGGAGATTGATTAGTGTCACTTCAAATCCCCGGTAACAAGGTACTCCTTTTTATCCCTAGTGAGGTAACTAAGAAAGGTTTAACAAAACCTAAGTGGATCGCTGAACTTCTGTCACTTCCACAGCACTAGCCACCCCCCGTTACTCCAACTAATGCACCCATCACCCCACACACGCTCTCAAGAACTAGATTGATCAAAGCTAGAAAATAAGAACGAGGTACATAAGATACATCTACTCAAATAACTCAAGAGAAACAATTGCAATCTCAGATTCAATAACTCATAGAAAAGATCCACCACATATGAATTACAACGGTGCCCGTAATCATGTGAGGCAGCTCATACAGATCTAATTAGTGAAGCACATAGAGAGAGAGATACAAGTGCTACTTCCACAAACCCATAGCCCTGGGGTGGACTACTCCCTCTTCATGGAGATGTCGATGGAGATGACGTTGGAAGGGTAGGAGATCACACCGGCGGCGCCCGCCGGAGTTTTCCCCCTCCAATCTGGAACTCCAGGTCTCTGTTTCGGTGTTTCGGCGGCGCTCTTCTCCGTAAGGGTACGGGGGACCCTTTTTATAGTCGGTTTTAGGTCAAGACAGAGTCGGTAAGTCGAAGATGGAAGGAATTGGGGCCACAGGGGCGAAAAGGGGGCCTCTCACGCGGCCAAGGAATCTGCCCGCGTGGAGGGTCCTCTTTAGGGCCTCCTTGCCCAATTCTCGTGGATCCTTCGCCCACAAGTCTTCTCCTTCCAAGAAAATAACCCCCGCAGATTTTCAGGTGATTTCACGGAAGTTTGCCCCCTGAAACGTCAAAAATATAGAAAACGGGGTTTCTGACAGGCAGGGTTAATTCCATAAAAGTTGGGGGACTTTGTAATTTAACCCAAAAATACTATAAAACATTGAATTATACCCTTATATGATGCAATATGTAATAGAAAACCATGTGAAAATATGCAAAATTCATCTATGCATTTTACATGCATCAGTGTGAAGACTGAGAGTCGGCATCAGAGAGTTTTTGCGTCTCTGAATGGACACCCCCCACAGACGAGGAGGGGTCCGTCCGCGTTTTCCCGGTAGGGCTTGCATTGGAAAAGCTCTAAAAACAGGGCGAGGTTGGGGGCGATGCAAAGGTAAGCCTCACAAAGGACAATGAAATGGCAGATGTTCAAAATCGAGTTAGGACCAATGTCGAAAACTCGGAGTTTATAGTGGTGGAGGATTTTGCGGAAAAAAGGGTGACCCAGGGGACGAAATCCCCTTGTCACGTGTTCCAAAAAGACAACGACTTCTCCTGAGCCGGGTGAAGGCCGGGTCTCTTCTTCTGGAGCTCTCCAGGAGATTTCCGACTCTACGGGGAGAACCCCAGACTCGGCCAGTTCCTCCAGTTTCGCCTTGGTGATAGTCGACCTAGCCCAGTTTGCTGAGATCGACTGACCCGGCTTCTGCTTCAGAGCCGGGTTTTTTCCCTTGGACTTGGTAGCAGCCTTGGGTGCCATGGAAATGGATCTAGAGAAAAATTGAAAACTAAGAATAAAACAAGGAAAAAGAAATGGAGGCTAGACGCGCGATGAACACGAAGACAAGATTTAGAGAAACAAATCTACCATCTAGATCTAAAGGTGCTTACTGGAAACAGCGGCGGAGTGAGGCCCTGCGTGCTCAGCGGCGGCGGCGGCCCGGTCCTTGAAGATGACGGCGGCGCGCGTGCGGGCGGGCGTTCCGGGTCCAAGCTTGTTCTCGAGATCCAATGGCGTGGCGAAGTCCTTGAGGTGAAGTCCGGTGAGCGCGGTAGTGCGAGCACGGTGGCGCGGGACGGCGGCGCGAGACGGAGATGCGGAGCGGCGGCCGGTAATCGGGGTCGACGGCGTGCGCGTGGGTCCGGCGGCTAACGTTTGACCTCGGGCTCTTGGGCGCAAATGGCGAGCGGGAGGAAGAAGGAGAAGAGGAGTGGTGGCGTTTGGAATTTTAGGGTTTTCCCCCGGGGCCTATTTATAGGCCCAGAGAAACCCTAGGAACCAAACGGTAAGTAGAGTGATTCGTGGGAGGATATGATCCGGCCCGTAAATTATGGGATAAGGATTCTTGGAGTTATGGCGAAATGGCCGAGTCAGTCAAACCCACCAGAAGATCCGGACTTGAAAACTGTCACCCGGACTGGCTGGCGGAGAAGGTGAAAGCCAGGTTATAAAACGCGCCTCTGGAAATTTGATCCGAGGAGCGATACCCGTCTCGAGTGGAAATCGGGTTATTATATGGACCGCCAAAAGAGCATGCATGGCTATAGTTAAAGCAATCTAACCCGTCATGCTATGGATATAAATGTTTATTGTTTTGCAGGGAATAGCGTGCGCTTCATGGTTGGTCCCAAGACGCCCAAGCTATTCTGGGGACTACTGTTGGGGGGATGATAACCCGGTAGGCCCGCACCTGGGACAAGACCCGGCCAAAGGGAAGCTGCGCAAGACCCTGCGTTGTGATGCTAGGCCAAATCTTGTTGATGGGCCAACGGATGCGTAGGAGACCCGACCCAAAGGTCCAGAAGGTCTGAAAGGCGGTGTAAACCATGTGATTCATGACTTGGGGGTTACGGTAGGAAAATTAGGGTTGTGTATGGATCCCGAGTAGGATCCCGCATGTATCTTGTAAGGAAAGCCAGAAAGCCGGGTCTTATATAAACCGACTTCTAGGGCATAGAAACTAGGATTAAGAGAAAGAAGGATTCACGTGTTCTAGGTATTCGAAAGTGAGTCCTTGTAACCCTAGACCGGAGTCTCGGTGACATTACATCCTGAGCCTTTAGATCATCAGTTGATATGATTTCCCCTGAGCTAAACCCTCTCCCTAACACCAGAGTCGATTTGCCCCATACTAAGTTACCCCCGGTAACGTCTGCCGTGAATATCCCGCGACACTCTTCATGTTGATCCACCATCTTGGTCACCACCTTGGCCATCAAAGCAACGGAGGCTCCTTTGTGCATTCCAATAACACGTCATGGGCAATCTTTGATTGCACTTTGGAGGAGGCCATCTCTTGCATGACCTCAATTCAGGACATGGAGGAAACGTTGTGTTTTCCTTGAAGGCTCTTCACATCCACGGGCTCAAATGGTAAGAGGGCATTGATATAATTCCTCTTGATCCAAGCATCATCCACATATTTAGCACCAAGAGCACTAAAGGAGGTATCTAGGGTCTTGAGTCTTTAGTACATTTCCTCATGGCTCTCACCATCGTGCATATAGAACCCTTCAGATTCATTGCACAAGGTATCATATCTATTCATTTGCATGCTTTCATTGCCCACAAACATGGTGACGAGAGCATACCAAGTTTCTTTGGTGGTGGAATATTGTTGAAGATGAGGCATGTGGTCAGACCCACGTCTTGTTGAATTATCAACAAGGCGGTGTAGTTGAGTTGAAATTCTATCGCTTCTCTTCTTCTCAAGTTCTTGGGGTCATGAGTCTTGTATCCATCTTGTGTGACTCTCCAAAGCTCAATACAAGAAGAGTTCAAGCGAGTTTTCATGAGATATTGCCATTGATCAAAAGGATGTGCATCGGTTTTAGGAGGTTCTCCTCTAGGGTTAATATGAGGATGTGGGACGGGAGGATCGGGGGAGTACTACCCTTCGTCATTGTGGTACTCGCCCTTATCATCCGACCCCTTAGAAGTTTTGTTCTTAGACTGGGATTCACTTTTAGCTTCTTCACCATCCTCCTTCTCATCTTCCTTATTCTTTGGAATTTCTCCCAAGGAATAGATCATCCATAGTGACACTTTCCGCGGGCTTGGCGGCTTCCCCTCTTTTGACCATACTATAACTCTTAGGCGGTTAACCCCAATACAAGAGTCGGGGATCTAATACCAATTGAACGGATAGTATGGGCACCTAGAGGGGGGGTGAATAGGTGCTACGACCATTTTTTTTCTTCAAATTAAGGCTTGACACAAAGGTAAATTCTGTATATATGCAACTATGGTGAACTTACCTAAATGATAACAACACCAACAAACAAGATACAAACACAAATTAATGGAGAGGTAACAAGGTAGCCGATAACGGAAGCACGCGGAGACAAGGATGCAATCCCTAGTTCCTCCCTTTGAGGGGAATACGTCTTGTTGGAGGGGTGTGAGCTCACCACAAAGCCATACTCAATGCCACAAAGGTCTCACTATATTCTCCGATGAACCTCGCCACAAAGGCCAGTTCACCTTCCACTATTGATCCTCTTTTAGGCGGGAATCGAGTCCTTTACAAAGAGCTTGAGGCACACACCCACAACCAAATTATGGGCTCCCAAGAATCACCAACAATCCACAAGTTGTAGCAATGAGGTCTAGGTTCTCCACATGGAAACCCTATACTTGGTTCCCTCAGGTGAATAAGGGGGAAATGAAGAACGGGTTGGTGAAGATGTAGATCCGGGCCTTCTCCATCAATCATCCAAGTTTCAACAAGTTTGAGTAGAGGAAATGAGAGATCTAGCTTGGTGGGTGAGCTCTATCAATGGAGTAATGAATTATGGACGAGATAACCCTTTGGAGAAGAAGGGGTCTTCTAATTATAGGCCCACTAAAAAACTAGCTGTTTTCCTCCAGCCTGCGCGCAATCTGGAAGCAGTCCGGAAAATCCAGAATGAATCTGACCACCCGGAATATTCCGGGGCATTCCGGATGCTAACAGAGGTTTTCACGGTCATTCCGAAATGACTCCGGAATGAATCCGACAGCCCGAAAATGTCCGGAATTGTTCCGAATCCTAACAGAGGTTTTCTCGGAAAATCCGAAATCATTGTAGAAATTCCGGAATGAATCCGGATGCCAACAAAAAGCTCTATTTGCAGGGAAACTGGCCAAGGTCTTTTTCTCCTTCACCATAACTTCGACAACATTTTGTGCTGGTAATATATGTACCTTAAACATTCAGCACACGGTTAGATATCATTTATGTTGTTAACAAACACACAAAACTCAACGGATAAAAAAAATGCTCTTTCAGATCTATTTAACTGAAATATGCTCTGTGAGAGAGATGTGGGAGAGTGTATGGCAACTCGGATTTAGGAGGCGACTTGAGCACCTTTGCAATATCAGGTTAACAAACTTAGGAGCTCTTTGATAGATGTGGCTCTTGGAGAAGGTTCTAATAAGCCCAAATAAAAGTTCACTAAATTTAGGAAATTCATTGTGAAATCGATGTACTCCCGCCGTGTCAAAATAAGTGACTCAACTTTGTCTAAATATGGACACGACTACATACATCCATATTTACACAAAGTTGAGTCAATTATTTTAAAACAGAGGGAGTACACATAGCTCTCCTTAATGTAATTGATAGATCGTTCTTATAGCTTTGAAAAGCTAAAATACCTTAAAAATCTAAATTTGGCTCTGCCTAATCTGGCACAACGCTATAGCTACAAAATATAACACGAAAAAGTGGGTCAATAGGATAGATGCCATTGCAATTTTTGTCTATTTGAGAAACTCCATTGTAACTTTCATCTTTCGAGAAACGCCACTACAATTCTCCTTATTTTTATAGATGCCATTATGCCCACTTTAACACATATACAAGCTAATACTCAACTATTTTGCCGTATGTACGTATACAGGGTGGACCCCACCTGAATCAGGCTTATAAAAAATGCAATAAAATTGTGATGGGATAAAATTGGAAAAAATCATGCTATGAAATTATGACAAGGAGAAAATGAATGTAAAGCGAGCTCTCAGCCAACCAGCATACTAATTTGATGCATAAATAAACATTAAAATGTCCCGTTGATGTGTACAGAAACACAGATCAATGATCCACATGCATGCATAAATGAAAACATGTCTAGAGGTGCTAGGTTAAAAAAAAAACTACCCATATGAGGCATGCACATGTATTACTGGTTTTTTTTCCGATCCAGTCTAGAAAAAAAACCTGACTCAGGTAGAGCCCATGCTTTGTACATACATGCAGCAGAAATACCCAAGTATATTGGCTATATATGTTAAAGTGGGCATAATAGCATCCATAGAATGTATAGAGAGTTGCAGGTGGCGTTTTTCTAAAGATGAAAATTGTAGTGGCATTTCTCAAATAGCCAGAAATTGCAATGGCATATATCTAATTAATCCAGCTTGGCACTTTTGTTTTCGTTCTTTTTCTGTATTTTTTTTAGGAAAAGTCGTGTGTGAGACTTCTGTTCTGTTATCTTATGATAATGAAACCCGAACTCCTTTGGGGTTGTATGAAAATAAAAAAAAGTTCAAAATACTATTGGGTTCAACTCTATTGCTCATGGTATAATCTTTAGCTAAAGGGCAATGCAAAACTAATTTAACGAAGGATTTTGCAAAAATCATTAGGTTCATTTGCACCCGACCTTGGTACGCCAGCTCCGCCAATGTGATCAGGGCGTTTGGTGACTCTTTTGATGCATTTCCACTTTCCACTGAGTAATAGACAAGTGTGTGGGAAGCAGAAACAATGTAGTCTTTGTAGTCACCAAGGAGGGGGTTGAAAGCAAGAGTATTTTCTTTCTTGGTGTATTTTCTCTCATAGTGTATGTGTGTTCTTGTGTGTTGTGCGAAATTTGAAAGGATCACAGGATTACAAAACAGAGGAACCGAGAAAATGTAGGAATTTAACAGGATTGTAGGTGTAAAACATATGATTAAAAAACAGAGGAAAACTGTCCAAACAGTCATTTGGATAGAACCATAGGAAACTTGCCTCGATTCTACGCGAATGAGTGTAAAAAAGAGGTTAGAGTGGATGTTGAAATTCCTATGGAATTGAGGTGTAGGAATACAATACATAGGAATTTTGTAGGTGTCATTCATTTGATCCAAAGACATTTCTTAGGAAAGAATCCTATGAATTGGAATCCTCCAAAATTCTTTTGAAAATACTTCAATCCAAACCCAAGAGGGGCTGCGAGTTGTGGCTCCAACACACGTGCCTTTTATTTCGGCTCAGCTCAAACACACATTGATACAATACCAACAAAGTAGGATGATGCATGCACACTTTGGACGCACGTCCATCATATTCAGGACCATCACCGCCTGCCGCTCGGGCACACGTCCTTTACTTCTCCTTGCCAACCGTGTGACGCCTTCCAAGTGGCGGCAATTTCCTCCAGCGCCTGGCGCGACGACCCCTCCGGCGCCCACGCGTGCGCCGCCGCCTGTTGCATGTCCCCTGTCCGGAGCCGCACGGCCCGCCCCTTCTCCGCCCCTCCATGAGCTCCCTCACGACGTCCGCGATGTCACCACGTGACACGACCTCGCCGTCGCCGTTCTCGTCATCCCGTGCGTGCGGACACACACGCAGCGCCACCCCGACGCTCCCTTCCGGCACCACGGCGTTCGGAAATGCTGTTTACAAGCTGTTACTGCGCGTGAAGGCTATCTCCACCCTTGGTCAATTTTTGGGGATTTGGTACAGCGGGACCCACCCACCTGTCCACACTTTTTCCTGGGACAAGATTCTCTTCCCTCAAATGCACTAATAGCAAAGAAGCAAGCACAACTCTCAAATAAAATTTGTAAAAATTAATTTGGACTACATATTTAACTTCCTCACGACCAACTCATCAAAATGAGTCTAATATTTATTATATTTAAACTGTTTCAAATTTTGAATCTATACAATTCTCTGTTAAAATCGTCCAGTCCCAACGGTTTGGATGAAGAGTTTTTTGATATTGTGTGCCAGATCTGAACAGCTCTTCTATATTATTCGAACAGTACCAAATGTGTTGCCCAAAAGTGCTCTTATTTTTATATAGACTAAAGATAAATATTCCCTTTTTGATGTGGGACTCATCAGTTCAGATCCCAATAAACACGAACGGCTCAGATTAGTGCAACGCGCGCTAGCACGTACGCAAAATCCGCGTTCCACGGCGTTCATCCTCTGCTCCGCGTACAGCGGCCACGCTACAATGGGCACGCCGCACGACACGCTCTCCAGTGCTGAGTTCCAGCCGCAGTGCGACACAAAGGCCGCTGTCGCCGGGTGAGACAGCACACGCACCTGAGGTAAGGATCTCAAGTTCTGGCGAGATCCATGGTTGGGGGGTCTTTGTATCCAGCAATTAGCTCCCAATTTGGCTAGGGCGATCAAGCCAACGGCGCTCTCGATGTCGGTTTATGAGGCTTTTCAGAACCAGACATGGGTTCGCTCTATCAGAGGACGGCCATCGGTTCCGGTGCTTGTGGACTATCTAGAGCTCTGGCCAAGGATCATGGAGCATGAACTGATACCGGATGTGGAGGACGTGGTCAGATGGCAGGGCAGTGCGAGTGGAGATTACTCGGCCAAGGCTGCCTACAATCTGTTCTTCTTAGGGAGGACGACTATGCCATGCGCCAGCGAGCTTTGGGCGGCAAAGGCCCCGCTCAAACTGAAGATACATATGTGGCTCACGCTAAGGAATCGGTTGTGGACGGCCGACAGGCTCGCTGCGAGGGGTTTGCAACACCCAGCCCACTGTCCACTTTGCTGTCAAGAGGAGGAAACAACAATGCACCTCGCTGTGCAGTGCTCATACGCCAGGGAGGTTTGGTACCACATCCTGCTAGCGCTTAGGCTGCACCGATTCACACCCTCGGTGGATTCTTCGCTGGATAGCTGGTGGCCGCGGGTGAGCAACGTGGTGGCGGCTAAGGAGCGAAAGGATTTCAACGCACTCGTTATCCTAGGGGTTAGGGAACTTTGGCTTGAGCGGAATGCGCGGGTATTTGACAAGATTGCTGTTCTTCCGATGGAGCGTTGTCGCAGAATCAAGGGCGAGCTCGAGTTGTGGAGGTTAGCGTGGAGTAAACCAGGTAGACTAGAGCGAGATAGTAAAACCTAGGTGTGTTAGTGGATGGTGCTGTTAGAGCTGCCATTTGTGCTCTCGACAGTAGCGGTGTTTTCTGTAATCAGCAACTCCTATTCTATCTTAATGAAAAAGACATGCGCAGCTTGCGCATGTTCTTGAAACAAAAGGCACCCACGCCGCCACGGCAAGACCCTTGTCCTTCGTCCTCTCCAAGAATCCCTCAGGGAGCCACGCCAGTGGGTTGTTGTTCTTGCCACGTCCGTGCTCCTCTTCCTCGTCGCTGCCCATGCTCGGCATGCGCACGACCCAAAGGAACCTGTGGCTGCTCGCCTCTAGCCCAGCAGCGAGCTCCGCTGTCTGTTCGATGGAGAGAGAGCCGCCGCTCCCGAAGGAGACATACACCACAGATCCAGTTGGCTGGCGATCCAGCCATTCTACGCAGGCCGACTCGCCGGTTTCGTGGGAGGCTGACCAGACGAATGGCCCCACGGGGAACACCGGGGGGAATACGCCTCCCTCTGCCGTCTGCCTGAACTCTTCCACGGTGGCGGGCTCCAACTCGTAGAACGTGTTCACCAGGAAGCCGTCAGCATGGCGGTAACGCCGGCCCTCCTTGATAAAGTGCGTGTACACCGGCTCGTCGCTATTCCGAAACGCGTGCGGGAGGTCGGTGCGGCGCAGCGATACGCCCCCGAGAAGATCGAGATGGTCGGGCAGGTTGTGGTGCTCACCGACGGGGACGCCGTCGTGGAGGTCCTTGGTGCGGCGCATGAGGGCGAGCGTGGTGAGGTGGTGGGGAAGAACAAATACGCCGGGACGCCGAGCTCGGAGGCGATGGGAAGCACTGCGGAGCAGAAGAGATCCGGCACCAGAGCCACGAGGTGTGCGATGGAGCGGAGGAGGGTGCGGAGGTGCGGGAGAGAGCGGCGGACGAGCTCAAAGAGGACTGTATCCATGTGCGTTCCGACGGAGAGGTCGTCGAGCGGAACGCACGGGAGCGCTGCGGTGGCAACGGAGGCAGGGACGCCGGAGCGGGCTTCAGGGGAGGATATCGGGTCGGTGAAGGTGACGAGGGTGGCTTCAAAGCCGTGGTGCTCGACGAGCCGCCGCGGCAGCTCCTGCTGAAATATTTGGGCCCAAGACAAGTGAGCCCAATAGCAAATCCTGAAATCTCAAAATGGCCCATGTGTACTAGTGAGTGGTGGGAGTGGGAAGTTTAGTCCCACATTGGAAGTTTGAGGAGTTGTACACCACCTTATAAGGTGGAGTGTTGTAGGGATTGTATGTGAGTGAGAACAAGAGAGGCTCTCGCGCACTCCTCCTCCGCCGCTCGCACGACACGACACGTCGCGATCGCGTTTCGTGAATCGAGCCTCGAGCCGAGACAATACTTATGTTTATTTTGTTGTTTTGGAAAACCGATTTCGTAGTCGTGATGGACGCGTCACATCTGAGGCGGTTCGGGTCGCTCCCGTATCGTGTGCTGCAACCGACTCGGACGTGCGGCGTGGGCCTCCCACGTCGCACACGTTAGGGTTTTCCGAACCGCACTATAAAAGACGCGCATCGTGGGGCGCTGTACACACACCAAAACCAATCTAGGTTTGCCACACCTCGTTCCAACGGGAGAGCAGGCCTCCGGAACTAGTCGCCTTTGTGATCCTGTACGGGAGAGGGCGAATTAGGTTTCTGGGAAGCGCTTCCACGGCGGCTCGTTTGCCTAACAAGTCAGTCGGTGCTGCGTACCGTCGCCTCAAGCATCGTCTACTCCGACCCGTCATCGCCAACGTTGTCATCAACAACGTTACTACAAACGATCGGTACGGAATCTGTGTCCTAATCTGTCTGTTTAACATGTCTACTGTTTACATGTTTAGAGAGATCGTGTTGCTGTTATTCATGTTGTCTGCTCCATCTAGTATGTTCGAGTTTCACATGTTAATAGCTGCTTTCGTCATGATTTATATTCTAGAATTAATCGTGGAAATTATGCCTAATTATTCAACAATCCAAAAACCTAATTGTAGACAATTTCCTGAACTGACTATGGCCCACTTAAGTGATTCAATGAAATCGGAAAGGTTCAATGGTACCACCTTTAAGAGATGACAACTGAGAAGCCAAATGTGGCTCCAGACCATGAAAGTGTGGGACATTATTATGAATGGCCTTCCTAAAGGAGCTTCTGACGAGGTTCAGAATAAGTTCAAGCAAGCCGATAATAATTTCAGAGGTTGTATTCTGAGTGTCCTGGAGGGACGTCTGTGCAATGTGTATATGCACATCGAAGACGTTAAGGAGCTCTAGGATGCACTGAATACTAAATTCGGTGCGTCCGATGCTGGCAGTGAGCTGTATATCATGGAGAGCTTTAACGACTACAAGATGGTGAATAACCGTTCTGTAGTCGAACATGCTCATGAGATACAGTGCATTGCGAAGGAGCTTGATCTGCTCAAGTGTGTGATTCCTGATAAGTTTGTGGCTGGATGCATTATTGCAAAGCTGCCTTCTTCATGGAGGAATTTTGCCACATCTCTCAAACATAAGAGACAAGAGATATCGGTTGAAAACCTGATAGCGTCTCTTGATGTTGAGGAGAAAGCTCGGGCAAAGGACACAACTGAGAGAGGTGGTGATTTGCAGTCTAGCGCCAATATGGTGCAGAAAAATCATCACGTCAAGAATAACAGTAAGAACAAAGGGAACTATAAGCCCCAGTTCAATGGTCCTGTGAACACTACTACCTTTAAGAATAATAAGAAGAAGAAGGTGCTGAACAAAGCTGGGCTCGAGTGCTTTACGTGTGGAGCGCTCGGCCACTTTTCTATTAACTGCCCAGACCGTGCAGACAAGAAAGGGAAGAAAGGCTCCAAGAATGTCAACGTGGTGACCGCTAGCAACACTGATGGGTACGGTAATATACCGATGGTACTTTCAGTTCTTGAATCTCCATGTTGGTGGATTGATACGGGTGCTAATGTTCATGTGTGTGCTGACATCTCTATGTTCACTTCTTATCAGGTCGCACGGGATTCTTCCTTCCTAATGGGGAATGGGTCACATGCTTCTGTTCGTGGTTATGGCACGGTAGATCTGAAGTTTACTTTGGGGAAGATCGTGCAGTTGAGGAACGTGCAGCATGTCCCTTCTATGAATAAGAATCTCGTCAGCGGCTCCCTTCTTTGCAGAGATGGGTTTAAAGTAGTGTTTGAGTCCAATAAAGTAGTTGTGTCAAGATTTGGACAATTTATTGGTAAAGGCTATGAGTGCGGAGGCTTGTTCCGCTTTTCTCTTTCCGAATTCTGCAATAAGTCAATAAACCATATTTGTGGCAATGTTGATTCAGATGCTAGTGTTTGGCATTCTCGTTTATGTCATGTTAATTTTGGTTTACTGTCTCGGCTATCCAGTTTAAGTTTAATTATGAATTTCACCATTGCCAAAGGTTCTAAGTGCCATAGTTGTGTGCAATCTAAGCAGCCTCGGAAGCCTCACACGACAGCTGAGGAGAGGCACTTGGCACCTCTAGAACTCATACATTCTGATCTATGCGAGATGAATGGTGTGTTGACAAAAGGTGGAAAGAGATATTTCATGACACTCATTGATGATGCTACTAGATTATGCTATGTTTATTTCTTGCAAACTAAAGATGAGGCTTTAGAATACTTTAAAATCTATAAGGCTGAAGTTGAAAATCAATTAGAGAGAAAGATCAAGCGTTTTAGGTCGGATCGTGGTGGAGAGTATTTCTCTAAAGTATTTGATGAATTCTGTGAGGAACACGGTATTATTCACGAGAGGACGCCTCCCTACTCAACACAATCAAACGGAATTGCTGAGAGGAAAAACCGCACAGTGACCGACTTGGTGAACGCCATGTTGGACACTGCTGGTTTATCTAAGGCATGGTGGGGGGGGGGGGCTATGTTGACTTCGTGTCATGTACTGAATAAAGTTCCTAACAAGAATAAAGAGAAAACCCCTTATGAGGAGTGGGTTGGGATAAAACCATCACTTTCTTATTTGCGTACTTGGGGATGCTTGGCAAAAGTCAACATTCCAATTCCAAAGAAACGCAAACTCGGACCGAAAACAGTGGATTGTATCTTTCTAGGTTATGCTCAGCGTAGCATTGGTTATAGATTTCTAGTGGTTAAATCCGAGGTACCTGATATGCATGTTGATACTATTATGGAATCTCGTGATGCAACATTTTTTGAGAATATGTTTCCTATGAAAGATATGCATAGTTTTGCTGAATTTTCTTCTGAATTAATTCCGGAATCTAGTACATCTAGTGATCATACTGAACAACCACATGATGAGAAAGTCCTTGAGAAGGATGACAATGAAGCTCCTAAACGGAGTAAGAGACAGAGGATTAAAAAATCCTTTGGTGATGATTTCATTGTGTACCTTGTGGACAATACTCCTACGTATATTGCAGAGGCATTTGCATCACCAGATGCAGATGACTGGAAAGAAGCTGTCCATAACGATATGGACTCCATTCTTTCTAATGGGACGTGGGAGTTATCTGAACGACCTTATGGTTGTAAGCCAGTGGGTTGTAAGTGGGTGTTCAAGAAGAAGCTAAGGCCTGATGGTACTATTGAGAAGTACAAGGCACGGCTTGTAGCTAAGGGCTACAATCAGCGAGAAGGCGAAGATTATTTTGACACCTATTCACCTGTTGCCAGACTGACCACCATTCGTGTACTACTTTTCCTGGTTGCCTCTTATGGTCTTATCATTCATCAAATGGACGTAAAGACATCTTTCCTCAACGGAGAGTTGGAAGAGGAAATTTATATGGATCAGCCTGATGGGTTTGTGGTAAAAGGTGAAGAGAGAAAGGTGTGCAAATTGTTAAAATCTTTGTATGGACTGAAACAAGCACCTAAGCAATGGCATGAGAAGTTCGACAGAACTTTAACTTCTGCGGGCTTTGTCATTAATGAGGCTGACAGGTGTGTATACTATCGCCATGGTGGGGGCGATAGTCTTATATTATGCTTGTATGTTGACGACATATTGATTTTCGGTACAAGCATAATTGTGATCAATGAGGTCAAGTCTTTTCTATCAAAGTGTTTTGATATGAAAGATTTGGGAGAAGCTGATGTAATTCTGAACATCAAGCTTATTAAGGATGAGAGTGGGATTACGTTGACGCAATCACACTATGTTGAGAAGATCTTGAGCCGTTTCGGCTTTATTGATAGCAAGCCTTCTCCAACACCTTATGATCCTAGTGTGACGCTTCGAAAGAACAAGAGGATTACGAAAGATCAATCGAGATACTCTCAAATAATCGGTTCACTCATGTACCTTGCGAGCGCGACGAGGCCTGATATCTCTTTTGCTGTGAGCAAATTGAGTAGGTTCATGTCAAACCCGGGTAATGATCATTGGCATGCACTTGAAAGGGTCATGCGCTATCTGAATGGTACTATGAGCTATGGGATTCATTATTCAGGGCAACATGCTGTGCTTGAGGGATATAGTGACTCCAACTGGACTTCAGATGTAGATGAGCTCTACGCCACAAGTGGATATGCATTTCTTTTTGGAGGTGGCGCAGTGTCATGGAGGTCTTGTAAACAGACCATATTGACGAGGTCAACCATGGAAGCAGAACTTACTGCTTTAGATACAGCCACTGTTGAGGCAGAATGGCTGCGTGAGCTCTTGATGGACTTGCCTATGGTTGAGAAACCATTACCGGCTATCCTCATGAACTATGACAATCAAACGGTGATTGCCAAGGTGACCAGTTCTAAGGGTAATGCGAAGTCATCAAGACACGTCAAAAGACGTTTGAAGTATGTCAGGAAATTGAGAAACTCCAGAGTAATTACTGTTATGTATATTCAAACAGACAAAAACCTGGCAGATCCCTTTACGAAGGGACTATCACGTAATGTGATAGATAGCGCATCGAGGGAGATGGGTATGAGACCCGTGAGCGTTACACCATAGTGGTAACCCAACCTATGTGATCGGAGATCCCGTGAATTAGGACCTGGGCAGAACAAGCTAGTGGTTTGACTAAGGAGAGTATTTGGTAAACCCTCTCTAAGTGATGATGCATAACTCTCAAAGAGCTGTAAGGCAGGTTGGCAACATGCCTTAATGTGTTTATGTTGGCTATTCATAGCAAAGATGCTGTCCTATAGAGCATTCTTGAAAGAACACACCTATGAGAGTCCGACTGTAAACGTCGCAGTCTATGAGATTTGGGTGATCTCTAGTAAACTCATGAAGAGACCACGGAGTATGACGCATATGCTCCACCCGTGGGGTAGGCTACTGGCAGCCAAGTACTAGTTATGACTTTGAGTAAAGTCTATTGGCACAAAACTTGCAATTCAAGGCATAGTCCATTGTTCAAGTTGCTGATAGATGTAGCTTAAGGCTCTAGGCGGAAGTTCAACTTAACAGTCTCTGCTGAAACACTAGTATATAAACAAGTAGCGAGGGTTGGCAAATCTTCAAATGGGCATTTGAGATCTGGTGGGGGATTGCTGAAATATTTGGGCCCAAGACAAGTGAGCCCAATAGAAACTCCTGAAATCTCAAAACGGCCCATGTGTACTAGTAAGTGGTGGGAGTGGGAAGTTTAGTCCCACATTGGAAGTTTGAGGAGTTGCACACCACCTTATAAGGTGGAGTGTTGTAGGGATTGTATGTGAGTGAGAACAAGAGAGCCTCTCGCGCACTCCTCCTCCTCCTCCTCCGCCGCTCGCTCGTCTCAACACGACACGTCACGATCGCGCTTCGTGAATCGAGCCTCGAGCCGAGACAATACTTATGTTTATTTTGCTGTTTTGGAAAACCGATTTCGTAGTCGTGACGGACGCGTCACAGCTGAGGCGGTTTGGATCGCTCATCGTGGGGCGCTGTACATACACCAAAACCAATCTAGGTTTGCCACACCTCGTTCCTTGCGTCGCCACCGTAGTCTACTCCATCTCGAGCGCCGGCGTCCACCGGCGAACGGGAGAGCAGGTCTCCGGAACCAGTCGCCTTTGTGATCTTGTGCGGGAGAGGGCGAATTAGGTTTTTGGGACGCGCTTCGCGCGACTCATCGCTGCTTCCACGACGGCTCGTTTGCCTAACAAGTCAGGCGGTCCTGCGTACCGTCGCCTCAAGCGTCATCTACTCCGACCCGTCATCGCCAACGTTGTCATCAACAACGTTACTACAAACGATCGGTACGGAATCTGTGTCCTAATCTGTCTGTTTAACATGTCTACTGTTTACATGTTTAGAGAGACCGTGTTGTTGTTATTCATGTTGTCTGCTGCATCTAGTATGTTCGAGTTTCACATGTTAATAGTTGCTTTCGTCATGATTTATATTCTGGAATTAATCGTGGAAATTATGCCTAATTATTCAACAGCTCCGCCAGCGGGATGAGGTGGTCGGCACTGGGGCTGGCGAGCAGCACGACGTGCGGCCGCGGCCGCTCGGTGCCTGTGCTGGTGGTCAACGACTCCACCGGCCCCGTGTCTGTGTCCCGGGACACTAGGCGGCTACGCCTACAAATAAGGGAGCGGAAACAAAGGAAAGAGCGTATCCCCGGATCTGATGATCACTGCATTGAGAACTTGAAAGGGGTAATAGAGGTAATGGGCGTATGCTTCAGAATTAGATCTCCCATTAACATTTAACATTATGTTTTCGGCATTAGCTTCATATGGGCGGATGCTTTAGAATTAGATCGTGCACAGAGAAAAACGGGCTCTTTGGTTAGTACAGTAATATATAAGTTGGCATCGTATTTTATAGCAAAATACAACATGATAACTCTAGTACAAATACCATGCCAACTGCATAAATAATTCGGGTGACAACTTTAACGACCAAAAAATTCGTAACATACCAGCGCGAGGTGTTGCTTCGAAGATCTCATCGAAACAAAGTAGGAGTAGATAGTGAAAAGATATTATCAATCGGATTTGCGGCTTGAGATAAAGCATTTGGAAGATTTGAATTGGGATACGCTCGCGAACAAACGGGGGATGAGATATTGATAGAATGAAATATGATGGAATAACTGAATGTGAAAAAGAAATTATTATCCATATACCATTCAAAGCAATGTCTAAAGCATTAGAGGAGAATTTTGGTTGGATTGTTCCGGAGAATCTCTTTGACGAAAATAGTAAACCTAAAAGAAAAGAGCGAGGAGATTCTGAACCTTGTATGTGGAAAATTCAATGCCCCTCGATGATGAGTTCGAGCTCCTCAAATTTAATGATGATACTTGATTTGTTCTTCATGTCTAGCTAAAATGCGTTAAAGAAAAGCGCTTGTGGGAGGCAACTCACTTTTGTTTTTCTTCGTTTTTTTTTTGTTTTTTTTGTGTCTTGGAAGTTGTCACCTCTGTAGCAACCGCTTCTTATACCTTTTATATGTTTTTGTGCCAAGAGTAAACTCTAATAGAAAGGTAGTGTGATTTGGGTTCTGAAACAGATTTCTGGGCTGTTACAGAAAAAAATATTTCTCTCGACCAAAACGTCGTATTGCTTTGAAACAAAATAGACACATACCCCAGTTTGTTATCTAACTTTCATTATTTTCCCACTTTTTTATTTGAGCAACAGAATATTTTCGCAAAAAAATCATCTTTACCAACTGTTCTGTTTTGACAGATTCCTGCCAATATTTGCATTTGCGTATTAGTCTCTTTCTTTTGGTGTTCTTTTGAGGGAAAGAGCTTTAAAAAGAAGTTATGACGGTAGCTAATGTTTTAATTGAGTGTTGCATTTGTGTTGAAACTGAACCAAATAGATATATTATTTTGATTACACTAACGTTGTTGATGAAAATTGTGAGAAGTTTTAGGTGGAGGAAGTTTTCAAGTGTAGAGAGAGAAGAATGATGTGAAGAGATGAAGGATGGAAAAAGCTCAAGCTTACCCCAAGACATATCCAAGAAGTACAAGCGTCAAATCTAGGGTATGCCCAATGCATCCACTTCTTCATCAACAAAAATATCAGGTTTCTTTAAAATCACTATATTTTTATTGCTTCACATGATATGTGTTATTCTTGGAGCGTCATTTTATTTTTCTTTCAGTTTTATTTTTGTTTTCTTTTCTGTAGCTTTTGGTTGGATCCTAGTAATTTTATTTTGTAGAGAGACACGCTCTGTTTTCATTGCTTAGAACACTCTAGTTTTCACTCTTATTGTTCCATGATTGTTCGGTTTTTGCTAGTACTGCGTTTAGCTCTTGTTTTTCACTCGAATCTTGTTGGTTTGCTTCAGTTATATATGATTATCTCTCTGGTCTTTGATGATTATTTGCTTTTAGAGTTTTTTTTCGAATAAGTTGATTGGTGTTGGAGGAGAATAAATTGTTTCATGCTTATAGTGGTGCAATGGGAAGCTTGTTTTGATTGTGGCTTAGGCTTTGGCATGTTATGTTAGATGTTATTTTAATTGTGGCTTAGTAGTATATGATGTATCATGACTAGCCTCAAATAGCTAAGAGTGCTTAATGTGCCATTAAAATTAATCATGTGTTGTTTTCTCATATTGAAGCATGGTATTGTGATATTTCTCCTTTGAATGATTTATCTGGATTGACTTGGCGCATGCTCACACCATGATATGACAACAAAAAAAGTCACCTCTAGCCTTGATGATCATTTAGTTTTTGAATTGTAATATCACTTCATGCTTTACTTAATGATGTTTTGTCGCTATGCATGATTATGGCCGTTATTGCTCTCTTAGTTGGTCGCTACCAGTCTTTTTCTAGCCTTCACATGTACTTACTATGAGGTCTACTCCTGCATCCAACTCCCAAAAAACCAAAGTTTGCCAAATGTGTCCACAATATCTACCTATATATGGTATTTAACCGTCACTACAAGTAAATTTCTCGTGTGCTACCTTTAAACTTCAAAACTATTAACTTGTTTTGTGTTCCTATTTTAGCTCATGAGGAAATAGTTTAAAGTTTATTATGGTTTATGTCAAGAAAATTTCTTCTTACTTATTTCACTTGATGATTATGGAACCTGTGCTCATCTAAATTCACCGAGAGCTGGTGCCAAACTATATGAATTCAAATAATAAAAAGGCACTTCCCCATGGTTTGATGAAACCTGGTGGGTACTCGTGGATACGGCTAGCCCCGTTTTGTGAAAGAAAGGTGGGGGGAAGTGCCAACCAAAAAAGAAAAAAATGCTAATTGAAACCGCTATCAAAAGTCTAAACACTTTGCTTGACATGGATTATGATAAATTTTTCATTACCGTTCGTTGACATAGACATACACATGTATCAAAATTGTTTTCAATACC
The DNA here is from genome assembly GCA_028641055.1 of Alopecurus myosuroides. Classification (NCBI taxonomy): domain Eukaryota; kingdom Viridiplantae; phylum Streptophyta; class Magnoliopsida; order Poales; family Poaceae; genus Alopecurus; species Alopecurus myosuroides. Next base: position 229,121,541 of record CM054060.1, on the reverse strand, counting down.
TCTGTTTATTAAATAAAAATCTCTATCACATGAGTAATCACTGCTTCCCTCTGCGAAGGGCCTTTCTTTTAATTTTATGCCCAGTCTTCATGTTCTTACTTTATGCACCAGCTAAGAGAGCATAGTTGTCATTCTGAGTGTAATGTGCATAGTCCCAAATTTATTATTGATTGATTCATGATTGTGGTATTACTTGCTCTCAAATTATTTGTATCTAGTCACCATTTAAACTTTGAAGGTGTTCTGGAACTTATATTTTGCTACCACACGAAGGACTAGCTGGATACCACTTTATTATGTTTTTCTTTATGATTAAAACAAACATATAACTTTCATTGCTTCATTATTCATTGTCTTTTGTTTGTGTTACTTTTCATGTGCAACATAGTTTCTAAGTTTACATTAGTTCAAATAATATTTATCATGCCTTTGTTAAATTACTTTGATCTCACCTTGCAATTCTTTTACATAAAGTTGAAAAAGATTTGTGTTGGCTTCATGTCAGCTTAAAAATTATTTTATAATCATTTACCTACTCGAGGACGAGCATGAGTTAATCTTGGGGAGGCTGATACGTTGCAAGCGTATCTATAATTTTTTATGCACCATACTTGTTTTCTACCCAATACCTTTGGTTTTCCACATGTTTTCTTTCGGTTTTCTGTATATGTTTTCACACACTAACCTATTAACAAGATGCCCCGGGCCAGTTATTGTTTTCTGTTGTTTTTCTATTTTAGAAAAGTTCTTAAGTAAATATTCTCGCAAAGAGTTGAAACTCCACGGAGATCATTTTTTACCTGGAACGGACATGGAGTCCAAAGAATGAGATGGAGGGGGCCAGGGGGCCACCAGGAGGGTGCCAGGCCCACCCCTAGGCCACGACCTCTCGTCGTCTCTTCGCCAATAAATTACCTTCAACCCTAAAAATCACAGTGACGGAGTTATTTCCCATGAAACATACAAAGAGACACCGTCACCTTGAAAGTCCAATCTAGGGCTTCTATAGTCCTGCTCCGGCAACCTGCCGGAGAGAGGAATCATCATCGGAAGCCTCTACATCGCCATGATCACCTACGGATAGATGCGTGAGTAGTTCATATCGGGACTACGGGTCCATAGAAGTAGCTAGATGTTTGTTCTCTCCCCTATGCCTCCATGTTTAGAGTCTCGTGATCCGCCTCACATGATCGAGACCAGCATTATGTAATTGTGCATGTTGTGTTTGCTGGCATTATTTTGCTCATGTCAATCTGAGATGCTTCACTAATATTCGTACAGAGTTTTAATATTGTCTTGCGATGCTCTTTGGTGTTTATGATTGCCTTGGCCACATAGTTGTTTTCACATCCAAGAGAGGGTTTATATGCTTGATGATAGGTTCATGCCTCCCTTACATCTGTGCTCGAGTGACAGAAACATCACGAATGAGGGGGTGTGATGTTGCTACTAAGGAGAAAACATTGATGCTCTTGTCTACGGACAAGGACCACTGCTTACATTATGTACTTTTTCTTAATGCATTTGTCCGTCGCACACAAAGCAATCACTTCGTTGCTACAACTTAATACCATAGATATTTGCTGGATAGCTTTCTTGAGGTGGACTTTTAGATATGGATGCATGCTGGATAGCTATCCATATGCCTTGACGTAATGCCTACAATGTTAGAACCCGTGAACTATATGTCATCATAATAGTATTGTTATACGTTCGTGATTTGTCAACTTTTATTAATTTTCAAGACTATACGTTTAGTTCTCTCATTTTCACCAATACCGGAAGATTGACAACCTTACGGAAAGTTGGGGCAAGAGAGAGTTTGTGTTTGTGTGCAGGTTCCAACGAGCATGTGATCACGTCAGCATCAATAGTCCACCTCAAAAATGCTATCCAGCAAATCTATAAGGTAGTAAGTTGCAGCAACGAAGTGGTTGCTCTGTGTGCAACAGACAATTTATTAAGTAAATTACGTAATGTAATCAATGGTTCTCATCCGTAGACAAGAGCACCGCTGTTTTTTTCTCTAGTGGCAACATCACATCCCCCACCCGTCATGTTTCTTTCACTCGAGCACAGATGTAAGGGAGGCATGACCCCACTATCTAGCATATAAACCCTCTCTGGGAGGTGAAAACAACTATGTGGCCAAGGTAATCATAAACACCGGAGACCATTGCAAGCAAACATTAAAACTCTCTAAAGATATAAGTGAGGCATCTCATTTTGATATGAACAAAATAATCATAATCTCATGATTCATCGGATCCCAGCAAACACAAGATGCATAATTACATAACGGTGGTCTCGATCATGTGAGGCAGCACACGAGACTCTAAAAATGGAGGCATAATAGAGAGAACTACCAACTAGCTACTGCTATGGACCCGTAGTCCCGAGATGAACTACTCACACATCATCGTGGAGGCAATAATGGAGATGAAGAGGCTTCCAATGAAGATTCCCCCTCCGTGATGCAGCCCACCGTATTCAACCAAGCACAACATCGATACACAACAAGGTGAACTCACTCCTATCTCCATATTTTTCCGGTGACTTGGTGAACGGTGCGCTTCCTCATGAAATACCCCCTACATGCGGTGCCCAAGAGGCTCAAGAACATATCCAAGACGATGCACAAGAAGTTGCCCAAGAAGACACGGAAGGTGACCGAGGAGGACCAGCACAAGAAGATGAAGGCAAGAAGCCAAAAGTGGCGGAACCTCCGGTGAACCCACCGGAGCCTCCGCTCGGCCACCAGCCACCGGAGCCTCCGGTGCAGCCTCCGCCCAAAACCCCTTCGGGTCGATAAGAGCGGAGCCACCACCGGACCCCACGGCGGAGCCTCCGGTTGACCCGCACAGGAGCCCCACCGGAGCACCACCGGAGCCTCCGGTTAAACCACCGGTACCTCCGGTGAAACCACCGGAGCCTCCGCTCCGGTGCGGCCTGCGTGCCAACTTCCGGGCCTTGACCCATGTATCTCCTCCTCCCACCTACCCCCTTGGCACTAGACTATAAATAGACTCCCCAATCTCATATCTAGGGTTAGAGTTGACTTTGAGATAGAATTGAGCTTGTTGCTCCTCCTCCCATGTGGAGAACCTCCCCCATGGGATCCATGGCTACTCCATAGATTCATCTATCGGACTGTATCAAGATCTCTCCAAGGAGCTACTCTTTTACCTTGTGATTCTAGTAGTGCTTGCCAACCTTCCCCTTGTGGCTTCTATTGGATCGGTGGACCGGCCGGTGAGAGGAATCGGTTTCAATTAGCGTGTTGTTGACTTGGGTTTGCGATCCCTCGTAGGCTTCACGAGTTATCTCCCCCTTTTTGTGTTTCCACGCGTTTGCCCACGATTTCCCCTCGATTCCCCCTCTCGTGTTCATTGTGTTCTTCGTGCGTTCTTCGTTCGTTCTTGTCGATTCGTGAAGATCGGGCCAACTTAGAGGTCAAAACCTATATCATATGGTATCCAGAGCTAGATTGACACGAATCCGACACCCACACCCCTCCCCGTCCACCAATTTTTCTTCTTCCACCATAAATTTCGAAAATTATCACAAAAAATAACCAAAAGGGATTTCGGCCGATCTGTTGATTCGTTGAGTTTTTCGTGGTTTTGATTCATAGATTTGTTGCCAAACACCATTCCTCACCTTTCTATTCAGCCACTTTTCCCAAATTCGCCCAATTTTTTTCTTGATTTTGAAGGAATTTCGAATTTGAGCCAAAATCTCAGAAAATCTCAGCTCTTCGATTTCCGGACAGATTTTGAAACGTGTTTTTCTTTGTCGTTTGTGATCCAAATTGAGTGCAACAAATCGCTACGCGACGCCCACGACATCACCTACGCTTCCACATCAACGGATCACCACGACATCGACATCCACCGGCCGCAAGTCCGTGATCATCAATAAGAGAGGTATAACTTGCTTCCGCTTGAACCATCCCACCCATTGTGTACCTTACCTATTCGGATTTGTTCTTTTACACCGCTTGGCATGGCATTTGTGGCATCGAGAGTGCGAGTTTGGCTCTTGTGAGAGATTAGCTACGAGTAGGCATTGGCATTTTGGAATCCGTCAAAAGAGAAAAAAAAATGAGAAAGGAGAAAGAGCACAAGAAGCAAAAAGAGCCAAAAGAAGCAAAGATCGATGCCAATTGCTATAATTTGTAGGAACGCCTAGCTTCGAGTTGCAAGAGAGAAGAGAGTGACCGGTTGCCACATTGCGAATCTTGTTGCCTCTAATTACTTGTGGTTTGAGTTAGCGTCCTCCTTGCGTTGGTCTGGCATTGAGCTTAGTCTTCGATAGGTACATTTCGTCTCCGCTCGTCCATTGGCCGCACTAACCCCATTTATCATTTGTGTGTGTGTGTTTCTTTTTAGTTTCCACCATATCATTTTTCTCCACTAGGTTTGGTTTTCGTGCTAACTTTTCTTTGATTCTTCTCCATGTTTTACAACATACTTTTCTTTGGATTTGTCGTTTTCTCGCCACATTTCTACCCCATTGCCATCCACCCATAAGCCGTGTGTGTTTTGGAGCGTGTTTTTGGGATCTTTCAAACTCAAGTCACTTCATTCTTTTTGTTATCGGTTCCTCTTGGCATGGTCCACTAGTTTCCAATATTTGCTAAAAGGTGAGGTTTGAGCTCTTAGGTCTTCACACTATATATATACACTTGTGCTTGTGAGTAACCATGTGTAGCGAGAGCGAAGAATATGGAGGCCATGATGACCATGACGAGTCCATGATGGACCACTACGACTACAACGAGCTAGACATGGACCTCCACTCCTACGAGCACGACATGGTGGACGAACACTACAACGAGAACGGCATTGTGGATGACCACTACTACGAGCTTGACATGGTGGATCACCACCACTACTACGACCACGACGTCGAGCTCTACACCGACTACTCCTCCCCAAGCATCATCGACATGGAGGAGCACCACACCAACCACGACAACTTTGAATCCATGAGCTCCAATGACATGAACCACTACTACAACTATGACACCGCAAGATTGGATGACGAGATGGAGCCGTGCTACACCGACAACGCATCCACAAACATGACGGAGTACGACACCGACAACGACTCCACAAGCATTAGGGAACCTACTTCGACTCCGACATGGATGAGCCTACTTACAAGAACTTCCTCTCCAAGCTTCGAGGGCCAAGTTATCATATGTCATATGGTTCATGCTCAACACCAAGGAACTTCAAGGAGAATGCCAAGGCCAACACAAGACAACCCCCTTCCACCTAAAGATGGTGCAACAACAAGAAATCCGACAAGTTGGCAACGTCGATATTGTATCCTTCCACATCAAGACGGCGCCACAAGAAGGACATCATCGAGGCCCCATCAAGCGGGAAGGACAAGAAGCCAAAGCATCCGAATGACTTTCGGAGTCATCCCACACATGAAGTGCGGGAACGCCGCAAGCTTCGTTATCAACAAACTTCAAGCTATCATCACCAAGCTCATCACCAAGATCATCGCCATGATCATCGTCGACATATGGGAGAGAGTGGTACACCCACCTCACCGCATCCTCCACCACAAGTTCCGCGACGACATTGGTTTGAGCATTGCTCGCCATCACCACTACCTCGACCTCGACACCGACAAGGCCGTGGTGACCCTCTTCAAGATCACCCTCTACGTCCGGATATTCTTCATCACCCACCTTCTCCAAGCTCGACTCATGACTATGGTCTACATGGCTTCGTGGATGGTGCTATCCCACATTCAAGGCTTCCAAGGAAAAATGTGTGTAACCACCACAATGACCACCAAGACCAAGGCCATTATCAAGAAGGTGCCCTCGACATGGCTTCTATGGAATGCCTCCCACAACTCCTCCACAATGACCACCGGCGCCATCCTCTCCATCATGACCGCCATCGCCAAGCCAATGAGGATGACCCACATGATCTTCCGCTACCTATCTTCGATGACACACAAGAGCTTCCGCTACCCATCTATGATGAAGACCCACATGAGAGACTTCCGCAACGCCAAGCAAGTGAGAATGCTCCGTATGGCTTGTCTTTCCCCATCTTTGAGGAAGACCCCAATGAGCGTCCACTTCGACATCAACCAAGTGGGATTGCTCAATTTGCTACTTCACTTCCCATCTTTGATGCGGACCCCGATGAGCACCACCTTCAACAACAGCCAAGTGGGCATGCTATAAATGATATCTCACTTCCTCTCTTTGATGAAGACCCCAATGAGCGCCCACTTCGACCACAACTAAGCACGGATGCTATTCATGGCCTCTCACTTCCTATTTTTGATGAGGACCCACATGAGCGACCTCGCCAACAACAAGCAAATGGAGTTTCTATCCATGATTCTTCTCGTACCATATTGGATCAAGCATCGCACCAACTTGACCACGGAATTCCATCACATCATCAAGGCCATGAAGACAAAACCTTGAGCTCCCTTTGCCTCAATGTTACAAGGTTCAAGGACCATGAGCGTCATCACCAACATGAGGAATGGGAGCCACCACCTCGTCTTCTCCAAGAGTGTGCCTCCTATTCGCACCCCGCCTTCGACAAGGATCAAGATCATCCTCGCCATGGACACTATGATACCACTACCTCGTAAAGGCAAGAGGCAAGAGATACTTCACCACCAACACCAAACCACAACCTCCATGAGCGACATTCTTTGAGGAAGGACAATGGACGTCATGATCAAGCAAATGAGAAGGGTCTACATCGCCATATCTCGCACCCGGACTTTTAGAGGATACTCACAGCCCGCTAAACAGTAGATAAATGGCTTACGGGACCTACCTGCACCCGCATCTCAATATGAATAGGCCAACACGTAAACGTGTGACAACCATCCTCTACTATTCATCGTCTGTGAAACCATCCAATAGAAATCCGAATACTTCCGTTGACGTACTTCATAACATACACACATGGTACGTCAACGGCATTTGAACAAGTGATATCACAACAAATCTCTAAGACACAAAGAAATAGAAATAAGTGGCAAAAGCTCTCACTAGAGCAGAGATAGCAAATACAGTCATGCAGAGGACACATGTCCCAACAAGTCATCATTACATCACAGCGGAAGCATCCAAAGTGTCTGAGTACAGACAAGATCCAAATAGGCGTAAGAGGCCGGGAACGAAAGAACGGAGCCGATCCACGAAGTCTCGGATCCTGCCCGGGTCCGCTATCTACTCGTCAGCAGCCTCGTCATACTCCACGTAGTAGCCACCATGAGGATCCTCGGAAACGTAGTCTGCAGAACACGCAGCCCCAAAGGGGTCAGTACAGACGAGTACTGGCAAGCAAGACGCACAAGATACCAAAGTGTACCCGGCAACACCAAGTACAGATGCTTTGGGTTCAACGGAAGATAGGTGATACAAAGGTGCGGCAACGGGCTGCCCTAACCAACTACAGAGACACGCTACAACATCCGGCTAAAAGAAAGGAATAAGATAGCGCATCGGATCCAACTACCACTAACCTCAAACAAACCCATCCTGGATCTCGCCCCTTATCCAAAGAAGCAATCCGAGGATAACTCACACAGTTGGATTAATGAAGGTTCAAGTTATTGTGTCAATAAGCCTATTACTAGTCAAATTAGTATTAATTAGGTGTAAGTTGTCTAATCCTTGTTAGCCAGCCCTATCACCAAGTCATCCATAACCGCGGACAACACGGCTTCTCGAGAAGATTTAACCCTGCAGGGATGCACCAATTTGGCCGTACACGTAAGAATAACCCGCCAGACGGGGGATCAACCCACCAAGCGATATACTCAACACAACCCAACTCTTCTTCGCATCAAGCCCAAAGAACCCCGTGCAGTTGAACGCACAGCTAATCAAGCCCCACGAAGAAAAGGGGACCCTCATAGAACTCTAAGAACGTGTCTCCCTAAATGCCGACTACAAAAGTTACCACCCTGGCGCCAAGGGTTCGCACCTGCATATGCATGCGGCAAATGGAAAACCCGAACTAAATGAGGCGATTTGGACGAGATGCGAATCGAATCAAAGTTGAGGGGGGCGCCCATACACGCTTCCCACATGCGGTTAGCGCGCTCATCATGGATCTAGAGGACAAGAACTTTTCCTGAGTTCGACACTAGCAGGCCTCAAAACCATACCCGGCCTCCTGCCGGTGCCTTATCATCAAATTAGCATTACCTCAGACATTAACAGGTTGTTGTTTAAACATCGAGCCCCAGAACATAATAAATATGGTAACAGAAATAACGGACATCAGACTCGAGCATAAACAACCCTAAGCATGCTAGTAAGACACAGGCAACAAGCAACAGGGTTATAGGTGTGGAGGATATGCTATATCAGGGTTACAGGATAACAGGTGATAGGATCGGAACACAAGCAACGAATCTTAAGGCTAGCAGAATAGACAACGGAAAGTATCGGTATCCAGTGTGGAAAAGACACAATGGTTCAGGTGAGTGAATACTTGCCTGCAAACTCAGTAGCCTGGTACTGAGCTAACTCCTCTGAAGTAGTGTCGTAAACCTCGTATGTCTCAACGTCGTCGTCTAATCGAGAAGAAGCAAACAAACAACTCAGAGAGACAAACAATCAATAACATGGCATAATGCACAAACATGGGATGATGCATGACAATTTAATTGATGCATCAAAGATAAACTAGTTGACATGGTAACATAATTAAATGGGCCCATATGCAATTTGGGTTGCATATTGAAAGGCCCAAGAATTAAAGTTGAATTAAGTGATGTACAAATAACCCTCATGTGAAAGTTGATTAGAATGATGCTTGGATGATGAAAACAGTAAGAAAACAACAATAGCTTCAATCGAAATGTTGTTTACCAAATTTGGAATATTATTTATTAAGTTATGAAATTTGGCTTCTTAAATGAGTTACACAAACATTTATTGTTTTCACCCATTTTAATTGTTCAAAACAGATAACAAAATTCATATTTGGAAAGAACACAAAATTTAGATGGAATACATATTTCATTTGTTGAAAAAAGGATTTAAAATGAGCAAGTTATTAATTTGACAATTTTAAATGCATTAATTAAGAAACAGTTGTTTTCAGCAATTTAATTTATTTAAAACAGAACACAAAGTTGATATTTGCAAAGTTCATGAAAAAAATGGGATGGAAAACATATTTTATATGTTCAAAAGAATTTAGTTTGACCAAGTTATTAATTTAGCAATTTTAAATGATTTAAACAAGATTTAAATTATTGAACCAATTTTAATTATTCAAAACAGGAAACAAAGTTTATATTTGGAAAGCTTGTTCAATTTTTCATGGAAAACATATTTTACATGTGCCATTTGAATTAAATTTGAATTAGTTATGAATTTGACCAAATTTGAAAGAGTTGTTTGAATTTGAATTTTTGAAACCATTTGAAATGTTCAAAACAGTATACAAATGGTTTTAAAATGTAGAGAATTAAATTTGGTATGGAAAACATATTTTATTTATTAGATTTGGAATTAATATGCAAAAGTTATTTGAACTTGAAAAACAGGGGCTATACTGCAATTTTTAAAAGTCTCAGATTTATTCCAGGGGCTTAGGTGCAGAAATTAGAATTTCAGAAAGGCCCCTGTGATTTTTGTTACCCAGTGCCAATGTGCACTGGGTCACTGCCCGTGGGCCAGCACCCAGCTCTCACCTGCGTGGCCGTGCGTGTGTGTGCTTGCGTGGCCACCACTGTCAATGACAGATGGGCCCTGCTTGCGCGCGTGGCAAAGGGAAGTAAAAAGGGGGGTTTTTATTCGCGCAGCGGGGGTTCGAACTCGCGACGCGGGCGTGCGTGCGCAGCACGTGTGCCACTGCGCTGCTGAATGTTTCGTGACAGAAGAGGGGTTCGTGGGGTTTTGAGGTGGCGCTGGGCTGTTTAACTGAAACTGAAAGTTTCAGTTAACCAAAACTTCACCGGGACGGGGGAGACGCCGGCGACGAGCTCTGCTGCGGCCTAGCATGTGCGCGTGGATGCGTGCAGTGAGCGCGTAGGTGCGAGCTGGCCGCGGATGCAGAGGGGAAGGATGAGGACGACGTGCTCACCGTGGGGGGAGTTGAGGGAGAAGGAGGAGGAAAGCTCGGCGAGGTGGCGGTGACAGACGACGGCGACGAGGCGGTGGTGGCGATCGGGTGCTGCTCGAGCCCTTCCCTGGAAACAAGGAGGAAGACGGAGGCTCGGGGGTCCCGTTCCCGCGTACTGAGAACCCCGACAGCGATCGCAACCTCTACTCCACCCCCGATCAAGCTCCGGCCATGGCGATGTTGCAGAAATTCAGAAAAAGCAGCAGGAGAAGGGAGGGGATCCGAGAGGGAGAAAGAGGAATGGCGGCGGCTGGGAGATGGAGGAGGGAGAGGAGAGCTAGGGCACGGCCCCGGGAGGTAGATATAGGGGAGGAGGTGGCAGGTGAGCTCCTGCAGGTGGGGGAGCTCCCTCCTCTCTCTGTCTCCGTACAGAGGAGGACGAAAGGGACAGGTGGGGAGGCTTGGGCCTCGGGGTTGTGGCGGGCTCAGCCCACTTGGGCTGGCCTGCCCCCCTTCTCTCTCTTTTCTGTTTTCTGTTTTTATTTTTCTGTTTACTTTTTTTTTGTAGGAAAGAAAAGGAGAGAAAAAGAAATAGGATTTTTGGTGCTTGTATTTTAACAATAATTTTTATTGAATTACAAAACAGCAAGATCAAAAGTATGTGTACTTATTTTCAAAATTTTGAAATTGCCAAAAGATTTGAAATTCCTATTTAAAATTCAAATAGGTTTTTGGGGTTGAAAATTTTTGGTGATAATTTTTTTTATAAGTTATTTATTGCAAAAGCCCAGTTGTGCAAACTTTTATTTTCCAAAATTTTGAATTTTGCTGTTGTTTGAATTTTAAATGAATTTGATTGAATTTTTGCAATAATTGAAATATTGAAACTTAAGCAAGGTAATAGTATGAAAAATCAAGTTTATTGGAAACAAATAAATGGTTTGATTTGAAAGTTTTATTTGGAAAGGTTGTAACAGAACAAGTATGAAACATGATGGTTTGAAATTTGATTTGAAATTCAAATTTTAAACACATACCACATGCAATGCTTATGATGACATGATGCAAAACATAAATTAAACAAGGAGCAAGCATTCTAATGGTGTTTTTCATACTTGGGATGTTACAAAACGCCCCCCCCTTGAAGGAATCACGCCCCGAGATTCTTACTGAGAAGAGAAAAGGTCCGGATACTTCTTGCGAAGATCCTCTTCGGTCTCCCACGTTGCCTCTTTATCGGAATGATGAGACAACTGCACTTTTAAGAACTTGGTGCTCTTGTTGCGAGTTTTGCGCTCGGTCTCATCGAGAATGCGAACAGGATGCTCTTCATAAGAGAGGTCTTCTTGCAGATCAATTGAATCATGATCAACTGCACGACCTGGATCTTTGAAGCATTTCTTGAGCTGTGACACGTGAAAGACATCGTGCACCTTGGATAGCTTTTCTGGATTTCAAGACGATTGGCATTTTCTGCACGCCTTGAGAAAATGTTGAAGGGACCAATATATCTTGGTGCAAGCTTTCCTTTGACACCAAAACGATGAGTGCCTCTGAGTGGAGTTACACGGAGATATGCTTTGTCTCCAGCTGGATAGACCATGTCCCTGTGTTTGCTGTCATAGTAGCTTTTCTGACGAGACTGAGCAATCTTGAGATTGTCACGGATGATGCGAACTTTCTCTTCGGCCTCGTTAACAATGTCAGGGCCTAAGATTGAACGTTCACCAGCTCCAGACCAATTGATTGGACTCCTGCATCTGCGGCCATAGAGAGCCTCAAATGGTGCCATGCCTAGGCTTGCCTGGAAGCTGTTGTTGTAGGAGAATTCAGCATATGGAAGACATTCCTCCCATTTCATGCCAAAGGAGAGTCCACATGCTCTGAGCATATCCTCGAGAATATTATTGACTCTTTCGACTTGCCCTTGAGACTGAGGATGGTAGGCTGTGCTAAACAGAAGTTTGGTGCCCAAGGCTTCTTGAAAGCTTTTCCAGAAATGAGAAGTGAAGATGCTTCCACGGCCTGAGCTTATTTCCAAAGGAACACCATGAAGAGGAACAATCCTTGCTGTGTAGAGCTCTGCTAACTGACTAGCTGAGATTGTCTCTTTGACAGGAAAGAAGTGAGTGACTTTAGTGAGTCGATCAATGACAACGAAGATTGCATCGTTGCCCCTCTTGGACTTTGGAAAACCAGTGACGAAGTCCATTTCAATCATGTCTCACTTCCATTCGGGGATTTTCAGAGGTTGGAGAAGATCGGCTGTTTTCTGATGAACTGCCTTAACATGTTGACAAACGTCGCATTCAGAAACGTATTGAGCAATTTCACGTTTCATGCTAGGCCACCAATACAATGTCTTGAGATCCTGGTACATCTTTGTACTTCCAGGGTGTATGGAGATAGGAGTTTCATGAGCCTCCTTGACAATGACATCTTTGAGACTTTGAATTTGAGGAACTGCAATGCGTCCTTTGAAGAACACAGTTCCCTTGTCATCAATTGAGAAGCACTCAAATTTCTCATTGCCTGCCTTGATGTGTTCTACAATCTTCTTGATTTCAGCATCACGAAGTTGTTCAGAACGAATCTTGTCCTCGAGAGTTGGACTGGCTGTCAAGTTTGCAAGATAGCCTTGAGGAACAAGACCAAGGTTGAGCTTCTGGAATTCTTCATGAAGAGGAGGTTGGCTTTCCATGATCATGAGATTATTGCAATACGACTTGCGACTGAGAGCATCGGCCATAACATTAGCCTTGCCTGGAGTGTAAGAAATGGTAAGATCAAAGTCTTTGATCTTTTCAATCCATCTCCTTTGTCTGAGGTTTAGATCTGGTTGAGTGAAGATGTACTTCAGACTCTTATGATCGGAAAAGATTTCCGTGCGATTACCCAACAAGTATTGTCTCCATTTCTTGAGGGCAAACACAACTGCTGCAAGTTCAAGGTCATGAGTGGGATAATTTAGCTCGTGTGTGTTCAACTGTCGTGAAGCATAAGCCACAACTTGACGTTCTTGCATAATAACTGCACCTAGACCTTGGAGAGAAGCATCACAGAATATTTGGAAAGGTTTGGAAGGATCTGGGCCAACCAGAACTGGTGTAGAAGTGAGTTTAGTCTTCAGGAGATTGAAACTTTCATCACATTGTGGAGACCAAACAAACTTCTTGTCCTTCTTTGTGAGGTCAGTGAGAGGTTTGGCAATCTTGGAGAAGTTTGGGACGAAACGACGGCAATAGCTAGCCAAGCCAAGAAAACTTCTTACTTGCTTCACCGTCTTTGGAGGTTTCCAATCAACAATTGCTTTAACCTTTTCTGGATCAATGGCTATGCCCTTGGCAGAGATGACATGACCAAGGTACGCAACTTCTGAAATCCAGAACTCACATTTGGAGAACTTGGCATAAAGACGATTTTCACGAAGCTTCATGAGAGTGAGACAAAGATGATCTTCATGCTCTTCCTCGGATTTGGAGTAGACAAGAATATCATCAAGATATACCACAACGAACTTGTCGAGGTATTCATGGAAGACAGAATTCATGAGTCGAGAGAAGGTCGCCGGTGCATTGGTGAGACCAAAGGACATGACGGTGAATTCATATAGACCGTAGCGAGTGGTGAAAGCTGTCTTTGGAATATCCTCTTTTCTGATCTTTATTTGATGGTAACCCATTCTCAAGTCCAACTTGGAGAATATTGAGGCTCCAGCAAGTTGATCAAAAAGATCATCGATGCGAGGAATTGGATACTTATTTTTTATGGTCTTCTCGTTAAGAGGACGATAGTCAACAACGAGTCTCTTTGTTTGATCCTTCTTCGCAACGAACAGAGTTGGGCATCCCCAAGCCGAGGAACTAGGTTGAATGTACCATTTTTCCATGTACATATCAATTTGTTCCTTCAACAACTTCAGCTCGGGAGTTCCTATCTTGTAGGGATGCTTAGAGATTGGAGCACTACCTGGTTCAAGTTCGATCACGAACTCAACAGCTCTGTCCGGAGGCATTCCTGGCAACTCTTCTGGAAAGACGTCAGGGAAGTCGCAAACCACCGGCACATTTTCAAGTGAAGGTAGAGGTTTTGCATTGAGGGTGCATAGCTGAATGGGACTTGATTCATGTGGAGAATAGATTATCTGGGCAGAAGGGTGGGACAAAGTTATTGACTTTTGAGCACAGTCAATTCTTGCTTTATTGGCCTTCAGCCAATCCATACCAAGAATGACATCAATGTCAGAATTTCCCAGTAACATGAGAGAAGCAAGGAACATGCGACCTTCAATTAGGATTTGATTGTCCTTACTTATCTTGGAAGTCAACATTTGAGATCCCGGGGAGTGAACAGTGATCTGATTGCTTAGTGGAACCACAACTAGGTTGTTTGTTGTGGCAAAGATCTTTGACACAAAAGAATGTGATGCTCTGGTATCAAACAACACTTTAGCTGGAAAAGAGTTTACGGGAAATGTACCGAGAACGACGTCAGGAGCTTCCTCAGCTTTGTCGATCTTGACATGATTCACCCTTGCGGTCCTCCCGACAGGCCTGTTGTTGGAGTTGAAGGCCTTAGGCGGGGGAGCGCGCACCTGTCAGACCCCGGACCCAGAGATATACATACTGTTATGTGCTCCTAGCCATGGACTCACAAGGGCTTCAGGGTTACCAGCCCCGGCCTCAACAAACAACGGCAGGCAGACCGGATTCATCGGCACGTAGTCTGGATCCCCGGTCTACTACTCCTTGTATCCATGCTAGTCATAACCAACTATGCATACCCAAGCGTCCACGAGTCGGATGAAACTGAAGGAACGGGACCAAAGTTATACAGAGATGCTATGTGTCCATAAAGTGCAACAACAATCGAGGGTTACTGGGGTTACCTCGCCCCAGGCCGATCACATCGACAGGCGGGCTCGGACATGGATCATCGGCTCCACAACCCCTCGACTGCGACAACTATGCAGGCATAGCCAAAACTGTATAACCATGAGCTCGAAACCAACAACCGATCAAAGCAACACTCTAGATATTGAAGTTGTATTAAACTGGTGTTACTAGAGTATAGCTTACAAGCAGAGGTCACATGACCCAACATTACATCAGACAACGGAAGGCAAATTATGTTGCTAATCAACAAGAACCAAAAATACCTAAGAGGCCGCAACATAAGGCGACGTCCCAGCCCATAGATTCCAGGCTGCTACCTGGGAACCCCAAACTACTCGTCGATGTCCACGTCGAAACACCACCGAACTGAGGAACTCCACCTGAACCAAGTTGAAGCAAACATGAGTACGGGAGGTACTCAACAAGACTTAGTTAACCTATTATATATCTGCTTCTTTTAGAAAGAGTTATGAAGGTTATTTTGCGTAAAGCCATCTTTGTTTTTCAAGTTGAGGAAGGAAGCACGTCTCATGGAGTATTTTGAAAACAGATGAGAAAGCTACTCAACTACTGATATCATCATCTTTTTAACCCACCAAAACATATCAGCACCTTGTGCTTCAAAGATCACCACCTCAAGTTGTTCCGGTAACTCATGCTACAAGGTAACCCCTCTCGGCATCTCCAAGGAGGCATCCTTCATTCGTTATCAGCAAGTTTTAATCATTCCGTTAAAGTTGTCTATGATCACAGAATCCGTCACCAAGTCGTCCTTAACCGCGGACACGGCTTTTCGAAAAGATTTAACACTGCAGGGGTGTACAACTTTAACCACACGTACCAACCAACTCTTAATGCCACTAGATTAGCACTATTCCGGGAAGTGCCGGTAGATGGAGGTTGACCACGACCTTTCCCTTACTTCGCCTATTCCATGAGTCGCTCCGAGTAGAGATGGACCGCCAATAGGGAGTGGCCATCTCCTGCCGGGTCTCTATCGTTGTGCGCAATGCTCGACGGTTACCTACCCGCAGAGCGCCGATACATCGCCACGTCCTAGTTTTGAAAACGTTTTGATATCCCCGCAAATCCAAATGGAAAGCCCGAACTAGGCAACTCATGGAACAAACTAGGCAAGTTGAGACCAAGGGGAATTCAATCCCTCGTGTGGATGCACGCTCAGTCTTGGCTCGAAGACGAGAACTCGCTCCTAGGGGCATGAACGAGACAACCACCACAGACCCTCTGTGGTCTCGTCATCCACACCTTTAAATCATGTTAATCAAATTCTCTTAAACTTACCACTACTTCCTGTCATACTAGATTATTTCGTAACTCTGATTCATCAACCGGATGGAGCAGAGATAACAGGCATGTATGACTAAGCATGGCATATTTGAGGTTCTGGCGATACACACAAACAAATCTTATGTCTGCTAGGAGCATTGAATCATGATATCTGGGTTATGCAAATAAATAGGATAACTCTATCTATTGACTCAAGATACATTGGAATCGAATGCATTTGTACGAGAATGAGAAGTCTTTCGAAATCATATATGGGCAGATAAGAGGTTATGCTGGCCTTGCTTCAAGAAAACCAGATAAAGTCTTCGGGAATAAATGCTTGACTTGTCGGTTAGGATCAAGTATTCGCCATTGGGGTTGCTGGCCTTCACTTCGGAGTCGCGTTCTACGGAGGGGGAACAACATCGAAAAGAAAAACAACAATCAAACATGGCATCGATGCAATGCGCAATATGTATGCATGAGCAAGTTAATGCATTGAAATAAAGCCCTAGACATGTTCGTTGGGTTGCTAGGGTTCGTATGGAAATTGTGCAATTTTACTGAAATTAACCCGAAATAGACCTCGGAGGGGGTTTCGGGTGATTATGAAAGTGAGTACAATTTTAGTTGCTCAAATGGGTTTAAAAACATCATAAACAGGTTGCACTTGACATTTTGAGCATTTTGGCATATAACTTTTAATTTTCTATTTTTATTGAATAAAAACTTATTTTTCTATTTTTAAATGAATTAAACAAATTCAAATAATGATGAAAAATCAACTTTCTCAAACATGGTTTAAAATGATATATTCATATAGAGTACATTTTTCTGATCATTTCTATACCTTACTTTTATTTTTCTGAATTATAAAACAACAGTTATTAAATTATTAAAATTGACCATTTTCTGGAATTATATAAACAGAGGGATATGACATCATGGTGACGCGATGATGACGTCACCGCTACCGGATCTTCACAATTGAACTCGGATTCGACGAATTCGTGTGCAATTCGAAAATCAAACCGCACAGAAAGAAAGAGGAGGTCAAGGGGAGTTGAGGGGTGGCGCCGATTGACCATATGGTCGCCGGGGAGCTCGCCGGCGACGAGGAACCGCGGCGGCGGCCACGGATGTTCGACGAGCGGGAGGTACAGAGGGTTAGGGAGAGAGCGGAGGGCGCCAGGGAGCTCACCATGACGTGGTGGAGATAGTGGGGAGGTCGGGGGCGAGTGGAGGCCGGAGGCGGCCGGAAACGTCCTCGACGGCCGGCGGCCATGGAGGGAAACGGCGGCCCGATTCCCGCTTCAGAGGCCATCCCAGGAAACGGTACTCGACGGGGAGATGCAAGGTGGCATGGCGGACCTCGTGGGATGCTCCAATGGTGGCGGGGATGCTCGGTTCGGCGGCGCCATGGAGGCCGGCCCTAACTAGGGTTCCGGTTGGGGAGTTACAGAGAGGGAGGGATAGGGTGAGGCGAGTCAGGGAGAGAGGACCAGCACGGCATCGGCCTGGAGGCAACCCTCTTCCGCGGCAAACACCCAGGCAGGAGGTGGCATCGGGGGAGGTGGACACGCAGCTGCCTCCCTGTCCAGAGGTAGAAGACAAAGGGGATTTTCCCCATAACCCCCTGGATGGTGGGGAAAATCACAAGGAAGCCCCCTGAAACTTTTAAAACAGCACCTAAACAGAAGTTTTAAAGGTCCTTTTTGTAGATATAAAATTTGCCAAAAATACATTTTGGAAAGCTTATGAAATTTCCAACCTAACCATATTTTTGTTTGGCGAAAAAGAATTACTTTTCAGTACAAAATTTTGGAACCCAATTTAAGTACTATATGTGGGATTTTTCTCAAACCATTCGCATTCACAATTTAAATTGTTTCAAACATGTTTTAATTTTTTTGATTCATGCATGTATGAGATGAACACAACACCACACACCCTAGTTAGCAAAATTGGGGATGTTACAAATCTACCCCCCTTACAAGAATCTCGTCCCGAGATTCCCGAAGGAGAAGAAAGAAGGAACACCGGTTTTGCACGATCTTCTCGAACCTTATGGTTCCCTTCTCGAAGAGGTGGATCCTTAGCATCTTGAAGTACTGAACGGATACACCTTTGGTAAGAGGGAAACTCTTAGGAAGTGATCTTCACGAAGATCGAATATCTCATGGACAGCTCATAACAGGAATGTTCGTAAAGAACTGTTGAGTTATCATGCATGAAACACATCAAGGTAACGGAGTGAGTAGAGGATGGTTTCAAGTTTGCGGACGATTGGTCTTGAAAGGATACCATGAATATGAGCTTTGCACAAGACTTTGAATTCTTTTGGAAAAAGAAAGGTTGGACAACTTAGGGCACCGAGGTTTCTTCAAACAGAAAACCAAGATGGAGAGGATTGTCTTGGATACCAAAACGTAATATCCACAGACGAGGAAAAACACGAGGAAACACTGTAATCCGTGCGTCAGAGAAATTTTTGATACAGAATCATGTTCACTCTTCGGAGTGGACAAGGGAGATAATGGGGCTTTCAACCATTCCATAACAGCTTTCTTGAAATCTTTGTCAAAGATCATGAGGTTACTTCACAACAGAAGATGAGTAACCAAAGGATGTTGGAACACCGTAATGAAGGAGGTATTCTTGGTCACACCATAAGAATGGATAACCAACGAGGATTGAAACACCAGAAGGAATAGGGAATCTCTTTCCTATTTTGGGTTGGACGGAGCAATACATCTACCACATAGTTTAAGATCCCACGGTTGAAGTGACTGACAAATTCACACAATGTGTGAGATGAACAGAAATTCAAGTATAAACAACTTGAAAAGGGAACTGATCAATAGCGGTTACAAAACACCAAGAGATGTTCTCACGATGAACTTGTTTCCACTAGAACAAAGGTTCGGAGGGTGGATAGAGAGACATTGGACAAATCAACTTCCAAGTTCTCCTTGATGTTTTAGATACCGACAGCAGGCTCACGACAAGCCTTCTATAGATCATCAAGTGAAAGTAAAACTACGGTTTGGAAGAACGGTGTAAAAAACTTGTTAGAATAAGCTACACAAGAATTCTCACGGAGAGTGGTTGTTCTTACGGTTTCAATGAGATATGACGTTAGGCCTTCCGGCTAATTGTGTCAACCACAACATCAACCATGCCGGATTTTCAAATGGACCTAACTCAATACTCCTGAGGGAACACCAACCATCGTTGCTGCTTGAGATTCAGCTCTGGTTAGTGAGAGGACGATTCAGAATCAGCACATCTGATCATAGAGGTTACACCGGTTACCAACGAGATACACTTGTTGGATGCTCAAGATATGGACTATGATGACACACTCAAAAGGATAAGTGAGATTGTAGAACTCATGTATTAGCAACTTGCGAAAGACGGTTGCACCTACATGGTCTACTTATGGAGGAGCACATCAGAGTCCTTGTTGGAAAGATGATAACAAAGATAACGAAGTTCTTAAACTTCTTCTCTTTCAAGGACGATCAGTCGGTGGCTTAGTGTGGATGCAACTTCTTCAAATGAATGGAGGTACCAACCTACCATCTCAAGAATACGCCACACATGCATGACCAACTTGGGATTATTCCCAAAGGAACAAGGAACTATACTCGGGCCCATGGCGACAACTTTCACCATAAGCACATGAACCGGAGTAGGTTACTTCGAACATCCAGAACACAAACTTCGTGACGCCACAAATTTGGTTCTTGAAGGTTTCCAACATTAGTGCCCAGTGTTCAACATGAACCTCTTGCAATTCGGAGATATAAGAATGTCGTTGATGGGCTCAACAACACACTTATCAAAACACCCCAAGAAGAGGGATTTAGATGATACATGAACAGGGAAAAATATTGGTCTGCCAAAGGACATAAAGGTGTACCTAGGAAAAATACCATGAGTGGGAACACCATCAAGGTGGACCTTGGATCTGGACTTGATCTGACGATAGCCCAAATCAAATCAAGGTAGAATGACAGCATGTCCATTAAAGAGATACTATCATGCTTCAACACGAGGAGAACTAGATATCCCTTATCAAAGGAACAAGTTGGCGGAGCTTTTGCCTTTGAACTCTCCAAGTTATTGTTTAAGCTGAACCTACTAGTCCAGGGTGTCCAGCGGAGTTCTTGGAGAAAGGAGTAGTTCAAACTACTCCTGGTTTAGACATCACGGTCAGGTAAAACCTGGTGATACTTCTAGAAAGACAACCAGAATATCACAACCTACCGTTAGGTCTAGGAATTTGAAAGGAGGCTTGCTTTCCAAAGCAGCTGATATGAACATGAGAGCTTGGCATGAACCTAACTCTCTGACCGAGGATATGCACCGGAATGGACGGTTTTGGTAACGCAGTCAACTTCAAAAAGAGGCTGGGTGACCAGTAGTGCTAAGAAGGATACATATGTTTCTTAGACTTTTCAAGGCAATAAGAATTGCTGGGAACATCTGATACACACATCAATGCACTGACCCATCATAATCAAGCATTCAAACTTGGAGGAAGGGGGAGTGAATACGGTAAGAGCATCACTTCATCAATAAGGCCATGAAACTTAACACAACCTCTTGATATATAAGAGTGTGATACTCGAAGGTGGAACAAAACAGAAGATAATGAAACTTCTTTAATCTGTGGATTACAAAACTTTGACCTGGTCCTGGAGATGAACGAGGTGCTGGAGTTTGTTTCTCCTGACATTCCAAGGTGGAATGTTTTGACGGAAAACAAGAGCAAATGTATTGGAGGAATCCAACACACATATGCAACTTGGTTTCAAAGCAACAGATGGATATTTGAGTGCAACTGGAAGGTAGGAACATGCTCCGGAGAATCCAGAGATCATGTGGAATGCACAGGGTGATACTCATTTGTAAAACCCATGCAAAAGAGTTGGTATAACTGAA
Organism: Alopecurus myosuroides; assembly: GCA_028641055.1. Classification (NCBI taxonomy): domain Eukaryota; kingdom Viridiplantae; phylum Streptophyta; class Magnoliopsida; order Poales; family Poaceae; genus Alopecurus; species Alopecurus myosuroides. Next base: position 229,100,324 of record CM054060.1, on the reverse strand, counting down.
ATAAGAACGAAGATGTGGAATTCAGGATGATCACTCTTGTTGTGATCCCTTCTTGATTACAAGGGAAAACCTACGGCTATTAGAGTTGAAACTACCTAGCCATCCTGAGGTAGAAGATATTCCTCAGGATCCAAAGAAACAGAACTTGGGTTGAAGGTCAGCATCCTGTACTGATAGAGTGAGCATCACATGGTTATAAAACCACACGATTCAACCCACCACCATTCAGCACATTCCGGGACCTTCGATTCAAGTCCAAGGATTAAAAACCAAAAGAAAGGAGTAACTACTCCCTTAGTGTCTTAAAGGACACTATGAATAGCAATCACGAAGTATCTTTCAAAAGACAACATAACTCCGGAAGAGTTTGAGCAGAAGATAACGGATACATTCGAGATAGAAAGCAGATCTCGAGGTTCAGGATTTTGAGACTTTAGAACAGGAGTATGTGGAATCCACACAACTCTGAGAGATTAGAATGGAAAGGAAATCTCCCAGTTTGAATTGAGGGATAACGGAACATGGAACTCACACGACTCTAGAAACTAAACACTAAGTCAACTTGGGTAAAAGACATCCTTGCCAGAGAAGGCACCTAGGTTTTGAATGACTAGAAGGGATAGCAAAACCTTTTCAAATCAAAACAGGTAAGGTGACCTAGAGTTAGAGCGATATCAGATAAGGAGTAAAAAGAATCCTAAGAAGGTTTTTCACAACCCATTTGAGGTTTCAAAGTAGTTTTCACAATCACTAGACTCGACATCGACCAAGCAGTAAGGTTTTCCTACAGGCAGTCCTGCTCTGATACCAACTTTTGTCAGACCCCGGACCCAGAGATATACATACTGTTATGTGCTCCTAGCCATGGACTCACAAGGGCTTCAGGGTTACCAGCCCCGGCCGCAACAAACAACGGCAGGCAGACCGGATTCATCGGCACGTAGTCCGGATCCCCGGTCTACTACTCCTTGTATCCATGCTAGTCATAACCAACTATGCATACCCAAGCGTCCACGAGTCGGATGAAACTGAAGAAACGGGACCAAAGTTATACAGAGATGCTATGTGTCCAGAAAGTGCAACAACAATCTAGGGTTACTGGGGTTACCTCGCCCCAGGCCGATCACATCGACAGGCGGGCTCGGACATGGATCATCGGCTCCACAACCCCTCGACTGCGACAACTATGCAGGCATAGCCAAAACTGTATAACCATGAGCTCGAAACCAACAACCGATCAAAGCAACACTCTAGATATTGAAGTTGTATTAAACTGGTGTTACTAGAGTATAGCTTACAAGCAGAGGTCACATGACCCAACATTACATCAGACAACGGAAGGCAAATTATGTTGCTAATCAACAAGAACCAAAAATACCTAAGAGGCCGCAACATAAGGCGACGTCCCAGCCCATAGATTCCAGGCTGCTACCTGGGAACCCCAAACTACTCGTCGATGTCCACGTCGAAACACCACCGAACTGAGGAACTCCACCTGAACCAAGTTGAAGCAAACATGAGTACGGGAGGTACTCAACAAGACTTAGTTAACCTATTATATATCTGCTTCTTTTAGAAAGAGTTATGAAGGTTATTTTGCGTAAAGCCATCTTTGTTTTTCAAGTTGAGGAAGGAAGCACGTCTCATGGAGTATTTTGAAAACAGATGAGAAAGCTACTCAACTACTGATATCATCATCTTTTTAACCCACCAAAACATATCAGCACCTTGTGCTTCAAAGATCACCACCTCAAGTTGTTCCGGTAACTCATGCTACAAGGTAACCCCTCTCGGCATCTCCGAGGAGGCATCCTTCATTCGTTATCAGCAAGTTTTAATCATTCCGTTAAAGTTGTCTATGATCACAGAATCCGTCACCAAGTCGTCCTTAACCGCGGACACGGCTTTTCGAAAAGATTTAACCCTGCAGGGGTGTACAAATTTAACCACACGTACCAACCAACTCTTAATGCCACTAGATTAACACTATTCCGTGAAGTGCCGGCAGATGGAGGTTGACCACGACCTTTCCCTTACTTCGCCTATTCCATGAGTCGCTCCGAGTAGAGATGGACCGCCAATAGGGAGTGGCCATCTCCTGCCGGGTCTCTATCGTTGTGCGCAATGCTCGACGGTTACCTACCCGCAGAGCGCCGATACATCGCCACGTCCTAGTTTTGAAAACTTTTTGATATCCCCGCAAATCCAAATGGAAAGCCCGAACTAGGCAACTCATGGAACAAACTAGGTAAGTTGAGACCAAGGGGAATTCAATCCCTCGTGTGGATGCACGCTCGGTCTTGGCTCGAAGACGAGAACTTGCTCCTAGGGGCATGAACGAGACAACCACCACAGACCCTCTGTGGTCTCGTCATCCACACCTTTAAATCATGTTAATCAAATTCTCTTAAACTTACCACTACTTCCTGTCATACTAGATTATTTCGTAACTCTGATTCATCAACTGGATGGAGCAGAGATAACAGGCATGTATGACTAAGCATGGCATATTTGAGGTTCTGGCGATACACACAAACAAATCTTATGTCTGCTAGGAGCATTGAATCATGATATCTGGGTTATGCAAATAAATAGGATAACTCTATCTATTGACTCAGGATACATTGGAATCGAATGCATTTGTACGAGAATGAGAAGTCTTTCGAAATCATATATGGGCAGATAAGAGGTTATGCTTTCCTTGCTTCAAGAAAACCAGATAAAGTCTTCGGGAATAAATGGTTGACTTGTCGGTTAGGATCAAGTATTCGCCATTGGGGTTGCTGGCCTTCACTTCGGAGTCGCGTTCTACGGAGGGGGAACAACATCGAAAAGAAAAACAACAATCAAACATGGCATCGATGCAATGCGCAATATGTATGCATGAGCAAGTTAATGAATTGAAATAAAGCCCTAGACATGTTCGTTGGGTTGCTAGGGTTCGTATGGAAATTGTGCAATTTTACTGAAATTAACCCGAAATAGACCCCGGAGGGGGTTTCGGGCGATTATGAAAGTGAGTACAATTTTATTTGCTCAAATGGGTTTAAAAACATCATAAACAGGTTGCACTTGACATTTTGAGCATTTTGGCATATAACTTTTAATTTTCTATTTTTATTGAATAAAAACTTATTTTTCTATTTTTAAATGAATTAAACAAATTCAAATAATGATGAAAAATCAACTTTCTCAAACATGGTTTAAAATGATATATTCATATAGAGTACATTTTTCTGATCATTTCTATACCTTACTTTTATTTTTCTGAATTATAAAACAACAGTTATTAAATTATTAAAATTGACCATTTTCTGGAATTATATAAACAGAGGGATATGACATCATGGTGACGCGATGATGACGTCACCGCTACTGGATCTTCACAATTGAACTCGGATTCGACGAATTCGTGTGCAATTCGAAAATCAAACCGCACAGAAAGAAAGAGGAGGTCAAGGGGAGTTGAGGGGTGGCGCCGATTGACCATATGGTCGCCGGGGAGCTCGCGGGCGACGAGGAACCGCGGCGGCGGCCACGGATGTTCGACGAGCGGGAGGTACAGAGGGTTAGGGAGAGAGCGGAGGGCGCCAGGGAGCTCACCATGACGTGGTGGAGATAGTGGGGAGGTCGGGGGCGAGTGGAGGCCGGAGGCGGCCGGAAACGTCCTCGACGGCCGGCGGCCATGGAGGGAAACGACGGCCCGATTCCCGCTTCAGAGGCCATCCCAGGAAACGGTACTCGACGGGGAGATGCAAGGTGGAATGGCGGACCTCGTGGGATGCTCCAATGCTGGCGGGGATGCTCGGTTCGGCGGCGCCATGGAGGCCGGCCCTAACTAGGGTTCCGGTTGGGGAGTTACAGAGAGGGAGGGATAGGGTGAGGCGAGTGAGGGAGAGAGGACCAGCACGGCATCGACCTGGAGGCAACCCTCTTCCGCGGCAAACACCCAGGCAGGAGGTGGCATCGGGGGAGGTGGACACGCAGCTGCCTCCCTGTCCAGAGGTAGAAGACAAAGGGGATTTTCCCCATAACCCCCTGGCTGGTGGGGAAAATCACAAGGAAGCCCCCTGAAACTTTTAAAACAACACCTAAACAGAAGTTTTAAAGGTCCTTTTTGTAGATATAAAATTTGCCAAAAATACATTTTGGAAAGCTTATGAAATTTCCAACCTAACCATATTTTTGTTTGGCGAAAAAGAATTACTTTTCAGTACAAAATTTTGGAACCCAATTTAAGTACTATATGTGGGATTTTTCTCAAACCATTCGCATTCACAATTTAAATTGTTTCAAACATGTTTTAATTTTTTTGATTCATGCATGTATGAGATGAACACAACACCACACACCCTAGTTAGCAAAATTGGGGATGTTACACACCATTGCCTGGTTTGTGTTAGGACGAGGTGGTGGTGGAGGTAGATGCCTCTGCGTGCACTTGTCGGCGTAGTGCCCCGTCTGCTTGCACTTGTAGCATGTGACGACACGAGGAGGCCCTGGCCTTGGCTGCCCCATCGAAGCCCTTTGATCATGCATCTGAGCAGGGTTGGGTGAGCGGGAAGCTAAGCCTGGAGAAGTTTGGGCGTATGGAGCCCGAGTGACAGCACCATTTGGTACCCAGATGCGGCGCTTCTGCGGAGGGGTGGTCATGTTGGAGGAGGAACCCCCCTCACGCGAGTGCTTGCGAGACTCCTCGAACGCCTTGCGCGCATTTTCTTCATTGACGCGGTGTTAACGAGATCCTCGAAGCTGTTGGCCTTGACATTAGTGAGGGCATACTTGAGTTCCGGGTTAAAACCTCTGCGGAACCTTGCCATCCTCTTAGCTTCAGTGGACACCTCATCTCCAGCGTATCGAGCGAGGCGATTGAACTCACTCTGATACCCGATGACGTCCAACTTGCCCTACTTGAGAGAGCAAAACTCTTCACGCATTCTTTCCATGAGACCATCTGGAATGTGGTGCTTCAGGAAGGCTTCCTTGAAACAATCCCACGTGACTGGCATGCCAGTTCTCATGGCCTGGAAGTTTTCCCACCAAGTAGCTGCCTGACCCTTCAGCAGATAGAAGGCATACTTGACCTTGTCTTCTTCAGCTACGTGTGCAATCTCCGGAGCCTTGGCTATCTCACGGATCCAGTCATCAGCGTCCAGAGGCTCGCGTGTGGCCACGAAAGCTCTTGGGCCCAGACTGAGAAACTCCTTGATGCTCACACGTGGAGTTGTCTGGTTGATGTGCTGATTAGCCTGAAACTGGGCCATCTGCGTCATGACTTGGGTCATCTGAGTTAACAGCTCCACGATTGGTGGTGGCTCAGGCGTGTTGTTCCTTGTTGGCGACATCCTGAATGGAAATGCATTTTAGCACACCAATAGAAAAGGATAGATGTCACGAGCCCGGACCCAGAGATGTACATACTGTTATGTGCTCCTAGACATGGACCCACAAGGGCTTCAGGGTTACCAGCCCCGGCCGCAACAAACAACGGCAGGCAGACTGGATTCATCGGCACGTAGTCCGGATCCCCAGTCTACTACTCCTTGTATCCATGCTAGTCATAACCAACTATGCATATCAAAGCGTCCACGAATCGAATGAAACTGAAGGAAACGGGACCAAAGCTATACAGAGATGCTATGTGTCCAGAAAGTGCAACAACAATCGAGGGTTACTGGGGTTACCTCGCCCCAGGACGATCACATCGACAGGCGGGCTCGGACATGGATCATCGGCTCCACAACCCCTCGACTGCGACAACTATGCAGGCATAGCCAAAACTGTATAACAATGAGCTCGAAACCAACAACCGATCAAAGCAACACTCTAGACATTGAAACTTTATTAAACAGGTGTTACTAGAGTATAGCTTACAAGAAGAGGTCACACGACCCAACATTACATCAGACAACGGAAGGCAAATTATGTTGCTAATCAACAAGAACCAAAGAGGCCTAAGAGGCCGCAACATAAGGCGACGTCCCAGCCCATAGATTCCAGTCTGCTACCTGGGAACCCCAAACTACTCGTCGATGTCCATGTTGAACCACCACTGAAGTGACGAACTCCACCTGAACCAAATTAAGCAAACCTGAGTACGGGAGGTACTCAACAAGACTTAATTAATCTATTATATATCTGCTATCTTCAAAAAGGGTTTTATGAAGGCTGTTTTGCGTAAAGCAATCTTTGTTTTGAAATCGAGGAAGAATAGCACGTCTCATAGAATGTTTTCAAAACAGATGAGAAAACTAGTCATCTACTGTAATCATCATCTTTTCATCCACCAACATCATTTTCCAGCACCTCACATGCTACAAGGATCACCCCTCCCGGCATCTCCGGGGAGGCACCCTTCATTCATTGCCAACATCTTTTACGCCACTTTCAAGTTATCTATGACCTCGTGACTTTCACCAAGTCGTCCATAACCGTGGACACGGCTTTCCGAAAGATTTATCCCTGCAGGGTGGTACACTTTACCCACACGTACCCTCCGACTCTTAGCGCCACATGTACGCTCTTCCATGGAGCGCGGCAGAGGGTGGCTGGCTCCGACCTTTACCTTGCTCGACCCTATCCATGAGTCAACCCAAACAGGGACACCCCGTCAACAGGGAGTTGGCCACCTCCTGACGGCACCTGTTCTGTGAGTCGGGAACAAGATCCGTGTACGTCCATCACTTGTCCCGGTCACGCCCTAGTTTTTCTCCAAATCGTTTTCGGACTCACACGCAGATGGAAATAACAAACTATGTGACTCATGGATGTGGCCAAACAAGTTAGTTAGTCGAGCGAGGTTCATTGGCTCGCACGTGTGGTTGCACGCTCAGTCTTGGTTTCTGCGGCGAGACCTTACTCCTAGGGTTGGCAAGTACAGGACAAAGAACCACTTCCCAAGTGGCCTCCCGTCCTCGCCTTAGTCAGGTTAACCACACAACTCTCATCTCACCACGTCATCATGTCATACTAGGTTATCGAACCTCTGATTCATCAACCGGATGGAGTAGAGGTAAACAAACATGTATGACTAAGCAAAGCAGATATGAGGCTCTGGCGATGCGCACAAGCAATTCTATGGCGGCTAGGAGCAGTGGATCAGGATATTGAGGCAATGCAACATATAGGTGAACTATGTCTACTAGCATCAAATACTTTGGAATCGAATGCAAAGTACGAGATCAAATGTTGTTGGAAAACGTATATGAGCAGATAAGAGGTTATGCTTGCCTTGGTTATAAGAAAACCAGATGAGAATCTTCTAGAATAAGTGCTTGACTTGTCGGTTAGGATCAAGTCTTCACCATTGGACTGCTGGCCTTCTCTTCGGAGTCACGTTCTACCGAGGAGGAAACAACACCAAAAGAGAAAAACAACAATCAATCATGGCATCGATGCAATGCGCAATATATATGCATGAGCAGGTTAATGCACTGAGATAAAGCCCTAAACATGTTCGATGGTTTTCTAGGGTTCGCATGTTAGTTATGCATTTTTTTACTGAAATTAGTCCGAAATAGGCCCCGGAGGGGTACTTCGGGAAATTCTGGAAGTGAGTACAATTTTAGTTGTCCAAATGGGTTTGAAAACATCATAACTAGATTCCATTTATCATTTTGAGCAATTTGGTATATAACTTTTAATTTTCTAATTTTAGTGAATAAAAACTTATTTTTCTATTTTTAAATGATTAAACAACATTAAATAAAGCCATAAAATGAAGTGTGTCAAACATGGATGAAAGTGACATTTTTGGAAAGAGTACATTTTCCTGATCACTCCTATATTTTTATTTTATTTTTCTGAATTATATTTTGGGAGATATTGATTTTACAATTTTGAACCATTTTCTGAAATTTTCCTGGAATATTAAACAGAGGGTTTATGACGTCATCATGACGCAGGGATGACCTCACTCTTCTCTGTTCCTCACAGATCAATTCAAATTCGATGAAATGGGTTCAAATTGGAAGAAACGAATCATACTACGAGGAAGAGAAGATCAAGGGGGTTTGAGGGGTACCAACCGGTGACCATTTGGTCGCCGGAGTGGCCGGCGGCGAGCAAGAACGGCGGCGGCCGGCGGTGGCTCACGGCGAGATGGAGAAACAGAGGGGGAGGAAGAGATTGGAGGCGACAGGGATGCTCACCGTGCCGCTAGGAAGCTCGTGGAGGCATCAGTGGAAGGAGGGAGGGCCGGAGTCGCCGGCGACGAGCTCGGGAACCGGCGGCCATGGCGGACGGCATCGACGGAATTCGTCATTCTCCGGCCTTCTCGGCGGCTGTACAGGGTAGAGGACGAAGAGGGGACCACGTCGGGGCTGTAGGCATCCTCAACGGGGTCTCCCGTGACCGGAGTTGGCGACACCATGCCGGGGATGGTACGGCTAGGGTTTGCTCGTCGGGGGAGGTTACAGAGAGCGAGAGGGAGGAGAGGAAGGGAACTCGAGGGAGATGGGGGGATCGCCGGGTCCTTATCCCCCCTCACGGTAAGCAGCGACGACGAGGATCCCCTCACGGGATTCGACGGCAGGAGCAGCTCCACAGAGCTGCTTGTGACTGGAGGTAGAAGACAAAGGGTGGTTTTTGGAAACTCCCTGAAGTTCACAAATTTTTCAAACAGGTCCCTGTTCTTTAACAAAACAGTACTAAAAACATATGTTTCAAGGGCCTTTTTGGAAGAATAAAATTTGGCAGAAATAGTTTTTGAAAAGCTCATGAAATTTCCAACAAAACCATAACTTGGGTTGGTGCATTTGAATTATTTTTCAATACAAAATTTTGGAACCCAAATTAAGTACTTCTTGTGGGATTTTCTGAAACCATTTAATTTCATAGTTTAAATTGGTTCAAACATGATTTAAATTTTTGTTTGATGCATGTATGAGATGAACACACACCACACACCCTAATGTAGCAAACTTTGGGATGTTACAAATCTACCCCCCTTACAAGAATCTCGTCCCGAGATTCCCGAAGGAGAAGAAAGAAGGAACACCGGTTTGAACAAACTTCTCGAACCTTACGGTTCTTTCTCGAAGAGGTTGATCCGTAGCACTTGCGAAGATCTCCAGCGGCTACACCTTAGATGAGAGGGAAAACTCTTAAGATTTGATCTTCACGAAGATCGAGTATCCCATGGGTAACTCATGACATGATGTTCATAAATAACTTTTGAGTTAACACACATGAAACACATCAAGATAACGGAGGGAATATAAAATGGTTTCAAGTGTTCGGACGATTGGTCTTGAAAGGATTTAGAATATGAGGTTTGCACCAGACTTTAAATCCCTTTGGAAAAGAAAGGTTGGACAACTTGTGACATCGAGGTTTCCGCAGAACAGAAAACCAAGATGGAAAGGATTGTCTTGGATACCAAAACATAATATCCGCAGACGAGGAAAAACACGAGAAAACACTGTAATCGTGAGTCGGAGAAGATTTTGATACAGGATCATGCTCACTCTTCGGAGTGGACACGAAAGATGAAGGAACTTTCATTCCGTCAAAACTTTGTCGAAAACTTTGACAAGGATCGGGATTTTACCTCACGACAGAAGATGAGTAACCACGGGATGTTGGAACACCGTAATGAAGGAGGAATTCTTGGTCACACCATAAGGATGGGTAACCAACGAGGGTTGAAACACCAGAAGGAATAGGGAATCTGTTTCCTATGGTGAACTTGAAGTAGCAATACGTTTACCACATGGTCAAATCCCATGGCTGATGTGACTGACAAATTCACACAATGTGTGAGATGAACAGAATTTCAAGTACAAACAACTTGAGGAAGGAAACTGAACAAAGGTGGTTACAAAGCACCAAGTGATGTTATCCTGATGAACTTGTTTCCACTGAAACGAAGGTTTGGAGGATCAACGAAGAGACATCGGAAGAATCAACTTCCAGGTTCTGCTGGATGTTCTAGATACCGACAGCAGGCTCACGACAAGCCTTCTATAGGTCATCAAATCAAGGGAAAACTCCTGTTTGGAAGAACGGGGAGGAAACTTGTTAGAATAAGCCAGACAGGAATTCTCACGGAGAGTGGTTGTTCTTACAGATTCAAAAAGATATGACATTAGGCCTTACGGCTAATTGTGTCAACCACAACATCAACCATGTCGTATTTTCAAATGGACCTAGTTCAACACCCTTAAGGGAACACCAACCATCGTTGCTGCTCGAGATTCAGCTCTGGTTAGTGGGTTGATAACTGACACTCAGTATGTTTGATCAAAGAGATTGCAACGGTTACCAACGAGATACATATGTTGGATTCTCAAGATATGGACTACGATGCCACGCTCAAGGAGATGAGCAAGATTGCAGAACTCATGTATTAGCAACTTGCGAAAGAAGGTTGCACCTACATGACCTACTTGCAATGAAACACCTCGGAGTCCTTGTTGGGAAGACGATTATGAAGATAACGAAGTTCATAGACTTCCTCTCTTTCACGGATAGTCATTCAGTGGCTTGGTGTGGATGCAGACTTAATCAAGGAGTGGAGGTAACAACCTTCCATCTCAAGAGTAGACCACACATACTTGACCGACTTGGGATTATTCCCGAGGGAGACAAGAAAACTTTACTCGGATCCATGGCGAAAACTTTCACCATAAGCACATGGACCGGGGTAAGCTACTTCGAACATCCAGAACACAACTTCGTGATAACACAAAGTTGGTTCTCGAAAGTTTCCAACATTGTTGCCAATTGTTCAACATGAGCCGCTCACAACTTGGAGAAAATAGGAATGTCATCGATGGGCTCGAAAAAACACTTATCAAAACACTCCAAGAAGAGGGATTCATATGATGTATGATCGAGGCAGAATATTGGTCAGACCAAAGGACATGAAGGTGTACTCGAGCAAAACACCATAAGTGAGAACACCATCAAGATGAGCCTTGAATCTGGACTTGATCTGACGATAGCCCAAACCAAATCAAGGGTGGAAAGATAGCATGTCCATTAAGGGGATACTATCATGCTTCAACACGAGGAAAACTAGATATCCCTTATCAAAGGAACAAGTTAGGATGAGCTTTTGTCTTTCAACTCTCCAAGTTGTTGTTTAAGCTCAACCAACTAGTCCAGGATATCCAGTATTGTTCTCTTGGAGAGAAGAGTAATTCAGATTACCCTTTTCTTAGACATTACGGTCAGGTATAACCTGGTGATACTTCTAGAAAGACAACCAGAATATCACAACCCACCGGTATGTCTTAGAAATCGAAAGGAGACATGCTTTTCAAAGCAACCGATATGGTATGGAGAGCTTTGGCATGAACCTAACTCTCTGACCGAGAACATGCACCAGAATGAACGGATTTGGTAACACAATCAACTTCAAAAAGAGACTGGGTGACCAATAGTGCTAAGAAGGATACAGATGTTTCTTAGATTTTCAAAGCAATAGAAATTGCTAGGAAGATCTCATACATACTTCATAACACACCCAAAGTTCTCGAGCATTCAAGCTTGGACTAAGGGTGAGTGGAAATGTGTAAGAGCATCACTTCATCAATGAGGCCATGAAACTCAACACAACCTCTTGATATAGAAGAGTGTGATACTCGAAGATAGAACAGAATAGAAGCTAATGAAACTTCTTTATTCTGTGGATTACAAAACTTTGACCTGGTTCTAGAAATGAACGAGGTACTGGAGTTTGTTTCTCCTGACATTCCACGATGGAATGTTTTGACGGAAAACAAGATCAAATGCATTGGATCAATCCAACACACATATGCAACTTGGTTTCAAAAGAACGGATGGAGATTTGAGAGCAACTGGAAGATAGGAACATGCTCCAGAAAATCCAGAGGCCATGGGGAGTGCACAGGTGATACTCTTTTGTAAAACCCATGCTAGAAGATCGATATAGCTGACCTAAGAACGAAGATGTGGATTTCATGATGACCATTCTTGTTGTGATCCCTTCTTGTTTACAAGAGAAAACCTACGGCTATTGGAGTTGAAACTACCTAGCCATCCTGAGGTAGAAGATATTCCTCAGGATCCAAAGAAACAGAACTTGGGTTAAAGGTCAGCATCCTGTACTGATGGTGTGAGCATCACATGGTTATGACCACATGATTCAACCCACCACAATTCAGCACATTCCGGGACCTTCGGTTCAAGTCCAAGGATTAGAACACAACGAAAGGAGTAACTACTCTCTTGGTGTCTTAAAGGACACTACGAATAGCAATCCTGGAGTATCTTTCCAAGAAAACAAACTTAGCTCCGGAAGAACTTTGAGCAGAGGATAACAGATACATTCGAGATGAAAAGGAAATCTCGAGGTTCAGGATTTTGAAACTTTGGGAACATGTAAGAATAAGGAATCCACACAACTCTGAGAGATTGGAATGGAAAGGAAATCTCCTAGTTTAAGAGATAACAGAACATGGAACACACACGACTCTAGAGACTCATAACTAGGTCAACTTGGGTAAAAGACGTCCTTGCCAGAGAAGGCACCTAAGTTTTGAATGACTAAAAGAGATAGCAAAACCTTTTCAAATCAAAACAGGTAAGATGACCTAGAATTAGAGCGATACCAGGTAAGGAGTAAAAATAATCCTAAGAAGGTTTTCACAACTCATTTGAGGTTTCAAAGTAGTTTTCACAAACACTAGACTCGACATCGACCAAGCAGTAAGGTTTTCCTATAGGCAGTCCTGCTCTGATACCAAAACTTGTCACGACCCCGGACCCAGAGATGTACATACTGTTATGTGCTCCTAGACATGGACCCACAAGGGCTTCAGGGTTACCAGCCCCGGCCGCAACAAACAACGGCAGGCAGACTGGATTCATCGGCACGTAGTCCGGATCCCCAGTCTACTACTCCTTGTATCCATGCTAGTCATAACCAACTATGCATATCAAAGCGTCCACGAATCGAATGAAACTGAAGGAAACGGGACCAAAGCTATACAGAGATGCTATGTGTCCAGAAAGTGCAACAACAATCGAGGGTTACTGGGGTTACCTCGCCCCAGGCCAATCACATCGACAGGCGGGCTCGGACATGGATCATCGGCTCCACAACCCCTCGACTGCGACAACTATGCAGGCATAGCCAAAACTGTATAACAATGAGCTCGAAACCAACAACCGATCAAAGCAACACTCTAGACATTGAAACTTTATTAAACAGGTGTTACTAGAGTATAGCTTACAAGAAGAGGTCACACGACCCAACATTACATCAGACAACGGAAGGCAAATTATGTTGCTAATCAACAAGAACCAAAGAGGCCTAAGAGGCCGCAACATAAGGCGACGTCCCAGCCCATAGATTCCAGTCTGCTACCTGGGAACCCCAAACTACTCGTCGATGTCCACGTTGAACCACCACTGAAGTGACGAACTCCACCTGAACCAAATTAAGCAAACCTGAGTACGGGAGGTACTCAACAAGACTTAATTAATCTATTATATATCTGCTATCTTCAAAAAGGGTTTTATGAAGGCTGTTTTGCGTAAAGCAATCTTTGTTTTGAAATCGAGGAAGAATAGCACGTCTCATAGAATGTTTTCAAAACAGATGAGAAAACTAGTCATCTACTGTAATCATCATCTTTTCATCCACCAACATCATTTTCCAGCACCTCACATGCTACAAGTATCACCCCTCCCGGCATCTCCGGGGAGGCACCCTTCATTCATTGCCAACATCTTTTACGCCACTTTCAAGTTATCTATGACCTCGTGACTTTCACCAAGTCGTCCATAACCGTGGACACGGCTTTCCGAAAGATTTATCCCTGCAGGGTGGTACACTTTACCCACACGTACCCTCCGACTCTTAGCGCCACATGTACGCTCTTCCATGGAGCGCGGCAGAGGGTGGCTGGCTCCGACCTTTACCTTGCTCGACCCTATCCATGAGTCAACCCAAACAGGGCCACCCCGTCAACAGGGAGTTGGCCACCTCCTGACGGCACCTGTTTTGTGAGTCGGGAACAAGATCCGTGTACGTCCATCACTTGTCCCGGTCACGCCCTAGTTTTTCTCCAAATCGTTTTCGGACTCACACGCAGATGGAAATAACAAACTATGTGACTCATGGATGTGGCCAAACAAGTTAGTTAGTCGAGCGAGGTTCATTGGCTCGCACGTGTGGTTGCACGCTCAGTCTTGGTTTCCGCGGCGAGACCTTACTCCTAGGCTTGGCAAGTACAGGACAAAGAACCACTTCCCAAGCGGCCTCCCGTCCTCGCCTTAGTCAGGTTAACCACACAACTCTCATCTCACCACGTCATCATGTCATACTAGGTTATCAAAGCTCTGATTCATCAACCGGATGGAGCAGAGGTAAACAAACATGTATGACTAAGCAAAGCAGATATGAGGCTCTGGCGATGCGCACAAGCAATTCTATGGCGGCTAGGAGCAGTGGATCAGGATATTGAGGCAATGCAACATATAGGTGAACTATGTCTACTAGCATCAAATACTTTGGAATCGAATGCAAAGTACGAGATCAAATGTTGTTGGAAAACGTATATGAGCAGATAAGAGGTTATGCTTTCCTTGGTTATAAGAAAACCAGATGAGAATCTTCTGGAATAAGTGCTTGACTTGTCGGTTAGGATCAAGTATTCACCATTGGACTGCTGGCCTTCTCTTCGGAGTCACGTTCTACCGAGGGGGAAACAACACCGAAAGAGAAAAACAACAATCAATCATGGCATCGATGCAATGCGCAATATGTATGCATGAGCAGGTTAATGCACTGAGATAAAGCCCAAAACATGTTCGATGGTTTTCTAGGGTTCGCATGTCAGTTATGCATTTTTTTTACTGAAATTAGTCCGAAATAGGCCCCGGAGGGGTACTTCGGGCAATTCTGGAAGTGAGTACAATTTTAGTTGTCCAAATGGGTTTGAAAACATCATAACTAGATTCCATTTATCATTTTGAGCAATTTGGTATATAACTTTTAATTTTCTAATTTTAGTGAATAAAAACTTATTTTTCTATTTTTAAATGATTAAACAACATTAAATAAAGCCATAAAATGAAGTGTGTCAAACATGGATGAAAGTGACATTTTTGGAAAGAGTACATTTTCCTGATCACTCCTATATTTTTATTTTATTTTTCTGAATTATATTTTGGGAGATATTGATTTTACAATTTTGAACCATTTTCTGAAATTTTCCTGGAATATTAAACAGAGGGTTTATGACGTCATCATGACGCAGGGATGACCTCACTCTTCTCTGTTCCTCATAGATCAATTCAAATTCGATGAAATGGGTTCAAATTGGAAGAAACAAATCATACTACGAGGAAGAGAAGATCAAGGGGGTTTGAGGGGTACCAACCGGTGACCATTTGGTCGCCGGAGTGGCCGGCGGCGAGCAAGAACGGCGGCGGCCGGCGGTGGCTCACGGCGAGATGGAGAAACAGAGGGGGAGGAAGAGATTGGAGGCGACAGGGATGCTCACCGTGCCGCTAGGAAGCTCGTGTAGGCATCAGTGGAAGGAGGGAGGGCCGGAGTCGCCGGCGACGAGCTCGGGAACCGGCGGCCATGGCGGACGGCATCGACGGAATTCATCGTTCTCCGGCCTTCTCGGAGGCTGTAAAGGGTAGAGGACGAAGAGGGGACCACGCCGGGGCTGTAGGCATCCTCGACGGGGTCTCCCGTGACCGGAGACGGCGGCGCCATGCCGGGGATGGTACGGCTAGGGTTTGCTCGTCGGGGGAGGTTACAGAGAGCGAGAGGGAGGAGAGGAAGGGAACTCGAGGGAGATGGGGGGATCGCCGGGTCCTTATCCCCCCTCACGGTAAGCAGCGACGGCGAGGATCCCCTCGCGGGATTCGACGGCAGGAGCAGCTCCACCGAGCTGCTTGTGACTGGAGGTAGAAGACAAAGGGTGGTTTTTGGAAACCCCCTGAAGTTCACAAATTTTTCAAACAGGTCCCTGTTCTTTAACAAAACAGTACTGAAAACATATGTTTCAAGGGCCTTTTTGGAAGAATAAAATTTGGCAGAAATAGTTTTTGAAAAGCTCATGAAATTTCCAACAAAACCATAACTTGGGTTGGTGCATTTGAATTATTTTTCAATACAAAATTTTGGAACCCAAATTAAGTACTTCTTGTGGGATTTTCTGAAACCATTTAATTTCATAGTTTAAATTGGTTCAAACATGATTTAAATTTTTGTTTGATGCATGTATGAGATGAACACACACAACACACCCTAATGTAGCAAACTTTGGGATGTTACAATAGACTTGGCAACCGAAAGAGATATTATTCCGACGCATGAATAGACAACAACAAGGTTCACCATCACATGTTCAATTACATCAGAATATCCAACACACCATAAATGGTTCGAATGCCAAAGGATAACTAAACATAGCTAAGAATGGATGCATCGGTACTCCCATGCTCATCACGCAGGACGGCGGCGAGGAGTACGGCGAGAGGTACGGTGAGGAGCACACCCACGAAAGTAGGTGGAACGACGATCCACGTAGATCTGACGTGGTCTGAGACCGACTCTAGGTGTGGTGAAGTACATAGCGTCGACTCCATGTGCTCCAAAGCGTGGAATCCCAGTGTAACCAGCACCAAGGTTAAGGAGTGGACCTCTGATCGGCTCGTAACCTCCAGCATCTGGCAGACGACGCCCAACTGGCTGATCGAAACGTGCAAAGCGCTCGTCTTCAACAAAGTCAGTGGTGTAAGTCGCCAGACGAGTCAAAGTAAGGTAAAGCTGCTCTCTGACTGAAGCCAACTCCTGAGATAGTGTGCGGGCAACTGCGTCACTGTGTCTCACAAACTGAGCGGTGGTGTGCAGCCTGGAGTTATCATGCTCGTAAACATCCAAGTTGTCGTAGAGGGTGAAGTGAGCTCCGTCCGAAGTGATGTAATCACGGGGGCTGTGGCGATAGATAGAATCGTCAAATCCCCAGTAGTCAACACGAAGGACGGTGAGGCTCACATAAGCTGCCTGCTGCACAGCCATATCCACTGTGGAACCCACTGCCTCGTAGAGGTGGACTACGCTCATGCCATCATCTGACAGAATGTAGACGATAGCCTGGTAGTAGGTCTGCTCAAACTCTCGCTGCTGCTCGTAGACCTGGTACTCTAGTGCCCAACGGAACCCCAGAAAAGTGATCATGTCTCTCAGCATCTCCGGATAACCGGCAGTGCTCTCGCAACGAGTCATACGAACCACCTGCGGGTAGAACCTGAGATCCATCTGCAGATGATCGGGGAAGCTTTGATTAGACGCCGGTAGAAGAACTGGAGTGGCAAGCAACAACAAGGTTCCAACGGACGAAAAGGATCTTGAGAAGAACAGGATATCGAAGCAACATTTGGGAAACACGAGACCAAACACTCCTGAGGTACTACGGAAATCCCATCCGGGCTTCTAGAGGATCAATATCTACTGCTTAAGGAATAGAGGATCTGCTTCCGGGGCTTATGTGCCTCCGTTCTCAATCGTGAGTAGGCAACATGAAAATCATGTCAC
This sequence comes from Alopecurus myosuroides, assembly GCA_028641055.1. Lineage (NCBI taxonomy): Eukaryota > Viridiplantae > Streptophyta > Magnoliopsida > Poales > Poaceae > Alopecurus > Alopecurus myosuroides. Next base: position 229,082,797 of record CM054060.1, on the reverse strand, counting down.
AACCACCTCCATTCCTATGGTCTAGTAGATATAACTATCCTAGAGAAACCAGGATACGTGAAATCCTAACTTGAAAGTTTAGATGAGAAGAGAAAACAACGTTGCACTTCCTTACCAGAAAAAGGGAGGGTGGGTGGGGAAAGAAATAAAAGAACAGAATTCCTACTCTCACATTTCATTTTTCCTATATAGCTACAAAATAGTTTCTAGACTCAACTGCGACCAGTAAAAGGGATCCTACAGGCAGACAGGCTCTGATACCATTTGTCGCACCCGGACTTTTAGAGGATACTCACAGCCCGCTAAACAGTAGATAAATGGCTTATGGGGCCTACCTGCACCCGCATCTCAATATGAGTAGGCCAACACGTAAACGTGTGACAACCATCCTCTACTATTCATCGTCTGTGAAACCATCCAATAGAAATCCGAATACTTCCGTTGACGTACTTCATAACATACACACATGGTACGTCAACGGCATTTGAACAAGTGATATCACAACAAATCTCTAAGACACAAAGAAATAGAAATAAGTGGCAAAAGCTCTCACTAGAGCAGAGATAGCAAATACAGTCATGCAGAGGACACATGTCCCAACAAGTCATCATTACATCACAGCGGAAGCATCCAAAGTGTCTGAGTACAGACAAGATCCAAATAGGCCTAAGAGGCCGGGAACGAAAGAACGGAGCCCATCCACGAAGTCTCGGATCCTGCCCGGGTCCGCTATCTACTCGTCAGCAGCCTCGTCATACTCCACGTAGTAGCCACCATGAGGATCCTCGGAAACGTAGTCTGCAGAACACGCAGCCCCAAAGGGGTCAGTACAGACGAGTACTGGCAAGCAAGACGCACAAGATACCAAAGTTTACCCGGCAACACCAAGTACAAATGCTTTGGGTTCAACGGAAGATAGGTGATACAAAGGTGCGGCAGCGGGCTGCCCTAACCAACTACAGAGACACGCTACAACATCCGGCTAAAAGAAAGGGATAAGATAGCGCATCGGATCCAACTACCACTAACCTCAAACAAACCCATCCTGGATCTCGCCCCTTATCCAAAGAAGCAATCCGAGGATAACTCACACAGTTGGATTAATGAAGGTTCAAGTTATTGTGTCAATAAGCCTATTACTAGTCAAATTAGTATTAATTAGGTGTAAGTTGTCTAATCCTTGTTAGCCAGCCCTATCACCAAGTCATCCATAACCGCGGACAACACGGCTTCTTGAGAAGATTTAACCCTGCAGGGATGCACCAATTTGGCCGTACACGTAAGAATAACCCGCCAGACGGGGGATCAACCCACCAAGCGAGGTACTCAACACAACCCAACTCTTCTTCGCATCAAGCCCAAAGAACCCCGTGCAGTTGAGCGCACGGCTAATCAGGCCCCACGAAGAAAAGGGGACCCTCATAGCACTCTAAGAACGTGTCTCCCTAAATGCCGACTACAAAAGTTACCACCCTGGCGCCAAGGGTTCGCACCTGCATATGCATGCGGCAAATGGAAAACCCGAACTAAATGAGGCGATTTGGACGAGATGCGAATCGAATCAAAGTTGAGGGGGGCGCCCATACACGCTTCCCACGTGCGGTTAGCGCGCTCATCATGGATCTAGAGGACAAGAACTTTTCCTGAGTTCGACACTAGCAGGCCTCAAAACCATACCCGGCCTCCTGCCGGTGCCTTATCATCAAATTAGCATTACCTCAGACATTAACAGGTTGTTGTTTAAACATCGAGCCCCAGAACATAATAGATATGGTAACAGAAATAACGGATATCAGACTCGAGCATAAACAACCCTAAGCATGCTAGTAAGACACAGGCAACAAGCAACAGGGTTATAGGTGTGGAGGATAGGCTATATCAGGGTTACAGGATAACAGGTGATAGGATCGGAACACAAGCAACGAATCTTAAGGCGAGCAGAATAGACAACGGAAAGTATCGGTATCCAGTGTGGAAAAGACACAATGGTTCAGGTGAGTGAATACTTGCCTGCAAACTCAGTAGCCTGGTACTGAGCTAACTCCTCTGAAGTAGTGTCGTAAACCTCGTCTGTCTCAACATCGTCGTCTAATCGAGAAGAAGCAAACAAACAACTCAGAGAGACAAACAATCAATAACATGGCATAATGCACAAACATGGTATGATGCATGACAATTTAATTGATGCATCAAAGATAAGCTAGTTGACATGGTAACATAATTAAATGGGCCCATATGCAATTTGGGTTGCATATAGAAAGGCCCAAGAATTAAAGTTGAATTAAGTGATCTACAAATAACCCTCATGTGAAAGTTGATTAGAATGATGCTTGGATGATGAAAACAATAAGAAAACAACAATAGCTTCAATTGAAATGTTGTTTACCAAATTTGGAATTTTATTTATTAAGTTATGAAATTTGGCTTCTTAAATGAGTTACACATACATTTATTGTTTTCACCCATTTTAATTGTTCAAAACAGATAACAAAATTCATATTTGGAAAGAACACAAAATTTTAGATGGAATACATATTTCATTTGTTGAAAAAAAGGATTTAAAATGAGCAAGTTATTAATTTGACAATTTTAAATGCATTAATTAAGAAACAGTTGTTTTCAGCAATTTAATTTATTTAAAACAGAACACAAAGTTGATATTTGCAAAGTTCATGAAAAAAATGGGATGGAAAACATATTTTATATGTTCAAAAGAATTTAGTTTGACCAAGTTATTAATTTAGCAATTTTAAATGATTTAAACAAGATTTAAATTATTGAACCAATTTTAATTATTCAAAACAGGAAACAAAGTTTATATTTGGAAAGCTTGTTCAATTTTGCATGGAAAACATATTTTACATGTGACAGTTGAATTAAATTTGAATTAGTTATGAATTTGACCAAATTTGAAAAAGTTGTTTGAATTTGAATTTTTGAAACCATTTGAAATGTTCAAAACAGTATACAAATGGTTTTAACATATAGAGAATTAAATTTGGTATAGAAAACATATTTTATTTATTAGATTTGGAATTAATATGCAAAAGTTATTTGAATTTGAAAAACAGGGGCTATTCTGCAATTTTTAAAAGTCTCAAATTTATTCCAGGGGCTTAGGTGCAGAAATTAGAATTTCAGAAAGGCCCCTGTGATTTTTGTTACGCAGTGCCAGTGTGCACTGGGTCACTGCCCGTGGGCCAGCACCCAGCTCTCGCCTGCGTGGCCGTGCGTGTGTGTGCTTGCGTGGCCACCACTGTCAATGACAGATGGGCCCTGCTTGCGCGCGTGGCAAAGGGAAGTAAAAAGCGGGGTTTTTATTCGCGCAGCGGGGGTTCGAACTTGCGACGCGGGCGTGCGTGCACAGCGCGTGTGCCACTGCGCTGTTGAATGTTTCGTGACAGAAGAGGGGTTCGTGGGGTTTTGAGGTGGCGCTGGGCTGTTTAACTGAAACTGAAAGTTTCAGTTAACCGAAACTACACCGGGACGGGGGAGACACCGGCGACGAGCTCTGCTGCGGCCTAGCGTGTGCGCGTGGATGCGTGCAGTGAGCGCGTAGGTGCGAGCTGGCCGCGGATGCAGAGGGGAAGGAGGAGGACGACGTGCTCACCGTGGGGGGAGTTGAGGGAGAAGGAGGAGGACAGCTCGGCGAGGTGGTGGTGACAGACGACGGCGACGAGGCGGTGGTGGCGATCGGGTGCTGCTCGAGCCCTTCCCTGGAAACGAGGAGGAAGAGGGAGGCTCGGGGGTCCCGTTCCCGCGTACTGAAAACCCCGACAGCGACCGCAACCTCTACTCCACCCCCGATCAAGCTCCGGCCATGGCGATGTTGCAGAAATTCAGAAAAAGCAGCAGGAGAAGGGAGGGGATCCGAGAGGGAGAAAGAGGAATGGCGGCGGCTGGGAGATGGAGGAGGGAGAGGAGAGCTAGGGCACGGACCCGGGAGGTAGATAGAGGGGAGGAGGTGGCAGGTGAGCTCCTGCAGGTGGGGGAGCTCCCTCCTCTCTCTGTCTCCGTACAGAGGAGGACGAAAGGGATAGGTGGGGAGGCTTGGGCCTCGGGGTTGTGGTGGGCTCAGCCCACTTGGGCTGGCCTGCCCCCCTTCTCTCTCTTTTCTGTTTTCTATTCTTATTTTTCTGTTTACTTTTTTTTTGTAGGAAAGAAAAGGAGAGAAAAAGAAATAGGATTTTTGGTGCTTGTATTTTAACAATATTTTTTATTGAATTACAAAACAGCAAGATCAAAAGTATGTGTACTTATTTTCAAAATTTTGAAATTGCCAAAAGATTTGAAATTGCTATTTAAAATTCAAATAGGGTTTTGGGGTTGAAAATTTTTGGTGATAATTTTTTTTATAAGTTATTTATTGCAAAAGCCCAGTTGTGCAAACTTTTATTTTCCAAAATTTTGAATTTTGCTGCTGTTAGAATTTTAAATGAATTTGATTGAATTTTTGCAATAATTGAAATATTGAAACTTAAGCAAGGTAATAGTATGAAAAATCAAGTTTATTGGAATAAAATAAATGGTTTGATTTGAAAGTTTTATTTGGAAAGGTTGTAACAGAACAAGTATGAAACATGATGGTTTGAAATTTGATTTGAAATTCAAATTTGAAACACATACCACATGCAATGCTTATGATGACATGATGCAAAACATAAATTAAACAAGGAGCAAGCATTCTAATGGTGTTTTTCATACTTGGGATGTTACACCATATATGTCATGATACTCCTCCTACTTCAACACATGAGGCGAGATTCACTTCACCACCGACATCATTACACATTCACCTTGAGCGACATTCTATGAGGATGAACAATGACCTTCATGATCAAGAGCATGAGTTTCCTTCATCGCCACAAGCGCAACAACAACATCAAGAGTGTGAATCTATTCCTCCCATGACACAAGATCGACATCACCATGTGCATGAGGATACCACTCTACCACTCTATGATGAAGATGTTGATGCATGTGACTTTGTGAAAGAGTCTCATCCCTTGCCATCATCTCTAAGGCATTCTTCTTCTTCGTCTCCAATGACACAAGTGACAACTCTGACCATCCACAAGAGATCTTCCAATGCTACCAATGAGATTATCGTGGTTGTCAACCGAAATGGTGACCATGCCTACATGAGTGAAGGCCAATACTATGACTTGCACCAACTAGCTCTCAATTCCTTGGACATGCCCACCAATTGTGACGAAAGCGTATATTGCAATGGGGACGAGAATTCATCGCGATTGTTGACACGAGTTCTTCAAGCCTATCCTCAAGATAAGGACCAACGATGCAACCTCTCTAGAGTCGGCGTCAATGGATCATCTATCATTGATGGAGGTAACAACGAATTGGGTGACACACTCCCCTTGACTTCCACGCCACTCATTCCGCACTACACAAGGCCACGCTCAAGCCACCATTCTAGCCAAGGATATCGTCATCATCATCATCATCGACCATTTGAGGATGCTACAAGGCATGGCTTACATTACCACATCATGGAGATGATGGAGCCTTCTTCGACACATGCCATGACCCTACCTCCTCCTCCAAGAAAGCCACCCTTTCCACATTTCGAGATCAACCCAAGAGATGAGATGCTCGAGTCCTCCTCGCCACATGCTATGAAACTACCGACTCCAAGCAATGCAACGACTTCGACAAACCCGCACACCTCTTGTGCCAAGATTTTGGAGCCTTCTAGTGTCCCCTCTCAAGCTTCTAGTGAGATGAGTGGTGAGAGAGAGATCCACCATAACGTGAGTGAGAGCCACAAGCCCATCATGAGTGGAAAAAGCATGAGTGTTCCTAGAGGCATCGCCATGATAGCCACCAATAGTGAGATTAGAGTTGAGAGCAAACCCCCATGTGTGCTTGTTGACACTAACGGCTTACCAACTTTCTCTCCATCTTTGTTGTCTATTTTGCAGAGATTTGGTGACCCTATCAAGCATCCTCGTCCTCATGGACTTCTCCACATACAAGGCTCTCCACACCGCATGAACATCGACACCGACTTGAAGATTTGGAAGGAGCACATTCCGCTCGTCATGATCCACATGGAGATTGACAAGAGCTTATACGACAAGGCATTCTCCATCCACACTCCTCAAGTCAAGATCTACACGGCGCTTCACAAGCACTTCGCCGATGACGACTCCTACGCCTACACACCACACGTCAAGAGGTGCATGGAGTTCAACAAGCACTTCAACGACAACACCTTCTACGCCTACATCCCACTTTTCATGATGTGCATGGAGTTCGACAAGCACATCCACGACAACGACTTCTATGCCTACATCCCTCAAGTCAAGATGCACTTGGAGTTCGACAAGCGCGTCAACGACAATGGCTACCACGACTACACACCAACCGCCACAATGTACATGGACTTCGACACGCGCATCAACAACAACGCAACCCATGGAGCGGCGTGCAACCAATGCGTCAAGTTCATCTACAATCTACCGTTTCCGAAAGCAATGGACCAACCACCCCTTGAGCTCTTCGACGATGACTACATCTCTTTTCAAGCTCATCCTCACCCATCCATTGAGGAACATGTCAAGATCGTCATCGCCTTTGGACTACACCCTTCACGAGCATACCTTGGCATGACCTTCGATAAGCGGCTCAACTTCAACGACTACACCGCCTCGCAAGATCTTCCTCAACCATCCAAGGAGGAACATTTCATGATCTTCATCACCTTTGGACCACCTCCACTACGAGCCTACCGTCACATGATCTTTGACAAGCGGCTCAACTTCAACGACATCTTCATCGTCAACATTCCTTCTCCCGCTCAAAAATGGACGGAACGAGAGTCGAGGACGACTCTTCTTCAAGGGGGAGATGATGCAGCCCACCGTATTCAACCAAGCACAACATCGATACACAACAAGGTGAACTCACTCCTATCTCCGTATGTTTCCGGTGACTTGATGAACGGTGCGCTTCCTCATGAAATACCCCCTACATGCATAGGTGGGATCACACCACGGAGACCCAAGACGGTGCCCAAGAGGCTCAAGAACATATCCAAGACAATGCACAAGAAGTTGCCCAAGAAGACACGAAAGGTGACCGAGGAGGACCAGCGCAAGAAGACGAAGGCAAGAAGCCAAAAGTGGCGGAACCTCCGGTGAACCCACCGGAGCCTCCGCTCCGCCACCAGCCACCGGAGCCTCCGGTGCAGCCTCCGCCCAAAACCCCTTTGGGTCGATAAGAGCGGATCCACCACCGGACCCCACGGCGGAGCCTCCGGTTGACCCGCCCAGAAGCCCCACCGGAGCACCACCGGAGCCTTTGATTAAACCACCGGTACCTCCGGTGAAACCACCGGAGCCTGCGCTCCGGTGCGTCCTGCGTGCCAACTTCCGGTCCTCGACCCATGTATCTCCTTCTCCCACCTACCCCCTTGGCACTAGACTATAAATAGACTCCCCAATCTCATATCTAGGGTTAGAGTTGACTTTGAGATAGAATTGAGCTTGTTCCTCCTCCTCCCATGTCGAGAACCTCCCCCATGGGATCCATGGCTACTCCATAGACTCATCTATCGGACTGTATCAAGATCTCTCCAAGGAGCTACTCTTTCACCTTGTGATTCTAGTAGTGCTTGCCAACCTTCCCCTTATGGCTTCTGTTGGGTCGGTGGACCGGACGGTGAGAGGAATCGGTTTCAATTAGCGTGTTCTTGACTTGGGTTTGCGATCCCTCGTAGGCTTCACGAGTTATGTTCCCCTTTTTGTGTTTCCACGCGTTTGCCCACGATTTCCCCTCGATTCCCCCTCTCGTGTTCATCGTGTTCATCGCTTTCTTCGTGCGTTGTTCGTTCGTTCTTGCCGATTTGTGAAGATCGGGCCAACTTAGAGGTCAACACCTATATCACTCTGGTAGGGTGCCACAAACCCAGAATAGGGCTGCAGAAGCCCTAGATTGGACTTTCGAGGTCACGGCGTCTCTCTGTATGTTTCGTGGAAAATAACTCGGTCCCCGAACTTTTTACGGTTAAGGGAAATTTATAGGCAAAGAGGTGGTGGTCAGGGTGCCCAGGGGCCCATCAGGCGCGGCCTAGGGTGGGGTCGCGCCTGGCACCCCCCTGGGGGCCGCATGCCCCACTCCGTGTCTCTTTTGGACTTCGTCTTCTTTCCAGGTAAAAAGATGATCTCCGTGGATTTTCAGCCCTTTCCGAGAATATTTCTTTAAAAACTTTTCTGAAATAAAAAACAACAGAAAACAGCAACTGGCCTGGGGCATCTTGTTTATAGGTTAGTGTATGAAAACATCTGGAAAACGAAGAAAAACATGTGAAAAAATGTGGAAAACATAAAGGCATTGAATAAAAAACTAGCATGGAGCATAAAAAATTATAGATAGTTTTACAACGTATCACCGGCCCGCCACCCCTAATGGATTGACCCTTTAACCGTAAATGGGTCGGCCAACCATCTCTTAATGGGCTGGACCGCTAACCCCTAAATGAGCTCTTGATGGGCCAGGACATCTACCACAGACCATCCACGTCACCTGTCCCGTTTCGGCGATGGCACGTCAAATAACGAGATGACGTCATGAGGTTTAATTAGTCACCGTTAATCCGTTCGGTGTCTCTTCTATATGCATCTGCCACGGCGGGTTTTCCGTGGTTGATACAGCGCCATCTACCACGATTGGGACTGTCCGTGGTAGGAGAATCAATCACGCTGTTTGCACTACGGTAGACCTATCGTGGGGAGATTCTTTAACCACGAAAAAACGGCTTTCTACCATGAATTTCGAGCGTGGTGGAATCCAAATTTTCATCTAGTGTCGCGTGGGTGCTCCACGAGATGGTTGAGCGCGACTACCTCGGGATCCAGTAGATCGAGCGCGGAAACTTTTTCATCTAGTTTAGTTTCGATTCTAACCTGAACTTGTTTGATAAATCTCGCATGAACTTGTTTGTTTAAATATCCAATTTGTTATCATTTATCTGTTCTACCCGAGCGAGCTCCACCCCGATTTCTTTTTACAAATCCTCTATACTAGTTTTGTACACGATTATAGAGGATCTACTGCTCTTATTTGTTTGGGTGGTCCATTGGAGATGCCCAGTGATGACCGAGACAAGAGGAAGGATAAAAAATAAGAGAGGAAATGCGGGTGCACATGCGGTTAGATAAATGGGACGAGACGGAGGATTGAACACCATTATTTTTCTTTTGGGTTTTTATCGCCACTATGATCGACCTCATTTTTAGAAATGCCGTTTGACCGATCTAATGCTCAGAAACACCACTTCTCCGTTAGTATGATAATCAGTTTTGTCATTCCATCATCTTCACCGTTATATGTAACCAGTTTTGTCATTTGAGAGAGTTGAGAGTTGTCGGAGCCGGATGTATGCTACAAATGTTCCTTCCATGTATGCAGTGCACCGTGAAAAATACTTAACATCATTGAATATAGTGCGTGTAGGACTACTTGATACCGGTTCCTTTTAAGAATTGACCACATGCGCATGCAAGCATCATCGGTAGGATTAAGTAACTATACTATGTATAACTAGCTGGGTAGATCCCTTTCATCTGCCGAATAAAATGCACGCTAGACATGAAAGATCATACGCACATCAATTCATGAAAAAAAAAACATGTGCATGAATGTCATATTTCAATAAATATTTGATAGTGTTTATTTACCATACAATCGAGCATTTTTTTGAAACAGTGGTATCCATATAGCTAACATATATGTGTACGGCAGATGTATGAATGACGGAAGAAACATATAATTAATGTGAGTGTCCAGAGGAACAGGTTCCTAGTGTGTATCTACCTATAAGCTTTGGATGGCTACATGTTTTTTAGATGGTCCATTGTTTATCCCTGACAACTAAGGGTTGACGATATTTTAACACGCCAAAATTTAGCCCTCACAATTCTTAGCTCTCTAAAATTAACGGGCAAAACTGATTATATAGTAACGGTGAAGATGCCGGAATGACAAAACTGATTATCACACTAAGAACAGTGACGTTCCTGAGCATTGAATCGCTCAAATGGCATTTCTAAAAATGATAGGGACTCTTTCTTTTTTAAGAGGTAATAACAATTTTGGTACCACAACTTGTACGGCATGAACGTTTTAGTCCCACAACTTACAAATCATACGTAGTTAGTACCACAACTCCCACACCCTAAACGTTTTAGTTTCAGAACTTGCAAATCGGACGTAGTTAGTACTCCCTCTGTTCCTTGAAATAGGGCGTGAAACATCCGTCACTATGACCAAGGAGATTACACACGGTAGACCTTTTTCCTATATTGCCCTTGTGGCACGTCCCTTGTATAGAACTTCTGCCCCACGTCTATATTTCTCTCTCCAATGAAAGCCAACCAATGACAAGGGATTGGGCGTAGCTACTGTACCATAATAATCATAACAATGGATGGGCCTATGGGCGTTGGACCATAATAATCATAACAAAATTTATAATTTTACTAGTACTCCCTTCGTTCATTGTACCATAATAATCATAACAAAATTTATAATCAGAACATATGTGAATCTGCGCCTTCTTTTATGGGAGAAAACAAGAAAAACATTACGCCCTCCTTTCAGGAACGGAGGGAGTATCACAATAGGGATGACATGACGTGTTTAATACCACAATTTGGTCACATAACGTATCAGCCATGTATTCAGGTCAGAATTGTCTATACACTGGGAATTTTTTGATGTAGAAAATATTATATGTAAAGAAGCCAATAGTATGTGCATGTGGAGAACAAGCATACCACCTCTATTAATCGTGCAATTTTTATTCAAAAATATTGATACCAAGTTTTGGTAAATGATAAATTAGCCTTCCAAGAGTACTTGTCTCGCTATTATCCATTTTTCTTATATTAATCGATGCGTGCATTTGCACGTACATAATTTACTTTTGATTGGAGCATGCATGAATTTTGATACCTTCGGTTGGTTGACCGGTATGTGCGCATATTTTTGAGTTATTATATAGCAAAGCAAATATTGATTAATTTGAAATCATTACAATATTTATGCCCCGTTGCAACGAAATGGTATTTTACTACTCCCTCCGCTCACTTTTTTTATAAGACATACTATTTGTCATTTTAATTTTGACCACATACATAGTAAAATGAGGAAATCTATATACAAAATGAGTCTAGAATCACTTATTTTAGAATGTATGTAGACAAAATTGAAATAACTTATAAAAATGAACGAAGGGAGTAGTAGAATTATAAATTTTGTTGAAGCGCTCAATTATTTTTGCAAAAAATAATGAATAATCAAGACCATATCGACCGTGTACGGTTTTTTTGAAAGTCGATCATGTACGTTGTTGTTCTTATCTGTTTGCAAAAGATAAAACCTATGCAAACAACCCACTTGGTTACGGTTATCCGACAGCGAGTACGTGGTAGCGCGTGAGGTAGGAGAGAGAGTGGCAGAACACAAGAGAAGCAAGTGGGACATCGTTCGTGTTTAGCATGAGTGCTGGAAACACGCGACGAGGATCATAGCGGCGATGTGCCTGCGCGCCATAGCTCTGTACGACCATCCCTGCCGCCACAAAGGCTCACTGCCGGATATATGCCAATTAGGGGTGTATCCGGCATTGACCAAAGGCCGGGTTACCAGGGTGACCCATACGAAATGGAGCAAAGTCCATTGGGCGGCCCAGTAAGCTAACGCACAGGAAGCCGGATTCTAGAAGAACCCGGATCAAGGCCCAATACATGGTCCGACTTGGATAAGAAGCCGGATGCCTTACTTTCCAAGAATAGGATTACCTTCCGTAGTCTTCTAGGTTTCCTTCCTGTAAGATCTACTCTGGCTATCTATATAAAGCCGGACGGGAGCAATCGAGAGATAATAGAGAACAAGGGTTCGAATAGCTAGAAGCCAACTCGCCGGGAAGTTCATCCTCGCCGAGTTAGTGAAACCATACTCACATTATACTTTGTATACTTCAGCCTTCAATGCTGATTTAGCGAGATTGCAGGAGTACGAACGCTGCTATAGTTGCGACATACCGAACCTGGGTAAACATGTGTCGTTTCCACTCTCCCACGTTTCCACCCACGGTTCTATCAGCAAGCTTATGGCACCCCCGACCATGAACCTAACTGATAAGACTCGACAATTGGCGCCCACCGTGGGGCCAGCTGTGTCGGAAGTCACGTTTCGAGCGGGGATACAAGGCGGAATCGGCAGTATGATCATTGTCGGAAGCCTGCAATTCGACGGGGACGTTGGATGCTTCCTCGATAATGGATCATATATGCCGACACGGAATCACCTGGTAAGTGCTTGTGTCCTTCCCATTGGATCTGCTAACGTTTTTATTGGTTTGAAGGCAGAAGCTATGGGATTCCGTGGCTGAAGTAACTTTATCCCACCCCCTATTCCCAGTAGATGAAGGCTTTAATGCCAGATTCAGCTCAGATCTGCCTTATTCATACATTAGGGAAGATCAAGATTCACTAGCTGCATATCCCCAAAGCATGAATGGATTTGCCGCCTCTAAGGAGATGTCTGCACCCAGATCATACTTTGTTGGCATGGTGCAATCAGAGATCGCCGAAAACACGGAGGACGAACATCCCGTGGAAAAGGCAGAAAACATCAATCCCACAGAAAAGGTGGAAGATCCGACATCCACCGATCAGGCGACAAACTCGGAAGCCGAGTCTATATTAGCAGATATAAAAGCAAAATTGTACTTGAAAACCGGATATGCAGGCTACAACACAAATTCCGATGATGAGGATGAAGATGTTTTCGAAAGAAATGTCAAATCCATGCAAGAAAACTTCCATGAAGTACTCATGGAAAAACCAACCGCGAAATCGGATGCTGAGGAGGAAGAGGAAGATCCCAAAACACCTCCGCTAGCTGGTGAGGAGAAAGGAGAGGAAGATGGTGAAAAAAAAACCGTCCTATCCTGATGTTTTGGAACTAATGGAAGACGAACCGCACAAAAAGCCTCCATCCTCCAAAAATAAGAAAAAATCCGCCAAGAAGTTGTTCACCAAGGCCCAGAAGAAAAAGGATAAATTGGTAGACATAGCCAACAAAAAACTAGAAGTTGGAGGTGGCAGCGGAGAAGAAAAGGGTTGAAATCCCCGTTCCCCTAATGTCGGAACAGGAAGAAATTGATCTAATTTAAACCTCGGTCACACGAGGTGAGCCACCGGAAGTGTTGGAAGCCAGGAGACAAGCAATAATGCGGCAACAACAACATCTCTTCCGGACTCGGGAAAATCTACTCAAAACTCAAGCTGCAGTCAAATTGCAGGAGGAAGAAATCGAGGAATATGAGCATCGGAACAGATCTAGAATTAAACCCACAAGGTTACCTGGAATTTCAAACCCGGAAGAACTGCCAGCTAAACAACCGTTTGAAAACCATTCTTGGGAAAAGCATGTTAACAACACAAACACTAAGGGAGAACGCATGTATAAGACCGCAACCGAGAATGCAGAAGCCATGTTTGCCATCCTCAATGACAACCTCTACTCCAATGACGAAAAGCTTCAGGGAGTGTATGCTTTCCTAGGAAAAGCATTACAATAGCAGCAGCGAGGCCAAGCATGTTCTGGTAAGTTAGATGATGACTCGGCTTTATGCAAAATTGCCACGTGTGCCACTACAGCGCCAGATCCAAGTGAACCTGGAGGTTCAGGAAGTTGAAAGGGAAAGAATGATTATCCCAAAAAAGACAAGAAAATCCCGGATAACAAGGATGCATCGTCCAAAACAGGATCTCATCCGCCGAAAGGCGAGAATAACCTAAACCCCCATTTTGATAAAGACCGGGAGGACAAAAACCGGAAGAATGGAAAAACAATGCCTCCTCCGAGATACCCGGCCGATAAATCCAGAAGATATGACAGCCCGCATAGGCGCGAGAGATCCGAAACCCCTCCAAGGAATAAATAATGGGCAAGGAGCAGAACTCTGCCTCATTCCAAAGGACGGGATGCTGGAAGGCACAAGGATAAACCGAGACGGGCGCGTTAGCGCAACCATGGACCAGAAAGGAGTAGATCCCCCTCTATCCATTCAGTCGGAAGGTATTCTGCACATGCCGATAAGGCGGAAAGAGATATTATGTATTTAGGTCCAAAGTGCTTCACTGACAGGATTCAGAAAATCAATCTACATGTTGGCTTTGCCAAAGTCGGACCAACTTACCAAAAGTATACCGGAAGCACAAACCCGGATACTTGGCTCTCAAATTACTATATTGTCATCCATATAAACAAAGGGAAAGACTTAGAAGCCAAAAAATTCCTACCCCTAATGTTGTTGGACGGAGCTCGTGACTGGATTAACGGACTTCCATAAAAAACAGTAGACATCTGGGAGGACATGGCTAGAGTTTTTGCACAGTGATACGTCCATTTTGCATCACTATTTTATATTGTAATTTTATGTTATTCATTGATATATTTCATATTATGATTCATTGCTTATGTTATTTCATCTTATTTTGCATGTTTAATAATTTTTGCAGAATAAACACCGGGACCAAAAATCTGAAGGAAAAAAGTACCGTCACGATACCCTATTTCAGAAGATCAGAAGAAGAAGGGGGCATCGGGGATATCTTAGAAGTACATAAGAGGGAGCTAGCCACGAGGAGACCCAGATGGGGCCACAAGGGGCCCACACCATACATGGGCGCGGCCTCCCTCTTGGTCGCGCCTAGGGGTGGTGTGACCACACTGGCCCACCTCTGGCCGCCTCCTTTCGCGTACTTGACCCCCCAGAAACCCTAAGCCTGAGGGAACCATCAAAGAAATATTCTGCCGCCGCCTCGGGGTGGAAAATAATAGAGAGAGAAAAGCTCTCCGGCAAGGAGAAATCTGCCGGGGAAATTCCTGCCCGGAGTGGGGGAATCATCGCCATCGTCACCGTCATCACTCCGGGAATCATCAAGATCGTCATCGTCATCATCATCACCACCAGCACCATCACCCTCATTGTCCACCTTCATCCTGCAGTAACAATTAGGGGTATTTATCGTTGTTCTTCACTAGATCTCTCTCCCGGTGTGGATTACTTGTTAGTAGTTGATGCTTGTGAGATTTATCGGTGTTTACACTTTATGACCAGATTGTTATTATTTATTATATCACCTCTGATTATGATCCATATGATGTCTTGTGAGTAGTTCGTTTAGTTCTTGAGGACATGGGATAAGTCACGATGTTAGTAGTGGAATTGTGTTGAAGTAATATCTAGTGGTTTGATATTTAAGTTGTGGTGTTATTCTTCAAGTGGCGTTATTCTTCTAGTGGTGTCATGTGAACGTCGACTACATGATACTTCACCTTTATGGTCCTAGGAGGATGCATTGTGTATTTGGCTACTAATTGTGGGGTTGCCGGAGTGACAGAAAGCTAAACCCTCATTAGGAAACCAATGCAGGAGGGAGTGTAGAATCCCGAAGTTTTAAGGCCGTGGTTAGATTTATCTTAATTACTTTCTTGTATTTGTGGATGCTTACGAGGGGGTATAATCACAAGTATGTATTAGTCCTAGTTGGGAGATGCATTAGCATAGGTTCACCCACACAACACCTATCGAACCAATAAATATTAATCAACTGTATGAAGCGAAAGCACTTGACAAAGTTCACATGTGTCCTCGAGACCGTTTGGTAATCATAAGTAGAACAACCGGCTTGTCCTTTGCTCTCAAAAGGATTGGGACACTCGCTGTAATTATATTTACTGTCTTTTATTTACTCGCACTTTATTTATATGCTATATCCAAAACCACCAAAAACCCTCTTGCTAGTGTTTACAGTGAATCCTCTATCCAACCTGCTTGTCAACACCTTCTACTCCTCGTTGGGTTCGACGCTCTTGTTTATCGAAAGTACTACGACACACCCCCTATACTTGTGGGGTCATCAAGACTATTTTCTGGCGTCGTTGCCAGGGAGTGAAGCGCTATTGGTAAATGGAATTGGTAAGAGAAACTTTTACTGTGAGTGTTTTTTTTCTGTCTGCTGTTTTATTTCATTATGGAGAATCCTTTTGGTTCTCTGTTTTAGGGGTACTACTACTGTTACTGCTAGGGTAGTAGGTGACCCGTTATCTGCTGAATTGGATCCTTTCAAAATACCTATGAAAATTGTTGGATGTGTTATGGATAACTGCTATTATGGAGATGGAATTGTCCATCCCGGTGATCCTTTGCTCTTTATACATGAATTATGCGAGTTATTCAGGTGTGCAGGTATTACGATGGATCAAGTTAAAAGGAAATTATTCTCTTTATTGTTGAAAGGTAGAGCTGTTGATTGGTTTAAATTGCTGAAGAATGGTGAATCTATTGGATGTGAGGAAATTGTACCTCTCTTTTATTCTAAAATTTATCCTCCCAGTGAGGTTCCTAAAGACCGGAATCAAATATATATTTTATGGCCTCATGATGAAGAGAGTATTGCCCAAGATTGGGGGAGAATGAAGTTATTAATGCTTAAATTTCCTGTTCATGAGCTCATGAGTAATGTTGTTATCAATAATTTTTATGCAAGGCTTTCTCTTAATGATAATGATTTATTGGATGCTTCTTGCTCTAGATCATTCACATGTATAAAGGAAGAAGCTAAATGGGTTCTTCTTGACCGTATTCAAGAAAACACTGAAGGTTGTATGAAGGTAGAAAGTCAGGTATAAATTATGATTGTGAATTCATTAAAGCTTTTACGGGAACTGATGATTTCTATAATGTTAGTGCTGTTTGTGGTATTGATTCTCATATCTTTGCAAATTGTCTTAAAGCCTTTGCTTCCTACCTTTATATTCCTAAAAAAGGAGTTGAGCAAGTATTATGCACCTTATAAGGATATTGTTCCTGCTAGAAATATAGAAGTGCATGTTGTTAATCATGTTGTTCCCGAGCCTTATATTGAGAAAATGCCTTTCCCCGCTAAGGTAAAAGAACACTATATTGTAGCTAGTGTGGTTAATAGGAGTACAAAGAAATCTATTGAACCTGATGAATAAATAACTATTGAACCTGCAGTAGCAATAGTGAAAGACCTTGTTTGTGGAAATGTAGAGGATGAATATATTGTCTTCTATGAGGATGCTTCTAGTATTGTCTCGCATCCAAATAGACCTAAGAAAACTAGTGTTCATGCGCTTTCTGTTAAGATTGGTGATCATTGCTATTATGGTTTGTGTGACATTGGTGCAAGTTCTAGTGTTATTCGTTATGAGATTTATAAAGAAATTATGCATGAAATTGGTTCTTGTGAGATTGAGGACATTGATGTGGTTATTCAGCTTGCTAATAGAGAAACTGTTTTTCCGATTGGTATTGTTAGAGGTGTGGAAGTTTTATGTGGTAAAACTAAATATCCTACTGATTTTCTTGTGTTGGAAAAGGTTTCTAGTAAAACTTGTCCTATTATTTTTGGTAGAACTTTCTTGAACACTTGTGGTGTTATTATAGATTGTAAGAAGGAGAAAATATTGAATAAATTTGATGGAAAATCTTATGAGTTTAATTTGTCCAAATTTACTAGAGCTCCTTATGGATCTGAATTGCCTAATGAAAATTTTAGAGTTAAACAGCTTGCCTCTATTGCTCTTCCTCCTAACAATGCTTTTCAGCAATATATGGAGGACCATGAAAGTAAGGTCTTTATGGAAGAGAGAAATGAGATTGACGATATTCTTCTTCATCAAACGGTGATACTGAAACATAATTTACCCGTGGAGGACTTGGGTACCACATTACCACCCAAGGAGGATACAGTTTTTGATTTAAAATCTTTACCTGATGATCTTAAATATGCTTATTGATGATAAGAAAATATATCCTGTTATTATTAGTTATAAACTTTCAGGTGAAGAAGAGGAAAGATTACTAGGAATATTGAACAAACAACGTGGAGCTATTGGATATACTCTTGATGATTTGGAAGGGATTTATCCCTCTATATTCCAACATGTTATTAATATTTAACCTGATGCAAAGCCAGTAGTTGAACATCAATGTTGTTTAATTCCTAAGATGAAGGAAGTGGTAAGAAATGAGGCATTGAAACTCCTAGATGCTAGTATTATTTTTTCTATTGCTGATAGTAGATGGGTGAGCCTTGTGCATTGTGTCCCTAAGAAGGGAGGAATGACTGTTGTGCCTAATGAATATAATGAGCTTATTCGTCAAAGAGTAGTAGTTGGTTACAGAATGTGCATTGTTTTAAGGAAATTTAATAAGATTACTAAGAAAGATCATTATCCTTTGCCTTTTATTGATCAAATGCTAGAGAGGTTGTCTAAGAAAACTCATTTTGCTTTCTTGATGGTTATTCTGGGTTTTCTCAAATTGCGGTTAGGGAAACTGATCAAGAGAAAACAACCTTTACTTTTACTTATGGTACTTATGCATATAGTTGTATGCCTTTTGGGTTTGTGTAATGCTCCTGCTACATTTCAAAGATGCATGTCTACTATTTTTCATGGTTTTTGTGAAGAAATTGTGGAAGTATGCATGGATGATTTCTCCATCTATGGAACTTATTTTGATAACTGCTTGCACAACCTTGATAAAGTTTTGCAGAGATGTGAGGAAACTAATATTGTTCTTAATTGGGAGAAATGCCACTTTATGATGAATGAAGGAATTGTTCTTGGACATAAAATTTCTGAAAGAGGTATTGAAGTTAACAGAGCTAAAGGGGAAGCAATAGAGAAAACACCCTATCCCAGGGATGTTAAAGCTATTCATAGTGTTCTTGGTCATGCTGGTTTTTATAGAAGGTTTATTAAAGATTATTCTAAAATATCAAAGCCTCTTACTAATCTTCTTCAAAAAGACGTACGTTTTGTTTTTGATGATGATTGTAAGGAATCTTTTGAAACTTTAAAGAAGGCTTTAATTACTTCTCCTATTGTTAAACCACCTGATTGGAATTTACCTTTTGAAATTATGTGTAATGCTAGTGATTTTGCTGTAGGTGTTGTTCTTTGACAGCGAGTAGATAAGAGATTGAATGTTGTTCATTATGCTAGTAAGACTCTTGATGCTGCTCAAAAGAATTATGCTACCACTAAAAAAGAATTCTTAGGTGTAGTTTTTGCTTGTGATAAGTTTAGACCTATAATTGTTGATTCAAAATTTACTATTCACACTGATCATGTTGCTATTAGATACCTTATGGAAAAAAACATGCTAAGACTAGGATTATTAGATGGGTGCTGCTTTTACAAGAGTTTGATTTGCATATTGTGCATAGGAAGGGTGCTGATAAGTTGTCTAAATTGGAAAACATTGCCTATGACCCTATTCATCTTAATGATAGTTTTTGAAATGAGCAATTGGCTGCAATAAAGGTAAACTCCCAAGATAGTCCTTGGTATGCTGACTATGCTAACTTTATTATTTCCAAGTATTTGCCTCCAACATTTACAACTCAACAAAGAAGAAAATTATTTTATGATTTCAGGCATTATTTTTGGGATGACCCACACTTATATAAAGAAGGAATAGATGGTATTATGCGAAGATGTGTTCCAGATCATGAACACCGAGAGATATTGACAAAGTGCCATCGTAGTGCTTATGAATGACATCATGCTGGAGATAGAACCGCACATAAGGTTCTACAATCAGGTTTCTATTGGCCTACTCTCTTTAAAGATGCAAGTAATTTTTTTATCTTGTGATGAATGTCAAAGACGTGATAATATTTCTAGACGTAATGAAATGCCTATGCGTTATTCTCTTATTATTGAACCTTTTGATTGTTGGGGATTTGACTTTATGGGTCTGTTTCCTCCTTCGAATGGTTATGCTCACATTATTGTTGTTGTTGATTATGTTACTAAATGGATAGAAGCTATACCTACAAAAAGTGCTGATGGTGAGACCTCTTTAAAAATGCTTAAAGATGTTATTTTCCCTAGGTTTGATGTGCCTAGATATCTTATGACTGATGGAGGTTCTCACTTATTCATGGTGGTTTTAGAAAAACCCTTGCTAAATATGATGTTAATCATAGAATTGCCTGAGCTTATCATACTCAATCCAGTGGGAAAGTAGAATTATCAAATAGAGAAATTAAATCTATCTTGCAAAAGACTTTTAATAATTCTAGGAAAAATTGCTCTGATAAGTTGAATGATGCTTTATGGGCTTATAGAACTTCTTATAAAAATCCTATGAGCTCCTTATAAAATGGTTTATGGAAAAGCTTGTCACTTGCCTTTAGAATTAGAACACAAAGCTTATTGGACAGTGAAAGAGCTTAATAAAGATTTTAAACTTGCTGGTAAGAAAAGAATGCTTGATTTGAGTTCTTGCAGGTAAGAAAAGTATGCTCACCACCACCACCACCACCGAAGAAGTAATTTGTCATTGGTATTGGCATCCCCTTGGCTTGTTCCAAGCTTGGGGGAGTTCCGCGGTATCACAACTTTATCTTTCACCTTTTTACCTTTTTAGTAGAGTCATATCATGAGTAGAGAAGTTATCATATAGGATGGTTTGCAGTATGGAAGTATCTCTCCTTTAGTTGGTTATCGATGTATCCCTTGGTTTGAGTTGCCGTTATAAAATATTAATGAGAAGTTTTATCATTTACTTTCTACACTTTATTTTAGTTTGCAATTTTTGTTATATGGTTGATCATGTTATTAGTATTGGTATCAATATTGGAGCATCAAGTTAATCTATTTGGTTTTGGAAAACTTAGCATTGGTCAGTAGCAACAATACGTTGAGACTTAAGTAGAAAAGAGGGAGTTGCATGTAGATATATTATTCCATGATCTTTCTTTCTTGTTGGCTCATAAGCTTAGTATTCTCAAGTAAGATTGTTTGTACCTCCTAGGAAGATTGCATGA
The DNA here is from genome assembly GCA_028641055.1 of Alopecurus myosuroides. Taxonomy (NCBI): domain Eukaryota; kingdom Viridiplantae; phylum Streptophyta; class Magnoliopsida; order Poales; family Poaceae; genus Alopecurus; species Alopecurus myosuroides. The sequence continues at coordinate 229,061,888 of CM054060.1, read as the reverse complement.
TTGGTTCTATCATATGTATATTTGTTTGTTTTCCGTAAACTCTTATGCTTGCTACCTAGCCTTGCTAGCCAAAAACCTATACTGAGAGGGAATGCTTTTCGTGCATCCAAACCTTGAGCCCCAAAACAATGACATTTTTGTCCACCATACCTACCTATATGTGGTATTTAACCGCCACTCTAAGTAAATTTCTTGTGTGCTACCTTTAAACCTTCAAAATTACACCTTTTTGTGCCCCTGTTTTAGCTCAGGAGGACGCAAATAGAGAATATTTATCTCACTTATTGATTGGACTTTACACACCTGGACTAGTGGCTTCATACGCTTATCCAAATGATAGAAGAGCTGGCAGCAGGGTGCCCAACCCCAAACTTAATAATACAAATTCTCTTCACTATTTTTGCCGCTGATTTATCATTCAAAGCATAATTGTGTAAACAAAAGAGAAAGGGGGATGACCTTCTATACCATTTGCGTCCTTCAATGGGAGTTGCTCTTGTGAAGTCTAGTTGGCTTGTGACGTACTGTATTTTCTGTTTTCCATTTGTTGACATAAACATACACACCTACCTCTAAAAATTAGACACTCCTCCATGGTATGTGATTGTTGGCAGGCACCCGAGGATTCGGCTAGCCATGGTTTGCGTAAGAAAAGTTGGGAGGAGTGTCAAGTATTTTGTGCTCTCTATATGTTTAGTAAATGAAAAGCTCTAGCACATGAGTTAATCCCTACTTCCCTCTGCGAAGAGACTATTTTTACCTTTATGTTGAGTCAGTAAACTTACTTCTTTCTGTCTTAAGAAAGCATTTGAGTTGTTGTGATCCATCCAACTATATGTTGATTTACTCAATCATGTACTTTATTCTTCCTTGTCTAGTACAAATGTTTTTATCCGACTGAATACAACTTTGAAAGTTATCAATGACTGGAAAGAGACTATTATGATTGAGCATGACAAACTCTGCAATATAAGCTCTGATATAAAGACTCTGATCGAAAGATAGTACTCTGTTAATTGTTCTCTGGCCAAGAACGAAGTTTTCCTTCACCAATTATGATTTCCTTTCTGTACCTTTATTGTGATTTCCTCTACTTGTTTCAAGTTTAATTATATCAGAGGAAGTTGCTGTCTAAAATGACTTGTGCATTGATAGATGTGATGATTCTTATCCGTATTTTATTTATCGACACCTCACTCCATAAACATGTGGTCATGTTTACTGAGTTCAGTTTCGCTTGGGGACAAGCGAAGTCTAAGCTTGGGGGAGTTGATACGTCCATTTTGCATCACTATTTTATATTGTAATTTTCTGTTATTCATTGATATATTTTATATTATGATGCATTACTTTTGTTATTTCATCTTATTTTGCATGTTTCATAATTTTTGGAGAATAAACACCAGGACTAGAAATCTGATAGAAAAAGCACCGTCAGGATACCCTATTTCAGAAGATCATAAGAAGGGGGCACCAGGGATGTCTTAAAAGTCCAGAAGAGGGATCTAGCCACGAGGAGACCCGAAGGGGGGCACATGGGGCCCACACCATGCCTCGGCGTGCCCCCTTGGCCGCGCCTGGGGTGGTGTGGCCACCCTGGCCCACCTCTGGCCGCCTCCTTTCGCATACTTGATCCCTCGGGAACCCTAAGCCCGAGGTAACCATCAAAGAAATATTTCGCCGCCGCCTTGGGGCGGAAAACAACACAGAGAGAAAAGCTCTCCGGCAGGGAGAAATCTGTCGGAGAAATGCCTCCCCAGAGAGGGGGAATCATCACCATCGTCACCGTCATCACTACGGGCATCATCAAGATCGGTATCGTCATCATCAACACCAGCACCATCACCTCATCGTCCACCTTCATCCCACTGTAACAATTAGGGGTCTTTATCGTTGTTCTTCACTAGATCTCTCTCCCGGTGTGGATTACTTGTTAGTAGTTGATGCTTGTGAGATTTATCGGTGTTTACACTTTATGACCAGATTGTTATTATCCACTATATCACCTCTGATTATGATCCATATGATGTCTTGTGAGTAGTTCTTTTATTTCTTGAGGACATGGGAGAAGTCATGATGTTAGTAGTGGAATTGTGTTGAAGTAATATCTAGTAGTTTGATATTTAAGTTGTGGTGTTATTCTTCTAGTGGTGTCATATGAACGCCGACTAGATGATACTTCACCTTTATGGGCCTAGGAGAATGCATTCTATATTTGGCTACTAATTGTGGGGTTGCCGGAGTGACAGAAACCTAAACCCCCATTAGGAAACCAATGCACGAGGGAGTGTAGAATCCCGAAGTTTTAAGACCGTGGTTAGATTTATCTTAATTACTTTGTTGTATTTGCGGATGGTATAATCATAAGTATTTATTAGTCCTAGTTGGGCAGTGCATTAGCATAGGTTTACCCACACAAAACCTATCGAACCAATAAATATTAATTAACCGTATGAAGCGAAAGCACTTGACGAAATTCCCATGTGCCCTCGAAAACGTTTGGTAATCATAAGTAGAACAACCGGCTTGTCCTTTTCTCTCAAAATGATTGGGCCACTCGCTGTAATTATATTTACTCGCACTTTATTTATATGCTATATCCAAAATCACCAAAAACTCGTTTGTTAGTGTTTACAGTGAATCCTCTATCCAACCTGCTTGTCAACACCTTCTGATCCTCGTTGGGTTCGACACTCTTATTTATCGAAAGTACTACGATACACCCCCCTATACTTGTGGGTCATCACTCAGCATTTGCATGACACATATAAACGCCCCAAGAGTATCAACCAGCTAAACCGTTGCGTCCAATACGAAGACGAGTCATATGTCGACTTTATCTCAAGGGGGACTGCAATGAAGAACAGCTGCTCTGAAGTAAGTGACGTACAAGCAATGCATGCTTTCGTCAACGGTCTGAAACCCGGCCTCGTACTGTTCGTGGTTAGTTCCAAAACACACAAAGACCTAGGTTCTATGCTGACAACCGCCAATGAGCACGAAGCGGCCGAAGACGACATTAGGGCGATAGGCGGAAATATTGATGCACTGGTACAGGCCAAAAAGGTGTCTCGCTCTGAAAATAGAACTACTCCAGAAACGCAGCAAAATCCTAAAGAGGTAAACATAGCCTTTGGAAAGGATAAAACCAGCAGATGGAAAGGCAAAAGTGCAGAAAGCAGGGAACCTATCTCCTACTCTAAAGAAGAGTGGGAAAATATAAGGGGGGATCTTGCATTCATCACACACAGTTTGGAAAGTCTAACCATACAAACCAGCAATGACGGCTTAACAAGCACATGAAGGGCAGAGCTGGAGCCGAGAACAAAGGAAAGAATTCCAAGAGAAAATTCAACAAGAAAAATCTGGAAGCTGATAAAGACGAAAGCGAGTCTGATACTGATGAAAAAAATCCAGGAGCAGCAATGGAAAGGCGAACCTAAATCCCCGAGAGTCGAAGGAGAATGCAATTTAACTTTCCTTGCGACCCCATCAGCTAAACAGGTGAAGCGTTCATTGCAAGAAAACAACGATGTTGTCCCACCAACTCTAAAATACCTAAAGTATTCAAAGACGCTAATTACTTGGGATCAGTCTGATAATCCTGGTAATATCCCAAAACCCGGCACACGCGCCTTGACAGTAAGCCCTATTGTGCAAAACACTAGGCTAAAGAGGGTATTGATGGACGTAGGATCAAGCATCAACATTATATACCTAAGTACTCTGAAGAAGTTGCATCTATCAGAGACCCGGCTCAAGCACAGCAATGTACGTTTTCACGGCATTGTTCCTGGCAGGCAAGCGCATTCCCAAGGAGAAATTTCCCTAGAGGTAACCTTCAGAAAGGCTGAATTGACAACTCAGTTGTTAAGACTTATAATATTCTTTGGCACCCCTTGTGTCGAATCAATAAATTTGGGTTTTACTTCCCTCGAAGACTGTTGCGATCCCCTATACTTGTAGGTCATCAGGTAGTACCGTTCGAAAGCGTGTATCACACAATACACGTACGTTCGGCTTTTGCCAAATTCATGGCTAGGTCGTGCTACATCTACAACAAGCTTAAAATGCCAGGGCCAAGACGTGGAGTAATTAGCATTGAAGCAAACTTCAAACTAGCAAATGAGCTATAGCTGGGAAACGCCTTTTGCGCCGAGCAGGTAATAGAAAAAAAAACTAAAGAGGCTGGCTAAAGAGGTATCGCCGACAGAGATGCCGGTAGAAAAATAAAGCTGAAAGTCGGCCGATATCTTCAAAGCGTCCAAGAATACAAGCAGGTTATCCTGGACCCCAAGGATCCGACAAAATATGTCGTAGTGGGAACAAGAACGACAGACAAATAGAAAGTGCGCTCATCGAGTTCCTCCGCGAGAACAGGGATATTTTCGCTTGGTGTTCCGCTGATATGCCAGGTGTAGCGCGGGAACTTGTTGATCACGAATTGAATGTCATACCAGGATCAAAACACGTCAAACAAGGTCTCCATCATTTTGACGGAAGAAGGCGGAAGGCTACAGGCAAGGAAATCATCCGGCTTTTAGCAGTTGACTTTATCCAGAAATTTATATATACTGATTGGTCTGCAAACCCAGTATTAGTCCCGAAGAAAGATACTATTATTCTGATGATGTGTAAAGATTATATCGGATTGAACAAAATGTGCCCAAAAGATAGGTTCACTTTACCACGAATCGATCAAATAATAGACGCCACTGCTGCCTCTGAGATTTTATGCTTTTTCGACGCTTATTCCGGGTATCATCAAATACGCATGAAAGAAGAAGACCAAATAAAAACCTCTTTTATAACACCCTATGGAACGTATTACTACATAACCATGCCTTTTGGCCTGAAGAATGCTGGAGCCACATACCAGCGCTGTGTGCAAAGATGCTTGCATGACCAAATAGGTAAAAACGTCCACATTTACGTAGACGATATTGCCGTTGTTTCTAAGGAAAAGCATACACTCCTTGACAATTTACGAGAAACTTTCGATAATCTACGCACTTAAAAAATAAAGTTAAATCAATTAAAGTGTGTATTCGGAGTGCCCTCGGGAAAACTTCTGGGTTTTATCGTTTCTCATAGAGGAATTAAAGTAAACCCGAAAAAGATCAAAGCAGTCCTGAACATAAAAAAGACCTACGTGTCGGAAAGACGTCCAACGATTGACAGGTTCCGCATCCTCCATAAGCAGGTTTATAAGATGGCTTGGTGACAAGGCTCTGCCATTATACAAATTGTTGAAGAAATCCAACAAATTTGAATGGACAGAAGAAGCAGACAAAGAGTTAGCCCAGTTAAAGGAAACTTTAATGAAAGCTCCGATTTTGGCATCCCCAAAAGACGAAGAACCTATGTTACTGTATCTAACAGCAACAAATAGGGTTATCAGCGCTGTAATAATTGTGGAAAGGCGGAAAGATGAATAAATCATTCTAGACCAACACCCAGTTTACTACATCAGTGAAGTATTCTCGGCGTCAAAACAAAGATATCCACATTATCAAAAGCTGGCATATGGCGTATTGTTCGCATCCCGAAAACTCCGCCATTATTTCCAAGAATATTCCATAAGAGTTGTAAGCAAAGCACCACTAGGGGATATTATATACAATGCAAATGCAACAAGTAGAGTCGCCAAATGGGGCATTGAGCTTGTTGCATTTGACATTAAGTACCAAACACGGACGGCAATCAAATCCCAGGTATTGGCAGATTTTATAGACGATTGGACAGAAGCCATGGAAAACACACCCATGCTAGAGTCATAATAATTGATCATGCATTTTTACGGATCCAAAATGAAGGAAGGTGTTGGTGCAGGTGTAGTGCTCAAATCTCCAAAAGGCGACCACATGGAGTATAATGTGCAAGAATACAAAGCACTACTTCACGGCTTGCATATTGCAAAGGAAATAGGTGTCAAACGCATACTATGCTATGGCGACTCGGACTTAGTACACCACCAGCTTAACCAAACAGGGGATGCCAAAAGCCCCATAATGGCGGAATATCGGAGAACTGTCGACGAATTCGCTATTTGCTTCCTAGGGTTTGAGGTAAATCACGTCAAACGGGAAGAAAACTAGAATGCGGATGCTTTAGCCAGGATGGCTCAGAAAGGGTGAAACCATTACCACCTAGTGTATTCGTCTAGCATTTGTACGAACCATCGATAAAAGGAGGAGATGTCGACTATCCGCTAGCATCTGAGTCAACAGAAGTTCTGTTCATCATCCCGGATTGGACAATACCATACTTAAACTTCTTAGTCAATGAGAAGTTCATGTATGGAGCAGACGAAGTCTTGCAAAGGCAGATAAAACACCGATGCAAAGGATAGACGGTAATTATTGGTTGCCTGTATAAACGCAGTACTACAGGAATTTTCCAGCGTTGTATTTCGTCAGAAGAAGGATGACAAATCCTGCAAGAAATCCACGTCGGAGATTGCGGACATCATGCTTAATCAAAAAACATAGTTAAGAAAGCATTCCGAGCAGGATTTTTCTGGCTTACAGCCAAGACAGATGCAGAGCACATAGTTAACACATGTGTGGGGTGTCAGTATTATGCCAAGCAGACCAATATGCCGGATCAAGCACTCAAGACTATCCCCATAACATGGTCGTTTGTGGTCTGGGTGCTAGATATGTGGGGTCATTCAAAACTGCGAGAGGCGAACTTACACATCTACTAGTTGGAGTAGATAAGTATACCAAGTGGGCGGAATCCAAACCCATCAAAAAACTTGACGGTGTGACTGCCAGAAATTTCATCATAGACATAGTCATGAGATAGGGCGTCCCACATAGCATTATCACGGATAACGTGACTAACTTTGAAATTGGAGAGTTGGCAAAATATTGCCGACAAACGGGAATCTGCCTCGATCTTTCATCTGTGGTGCACCCACAATCCAATGGCCAGGTTGAATGTATGAATAGTTCAATCCTGCAAGTATACGCCAAAGACTCGAATCTCCTCTTCATAGAGCAGCTGGAGCCTGGATAGAATAATTGTTGTCCGTGTTGTGGAGCATATGAACAACACCGAATAGATCAAGAGGGCAGACGCCTTTTCCCCTGATTTATGGTGCAGAAGTTATGCTTTCAGTGGACATGATCCATGATAGCCCTAGAGTGCAGGCATACGATGAGATGGATGCCAAAAATGCACGCCAGGATGTCGTCGATCTTTTAGAAGAAGAACGAGAACTTGTGTTGCAGAGATCTGCCATTTATCAGTAAGGTTTGCGGCTATCATAGCCGAAAAATCAAACATCGCTCTTTTAAGGAAGCCGATTTAGTGCTAAGGTTGGTGCAAAAAAGAAAACACAAGTTAGCCCCAATCTGGGAAGGACCGTTTGTCATCATCAAAGCTATGAAAAATGGGTCATATTACCTTGTAGACATTCGAGATATTGAAGATGACCCGAAAAAGTCGAATTGCAAGAGAAAAATAAGCATAGTTGTAGAACTAGGAGAGACAAACATGCCCTGAAGCATCCAACAGTTACGTCCTTCCTATAACTAGTCCAAATCTATGTAAATATTATTGAGATCATGAAATAAAGTCTGTCAGAAAAGCATGCAAATTATCTTTTCTGTCTTTATTGTTAACGCATGTTCCTTTTTTCTATTTTCCAATGATCTTTCAATTTGCTTCAATGTTAACCCGAATTTTCATGTGTGCTCGGAGTTAAAAAAAATTGAATGCTTTATTAGCCTAAAATGCTACAGAACACTAGATTGTGCCTTGATGCACTTTGTTGGGAACCCCAAGAGGAGGGTATGATGAGCACAATGGTAGAAGTTTTCCCCTTAGTTAAGAACCAGGGTTATCAATCCAGTAGGAGAAAGAGGACCTTTGGAAGGTTGATGCCACTGATGGTGGTGATGGCGCTTCACCGGTGTCAGCAACAACGTGGAACCTTCACACAACACAACCAAAATACTTTGCCCCAACGGTACAGTGAGGTTGTCAATCTCACCGGTCTTGCTGAAAACAAAGATTAGACGTATAGTGTGGAAAATAGTGTATGATTGCAGTAAGTAAAGAAAGCAGGAAATTGTTGTGGTTTGTTTAACAGTGTGGAAAAATGGACCGGGGTTCATAGTTTCACTAGTGGTGTCTCTTCATAAAAGATAGCATGCTCGGTGAACAAATTACAGCTGGGCAATTGACAAATAGAGGTTGCACCATAGTTCACAATATGACATGAAGATTACTATGATATTTAGTGCGGGCATTACAACAAGATACATAGACCGACATCCATATGCATCTATGACTAATAATCCACCCTCAGGTTATCATCCGAACCCCCTTAGGTATTAAGTTGCAAGCAACCGATAAATGCATTAAACAAAGTGTTTCATGTAAGCCATGATTATGCACGCGGGCACTCTCACCGCTGTTTTCTCCCTAATGGCAACAACACATCCTCCCCCTTCACGTTTTTGTCACTCGAGCAAGGCGAAAAGGAGGCATGAACCCACTATCGAGCATAATTACTCCCTCTTGGAGTCACTAGCAACTACTTGGCCAGAGTAACTACTAGCAATGGAAAGCATGCAAGATCACAAATATCATATGCAAATAAAGACTATAAACAACTTGGCATAAGTTCAATATTCATCGTATCCCAGCAAACACAGCATATAGAATTACATAAGATCAATCTTGATCATGATAAGCAGATCACGAGATCTAAACATGGAGCAATATGAGGAGAAGACAACCATCTAGCTACACCTACGAACCCGTAGTCCAAGGATGAACTACTCACACATCACTCCGGAGGTAGGCATGGTGATGTAGAAGCCTCCGGTGATGATCTCCTCTCCGGCAAGGTGCCGGAAACAACTTCAGAGCCCCCCCCCCCCCCGATCTAGGGTTGACGGTGACGGCGGCTACGGGACTTTTAGGGGATTTTTGATGAGGTGTTTAGGTTTTCCATCCGGGGGGCTTAAATAGGCGAAAGGGCAAAGGCGGTGGAGCTCCAGGGGCCCCACATGATGAAGGCTTGGCCTCTAGGTTGGCCCGATCTTCACGAATCGACAAGAACGAACGAAGAACACACGAAGAACGCGATGAACACGATGAACACGAGATGGGGAATCGAGGGGGAATCGTGGGCAAATGTGGGGAAACACAAAGGGAGATAACTAGTAAGAGCCGAAGAACCCCGATCGATCCAACGGAACTCACCTTGATTGATACCAGTTTACACCCGTGGCCCGGTCCACCACGCCAATAGAACCTTAAGGATTTACGAGAGGGAGATTGGCAACTCTTAACAGAATCCACGAAGGGAAAGGATAAGTAGTTGTAGTGAATCTTGATACGGTCCTAGATGAACATGAACATCATAGGAGTAGCCTTGTCAAGAGGAGTCACCTCACAAGAGGGATACAAGGGCATAGCCCGAAGTTCTCAAATCATCCCTAAACCCTAGATCTAGCCATCGGAGTCCCTTATATAGACTAGGGGGTAGGTGGGGTGAAAAGGAGCCAAAAAGGGGCATTTCCGCACAAAACAGTGGGGGCCGGCCTGGGAGGCCGGGGTGGGGGCAGGCGCCCTGCCTGAGGCCGGCCCGGCCTGGGAGGCCGGCGCCCTCGGGCTGGTGCCCCGCCTGAGGAGAGGGGCTGGCCGGCCTGAGGCCGGGGTGGGGAAGGGGGAGGCCGGCCTGCTCGGCCAGGTGGCCGACCTGAGGTGGGGGAGGCCGGCCTGGCTGGGGGTTGAGGCCGGGAGCCCCCTTTTCCCTCCGTTCTTCCACCTCGGAGCTCCGATCTTGACGCCGTCTTCACCCACTTCCTTCCTAGATTCATGTGCATCTTCTTGGATGTGTTCTTGAGCATCTTGGGCACCTTCTTGGGTCTCCATGGTGTGATCCCACCTATGCATGTAGAGGGGTATTTCATGAGGTAGAGCACCATTCACCAAGCCACCGGAAACATACGGAGATAGGAGTGAGTTCACCTTGTTGTGTATCGATGTTGTGCTTGGTTGAATACGGTGGGCTACATCATCTCCCCCCCCCTTGAAGAAGAGTCGTCCTCGACTCTCGTTCCATCCATTTGTGAGCGGGAGAAGGAATGTTGACGGCGAAGATGTCGTTGAAGTTGAGCCGCTTGTCAAAGATCATGTGACGGTAGGCTCGTAGTGGAGGGGGTCCAAAGGTGATGAAGATCTTGACATGGTTCTCAATGGATGGTCGACGAAGATCTTGAAGGGCGGTGTAGTCGTTGAAGTTGAGTCTCTTATCGAAGATCGTGCCAAGGTATGCTCGTGGAGGTTGTAGTACAAAGGTGATGACGATCTTGACATGGTCCTCAATGGATGGGTGAGGATGAGCTTGAAAGGCGATGTAGCCGTCGTCGAAGAGCTCAAGAGATTGTTTGTCGATTGGTTGCGGAAGTGGTAGATTGTAGATGAACTTGACATTGGTTGCGTTGTCTGTAACATCCCAAGTATGAAAAATAGCCATTAGAATGTTTGCTCTCTGTTATTTTATGTTTTGCATCATGACATCATGTTCATTGCATTTGTTTTCCTTTGTTTTCCATTTGTTATCCTCTTTTTCCTTTGTTTTCCTTTGTTTTTTATTTGAATTTCAAACCAAATTTTAAACCTTTTGTTTCATACTTGTGATGTTACAATTTCCAAATGAATATTTCAAATCAAAACAATCAATTGTTTCCATTAAAGTGTGATTCCAAAACTATTGTTTTGTTTCTATCAAAAATTCATTTAATATCAAACCCTTTTCAAATTCAATTGCATTTCTTTCCAAACAGCACCCATTTGAAATTAATGAAACAAAACCACTCCAATCAATTGTTTCAAATAAGCTTAAGGGTTCACACTATTTAACTGGGTCTTTTTAATAACTCATTTAATAAGCAAATTTCATTCATTTTCAAACAAATGGCAAATATCAAATAAATTCAAATCTTTTGGAAAAATAAAAGTCACACAATGTTGTTGTAACCCTAAATAATCAATAACCCAATTTTCCTAATTTTTACTAACCCTAAACCCTAGCCTTTTCTTCCTTTTCTAATTAGCAAAAAAAAAACAGAATCAAAGAATAAAAAGAAGAGAGAGAGAGAGAGAGGAGCACACCAGGCCCAGCCCAACTCCCCTTAGCCCATACCCCTTCGACCCACCATCTCTTTCTTCTTCCTCTGTACGGTCTCCATCCGAACTACCCACGTATACATAGCAGAGCAAGCAACGGTGCAGCATCCTCCCCTCCTCCTATATCTAACCCTAGGGTGCCCTAGCCCCTGCCCTACCCTCCTTCTTCCTCTCCTCTCTCTTCCCCGCCGTTTTCCTTCTTTCTTCTTCCTCCTTCTCCCATCTCTCTTCTCTCTGCCTTTTCTCTGTACCACTATCGAACACCCCTTCTCTCCGGTGATCGCCGGCGTTCGGGCCCCCTCCGGCCAGGGCGAGGCCGGGAATGGAAACGCCCGGTCCCCCTCTTCCTCCTCCACCCCGCGGCGAGGGCCGGGAGGGCTCAGGTCGCCGCCGCCGTCAAGGTTTCCCGCCGGCCGCTGCACCTGCTCCGCCCCGAGCGCCTGCAGGTCTTCAGAAGGTGAGCGCATCCCTCCCCTCTCGCTACCCCTCCTCCTCTCCCTTCCGTCCGCGAGCGCCACGAGCACCCCACGCCCCCGCATGCACACAGCGCCGCACCACGCAGCAGCATGGCCGCGGTACCCCCCCCCCCCTCGCCGTCAGCGATCTGGCAGCGCCCAGGTTCAGTACTGAACCTTAAGATTCAGTTAAAACGCGACAGTCTGTACCTTAACCCCCCCCCACTACCCCCTTCCTGTCACGAAACACAGCTCCACCCCACTGGCTAGCAACCCTTGTGCGCACGCCCAGGTGCTGGGTTCGATCCCCCAAAGCCACACCCTTTTTATCTCTGTTTTTTCTTTTCTGCCCGAATTTCAGAAACTCGGATCTGAGCAATTACTTCTAAAATCCATATAAAATTGAATTTTGCTCCAAATTGAATGATTCAAATTCCTGTGGATCTAAAATCTTGTGCTCTTTCCATTAGTACCAAAATTGAAACATGTTTCTGTAATACTTTTTGCACTAAATAATTAATTACTGAAAATGCAATAAAAATTGGAAACTTTGGAATTTCATAACTTGAGTTTGGTTCATCCAATTTAAGCAAACTTGGGATCTAAAAATTTGTCTTAACAAACTCTACACATTGGTATTTTATTTGGTCACAATTGAATTAATTTTGAGCATGTTTCCCTCTGTTTACTAAAAATGGCAGAATAAGAATGATTATGGAAAATTGCATAATAAATTCAATAATCACCCAAAAATTATGTTTAATATCTCAAAATGTTCAGTGAAACATTTGCTACATGTTTTCAACCTTTTCAATGCAATTTGTTTACTGTTTTGAATATTTTAAATTGGTGCAATATTTGAAAACTTGTTTATTTCACTTAATTTTGCAAAAATCATAACTTGGGCATAAAAATTCCACATTCCACAAACTAAATATGTTTTCCAATCAACTTTTCATGTACTTTCCAAATATCAACTTTGCTTACTGTTTCGAATAATTTAAATTGCTGAAAACAACTGTTTCTTATTTATTGCATTTAAAATTGCCAAATTAATAACTTGCTCATTTTAAATCCAATTTCAACAAATGAAATATGTTTCCATGCAAAATTAACCCACCTTTTCAAATATATTTTTTTTTCATGTTTTGAATAATTAAAATTGGTTAAATGATTTAAACCTTGTTTAAATCATTTAACATTGCTAAATTCATAACTTACTCAACTTAAATTATTTTTGAAACTATAAAATATGTTTTCCAACCATAAAAGTATAAGCTTTTCAAATATGAATCTCCCTTAATGTTTGGAACAAATAAAAATTCAAATAAGTTCATGTTTGAATTAAATTCATTTAATTCTTGCTTACACTTGTTTAATTCATAAGTAATTTATTCTAAATCCTTTTTCAACAAGTGAAACATGTATTCCATCTAAAATTGTGTGTTCTTTCCAAATATGAACTTTGTTATCTGTTTTGAACAATTTAACATGATGAAAACAACAAATGCTTGTGTAACACCTATAAGAAACCAAAATTCCATAACTTAATAAATGAATTTCCAAACTTGGTAAACTTCATTTCAAATTGTTTCTATTGTTGTTATCTTTCTGTTTTCCTCATCCATGCATCATGCTAATCCACTTTCACCTATTGGTTAGTTGTAAAACAATTGTTTCACCCTTAATTCATGGGCTTTCCATATGCAATCCAATTGCATGTGGGTCCATTTAATTATGTCATGTTACCATGTCAACTAGTTATTTTGATGCATCAATTAAATGGTCATGCATCATCCCATGTTTGTGCACTATGCCATGATATTGATTGTTTATCTCTCCGCGTTGTTTGTTTGCTTCTTCTCGGATATACGACGACGTTGAGACCGACGATACTTACGACACCCCTTCTAAGGAGTTAGCTCAGTACCAGGCTACTGGGTTTGCAGGCAAGTATTCACTCACATGAACCATTGTGTTCCTTTCAACATTGGATACCGATACTTTCCGTTGTCTATTTCTGCTAGCCCTATGAATCGTTGCTTCTGTTACGATCCTATCACATGTTATCCTTCAACCCTGATATAGCCTCACCTCCACACCTATAACCCCATTGCTTGTTGCCCGTGTCTTACTAGCATGCTTAGGGTTGTTTTGCTCGAGTCTGTTGCCCGTTACTTCCTGTTACTATAGTTTATTATGTTCTGGGGCTCGATGTTTAAACAATCAACCTGTTAATGTTTGAGGTAATAATAATTTGCTGATAAGGCACCGGCAGGAGGCCCGGCGTGGTTTTGAGGCCTGCTAGTGTCGACCCTAATTAGGAAAAGGGTCTTGTCTACTGATCCATGATGAGCGCACTATCCGCATGTGGGAAGCGTGTATGGGCGCCCCCCTCAATTTGATTCGATTCGCATCTCGTCCAAATCGCCACACTTAGTTCGGGCTTTCCATTTGATGCACGCATATGCAGGTACGAACCCGAGGCCAGGGTGGAACTTTTGTAGTCGGCATTTAGGGCGGCATGGTCTTCCAGTGCTATGAGGGTCCCCTTTTCTTCGTGGGGCTCGATTAGCCGCGCACGCACAGCACGTGGTGCTTTGGGCTTGATGCGAAGAAGAGTTGAGTTGTGTTGAGTGCCCCGCTTGGTGGAAAGGCCATTCCATCTGGCGGGTTATTCTTACGTGTACGGCCAAATTGGTGCATCCCTGCAGGGTTAAATCTTCTCGAGAAGCCGTGTTTTCCGCGGTTATGGATTACTTGGTGAAAGTACTGGCTAACAAGTACTCAGACAACTTACACCTAATGATTAACAATCTGACTAGTAACAGGCCTATTGACACAATAACTTGAACCATCATTAATCCAACTGTGTGAGTTATCCTCGGATTGCTTCTTTGGATAAGGGGCGAGATCCAGGATGGGTTCGTTTGGAGTTAGTTATAGTTGGCTACGATACGCTATCTTATCCCCTTTCTGTTAGCCGGAAGTTGCAGCATGTTTCTGTAGTTGGTTAGAGCAGCCTGCTGCCGCACTTTTGTATCACCCTTTCTTCCGTTGAACCCAAAGCATCTGTGCTTGGTGTTGACGGGTACACTTTGGTGAACTGTGAGTCTTGCTTGCCAGTACGTTTATGTACTGACCCCTTTGGGGCTGTGGTTTCCGCAGACTACGTTTCCAAGGATCCCCATGGTGGCTACTACGTGGAGTATGACGAGACTGCTGACGAGTAGATAGCGGACCCGGGCAGGATCCGAGACTTCGTGGATGGGCTCCGTCTTTTCGTTTCCGGCCTCTTAGGCCTATTTGGATCTTGTCTGTACTCTCAGACATGTTGAATGCTTCCGCTGTGATGTAATGATGAATTGTTGGGACATGTGTCCTCTGGATGATTGTATTTGCTATCTCTGCTCTAATGAGAGCTATTTGCAACTTATTTCCATCATTTGTGTCGTAGAGATCTGTTATGATATCACTTGTTCCAATGCCGTTGACGTACCATGTGTGTATGTTCTGAAGTACGTCAACGGAAGTATCTGGATTTCTACGGGATGGTTTGCGCAGACGATGAATGGTAAGAGAATGGTTGTCACACGTTTACGTGTTGGCCTGCTCATATTGAGATGCGGGTGCCGGTATGCCCCGTAAGCCATTTATCTACTGTTTAACGGACTGTGAGTATCCCCTAGAAGTCCGGGTGCGACATTGTCGTTGATTCTCTTGTCGAAGTCCATGTACATCTTGGCGGTTGGCATGTAGTCATGGTGGTCATTGTCGTTGATGCGCTTGTCGAACTCCAAGTGCATCTTGACAATTGGTATGTAGTCGTGGTAGTCATTGTCGTTGACGCGCTTGTCGAACTCCAAGTGCATCTTGACGTGTGGGATGTAGGCGTAGAAGGCGTTGATGTCGAAGTGCTTGTGACGCGCCGTGTAGATCTTGACTTGAGGAGTGTGGATGGAGAAGGCATTGTCGGAGAAGGGCTTTTCAATCTCCATGTGGATCATGACGAGCGGAATGTACTCCTTCCAAATCTTCAAGTCGTTGTCGATGTTCATGCGGTGTGGAGAGCCTTGTATGTGGAGAAGTCCATGAGGTCGAGGATGCTTGATAGGGTCACCAAATCTCTGCAAAATAGACAACAAAGATGGAGAGAAAGTTGGTAAGCCGTTAGTGTCGATAAGCACACATGGGGTTTTGCTCTCAACTCTCATCTCACTAGTGGTGGCTATCATGGCGATGCCTCTAAGAACACTCATGCTTTTTCCACTCATTATGGGCTTGTGGCTCTCACTCATGTGATGGTGGATCTCTCTCTCACCACTCATCTCACTAGAAGCTTGAGAAGGGACACTAGAAGGCTCCGAAGTCTTGGCACTTGAGGTGTGCGCACTTGTCGAAGTCGTTTCATTGCTTGGAGTCGGTAGTGTCATAGCATGTGGCGAGGAGGACTCGAGCATCTCATCTCTTGGATTGATCTCCAAGTGTGGAAAGGGTGGCTTTCTTGGAGGAGGATGTAGGGTCATGGCTTGTGTCGAAGAAGGCTCCATCATCTCCATGATGTGGTAGTGTAAGCCATGCCTTGTAGCATCCTCAAATGTTCGATGATGATCATGACGATATCCTTGGCTAGCATGGTGGCTTGAGCATGGCCTTGTGTAGTGCGGAATGAGTGGCGTGGAAGTCAAGGGGAGTGTGTCACCCAATTCGTCGTTACCTCCATCAATGATAGATGAGCCATTGACGCCGGCTCTAGAGAGGTTGCATCGTTGGTCCTTATCTTGAGGATAGGCTTGAAGAACTCGTGTCAACACTCGTGATGAATTCTCGTCCCCATTGCAATAGACGCTTTCGTCACCATTGGTCATGTCCAAGGAATTGAGAGCTAGTTGGTGCAAGGCATAGTATTGGCCTTCACTCATGTAGGCATGGTCACCATTTTGGTTGGCAACCATGATTGTCGTGGGATAATCACGGCAGATGTTACCGGGGGTAACTGATCTTGGGGCAAGACGACACAGGTATTTGGGAGAGGGTTTAGCTCAGAGGAAAACATGGTGCAATTCGATCTGGTAGCCGGCAATCAAAGTCGCCGAGTCTCCGATCTTGATATAATAACTCAGCTCTGGGATTACACTTGATGCTCGATATCACACGATGTTGCTAGGGTTCTTAGATCTCTCCAAACTAGATGTAGGGGTCGGTTTATAAAGCACCGTACCCTCCTGACTTGCCCTCCAAGGCGCACCCGGAATCCTACCCGGACACTGCTTACAAACCCTAGCTTTCCTTACCGCAACCCACAATCCGGGTTACGAGGCCTACAAACTTTGGGCCTTCCAGAAGTTTCATTATCCTTAGCCGGATTCTGCGCCGTGTCCCTTGGGCCGGGTTACACCTTGGAGTTGGCCTACCGGGTTATTATCCCTCCATCAGTAGTCCCCAGAATAGCTTGGGCTTCATGGATCCTACTTGAAGCGCTTGCTATTCCCTGCAAAGATATCAAACATACGGGCATATAGAGGCCGGGTCAAGATGTTTTGATGTTCAGCCAGGCCTCACTCCACGGTAGCCATACAATAACCCGGGTTTTTCCTCCGAACACTTTGACTCGAATTTCCAGGTCCAAATCATAATAAAAATCCCAGGATCCCATGCTCGATAATCAATCCTGATATCCCGGAGTTAACCTCCTTCTTTCTTTTATCCAGATGCCCGGCTCAATATTTGGCGCATATTTCGCAAAATCCACGTGAACAACCGTCACCCCATGATTTCCGGCTTCTGGCCATCGGGATAAGCTCACCCTTACCCTATAAATAACACTCAGAGGGTAACCCTAAATTCGCCACCACGCCACAACTTCCCCTTTCTCCCTTTGCTCCTCGCTTCCTCGCAGCACCGCCGCCAGGTTCCGCCATCACACCTTCATTCCTCTCGCCAAGAATCGTGAAGGGGCATTCGAGCCACGCCGCCCAACACCGTCGCTTCCAAACCTCAATCTCTCCAGTAAGCCTCTTACATCTGTCTAACTTATCCTTGCAATTTTTCCAATTTCAACCATGATCGAATCTGGGTCAACCTGCGAACCACTTTTCTGATTACATCAAATTAGATTGATTCGACATCCACCAACTCTTTTAACCGCCTGCTATATAGTCGCAACTCATCCCCTACCAATATTAACCATCAAAACTCATGTAGGATCGATCGCAAGCTTTCCCATCTAGATCCGTTCCTCCTCGATTTTCCGCTCTTCTGCATTAACACCCGGAAAATCCTCTTCTTCCAGCTACTTTACTTGCAATAGATACATGGGCATCGACCCCAAATGTCTTTCCATACGTAAGTGACCTATAATCTCCACAGTTGCATTCAACACCCGGATACTTTATAACTTCCGCTCCATAGCATGTTACCCGGATAATTCTCAGCTTCATGCTTTCTTGACACCTCACACTCGGATACTTCAACACTCCCGGGTCTTATCTCATACGCCTATTTTCTTTTGCTTTGCAGGTTGATCCCATGGCTCCCAAACGACAAGGAAAACAACCGATTCAGGCGAGAAATACCCAAACCATATCCGCCAACTGGGGACGTTCCACAATTACGAAAGCCAAGTTGGAGGAGCTAGCCGAATTAGGAACTCTCCCTTCTCAGAAGGACATTCACTGGAGGGCGCCGGGCAACGAGACCCTGCCCACACCCACAGAAAGCGAGGTAATCTGCTTCGTAGAGCACGTGACCCGGGGATTCCGTCCTCCGGGTCACCCTTTCTTTAGGGAGGTCTTGGATCACTATGGACTCCGAATGTTCGACATAGGGCCTAACTCCATGTTGAACATCACCCACTTCATCGTTCTTTCTGAGTCGTACTTGTGCATGCCGCCGAGTTTAACTCTCTTCGTTGAGTTATTCCAATGCAAGCCATGCCGCGAAAGCGGCGACGGAGCGCTCCTATCCTGTGGCGGGGTATCCATCCAGCGCCGCAGGAATTCTCTAATGCCAGCCCTCAACCTACACTCCCACGTCAAACACTGGCAACTGTCCTTCTTTTATTGCCGCGACACCTCCCCTGACAGTGAAAAGAAGCTGCCGGGTTACTCAGAGACTCCCCTCGAGCCCTCCGAGTCTTTCAGTGCCTTTGCATCAGATTCGGACAGGGAGACAATCCTTCCCTTGCTAACCAAGATAGCCATTCTCTCAGCCCAAGGCCTCCTCGGGCTCAATTTAATAAAAACATGGGTTGATTTCCGGATCCAACCCAACTCCGTTCGCACCAAACTGATGTGCGAGTACTCGGGGCACACCACAGATACGCTCCGATACTCCACCAAAAGCTTTGCAACCGGTGATACTAACAAGAGCATCAAGGGCTTCTTAACGGAGAAGCTGGAGGTGATAAAGGGCATCACCGGGTTACCCCCGTTTACTCGGGACAACCCGGCTCCAGTGGTAATACCTGATATCCATAACTTACTTCTGTACCTTGACTCGATACAGCTTCTAACCCTTAGTCTCATTCCTTTGTCTTAGGCTGATGACCCTTTCTGGAGAGTTGAACCCTTCCCCCCTTCCAGAGACCCGAAAGACGAGGACGAGCCGGCTGATGGTAGTGAAGGTATTTGCACAGGATCTGCATATTTTTACTTGTATTACTTCCCTTTCGTTTATCTTTTCTCCAACTAACACACACCCGATTCGCAGGACTGGAGGACGAAGGTGAGGCCAACGAGGATGACCCGGAAGCAACTGAATCAGACCAAGAAACAACAGTCGGAGCCAAAAGGAAAACCAGAGGAGCCGTGTCCAAGGTTCCTTTTTCCTCGTTATCCTCTGAACCTTATTCTTTCGACGCCATGCGACGACTTAACCATCAATTATCAAATTCGTCGTGCTTGAAGGACTCCTCCCCAGCCAAACGCAGAGTAACTCGGAGCTCCCCGGGTGAAGATCCCCTTAACCCGGGCATCTCTATTTCCTCGGTTCCTCGTGGCGGCGCTCCTCCGCCTCGTCCTTCCGACTCTCCTCAACGCCACCCTTCTCCTAACCATCCACGTGCCGGGCAATTCCGGGTCCCGTTGGTAGTTCCCGTGGCGACCTCATCTGCTTCCAGCGGCGAGCTCCCGCCAGATTATACCGTGAACGCCGGGTAAGTTTACGCTAATGATTTCCTTTTATGCTTAACAAGTTTCCACTCAAGCCACCATCATCACTAATAGCCGCTTTTTCTCATCTTTCTTTTAGCGCTCAAGCCGTCGTCAGCGACCCGGAAAATATAGAAGCAGATAACCATCAGGCGGAGAAACCGACTGACCATGCGGACGCCGCGACTGGCGATGATACAGCGAATAACCAGGAACAAGGCCCTCTGAACAACCCACTTCCCCGAGCTGCCGGATCTCCTTCCTCATCGGAACCAGTAGACGAGGAGATCGAAGTTCTAGATACAAGGGTGAGTTCTCCCAACCCGGCCACCCAAACTGTCCGGGTCTCAACTCCAAGGGCGGGGAGAGCCCCCCCACCAAACGACCAAGCTGCCGGCTCTTCCGGTGCTCGATCCGAGGAACTGACCTTTACCCAGATGCTAGAAACCCTTCGCACTTTAAGGTCTAATGAAGAGAACATCTTGGGAGCTTTGATAGCCAAACACGAGGTAAATCCGACTAATATTGCTTATGCCTTTATCCAGTCCCCAAGTTCCGAGTGAATTGATTCATAATTTACTTGGGACTTTGTTATACAAGCGACTGATGACTTATTCCTCTACCCAACTGATCCTTTGTTTGCATGCATGCAGGCCTTCGTAACTCAATCCGAGGAAAAACTGGCGGGCGCCACCAAGCTCATCGAAAAGGAGGTAGCTTTATGTGAGGCAGCCGAGGCCGAGTCTAGGAGGAATAAGTTGATAATGAGAAAATATAGGAAAAGGGCTCACCGTGCAGAAGATGACCTAACAAGCCTTTCCGTCCAAATATCAGACACATATCGTGCTTTACTTGGTACGTTTCCTCCTCTGGTTTATCTTTTTGATAGATAGCAACAGTTTCCCGACTTATGTCTCCATTTCCTCAGGCCCGGACGAAACCATGCCGAAAGAAGATGACATGGCCAAGCTGAAAACCATGAGTAGCGCTATCCGGCAACTATGTGCCGGAACCAGATGGATCCTTGATGAGTTGCGGTGGCCGGGCAGAGGACATGTTGATCTGAAAAGGCTGTTGGACGCCCTATCCACTGTTCCCGAGTGGATTCGGCACTGGAAGCGCTCATCTTGCCGGGTTGGAGTGACCCGGGGGCTTGCACTTGCCAAAGCTTATCTCCCCAAGCTCGAGCTAGCGAGGCTTATGGGCGGCTTCCCAGAGTTCAAGCTTGACGGATCCAAGTTTTCAGTAAAGGATTTTCAGGCCGTCCAGAAGGAGGTCCGTTACCCGGCCAGCGTAATTGCTGATGAACTGGACGTTAATATACTTGTTCCAGCATATGATTCTGCCGATAAAGTAATTAAGTCGGATCTTCCTGAGCCGTATGACATGCTGGCTCGGTGGAAGGAGGAAGCTGCTGCGATAAGGGCGGAGGCTGCCAAGAAGCAAGCTGAAGCCGGCTCTGCTCCTGCTGCCTCGACACCAGTCGTTCCGCCCCCTGCAGGGGCTGGTACCGCTGATCCGGGTGCTGCTGCTACCACCAATGATGGCAAGGGTAAGGCCAAGATGGACGCCGAGTGATATATGGTTTCTAATGCCTCTTCTTAAGCGCCAGTCGGTCGACATACTTTTTGAAACAGTCATATTTTGGGCGGTGCGCCTGTGCACCTTTGATATTTTTTCACCAGGATTTTGTAATGCGCGCTAAGGCCTTGATATACTCGATGCCTGTTCCGGCCTTTTTAAGTTTATCCATTATTAAGCTCATCTGTTCTCGATACCTGGTTTTATTTATTGTTCCTTTTGTGAAAACTCAATTTCCGGGTTTCATGGGTATTGACAAGCGGATTTTGCTTCGAAGTCCCCAAGTCCCCAAGACTCGGATATTTGGGTTTTTGCAATTACACAAGTAAGCCACTTTTTCTCTTTTCAAGATTTCAAGCCACCGAGCCCGGATCGCCGAGTCTAGGACACTTGATCTTGAAAAGGGAACAAACTGCCTATTGCTAATTTCACAAAGATCCCTGAGTTGTTTCACATAGGTTTTGAAGTTATGCTTAATAGTCGTTGAGTTTCCAGCTATTCAGCCTTGTACTCTGCATAACTTGTGGTTTAGATGACCCTTTTGACTATCTTGTACTGTAAGCCGGCTTTCGCGTGGATACCATGTTGTTACATCCATACGAAGACGTAGCCAGCCAATCCCCGTCGGGTTTCATGACTAACTGCCATCGTAAGCGAACAAATCATGCCACTTTAATGCGAGTCACATCGAGCTTAAGTAAGAATAGCCAAGAAATTTGGACTTCTTTGTCCGGTTATAAGATTGTAGCCGTACTCGTTTGCAAGTAATCGGCCCTTATAACTCATAGGCATCATGGCCGGGTCTTTGAGTTTGTAACTGTGCTATTCAAGCGACCAGCCCCCAAGACCTAGATATACGCGTCGTACTGAGAGTTCATAACCTGATAACAACCATCTCTTTTCTTGATAACCATCTCTTTGCTTGATATGAAAAATCTAGGTCAGCAAGCCGCCTCATTAAAAACTCGTCCAGTCCCCAAAGGTACCCTGGATAGGAAAAGAGTGCGTCTGAAAACCTGCTGCCTATTACATCGTGCAATTCCTCTTGCCAATATAATCTTTACTAAGTATAATATGGACGTAGCTGAGCCACGTTCCATGGTCTATCTCTTTCTTGCATAGATGAAGTGGTGTGTGCGGTGTCGTTGACTGTAGCCGATTCTTCCATTGCATCTATCAAGTAATATGATCCGTTGTGCAGATTCCGGCTTATGATAAATGGTCCTTCCCATGGTGGTGATAATTTGTGTTTTCCTTCGCTTGACTGTACCAGGCGCAGAACCAAGTCTCCTTCCTGGAATACCCGGGTCTTCACACGCCGGCTATGATACCTCCGTAGATCTTGCTGATATATGGCTGATCTTTCCAGGGCTTGTTCTCTTTGCTCTTCTAACATATCTACGGCGTCCTGCCGGGTTTTTTCGTTCTCTACTTCGACGTAAGCTGATACTCGCGGTGAATCGTGAATAATGTCACTCGGTAACACTGCTTCCGCACCGTAGACCATGAAGAAGGGTGTCATCTGAGTTGATCTGTTAGGTGTGGTGTTGATACCCCAAACCAAAGAAGGAAGTTCTTCGACCCATGCACCAGCAGCCCTGACACAGGGAACTCTCAATCGTGGTTTTAATCCGCGAAGCAATTCTTGGTTTGCCCTCTCCACTTGTCCATTGGCCTGCGGATGAGCCACCGATGCAACATCGAGCCGGATTCCATTGTTGCCACAGAACTTCTCCATCTCACCAAGGGACATGTTGGTTCCATTATCGGTAATTATGTTGTGGGGATACCCGAACCGGTAGATAATCCTTTTCAGGAACTTGACTGCTGTAGCTGCTTCGCAATTAGTAACTGGCATAACCTCAACCCACTTGGTAAACTTATCAATAGCCACCAAAAGATGTGTCTTCTTGCATGGTGACATATGAAAGGGGCCAACCATATCCATACCCCAGACAGCAAACGGCCAAGTTAACGGGATAGTCCGCAACTCCATAGCCGGCACATGGGTTTGGCGAGCGTACCTTTGACATCCGTCACACCTTGCTACCAACCGTTCCGCATCCGCTAGGGCCGTGAGCCAGAAAAACCCGTGTCGATAAGCTTTAGCCACAAGAGACCTTGTGGACGCATGATGTCCGCAGTCGCCTTCATGGATTTCCTTGAGAATCTGTCTGCCTTCTTCCGGCGCTACGCAGCGCAAAAAGACTCCTGCTGCACTTCTCTTGTACAATTCCCCATTGATGATAGAATATCCCTTTGCTCGCCTCAAAATTTGCCTTGCCAATACCTCCTGTTGTGGTAACTCGCCTCGTGATAGGTAGGCCAAAAACGGTTCTGTCCACTCGGGAATAGTACGTACAGTGGCCACGAGTCCTGAATCCGAGTCTTGATTTGCCAATTCCTCCTCTGACTCGATTTTAACTGATGGTCGCCATAATTCGTCCAGGAAAACGTTAGGCGGAACCGGCTCTCTGCGCGAGCCGAGTCTGGCGAGGGCGTCGGCTGCCTCATTCTTTCTTCTGTCTATATGCTCCACCTCATACCCGGAAAAACATCCTGCAACCCTATCAACTTCCCTGCGGTATGCTGCCATAGTTGCGTCCTTTCTATCCCACGTTCCTGACACCTGTTGTACCACAAGGTCCGAATCTTCGAAGCATCGTATCCTCTTGATGTTCATCTCTTTGGCTACCTTTAAGCCATGCAATAGGGCCTCATACTCGGCCACGTTGTTGGAACAGTCGAAGTGAATTTGTAGTACGTAACTCAATTTGTCTCCTTTGGGCGATGTTAGCACCACCCCAGCTCCTGATCCCTCGTACTGCTTTGATCCATCGAAGTGCATGATCCATGACTCGGAATTTGGAACCGTTGCAGTCATGCCTGTATGTGTCCAGTCGTTAACGAAATCAATTAAAGCCTGAGATTTGATTGCTGACCTGGGTTCGTAGTTGATGTGATAATCCCCCATCTCTATCGCCCATTTGGCTATTCTTCCCGTCGCGTCCGAGTTTCTGATGATATCCGACATTGGTATTGAACTAACCACGGTTATGGGATGTTCTTGGAAATACGGCTTCAGCTTCCGGCTGGCCATAAAGACCCCGAACACCAACTTTTGCCAATGTGGATAGCGCTGCTTTGCTTCTGATAATACCTCGCTGACGTAATAAACCGGCCTCTGAACCGGGTATCCTTTCCCATCCTCTTGGCGTTCCACAACAACTACTGCGCTGACGGCTCGGGGGCCAGCTGCCACATATAGTAACATAGGCTCTTTAGGACCCGGCGCCGCTAGTACTGGTGCTTCAGATAACTGCTTCTTTAGTGCCTCAAATGCCTCGTCCGCCTCTTGATCCCACACGAACTTATCTGATTTCCGCAAGAGCCGGTACAAGGGTATTGCTTTTTCTCCGAGTCTGGATATGAATCGGCTCAAGGCTGCTACGCAGCCCGTGAGCTTTTGAACATGCTTCAAATTTTCCGGTTTTTTCAGACTCTGGATGGCCTTGATTTTATCCGGGTTTGCCTCGATTCCTCTCTCGGAAACTATGAAGCCGAGTAATTTTCCAGCTGGAACTCCAAACACGCACTTTGTCGGGTTAAGCTTCATCTGATACCTCCTCAAGTTTTTGAACGTCTCCTTTAGATCATCGATAAATGTCTCCGCCTTCCTGGTCTTGATGACCACATCATCCACATAAGCATGGACGTTACGTCCGATTTGGTCCTCGAAGCACTTTTGAATACACCGTTGGTAAGTTGCGCCAGCGTTCTTCAACCCAAACGTCATAGTTTTATAACAAAAGGCCCCGAAAGGGGTTATGAATGATGTTTTCTCCCAATCTTCCCTTTTGAGCTTAATCTGATGATAGCCGGAATATGCGTCCAGGAAGCATACAGATCGCTTCCAGCTACTGCGTCTATAATCTGATCTATCCTTGGTAGTGCGAACGGATCCTTTGAGCAATGTTTGTTGAGACTTGTAAAATCAATACACATCCTCCACTCATTGGTATTTTTCATTACTAGAACCGGGTTAGCCAACCAATCCGGGTGAAATACTTCCATGATAAAGCCGGCTGCCAATAGCCGAGCGATCTCTTCGCCTATAGCCTTCCTTCTTTCCTCATTCATTTTCCTCAAACCTTGCTTCACTGGCCTGGACTTGGGATCCACATGCAAACTGTGCTCAGCCAGTTCTGTAGGGATACCCGGCATGTCGCTAGGTGTCCAGGCAAACACATCTGCATTCGAACGAATAAACTCCACGAGCGCTTCCTCCTGCTCTTTTCCCAAGTTAGACCCTATGGTAAACTGCTTAGTAGAATCCCCTTCGACAAAATCTATCTTCTTGGTGTCTTGCGCTGCCTTGAATTTTGCTCTCTCATCCTCGGTATTCGGCTTTTTCAAGGCTGTTCTATCGTCCGGATTTACTTGAGACCGGTAATATTCGAGCTCTTCCTTCCTGCATGCCTGCTCGGCCATAACTGAATCTCCTTCGTCGCACTCGGCCGCTATATCCCGGTTCCCATGTATAGTGATGGTCCGTTTAGGACCCGGGATTTTCAGCTGCAAATACACGTAGCACGGCCTAGCCATGAATTGGGCGTAAGCCGGCCTCCCAAACAGTGCGTGGTAAGGACTGCGCAATTTGACCACCTCGAACGTGAGCCACTCAATTCGATAATTATCCGTCGATTCTCCAAAAGCAACTTCCAAGGTGATCCTTCCCTCGGGGCTCGCCGAGTGACCTGGCACGATCCCATGAAAGATTGTCGAACTTTTTTGTAACTGAGACTCTTTGAGACTCATCCGTAAGAAGGTTTCCCAATAAAGAATGTTGATGCTGCTTCCACCGTCCATCAGGACCTTCTTCAATTCGTAACCATTAACCTGTGGAGCAACCACCAATGCCAAGACTCCTGGACGCTCTATTTTCTCCGGATGGTCTTTTCTACTCCACGTTACCTCTTGTTCCGCCCATCTGAGATGTCCCGGCGCGGCCAACGAAACCGAGTTTGCCGCTTGCTTTAATGTCTTCTCGTTCCTGCTGGAAGTTCATGTAGTATGCACATGATATTGTCCTTTTAAATTAGTCGTTCGTACCGTGCCGATGAAGATGTTGATCCGGCCGATCGTCAATATAGATCCGGACTCGAGGTGATCCGATTCTGGCCCCCAGCCGGAATCGTCCACCATCTTTTCTCCTTCGTGGTCGATGTAGATTTCGCCAATGACAAGATTCTCCATGCCCTTCCCTTCTCCCGTGATGTAAACACCTTTGGACGCAGGCCCCACGGTGGGCGCCAACTGTCGTGGGATAATCACGGCAGATGTTACCGGGGGTATTTGATCTTGGGGCAAGACGACACAGGTATTTGGGAGAGGGTTTAGCTCAGAGGAAAACATGGTGCAATTCGATCTGGTAGCCGGCAATCAAAGTCGCCGAGTCTCCGATCTTGATATAATAACTCAGCTCTGGGATTACACTTGATGCTCGATATCACACGATGTTGCTAGGGTTCTTAGATCTCTCCAAACTAGATGTAGGGGTCGGTTTATAAAGCACCGTACCCTCCTGACTTGCCCTCCAAGGCGCACCCGGAATCCTACCCGGACACTGCTTACAAACCCTAGCTTTCCTTACCGCAACCCACAATCCGGGTTACGAGGCCTACAAACTTTGGGCCTTCCAGAAGTTTCATTATCCTTAGCCGGATTCTGCGCCGTGTCCCTTGGGCCGGGTTACACCTTGGAGTTGGCCTACCGGGTTATTATCCCTCCATCAATGATCATCTCGTTGGTAGCATTGGAAGCTTTCTTGCGGATGGTCGGAGTTGTCACTTGTGTCATTGGAGACGAATAAGAAGAATGACTTAGAGATGATGGTAAGGGATGAGCCTCTTTCACAATGTCACATGCATCAACGTCTTCATCATAGAGTGGTGTAGTGGTATCCTCATGTGCATGGTGATGTCGATCTTGTGGCATTGGAGAAATAGCTTGGCACTCTTGATGTTGTTGTCGCGCTTGTGGCGATGAAGGAAACTCGTGCTCTTGATCATGAAGGTCATTGTTCATCCTCATAGAATGTCGCTCATGGACGTTGTGTTTTGGTGTTGGTGGTGAAGTATCTCTTGACTCTTGCCTTGACGAGGTAGTGGTATCATAGTGTCCATGGCGAGGATGATCTTGATCCTTGTCGAAGGCGGAGTGCAAATAGAAAGCACATTGTTGGAGAAGATGAGGTGGAGGCTCCCATTACTCATGTTGGTGATGACGCTCATGGTCCTTGAACCTTGTACCATTGAGGCAAAGGGCGCTCAAGTTGTTGTCTTCATGGCCTTGATGATGCAATGGAAATCCTTGGTCAAGGTGATGCGGTGCTTCATCCAATATGGTAGGAGAAGAATCATGGATAGCAACTCCATTTGCTTGTTGTTGGCGAGGTCGCTCACGTGGGTCCTCATCAAAAATAGGAAGTGAGAGGTCACTTGGAGCATCTTCACTTGCTTGTTGTTGACGTGGTCGCTCAAGAGGTTCCTCATCAAACATGGGAAATGAGGGATCATGAATAGCATCCGTGCTTAGTTGAGGTCGAAGTGGGCGCTCATAGGGGTCTTCATCAAAGAGAGGAAGTGAGAGATCATGCCCACTTGGTTTTTGATGATGGTGGTGCTCATAGGGGTCCTCATCAAAGATGGGAAGTGAAGTAGCAAATTGAGCAATCCCAATTGGTTGTTGTCGATGTGGGAGCTCATGTGGGTCATCCTCATTGGTTTGGCGATGACGGTCATGATGGAGAGGATGGCGCCGGTGGTCATGGTGGTGGAGTTGTGATAGGAATTCACTAGAATCCATGTCATGGTCACCTTCTTGATAATGGCCTTGGTCTTGGTGGTCATTGTGGTGGTGACACACATTTTTCCTTGGAAGCCTTGAATGTGGGAAAGCACCATCCACGAAGCCATTTAGACCAATGTCATGAGTCGATCTTGGAGAAGGTGGGTGATGAAGAATATCCGGTCGTAGAGGGTGATCTTGAAGAGGGTCACCACGGCCTTGTCGGTGTCGAGGTCGAGGTAGTGGTGATCGCGAGCAAACCTCAAACCAATGTCGTCGCGGTGGTGGAGGATGATCATGGCGACGGTCTTGGTGATGAGCTTGGTGATGATCATGTGGAGACTTGCCATTTTGTCGTGACTTGGAAGTCGATGATGATCCATGGCGGTTGGCGAGGATGGTCACTTTGCCTTAAATACTCGCCATGTGATCATTGAATCGAGAATGATAAGCTTGAAGTTGACGGTCCAAACGCTCCAATCCATCACGAGCAAGTTGGCAAAGCCGAAAGTGTTCATGGCGGTTGACGAAGTTGTGGTAGCCAATGTTGTGGAAGAAAGAGGTTCCTTGATCTTCCGAGCTCGGCCTTGTGAGTACTCCTTCCCTAGCCATCTCAACAAGCACAAGTGTATATATAGAGTGTGAAGGCCTAAGAGCTCAAACCTCACCTTTTAGCAAATATTGGAAACTAGTGGACCATGCCAAGAGAAACCGATAAGAAAAAGAATGAAGTGACTTGAGTTCGAAAGATCCCGAAAACACGCTCCAAAACACACACGGCTTATGGGTGCAAGGAAATGGGTTATAAATGTGGCGAGAAAACGACAAATCCAAAGAAAAGTATGTTGTAAAACGTGGAGAAGAAACAAAGAAAAGTTAGCACGAAAACCAAACCTAGTGGAGGAAAATGATATGGTGGAAACTAAAAACACACACACACAAGTGATAAATGGGGTTAGTGCGGCCAATGGACGAGCGAAGACGAAATGTACCTATCGAAGACTAAGCTCAATGCCACACCAACGCAAGGAGGACGCTAGCTCAAACCGCAATTAATTAGAGGCAACAAGATTCGCAATGTGGAAACCGGTCACTCTCTTCTCTCTTGCAACTCGAAGCTATGCGTTCCTACAATTGATAGCAATTGGCATCGATCTTTGCTTCTTTTGGCTCTTTTTGCTTCTTGCTCTTTCTCCTTTTTTCGCTTTTTGATGGATGATGATTCCCAAATGCCAATGCCTACTCGTAGCTAGTCTCTCACAAGCGCAAAACTCGCACTCTCGGTTCCACAAATGCGATGCCAAGCGGTGTAAAAGAACTAGTCCAAGTAGGTAAGGTACACAAAGGAATGGGTTAGTGCAAGCGGAAGCAAGTTATACCTATGCGGTGGATGATCTCGGACTTGCGGTCGGTGGATGTCGATATCGTGTGGATCCGTTGATGTAGATGCATAGGCGATGTCGATGGCGATGCGTAGGAACTTGCCTCACTCAAATCGGAGCAACGACGACAAAGAAAAACAAGATACAAAATCTGTCAAAGAATCGAAGAGCAGGATTTTTATGAAATTTTTGCTCAAATTCGAAATTTCTCCCAAATCAAGACAAATTTTGGACAGATTCGGGAAAAGTGGCTGAATAGAAAGGTGGGGAATGGTCTTTGGCAACAAATCTATGAATCAACACCACGAAAAACTCAACACATCGAGAGATCGGTCAAATTTTCGAATTTATGGTGGATAGAAGAAAAATTGGTGGTAGGGAGGGGGTGGGGTGTCGGATTCATGTCAATCTAGCTCTGGATACCAGATGATGAAGGATTGGCCTCTAGATTGGCTCGATCTTCACGAATCGACAAGAACGAACGAAGAATGCATGAAGAACGCGATGAACACGATGAACACGAGATAGGGAATCGAGGGGGAATCGTGGGCAAATGCGGGGAAACACAAAGGGAGATAACTAGTAAGAGCCGAAGAACCCTGATCGATCCAACGGAACTCACCTTGATTGATACCGGTTTACACCCGTGGCCCGGTCCACCACGCAATAGAACCTCAAGGATTTACGAGGGGGAGATTGGCAACTCTTAACAGAATCCACAAAGGGAAAGGATAAGTAGTTGTAGTGAATCTTGATACGGTCCTAGATGGACATGAACATCGTAGGAGTAGCCTCGTCAAGAGGAGTCACCTCACAAGAGGGATACAAGGGCATAGCCCGAAGTTCTCAAATCATCCCTAAACCCTAGATCTAGCCACCGGAGTCCCTTATATAGCCTAGGGGGGTAGGTGGGGTGAAAAGGAGCCAAAATGGGGCATTTCCGCACAAAACAGGGGGGCCGGCCTGGGAGGCCGGGGTGGGGGCAGGTGCCCTGCCTGGGGCTGGCCTGAGGCCGGGGTGGAGGCCGGCGCCCTCGGGCTGGTGCCCGGCCTGAGGAGAGGGGCTGGCCGGCCTGAGGCCGGGGTGGGGAAGGGGGAGGCCGGCCTGCTCGGCCAGGTGGCCAGCCTGAGGTGGGGGGAGGCCGGCCTGGCTGGGGGGTGAGGCCGGGAGCCCCCTTTTCCCTCCGTTCTTCCACCTCGGAGCTCCGATCTTGACGCCGTCTTCACCCACTTCCTTCCTAGCTTCATGTGCATCTTCTTGGATGTGTTCTTGAGCATCTTGGGCACCTTCTTGGGTCTCCATGGTGTGATCCCACCTATGCATGTAGAGGGGTATTTCATGAGGTAGAGCACCGTTCACCAAGCCACCGGAAACATACGGATATAGGAGTGAGTTCACCTTGTTGTGTATCGATGTTGTGCTTGGTTGAATACGGTGGGCTACATCACCACACCTATAGGTGGTACGGCCAGGGGGACCCACGCCACCCTATGGTATGCCCCCTCTGTTGCCCCTCTTCGACTCCTCTTTGGTGTTCTAGATGCTTCCGGGGAAAATAGGAACTTCGGGCTTTGTGGGGTCCAATTCCGAGAATGTTTGCAGAACAACTTTTCTGAAACCAAAAACAACAGAAACAGGGAACTGGCACTTGGCATCTTGTTAATAGTTTAGTCCCGGAAAACATATAAAAATGCTATAAATAAGGGAGAAAACAAGTAGCAATTGGCAAAATATGATCATGGAGCATCAGAAATTATAGATACGTTGGAGACGTATCAAGCATCCCCAAGCTTAGTTCCTACTCGTCCTCGAGTAGGTAAACGATAAAACAATAATTTCTGAGGTGACATGCTACTAACATAAACTTGATCAATCTAATGTAAAAGCATATGCATGCTGAGATAATAAAACTTTAAACACATGCATGATAAATAAAACTGTAATAATAAAGCATAGCAATTACTTTGCATCACGAAGAGTAACTCAAATAAAGGATCATGAATAATAATGCAAAGAAAGGTAAATGTTTGTTTCAGGTATAGAGAAAGCATGGCAAAGTGATATTTCGATAGTCCTTAAGAGTGGGGCAAAACATAATGCCATGACACCTTCAAAGTTCATGAGGAATACTAGAAGAAATGATTTAAGAACAAATGATATCACATCATGAAGTAATTATTGATGCTTATGGGACAAATGCACATAGAAGTCGAAATGGCAAAAATGCTCTCTCAACTGTGCATAAATTTAGAAGATGGAGACTCAACATAAAAGTAAAAGAAAGTCCCTTCGCAGAGGGAAGCAGGGATCACTCATGTGCTAGAGTTTTCATTTTACTAAACAGAGGTATTAAAAGTTTGACACCGAGTGTCTATATATTGGGAGATGTATGCTAATGTCAACGAATGGTAAACAGAAAATACAGTACGTCACAAGCCAACTGGATTCACAAGAGCGGCTCCCATGGTGAAGGATGCAACTGGTGTAGAAGGTCATCCCTCTTTCTCTTTTGCTTACACAATTATGCTTTGACTGATAAATCAGGGGAAAAAATAGTGAAGAGAATTTGTTTGCATTAATTTGGGGCTGGGCACCCCGCTGCTAGCTCTTCTATCATTTTGATAAGAAGATGAAGCCACTAGTCCAGGGTGTGAAATCCAATCAACAAGTGAGATAAAGATTCTCTATTTACGTCCTCATGAGCAAAAACAGGAACATAAAGCAAGAGTAATTTTGAAGGTTTTAAAGGTAACACATGAGCAATTTACTTTGGAATGGAAGTTAAATACCACATGTAGGTAGGTATGGTGGACACAATGGGAAAAACTTTGGTTTAAGGGAGTTTGGATGCACAAGTAGAGCTCATACTCAGTACAGGTGGAGGCTAGCAAAAGACTGGGATCGACAAATCAAGAGAGCATAAGAGCCATAATCATGCATAGCGACATAAGCATTATTAATTAAAACATAAGCTATATCACAAGTTAAAAAACTAAGTGGTCAAGGAGGCTATTCGTGAATGTTTTGTAGTCCTAAACATGGTGTGAGCATGCGCCAAGTCAACCAAATAAAACATTCGAAAGAGAATACCATATATTGATGCTTTACTATGACAAGAACAACTCATGAATCCTTCAATACATATTAAAAAATCTCAGATATTTGAGGCTAATCATGCTATTCAATAACCACAAGGCTTTAAAACTAAAATAACATTTAGAATGGCATGAAAAAGTCCTAGCCACAGTCTATACAAGCTTCTACTAGTACTGTTATAAATTCTACTTCAAGCAGCAGTTTTCTTTCTCCCAACAAGCACCAAACAAAACATGCTTTAACAAAAATACTCTTTATGATACAGAAAGAAAACATGAGAGTACTCACATAACACTACTAAAACTAACAGCTCTAATAAGAGATGCATGCAAAACAGGAGCTAAATAAATGCAGCAGCTAGACAGAGATTAAGAATACAACGTATTCTCATGAAAAAGCGGAGCATGTCACTCTCCAATAAAAGAATGCTGGGGTCCAACCAAGCTTATTGAAAAGGTAAAAACAAACTGAAAGAAAAAGCAAAAACAAACTGAAAACAAAAATAAAAGACGCTCCAAGTAAAGCACATAAGATGCGACCGAATAAAAATATAGATTCACTAGAAGTGACCTGATAATTTGTTGATGAAGAAGGGGATGCCTTGGGCATCCCAAAGCTTAGACGCTTGAGTCTTCTTGGAATTTGCTTGGATGTAACACCGGGGAATCCCCAATCTTAGGCTTTTCACTCTTGTTGATCACATCATATCATCCTCTTCTCTTGACCCTTGAAAACTTCCTTCACATCAAAATTCTCACAATCTTCATTAGCAACGTTAGTGCAATTGAAATAATAAATTCACATGGTTCAGTTTAAACACAAGTCTAACACTCAAAACCACATTAGATACTGTTACAAATTCTTTCAAAACTCTTTTTCTAAAAAAACACCAAAAGAAAGAGATTAAGATGCAAATGCGATAAATGGCAGAAATCTGTCAAAACAGAACAACAGGTAAAGATCGATTTTTTCAAATATCTTCTGTTGCTCAAATAAAAAAGTGGTGTTCTAAGAAAGATTGCGTATATAGCTCAGGAATAAGCACAAAAAAGCTCAGGTCATTTTGAATTTTATGTGATTTGTAACGGAATTAACAGTGGACAGAAGAAATCTGTTTCCTGCGCAGAAATCCGAAATATAGGCTCAACTTTCCAATAGAGGCTTTACTTGGCTTAACAAAAACTCAAAATAAAAGATACAGCAGGGTTGATAAGGAAATAGACAACACCCAGGCGCAAAGCACACCAAAGAAAACGAAGGAAAACGGGTAGAAAACAGCGAAATAAAACGGGTTGTCTCCCGGTAGCGCTTTTCTGTAACGCCTTTCAGCTAGGCATAAAAGAAAACTCAAGTGTTTTCAAGTGAAAAAGCATCAACATTGTTACGGGGCTTACGTTTACCTTTCTTGCCCTTATTCTTTTTAGGGAACTTATGGTCCAAGCATGATTTGGGAGTGAAAGTCATGGTACGTTTTCCCATATCAATAGTTGCTCCTAAGAGCTTCCGCAGAGATCTTCCAAGGGTAATTTGTCCTCCTTCTGCACATTCAATAACAAGATAATCAGTGGAGATTGTTTTCCTAGGAGTTTTGTAAACACTCCCTCAGCTACCCCAATGGGAAATATAGTGGTGTTATTAATCAGAGGAATTTCTTCTCCTCCATCAGCTAGCCCCCAAAGGTTCAAAGATTCATAAATTTCCTTAGGCATAAGACAAGATTCAGACATGATATCACAACGAGCATGAAATGTTTCACCATTTATAACAACTTTGACCAAAGGGATCATATTTGTTGATTCAAAATATATTGGGACATGATCAAGATGTTCACGAGTTTGGCTATATCCCTCTTTTAAGATAGAAATATGTGACTCAAGAGTATTTAATCTAGCATAAATATCTGCAAAGGCTTCATCACAACTGCTGGGTAGGCTGTAGGTTGCAATTAATTTTCTTATAGCATTGAAATCATGATCTTTATCAAAATTAAGGAAATCACCTCCTACCACAGTATCCAAAGCATATCTATAACAAAGAACAAGACCAAAGTAAAAGCTACGAAGAAACAAATTTAGATTCATTTTAGGTTCAATTTTGCAATAGGAATCAAAAGCTCTAGACCAAGCTTCTTTGAAGTTCTCATCATTCCCTTGTTTGAAAGTAAAGATTGTTTCTTCTTGTGACATAATGACAGGAACAAAACTAGACATAAAGACAAGCAAATAAATAACAACAATGAAGTAAACTATTTTTTTGTGTTTTCAATATGGAGAAGCAAAACAAGACAAAAATAAAAACAAGACAATAAACAAAATAAAGAGATTGTGAGTGAGAGACTCCCCTTGCCAGAAGACTTCCTTCTCCCCGGCAACGGCGCCAGAAAAATCCTTGATGCACTTTGTTGGGAACCCCACAAGGAGGGTATGATGAGCACAACGGTATGAGTTTTCCCCTTAGTTAAGAACCAGGGTTATCAATCCAGTAGGAGAAAGAGGACCTTCGGAAGGTTGATGCCACTGACGGTGGTGCTGCCGCTTCATCGGTGTCAGCAACAACGTGGAACCTGCACACAACACAACCAAAATACTTTGCCCCAACGGTAGAGTGAGGTTGTCAATCTCACCGGTCTTGCTGAAAACAAAGATTAGACGTATAGTGCGGAAAATAGTGTATGCTTGCAGTAAGTAAAGAAAGCAGGAAATAGTTGTGGTTTGTTTAACAGTGTGGAAAAATGGACCGGGGTTCATAGTTTCACTAGTGGTGTCTCTCCATAAAAGATAGCATGACGGGTGAACAAATTATAGCTGGGAAATTGACAAATAGAGGTTGCACTGTAGTGCACAATATGACACGAAGATTACTATGATATTTAGTCCGGGCATTACAACAAGATACATAGACCGACATCCATCTTCATCTATGACTAATAATCCACCCCCAGGTTATCATCCGAACCCCCTTAGGTATTAAGTTGCAAGCAACAAATAACTGCATTAAACAAAGTGCATAATGTAAGCAATGATTTTGCACACGGGCACTCTCACCGCTGTTTTCTCCCTAATGGCAACATCACATCCTCCCCCTTCACGTTTCTGTCACTCGAGTAAGGCGAAAAGGAGGCATGAACCCACTATCGAGCATAAATACTCCCTCTTGGAGTCACTAGCAACTACTTGGCCAGAGTAACTACTAGCAACAGAAAGCATGCAAGATCACAAATAGCATATGCAAATATAGACTATAATCAACTTGGCATAAGTTCAATATTCATCGGATCCCAGCAAACACGGCATATAGAATTACATAAGATCAATCTCGATCATGATAAGCAGATCATGAGATATAAACATGGAGGTATATGAGGAGAAGACAACCATCTAGCTACAGCTACGAACCCGTAGTCCAAGGATGAACTACTCACGCATCACTCCGAAGGCAGGCATGGTGATGTAGAAGCTTACGTTGATGATCTCCTCTTCGTGAGGGTGCCAGAAACAGCTTCAGAACCCCCCTGATCTAGGGTTGACAGTGACGGCGGCTGCAGAACTTTCGGGGATTTTTTATCAGGTGTTTAGGGTTTTCCATCCGGGGGACTTAAATAGGCGAAAGGGTAAAGGCTGTGGAGCTCTAGGGGCCCCACACCTATAGGTGGCGCGGCCAGGGGGACCCGCGCCATCCTATGGTGTGGCCCCCCTGTTGCCCCTCTTCGACTCCTCTTCGGTGTTCTCGATGCTACCGGGGAAAATAGGAACTTCGGGCTTTGCGGGGTCCAATTCCGAGAATGTTTGCAGAGCAACTTTTCTAAAACCAAAAACAACAGAAAACAGGGAACTTGCACTTGGCATCTTGTTAATAGGTTAGTCCCGGAAAACGTATAAAAATGCTATAAATAAGGGAGAAAACAAGTAGCAATTGGCAAAATATGATAATGGAGCATCAGAAATTATAGATACGTTGGAGACGTATCATGCCTACGTGCATGGAGTTCACACTCTTAGCTCTTTGTTTTCTTAAGTATATCTGATTATTTTTTTGCTGGGTCACCGGATTAGTAACTTAAAGTGACAAAGCATGATTCATGATTTCGAGTTTAGACTAATTGGTTACTTAACCCGGTTGCTCGGCATGAAGATCTCACGCTTTCAGAATCACTCAAATACTAAGAAAAGTTAAAGCATACAAACCAGAGAACTTAAAAGAAACGAGACAAAATCTAATTTGCAAAGATTATTACAACTGCAAAAGCATACTTTGTCCATACAAAATATAGAATGCATTACATATGAGTATTACATCATAAAATCAAGTAATGCATTCTTCCGGTTTTCAGCCCATGCAGGACATGGACTTAGACGGCATCGACAAAGTCATCGTCCTCGTCCTCGTCGTTGTCGCTCGGATTCTCCGGAGTTGAAGGGATCACCTCCTCCAGGTAGAATGTGACGGTAGAAACCATCTGAGCGATCTTGGATGCATGCCCTTTAATGGAGTCAACAATTTCCGCCCTTTGCGCCTCAGAATAACCCTGATGAATGTCGGTGGCGATGCGCCAGGACTTGGCGGTGGCGTAGTGCATCTTCATGAGACCTAAGGACATACGCACTCCACCGCGGGCGGCGGATTTCATCCAGCTTTCGCGTTGGTCGATAACCTCTGCGAAGGCGTCAGGCAGCTGCCTTATGTCTGAGTATTCGTCCTTCTTATCCAGAAGGCACTTATTAATAAGTTCCTTCCGGCTTTCTTCATCTCATTGACGAAGGCCCCAAAATCTCGGATGCGGTCGATCCAGGAAGAGGAAGGATCGCATTCTGCTGCAAAAAACAGAAGATCAGATATAAGCTAGCTGATGACCCACAATTATAGGGGGTGTATCGTAGTACTTTCGATAAATAAGAGTGTCGAACCCAACGAGGAGCAAAAGGTGTTTACAAGCAGGTTGGATAGAGGATTCACTGTAAACACTAGCAAACGGGTTTTTGGTTGTTTTGGATATATCAGATAAATAAAGTGTGAGTAAATAAAGTGCAGTAAATAATATTGCGGCGAGTGGCCCAATCCTTTTGAGAGCAAAGGACAAGCCGGTTGTATTACTTATGACTACCAAACGTTCTTGAGTACACATGGGAATTTCGTCAGGTGCTTTCGCTTCGTTATGGTTGATTAATATCCATTGCTTCGTGAAGTGTTGTGTGGGTGAATCTATGCTAATGCACCGCCCAACTACGACTAATACATACTTGTGATTATACCTGTCGGATATATACCGTATAGGGGTATATAAGATGGTAGTGAAAGTGCCTGGTTACCAGGGTGGCCCAAGTGGTAGTGGGCTGTGGTTCATTGGGCGGCCCAGTAACCTGACGCATAGAAGCCGGATTCTAGAAGAACCCGGATCACGGGCCATGTGATCTGGCTTGGAGGAGAAGACGGATTCCTTACTTTCCAAGTTATTGCTACCGTAGTCTTCTAGGTTTCCTATTCTGTAAGCCCTAATCCGACTATTATATAAAGCCGGACGGGAGATAAACAAACCAAGGAATAACAGAGAAACTCTAGGCCAACCCGCCGAGAAGTTCATCCTCGTCGAATAGCTTAGATCTAAACCTCACATTGTAATCCTGTTTCCAGGCTTTAGTCCTGAATAGTGAGAAGTGCAGGAGTAGGCACGTCATACTGTCGCGACGTACCGAACCTGGGTAAATCCTGTGTTTACTGTCTACCACGCGATCCCGTTACCCCACGTCTCTATCGTAGTCTCATGGCACCCCCGTCTATGAAAACTACTACGATGTCTCGACAGTTGGCGCCCACCGTGGGGCAAACGACGTCAGGCGTGAAGTTCTGATCTGGGATACTTGGCGGAATTGGAAGATCAATCACTGTCGGAAGCTTGGAATTCAACGATGATGTCGGACGCTTCCTCAACAACGGATCTTACATACCGGCGCAAAACAACCTGGTAAGTGCCTGCGTGTTACCGATAGGATCTGCTAACATCTTTATCGGACTAACTGCAGAAGCAATGGGGTTTTGCGGTGGAAGCAAATTTATCCCACCCGCCCTATACCCAGTCGAGAATGACTCTGATGCCGGATTCTGCTCGGATCGCCGACAAAAAAGTGACACACACTTTATTGGCATGGTGCAGTCCGAAGTCTCCGAAAACACGGATGATGTAAACCCCGTGCAAGAGGCAGACAAAAACACACCCGTCACAGCAACGGAAGACCCGATACCCGTCATACAGGCGGAAGATCCGACATCCGTTAACGAAACGGTGAACTCGGAAGCAGAATCCGTGCTTGCCGCCATTGAGGCGAGATTAGAATCGGAAACCGGATCAGAGGATTTTGATTCCGAAGACGAAGACGCGGACGCCTTCGAAAGGAAAGTTAAATCTTTTCAAGAGGGATTCCATGAAGTGCTAATGGCAAAACCAGCTGATACCACGGATGCCGGCAGCCAGGAAATCCCTAAAACCCCTCCGCCAGAGGAAGAGAGAGAAGACGGAGAAACTTCTCCGGTATTTCCCAATGTTAAGGAATTGACAGAAGATGAGCTTGTAAAAAAACCTCCCTCTTCCAAGAAAAAACATCGTGCTGCTAAGAAACTCCAATACAAAATCCGGAAGAAAAAATTAGCTGATCAAGCCGATGAAAACCTGGAAGTAGGAGATGCTAGCGGAACAAAAGTTGCGGAGAAGAAAATCAAAGAAATCCTTGTTCCAACAATGACGGAACAGGAAGAGCAAGAGCTGTTGCAAACGCCAGTGGGAGCAAATGAACCCCCTGAGATGCTGGAAGCCAGGAGACAAGCTTTCCAAAGGCAACAGCAACGTCTACTCAGATCTCGGCAACACCTCCAAAAAACCCAGGATGACATTAAGCTCATGAAGGAAGAAATAGAGGAGTACGAGAGAAAGAATAGATCTGGTATTAAACCTACAAGGTTACCCGGAATCGTAAGACCGGAAGTACTGCCGCCAAAAGAAAGGTTTCACAACCCATCTTGGCAAAAGCAGGTAAACGGCAAAGATGCCAGAGGCGAACCAATTTATAAAACCGCAGCAGAAAACGCGGAAGCAGCATTCGCCATCCTGAACAATGATCTGTACTCCAACGGTGAAAAACTTCAAGGGGTGTATGCCTTCCTAGGAAAAGCATTGCAACAACAACAGCGGGCCCAAGAGCGATCAGGAAGACTACAGGATAACTCCGCCCTATGCAAAACAGCTACTTGCGCCGCTGGAGCACCTGGACCGGAAGAACCTGGAGATTCAGACGATTCAAAGGATAAAAAAGGGGATCCGAGAAAAGACAAGAAAAACCCCGACAATAGGGATGAAGCGTCCCGAACCGGATCCCATCCCCCGAAAGGTGGACTTAAACCCCACGATCGGGAAGAAAAATACCGGAATGACGGCAAAATAATGCCACCTCCGAGAAACCCAGCTGAGAAAGCCGGAAGATACGATACACCTCACAGGCGTGAGAGATCCCGGACACCCCCTAAGGATAAAGAAAGGAACAGGAGCAGGACTCCGCCTAATCCAAAAGGACGTGATCATGGAAGAGATAGGTACAATCCCGGAAAAGCGCGCCCGCGCAACAATGGAAAAGAAAGGAGTAGATCCCCTTCTGTCCATTCAGCCGGAAGATATTCCGCACACATTGATAGAGCGGAAAAGGATGATCTATACTTTGGTCCTAAGTGTTTCACTGACAGGATCCGAAGGATAACCCTGCATTCTGGCTTCGCCAAAGTTGGTCCAACCTACCAAAAATATACCGGTAGCACAAACCCGGACACCTGGCTCTCAGACTATTATACAGCCGTCCAAATCAACAATGGGACAGACCTGGAAGCTGTCAAGTTTCTTCCCCTAATGTTACTGGACGGAGCCAGAGATTGGATCAATGGATTACCATCAAGAACTGTCGACAGCTGGGATGATATGGCTAGAGTATTTACTCAGCATTTCCGGGGAACATACAAACGC
Organism: Alopecurus myosuroides; assembly: GCA_028641055.1. Taxonomy (NCBI): domain Eukaryota; kingdom Viridiplantae; phylum Streptophyta; class Magnoliopsida; order Poales; family Poaceae; genus Alopecurus; species Alopecurus myosuroides. Next base: position 229,021,222 of record CM054060.1, on the reverse strand, counting down.
CCGAACAGCATTAACCAGCTGAACCGTTGCACCCAATTCGAGGATGAACCATACGTGGATTTCATCTCCAGATGGACAACAATGAAGAATAGTTGTTCTGGAGTAACTGACGTACAAGCAATGCATGCTTTCGTCAATGGCCTAAAACCCGGACTTGTACCGTTCATGGTTTGTTCCAAACAGCACAAAGATCTCGGATCTATGCTTACAACCGCCAATGAGCACGCTGCAGCCAAAGACGACATCAGAGCAAGAGGAGGCAATATCGATACACTGATACTTGCTAAGAAAACTCCTCGTTCTGACAAAAAGGGAACTCCAGAAACAACGACGAAACCCAAGGAAGTCAACATAGCCTTTGGAAGCGAAAAAGGGAATAAGTGGAAAGGACGCAGCCCGGATCCAATCAATTACACTCCAGAGGAATGGGAGAGGATTAAGTCGGAACCCTGTGTCCACCATTCATAATTTGGGAAACCCACCCATACAAACGCGCAATGCCGGCTGAATAAGCACATGAAAGGCAGTGCAGGATCCGGAAATAAGGGGAAGGGTTCCAAGAGGAAACCTGCTAAACAAAAGCCAGAAGCTGACAAAGAAGACAGTGAATCGGACACTGATGAAAAAATCCAGGAACAGCAGCGAAAGGGCGAACCCAAATTTCCGAGAGTTGATGGAGAAGCAATGCTAACATTTCTAGCAACTCCGTCAGCAAAGGTGGCCAAAAGAACACTTCGAGAAATAAACGCGGTTGTTCCGGCAACCCCGAAATTCTTGAAGTACTTGTCACGACCCCGGACCCAGAGATATACATACTGTTATGTGCTCCTAGCCATGGACTCACAAGGGCTTCAGGGTTACCAGCCCCGGCCGCAACAAACAACGGCAGGCAGACTGGATTCATCGGCACGTAGTCCGGATCCCCAGTCTACTACTCCTTGTATCCATGCTAGTCATAACCAACTATGCATATCAAAGCGTCCACGAATCGAAAGAAACTGAAGGAAACGGGACCAAGGCTATACAGAGATGCTATGTGTCCAGAAAGTGCAACAACAATCGAGGGTTACTGGGGTTACCTCGCCCCAGGCCGATCAAATCGACAGGCGGGCTCGGACATGGATCATCGGCTCCACAACCCCTCGACTGCGACAACTATGCAGGCATAGCCAAAACTGTATAATAATGAGCTCGAAACCAACAACCGATCAAAGCAGTACTCTAAACAATGAAACTTGTATTAAACAGGTAATACTAGAGTATAGCTTACAAACAGAGGTCACACGACCCAACATTACATCAGACAACGGAAGGCGGATTATGTTGCTAGTCAACAAGAACCAAAAAGGCCTAAGAGGCCGCAACATAAGGCGACGTCCCAGCCCATAGATTCCAGGCTGCTACCTGGGAACCCCAAACTACTCGTCGATGTCCATGTTGAAACACCACCGAAGTGAGATCTTCACCTGAACCAAAATTAAGCAAACCTGAGTACGGGAGGTACTCAACAAGACTTAGTTAACCTATTATATACCTGCTATCTTTTAGAAAGAGTTATGAAGGTTATTTTGCGTAAAGCCAACTTTGTTTTCCAAGTTGAGGAAGGAATAGCACGTCTCATGGAATGTTTTGAAAACAGATGAGAAAACTAGTCAACTACTGTAATCATCATCTTCTTGTATTCCACCAAGTCCTTCTCATTCCCACACTATCTCATGCTACAAGGATCACCCCTCCCGGCATCTCCGGGGAGGCACCCTTCAATCATGGTTAACAAGTTTTAGTCATTCCGTTGAAGTTATCTATGATCACAGAATCCGTTGCCAAGTCGTCCGTAACCGTGGACACGGCTTCTCGAGGAGATTCATCCCTGCAGGGGGTACACTTTACCCACACGTACCATCCGACTCTTAACGCCACATGTACGCTCCTTGGGAGCGCGGCAGAGGGTGGTTGGCTCCGACCTTTACCTTGCGTAACCCTATCCATGAGTCAACCCAAACAGGGCCACCCCGTCAACAGGGAGTTGGCCACCTCCTGACGGCACCTGTTCTGTGAGTCGGGAACAAGATCCGTGTACGTCCATCACTTGTCCCGGTCACGTCCTAAGTTTTCTCCAAATCGTTTTCTGACTCACACGCAGATGGAAAGATCAAACTACGTGACTCATGGATGTGGCTAAACAAGTTAGTTAGTCAGGCGAGGTTCATTGGCTCGCTCGTGTGGTTGCACGCTCAGTCTTGGCTTCGAAGGCGAGAACTCGCTCCTAGGGGCATGAACAGGACAAAACGCCACAACCCATTATGGCCTCACATCCATGCCGTTATTTAGTCAAGTTATCAAAGTTAACTCAAATCATAACAACATGACATAATAGATTCACGTACTTGACCAGATTCATCAACCGGATGGATCAGATTACAACTAGGCATGGCTAAGCAAGACTCACAGGGTTTAGCGGAGCGCGCACAAACAAACCTATAGCTGCTAGGAGCAGTGGATCAGGATATCTAGGTTATGCAGTATATAGGAAAACTCTATCTACGGACACCAAATAGTTTGGAACCGAATGCAAAGTACGAGATTCAAAACACTTTGAAACCATATATGAGCAGATAAGAGGTTATGCTTGCCTTGGTTATAAGAAAACCAATTGAAATGTCTTCTGGAATAAGTGCTTGACTTGTCGGTTAAGATCAAGTATTCGTCATGGAGTTATTGGCCTTCTCTTCGGAGTCACGTTCTACCGAGGGGGAAACAACATCGAAAGAGAAATAACAATCAACACATGGCATCGATGCAATGCGCAATATGTATGCATGAGCAAATTAATGCACTGAAATGAAGCCCTAGACATGATCATTGGGTTGCTAGGGTTCGTATGTCGGTTATGAAATTTTACTGAAATTAGGCCGAAATAGACCCCGGAGGGGGTTTCGGGCGATTCTGAAAGAGAGTACCATTTTAAAAGCTCAAATTGGTTTGAAAACATCATAAACATGTTGCATTTGTCATTTTGAGCAAAATGGTATATAACTTTTAATTTTCTAATTTTATTGAATGAAAACTTAATTTTCTATTTTAAATGAATTAAACCACATTAAATAATGTCCAAAAATGAAATGTGTCAAACATGTATGAAAGTGACATTTTTGGAAAGAGTACATTTTCCTGATCTCTCTCATATTTTTATTTTATTTTTCTGAGCAACAGATTAAAAGATATTAATTATTCAAGTTTAAGGCATTTTCTGGAATTACTTAAATATGAGATTATGACATCAGGCTGATGTCACCATGACATCACCTTTACCCTGTTCTTCACAGATTCAATTGGATTCGGTCGAATTCGCGCGCGGTTCAGGAATTAAACTATACCATCACGGAGAGGAGATCAAGGGGAGGTGAGGGGTACCAACCGGTGACCAAATGGTCACCGGGGTGACCGGCGGCGAGCGATGGCGCGGTGGCGGCCGGCGGTCGACGGTGGCCAGAGGGTACAGAGGGGGAGCGGCCCAGAGGAAGGTACCATAATGCTCACCACGACTCGGGGATGCTGGAGGAGTTGTCGGAGGGGGCAGGGGCGGTCGGAGTCGCCGGCGACGAGCACGGGGAGCCGGCGGCCGGACTCGGGGAAGACGGCACGATTCGCACGATTGGGGCCATCCCGGCTTCTGATATTTGACGAGGACGACCAGGGGAGGACGGCGGAGCTTCCGGTGCGCTCGATTCATCGCGGGGCAGCGTGTATCGCCGGCGAGGAACGAATTCCGGCGAGCTAGGGTTCCCACCTCGCATGTGTGTTACAGAGAGAAGGAGGGAGAGCAGCGAGTGAGGAGGAGGAAAAGAGGGTCACGGCGCCTTCCAACATGGTCTTATCCGTGCGCGAGGCCAGAGGTGGGACGTGGCGTGGTCGCCGTCGGCGCCTTTCCTGCCTTCTGGCACGAGGAGGAAGATGACAGGGAAAAAACAACTTACGAAAACCCCCTGGAACTCTGGATTTTTACAAATTGGTCCTTTTCTTTCATAAAAGAGGACAGAAAACAATGTTTTGAGGCCCTTTTTGCAAGAATAAAATTTGGCAAAAATACATTTTGGAAAGCTTATGAAATTTCCAATCTTGCCATACTATTCTTTGGTGTATTTGAATTATTTTCCAACACAAATTTTTGGGAACCAAAATGAGTGCTTTTTGTGGGATTTTCTGAAACCATTTAAATTCAAATTTTAAATTGGTACAAACATGGTTTAAATTTTTGTTTTCATGCATGTATGAGATGAACACAACACCACACACTTTTGTTAGCAAAATTGGGATGTTACAAATCTACCCCCCTTACAAGAATCTCGTCCCGAGATTCCCGAAGGAGAAGAAAGAAGGAACACCGGTTTTGAACGATCTTGTTGAACCTTACGGTTCTCTTCTCGAAGAGGTTGATCCGTAGCATCTTGAAGTGTTGAACGGATACACCTAGGTAAGACGGAAAACTCTTAGGAACTGATCTTCACGAAGATCGAGTATCTCATGGATAACTCATGACCAGAATGTTCGTAAAGAACTTTTGAGTTAACAGGCATGAAACACATCAAGATAACGGAGGGGATAAAAGATGGTTTCAAGTTTATGGACGAATGTTCTGGAAAGGATTTAGAATATGAGCTTTGCACAAGACTTTAAATCCTTTTAGAAACGAAAGGTTGAACAACTTATGACATCGAGGTTTCTTCGAAATAGATTACCAAGATGGAGAGGATAGTCTTGGATACCACAATGTAATATCCGTAGACGAGGGAGAACACGAGAAAACACTGTAATCGTGCGTCAGAGAGAATTTGATACAAGATCATGTTCACTCTTCGGAGTGGACACGAAAGATAACGGAACTTTCAACCATTTCATAACAGTTTTCTTGAAATCCTTGTCAAGGATCGGGATGTTACTTCACGGCAGAAGATGGGTAACCAAGGATGTTGGAACACCGTAGTGAAGGAGGTATTCTTGGTCACACCATAAGAATGGATAACCAACGAGGATTGAAACACCGGAAGAAAATAGGGAATCTCCTTCCTATTGTGGTTTGGACGTAGCAATACATCTACCACATAGTTAAGATCCCACGGCTGGAATGACTGACAAATTCACACAATGTGTGAGATGAACAGAACTTCAGGTACCAATAGCTTGAAGAAGGGAACTGCTCAATGGCGGTTACAAAGCACCAAGAGATGTTCTCCTGATGAACTTGTTTCCACTGAAACAAAGGTTTGGAGGATCAACGAAGAGACATTGGAAGAATCAACTTCCAGGTTTTCCTGATGTTCTAGATACCAATATTAGGCTTGTGCAAGCCTTTATAGGTAACCAAGTGAAAATGAACTTAGGTTCGGAAGAACGGTGAGGGAAACTTGTTAGAATGAACCACACCAGAATTCTCACTCAGAGTGGCTGTTCTTACAGATTCAAGGGAATCTGACATTAGACCTTCCGGCTAATTGTGTCAACCACAACATCAACCATGCCGGATTTTGGAAAGACCTGATTCAATACCCTTGAGGAAGCACCAACCATCATTGCTGCTTGAGATTCAGCTCTGGTTAGTGGGTTGAATAACTGAGACTCGGTATATTTGATCAAGAAAATTACACCGGTTATCAACGAGGTACATATGCTGGATTCTCAAGATATGGACTACGATGTCAAGTTCGAGAGATGAGCGAGATTGCAAAACTCATGTGTTAGCAACTTGCGGAAGACGGTTGCACCTACATGAACTACTTGCAAAAGAACACATCGGAGTCCTGGTTTGGAAGACGATACAAAGATAACCAAGATCTTGAACTTCTTTTGTTTCACGAACAATCAGTCAGTGGCTTGGGGTGGATGCCAGCTTCTTCAACTAAATGGAGGTAACAACCTACCATCTCAAGAATAGTCCACACATGCATGACCGACTTTGGATTATTCCCGAAGGAACAAGAAAACTCTACTCGGATCCATGGCGACAGCTTTCACCAGGAGCACATGGACCGGAGTAAGTCACTTCGAACATCGAGAGCACAACTTCGTGATGACACAAAGATGGTTCTCAAAAGTTTCCAACATTAGTGCCAAGTGTTCAACATGAACCTCTTGCAACTTGGAGAAAATAGGAATGTCATCGATGGGCTCGACAACACGCTTATCAAAACACTCCAAGAAGAGGGGTTTCATATGATATATGAACAAGGCAGAACATTGGTCAGACCAAAGGACATGAGGTGTACTCGGGCCAAACACCATGAGTGAAAACACCATCCAGATAGTCTTTGGATCTTTTCTCGATTTGACGATAGCCCAAATCAAATCAAGAGGTAGAATGACAGCATGTCCATTGAAGAGATACTATCATGCTTCAACATGATGAGAACTAGACATCCCTTATCAAAGGATCAAATTAGGCGGAGCTTTTGTCTTTCAACTCTCCAAGTTGTTGTTTAAGCTCAACCACTAGTCCAGGATATCCAGCACAGTTTCTTGGAGAGAGAGGAGTATTTCAAATTACCCCTTGGTTTAGACATCACGGTCAGGTAAAACCTGGTGACACTTCTAGAAAGACAACCAGAATATTACAACCCACCGGCATGTCTTAGAAAACGAAAGGAGGCATGCTTTTCAAAGCAATCGATATGGTATGGAGAGCTTTGGCATGAACCTAACTCTCTGACCGAGAACGTGCACCGGAATGAACGGATTTGGTAACACAATCAACTTCAAAAAGAGACTGGGTGACCAGTAGTGCTAAGAAGGATACAGATGTTTCTTAGATTTTCAAAGCAATAGAAATTGCTAGGAATATCTGATACATACCTCATAACACACCCAAAGTTCTCGAGCATTCAAGCTTGGACTAAGAGTGAGTGGAAATGTGTAATAGCATCACTTCATCAATGAGGCCATGAAATTCAACACAACCTCTTGATATAGAAGAGTGTGATACTCAAAGGTGGAACAGAACAGAAGCTGATGAAACTTCTTTAATCTGCGGATTACAAAACTTTGACCTGGTTCTAGAGATGAACGAGGTACTGGAGTTTGTTTCTCCTTACATTCCAAAGTGGAACGTTATGACGGAAAACAAGAGCAAATGCATTGGAAGAATCCAACACCATATGTAACTTGGTTTCCAAACAACGGACGAAATTCGGAAAGCAACTAAAGAGTAGGAACGTGCTCTGGAAAATCCTGAGATCACGTTGGATGCACGGGTTAATACTCATGTGTAGAACCCATGCCAAAAGGTTGGTATAGCTGAACCAAGAAGAAAGATATGAGAATCATAAAGAACACTCTTGTCATGGTCCCTTTTGATTCCTAGAGAAAACCTATGGCTATTGAAGCTGAGGTTACCTAGCCATCCTGAGGTAGAACAGATTCCTCAGGATCCAAAGAAACAGAACTTGGGTTAAAGGTCAGCATCCTGTACTCATAGAGTGAGCATCACATGGTTATAAAACCACACGATTCAACCCACAGTAGTTCAGCCCATTCCGGGACCTTCGGTTCAAGTCCAAAGTTGAAAACTCAAAGGAAGGAGTAACTACCATTTGAGTGCCACTGAGGACACTACAATTAGCAATCACGGAGTATCTTTCAAAAGACAACATAACTCCGGAAGAGTTTGAGCAAAGGATAACAGATACATTCGAGATGGAAAGTAGATCTCGAGGTTCAGGATTTAGAACTTTGAAACATGTGAAGAATGTGGAATCCCTACAACTTTGAGAGATTTTGAATGGAAGGAAATCTCCCATTTGAAACGAGAGATAACGGAATACGGAACACACACAACTCTAGAAACTATAACACTAGGTCAACTTAGGTAAAAACGTCCTTGCCAGAGGAGGCACCTGAGTTTTGAATGACTAGAAGAGATAGCAAAACCTTTTTCAAATCAAAACAGGTAAGATGACCCAGAGTTAGAGCGATACCAGATAAGGAGCAAAAAGAATCCTAAGAAGGTTTTTCACAATCATTTGAACTTTCAAAATATTTTTCACAAACTCTAGACTCAACATCGACCAAGCAGTAAGGTTTTCCTACAGGCAGTCCTGCTCTGATACCAAGACTTGTCACGACCCCGGACCCAGAGATATACATACTGTTATGTGCTCCTAGCCATGGACTCACAAGGGCTTCAGGGTTACCAGCCCCGGCCGCAACAAACAACGGCAGGCAGACTGGATTCATCGGCACGTAGTCCGGATCCCCAGTCTACTACTCCTTGTATCCATGCTAGTCATAACCAACTATGCATATCAAAGCGTCCACGAATAGAAAGAAACTGAAGGAAACGGGACCAAGGCTATATAGAGATGCTATGTGTCCAGAAAGTGCAACAACAATCGAGGGTTACTGGGGTTACCTCGCCCCAGGCCGATCAAATCGACAGGCGGGCTCGGACATGGATCATCGGCTCCACAACCCCTCGACTGCGACAACTATGCAGGCATAGCCAAAACTGTATAACAATGAGCTCGAAACCAACAACCGATCAAAGCAGTACTCTAAACAATGAAACTTGTATTAAACAGGTAATACTAGAGTATAGCTTACAAACAGAGGTCACACGACCCAACATTACATCAGACAACGGAAGGCGGATTATGTTGCTAGTCAACAAGAACCAAAAAGGCCTAAGAGGCCGCAACATAAGGCGACGTCCCAGCCCATAGATTCCAGGCTGCTACCTGGGAACCCCAAACTACTCGTCGATGTCCACGTTGAAACACCACCGAAGTGAGATCTTCACCTGAACCAAAATTAAGCAAACCTGAGTACGGGAGGTACTCAACAAGACTTAGTTAACCTATTATATACCTGCTATCTTTTAGAAAGAGTTATGAAGGTTATTTTGCGTAAAGCCAACTTTGTTTTCCAAGTTGAGGAAGGAATAGCACGTCTCATGGAATGTTTTGAAAACAGATGAGAAAACTAGTCAACTACTGTAATCATCATCTTCTTGTATTCCACCAAGTCCTTCTCATTCCCACACTATCTCATGCTACAAGGATCACCCCTCCCGGCATCTCCGGGGAGGCACCCTTCAATCATGTTTAACAAGTTTTAGTCATTCCGTTGAAGTTATCTATGATCACAGAATCCGTTGCCAAGTCGTCCGTAACCGTGGACACGGCTTCTCGAGGAGATTCATCCCTGCAGGGGGTACACTTTACCCACACGTACCATCCGACTCTTAACGCCACATGTACGCTCCTTGGGAGCGCGGCAGAGGGTGGTTGGCTCCGACCTTTACCTTGCGTAACCCTATCCATGAGTCAACCCAAACAGGGCCACCCCGTCAATAGGGAGTTGGCCACCTCCTGACGGCACCTGTTCTGTGAGTCGGGAACAAGATCCGTGTACGTCCATCACTTGTCCCGGTCACGCCCTAAGTTTTCTCCAAATCGTTTTCTGACTCACACGCAGATGGAAAGATCAAACTACGTGACTCATGGATGTGGCTAAACAAGTTAGTTAGTCAGGCGAGGTTCATTGGCTCGCTCGTGTGGTTGCACGCTCAGTCTTGGCTTCGAAGGCGAGAACTCGCTCCTAGGGGCATGAACAGGACAAAACGCCACAACCCATTGTGGCCTCACATCCATGCCGTTATTTAGTCAAGTTATCAAAGTTAACTCAAATCATAACAACATGACATAATAGATTCACGTACTTGACCAGATTCATCAACCGGATGGATCAGATTACAACTAGGCATGGCTAAGCAAGACTCACAGGGTTTAGCGGAGCGCGCACAAACAAACCTATAGCTGCTAGGAGCAGTGGATCAGGATATCTAGGTTATGCAGTATATAGGAAAACTCTATCTACGGACACCAAATAGTTTGGAACCGAATGCAAAGTACGAGATTCAAAACACTTTGAAACCATATATGAGCAGATAAGAGGTTATGCTTGCCTTGGTTATAAGAAAACCAATTGAAATGTCTTCTGGAATAAGTGCTTGACTTGTCGGTTAAGATCAAGTATTCGTCATGGAGTTATTGGCCTTCTCTTCGGAGTCACGTTCTACCGAGGGGGAAACAACATCGAAAGAGAAATAACAATCAACACAATGCATCGATGCAATGCGCAATATGTATGCATGAGAAAATTAATGCACTGAAATGAAGCCCTAGACATGATCATTGGGTTGCTAGGGTTCGTATGTCGGTTATGAAATTTTACTGAAATTAGGCCGAAATAGACCCCGGAGGGGGTTTCGGGCGATTCTGAAAGAGAGTACCATTTTAAAAGCTCAAATTGTTTTGAAAACATCATAAACATGTTGCATTTGTCATTTTGAGCAAAATGGTATATAACTTTTAATTTTCTAATTTTATTGAATGAAAACTTATTTTTCTATTTTAAATGAATTAAACCACATTAAATAATGTCCAAAAATGAAATGTGTCAAACATGTATGAAAGTGACATATTTGGAAAGAGTACATTTTCCTGATCTCTCCCATATTTTTATTTTATTTTTCTGAGCAACAGATTAAAAGATATTAATTATTCAAGTTTAAGGCATTTTCTGGAATTACTTAAATATGAGATTATGACATCAGGCTGATGTCACCATGACATCACCTTTACCCTGTTCTTCACAGATTCAATTGGATTCGGTCGAATTCGCGCGCGGTTCAGGAATTAAACTATACCATCACGGAGAGGAGATCAAGGGGAGGTGAGGGGTACCAACCGGTGACCAAATGGTCACCGGGGTGACCGGCGGCGAGCGATGGCGCGGTGGCGGCCGGCGGTCGACGGTGGCCAGAGGGTACAGAGGGGGAGCGGCCCAGAGGAAGGTACCATAATGCTCACCACGACTCGGGGATGCTGGAGGAGTTGTCGGAGGGGGCAGGGGCGGTCGGAGTCGCCGGCGACGAGCACGGGGAGCCGGCGTCCGGACTCGGGGAAGACGGCACGATTCGCACGATTGGGGCCATCCCGGCTTCTGATATTTGACGAGGACGACCAGGGGAGGACGGCGGAGCTTCCGTTGCGCTTGATTCATCGCGGGGCAGCGTGTATCGCCGGCGAGGAACGAATTCCGGCGAGCTAGGGTTCCCACCTCGCATGTGTGTTACAGAGAGAAGGAGGGAGAGCAGCGAGTGAGGAGGAGGAAAAGAGGGTCACGGCGCCTTCCAACAGGGTCTTATCCGCGCGCGAGGCCAGAGGTGGGACGTGGCGTGGTTGCCGTCGGCGCCTTTCCTGCCTTCTGGCACGAGGAGGAAGATGACAGGGAAAAAAACAACTTACGAAAACCCCCTGGAACTCTAGATTTTTACAAATTGGTCCTTTTCTTTTATAAAAGAGGACAGAAAACAATGTTTTGAGGCCCTTTTTGCAAGAATAAAATTTGGCAAAAATACATTTTGGAAAGCTTATGAAATTTCCAATCTTGCCATACTATTCTTTGGTGTATTTGAATTATTTTCCAACACAAATTTTTGGGAACCAAAATGAGTGCTTTTTGTGGGATTTTCTGAAACCATTTAAATTCAAATTTTAAAGTGGTACAAACATGGTTTAAATTTTTGTTTTCATGCATGTATGAGATGAACACAACACCACACACTTTTGTTAGCAAAATTGGGATGTTACAGTACTCCAACACACCAATTACCTGGGATCAGTCTGATCATCCCGGGAACATCCCTGAACCCGGCACACAAGCTCTTGTCGTAAGCCCTATTGTCCATAACACTAGGCTAAGAAGAGTGCTGATGGATGGAGGATCCAGCATTAACATAATGTACTTGGATACACTGAAGCATCTGAAGATTTCCGAGTCCCAGCTCAATTACAGCAACATACGCTTCCACGGCATTGTTCCTGGCAGACAAGCACGATCCCTAGAAGAAATTTCCCTAGATGTCACATTCGGAGATAAAGATCACTTCCGACAGGAAAAAGTATCCTTCGAAGTAGTGCCGTTTGAAAGCGTGTATCACGCAATACTCGGACGTCCAGCTTTCGCCAAATTTATGGCAAGATCATGTTATATTTATAACAAGCTGAAGATGTCGGGACCCAAAGGAGGAGTAATCACCATAGCGGGTGATTTTAAGCTAGCAAATGAGTTGGAGAAAGAAAACGCCCTTTGCGCTCAGAGAGTCATAGCAAAGGAAGAATTGAAGGAATTAGCCAAGGAGGTATCGCCAACAGAAATGCCGGCAGGAAAAGAAACCCGGAAGCCAACAGACAGCTTCAAGGCGTCCGAGAATACAAGACAGGTAATCCTAGATCCCAAAGATCAGACAAAATTCGTCGTCGTAGGGACTGGGATGACCGACAAATAGGAAGGCAAGCTCATCAAGTTCCTCCGTGAGAACTGGGATATTTTTGCCTGGTGTCCAGCTGACATGCCAGGCGTACCCAGGGAACTTGCTGAGCACCAACTCAAGGTGATTCCAGGATCAAAACCCGTTAAACAAGGTCTCCGTCGATTTGACGGAAGAAGACGGAAGGCTATTGGCAAGAAAATTATCCGGCTTTTAGCAGCGGATTTCATCCAGGAAGTAATCCACACTGAATGGTCCGCAAATCCGGTATTAGTACCGAAGAAAGACACTACTGCTCTTCGAATGTGTATAGATTACACAGGCTTGAACAAATTGTGTCCAAAAGATAGGTTTGCGTTACCGCGAATCGATCAAATAATAGATGCCACTGCAGGCTCTGAGCTTTTGTGCTTTTTGGATGCATACTCCGGGTACCACCAAATACGCATGAAAAAGGAAGATCAAATTAAGACTTCTTTTATAACCCCGTACGGGACGTATTATTACGTAACCATGCCATTTGGCCTGAAGAACGCAGGTGCAACCTACCAGCGTTGCATGCAACGTTGCTTGCATAATCAGATTGGCAAAAACATCCATGTTTATGTGGACGACATTGCTGTCGTAACCAAGGAAAAAGATACACTCCTTGAAGATTTGCGAGAAACTTTCGAAAACTTGCGCACTTACAAAATGAAGTTAAATCCATCTAAGTGTGTATTCGGGGTTCCCTCAGGAAAACTTCTGGGTTTTATCGTTTCTCATAGAGGAATAGAAGTTAACCCGGAAAAGATAAAAGCCATCTTGAACATCTCGAAGCCTACGTGCGTAAAAGATGTCCAAAGATTGACGGGTTCCGCCGCTGCCTTCAGCAGATTTATTAGCAGGCTGGGGGATAAAGCCCTACCACTCTACAAGTTGCTGAAGAAATCCGACAAATTTGAATGGACAGAAGAGGCCGATGCAGCGTTAACCCAACTAAAGGAAACTTTGATGAATGCTCCGATTTTGGCATCCCCAAAAGACGAAGAACCCATGTTATTGTACCTTACGGCTACAAACCGGGTTATTAGTGCCGTAATTGTTGTGGAACGGAAGAAGGATGAGCAAAGCATACCAGATCAGCATCCGGTATATTACATAAGCGAAGTTTTCTCCGAATCCAAAAAAGGTACCCGCATTATCAGAAACTGGCATATGGTGTGTTTTTCGCATCTAGAAAACTGCGCCATTACTTCCAAGGGCATTCCATAACAGTGGTATGTAAAGCACCACTAGGGGATATAATAAACAATACGGAGGCAACTGGCCGGGTAGCCAAATGGGGCATCGAGCTAGCAGCCTTTGACATTAAGTACCAGCCAAGGACGGCAATAAAATCCCAGGTTTTGGCAGACTTTGTCGCCGACTGGACGGAAGAAATGGAAAAAACACCAATGCCGGAGTCCGAGTATTGGATCATGCACTTTGACGGATCCAAGATGAAGGAGGGCGCTGGAGCTGGTGTAGTTTTGAAATCCCCAAAAGGCGATACAATGGAATACGTATTGCAAATACACTTCAACGCCAGTAATAATGTGGCAGAATACGAAGCTCTGCTTCATGGCTTGCAAATTGCAAAGGAAATAGGAGTAAAGCGCATCTTGTGCTATGGAGACTCGGATTTGGTACAGCATCAGCTTAACCAAACTTGGGACGCAAAAAGCCCTATAATGGACGAATACAGAAGAACGGTGGACGAATTCTCCATTTGTTTCTTTGGGTTCGAGGTACTCCACATCAAAAGGGAGGAAAACTGGAACGCGGATGTGTTAGCCCGCATGGGATCGGAAAGGGTAAAAACTCTACCACCAGGGGTATTTGTTCAGCACTTGCATGAGCCATCCATAAAGGGTGGAGATGTTGATTATCCCCTGGTTTCCGAATCCATTGAAGTTATGCTCGTTAAACCAGATTGGACGATTCCATATTTAAACTTCTTAGTTAATCAGAAGTACCCGGAAGAAGCAGATGAAGTTTTGAAAAGACAAATACAGCGTCGATGCAAAGGATACACGGTAATTGATAACTACCTGTATAAGCGCAGTACTTCCGGAATCTTTTTGCGGTGTATTTCACCAGAAGAAGGAAGAGAAATACTGGAAGAAATCCATGACGGAGATTGCGGACATCACGCTCAATCAAAAAGCATCGTTAAGAAAGCATTCCGAGCGGGGTTTTTCTGGCTAACAGCCAAGACAGACGTTGAGCACATAGTTAATACATGTGCAGGGTGTCAATATTACGCCAAACAGACTAATTTGCCGGCCCAAGCTCTTAAAACTATCCCCATTACGTGGCCGTTTGCGGTCTGGGGGCTAGATATGATGGTACCGTTCAAAACTGCAAGAGGCGGGCTTACTCATTTGCTAGTAGCAGTGGATAAGTACACCAAATGGGTGGAGGCCAAACCCATCAAAAAGCTGGATGGTGCAACTGCTAGAAATTTCATCATCGACTTGGTGATGAGATACGGTGTGCCACACAGCATAATAACCGACAACGGGACAAATTTCTCCATCGGAGAGTTGGCAAGATATTGCCGACAAACGGGAATTCGCCTAGATCTAGCATCTGTGGCACACCCGCAATCCAATGGGCAGGTTGAGCGAATGAATAGCTCAATCCTGCAAGGAATACGCCCAAGACTCGAAACTCCTCTTCACAGAGCTGCCGGAGCATGGGTAGAAGAGCTACCTTCTGTGATTTGGAGTATAAGAACGACGCCAAATAGGTCGACTGGGCAAACCCCGTTTTTCCTAGTTTACGGCGCAGAAGCTATTCTCCCAACAGATATGATCCATGATAGTCCAAGAGTGCAAGATTTCGACGAATTAGATGCCGAAGAAGCACGACAGGATGCTGTTGATCTCCTAGAAGAGGAACGAGAGCTTGTGCTTCAAAGATCCGCCATTTACCAGCAAGGTTTGCGACGTTACCATAGTCGGAAAATCAGGCATCGCTCTTTTAAAGAAGGTGACCTAGTGCTGAGGTTGGTGCAGCAAAGGAAGCATAAATTATCCCCAGTATGGGAAGGGCCATTTGTCATAAGTAAAGCCATGAAAAATGGATCGTACTATCTTGTTGACATTCGAGATACGGAAGATGATCCCGAGAAACCGAATCGCAAAAGAAAGAGAAAGATAGATGATGAGCTAGGAGAGACAAAAAGGCCTTGGAGCATCCAGCAGTTACGTCCCTTATATACTTAGTTCAATATCTATGTAAACATCTTTTGAGATCATGAAATAAAGTCATTGGAATTCTGATATCCATGTTTTACAAGTTCACTATAGTACAAAGCATGATTCCACCTTATCTATTTCCCAATGATCTTACAAAATACTCAATGTTAACCCGAATTGTGCCTGCGTGGTCGGCGTTAAAAAACTGAATGATTTCAGCCTGATAATGGTTAAAGGAAACTAGGATTGTGCCTGCGTGCCCAAGTTTCAAGAAAGTTCCTTACAAATCTCTAAGCATTATCTGATCGAATGTATGTTGGGTCACTGGAACTAGTTATTAAAAATGCCTTTAGTATGATCCATGTTTCTGAGTTTTAACCGATTGGTTATACCCAGTTACTCGACATGACGATTCATAATGCTATCGAGCCATTTCAAACACTAAGACAGTCAAAACACATATGCCAGAGAACTTAGAAGATAAAGGAATAATTAAACCCGACAATATTGCAAGGAATTTCATAATTCAAAGCTGCAAAAGGCGGAGTTCTTGTTTTGACAAACGAAATAGAAGCGTTACAATATGAATTACATTGTAAAAATAGCGCTCCTATTATACAAATCCACTATCCAGGTTAAGTGCAGTCCTTCAAACATCCGAGTCTTCCTCGCTGCTTTCATCTTCAGGGACTGCGGGAACCTCTTCTTCTGGATAAGTGATAGAAATGTTAACCATGGAAGCAATCTTGGTGGCGTGACCTTTTACTTCATCAAAGATGGCGGTTCGCTGATTTTCTGTATACCCTTGCGGGACACCAGATGCCACGCGCCAAGATTTCGCATCAGGATAATGCAGACGCATAAGGCCTAGGGTCATGCGCGCACCACCTCGTGCAGCGGAGCGTAGGATGGATTCCTTTGATCCCGCAACTTCCATGATGGCACCCGGAAGTTTGTAAACTTCCGAGAATTCTATAGTACTCGTGGGAAGGAATTTGTTAATCAATTGCATTCCTGCATTTCTGATTGCATTCCATACTTCCCCAAAAGCTCGGATTCTCTCAATCCGAGAAATTCCTGGAATATTCCCTGTTTTGATGACAAAAGCAACCAAAAATGTTTAGGCCACAAAATACGGGAAATAAGACATGGAGAAATTGGTAAAAGGAACTAACTTACCAAGAACTTTATCAATTTCGGTGCCTTCTTTCATGCGCGGGAATAGCATACTTTCCAAATCATGGATAATAGATTTATCTTCCGCCGCCTGCAAAGAAGCCTTGGATTGAGCAATCCCAAGGGCCAGATTACTGGCTTCCAGGTCTTCTTGAACTTTCATAAGCTCCTTGCGAAGGTTCGAGTTTTCTGCACGGAGCCGAGATGCATTGATAGCGTCCTTCGCTACTTCTTTGGCTTTAGCTAAAGCAGCTAGAGGACACAAAAACATTTCGAGTTTATGAAAATTCGGGAAAAATGTTATCCAGATAAAAACTGCAGAGAATAAATACCTGTTGTTTCAGATAATTGTAGCTGAGATGACGCCAGCTCGTTGCTTTTCAACTCAATAATAGATTGAAGGGTTTTTACTTCTCTATTCTTGAGATTAAGCTTCTTAAAAACTTCCAAGTTTACGGCATCTGCGGAATGCTGAACACGGAAATGAAAGCCAAATGCTTAAGTATGAACAAGCATACAAAGAAACATTAAGAAGAATTCAGGTTTTCAACTTAATGCTTGGGGGCTAGAAGTATCACCTGGCTCATTTCTCGCAAGTCGGCCAAGGTCTCGTTGAATTCTTTGGCATATTCCGAGAAAAGAATCCCAACGTGATGAAGGCCATCTTGTATGACCTGGCGAGGGGAAAATATAATATCATTGCGAACAACTAATCCGCCTTGTGGCCAAGGACGAATTAGAGGGGCAGGAGCGAAGAATTTTTTAGCCTCCGGACGAATATATCCAAGGTCGTCGAACGGTTCTTCCTTTATCCGGATGTTACTGTCCAAATTGGAGATGGGTTCGTTTCCAGCAGATGACCGGAGATTTCCACCCCTCTGTGTTTCCGTTCTACCCCTCAGGCCCATGGTCGCAGAAGAAGATTCTTCTTTGATAGCAGTCTTATGTTTCTTCAGCTTCTTTGTTTTCAGAGGAGTTGGGGCAAGACTGAAAGAAGAATATCCGAGAGTTAAAAATCTCGAAGAACTGAAGGAGAATGACGATTAGGGAGGCTCCAGTAAAATACCTGGATATGGCAATAGGAATTCCGTCAACAGTCACCGTATTGCCAAAAGCCGCCTGTTTTTTACGTTTCCGATCATTATAAAAGCTAGCATGTAATTTGCTAAGCTCGATGTCGGAAGCAAGATCAGCTCCTTCAAGTTCATTGAACTAGGAAAGAATTCACGTTATGTCGAAATTCAGAAAAAGAAGCCAATCTGAAGAAAACTGGAAGCAAGGAAAGTATAAATACCTTAGGGGCCAGATTCTCCACGTGATAAATTGCCAGATTTTCTTCAATCTGACTGCTGGTGGCGACCAGTTGGTGAAGTCGTTTTATAAAATCATTTTTGTTATAAGCCTTATCTGTTCCTCTCATGCTATCTTCTGGTCCTTGGTATTCGCAAAGGAGCCGGGAACGAAAAGAGAGAGGTTGGATACGACGTCCGAACCAGCACAAAACGGTATCCTTCCCAGTCAAAGAAGGCTGAGAGGAAGTAAGTTTGGCGATGCGCCGCTTTATCTTCATCAGGTTTTCTGGCAAATTTTCTACTGTTGCAACTGTCCAACTCTCGCGAGGAGTAGCGGCAGAATTAACAAATGGAGGAACCCCGGTTTCTTTGCCTGGGAATGGAATGTCCTGATGATAAAAGAAAGAACCTAGCCAAGATTGGACAGGTTCCGGCATTTTTATCTTGGGATACCAGTCCTCTCTAAATTTCCTGAGGGTAAAAGATATAGTTCCACAGATAGGCGAAATACCATCTGTGATGTTATGTTTTACCTCAAAACAATATTGCCAGAAATCTAGATTAGGGGTTATCCCGAGATATCCTTCGAAAAGGGCTTGGAAACTGGCTAAGTAAAGGATGGAATTTGGAGAGAGGTTATGTGGTTGAACGCCATAAAAGTTAAGGATGTCTAGAAAAAAGGCGGAAGGAGGGAAACCCATACCTCTCGCGATATGAGAGGTAAGGAGGACGCGTTCTCCGTCTTTTGGCTTGGGCTCGGGTTCACCTTCCGGGTTCCGCCATTTTCCTTTAACTATTAATCCCTCCTTTGACATCCGCCGAAGAAGGACGAGAGGAGTATTACTCGGACTCCAGTTGCCAACAAACTCTGTGTCTTCGTTAGCTCCGGTAGCGAAGTGCTCATCGTCACGGGATTGGATCTTCTCCTCCACCGTCTCGGGAGCGGGCGGCGAGGGAGGCGCGGAGCTCGATCCCGCAGCGTTCGCGGTGGCGGAAAGATTTCCTCCGCCCGCCGCAGAGGCCGCGGTATTTTCCGGCTCGTCGCCGGCGTGCTTGGGGGATTCGAGTTGTGGATCCAGTTCGTTGATGATGTCGTCGACGGTGAGCGCGGCGGAGCGAGCGGGGGACGACGGTGAGGTTGCCATTTGGTGGCGGCGCGTTGCGCTGGGGCTCTGGGTGCGTTCGCGTGCTCGGGATGGTTCTTCGCTCGGGAGCTGGTGCGCGGCAATGGCGTGACAGTGAGAGTGCGGAAGGTTTTTGACGAGGACGAAGACGGCTATTTATAGCCAGAAATCCGTCAAGATACGTACCAACGGCTATTTTGACTGTTGGATGATCAACGCGTGTCACTCGCCGGAAATTCCAGGAAATGAAGCGACGGGGTAATGATGGTTATCTCCTCGTTTCCCGCGAGAATCTGTCAGAGATATGTTTCTGGGTTTTCCGAGTAAAACCCAAACGTCCCTTACGTCAGCATGATTAAGTGCGCTGACGTAGGAAGTTCCTTCTCCATGAAGGATCGTGAGAGAAAAGCCGGATTTTCAGGATTCCGAGTTTCATGTTACCATCTCTTTCAAAAGAAGAAGAATAAGAAGAATCAAGACTGCTGATTGAAATTTCTCGGACAAGGCACATTTGACGGAAGACGGCAAATCAGAGTTTTAATCCTTCTTGGGGGCTACTGTCGGATATATACCGTATATGGGTATATAAGATGATAGTGAAAGTGCCTGGTTACCAGGGTGGCCCAAGTGGTAGTGGGCTGTGGTTCATTGGGCGGCCCAGTAACCTGACGCATAGAAGCCGGATTCTAGAAGAACCCGGATCACGGGCCATGTGATCTAGTTTGGAGGAGAAGACGGATTCCTTACTTTCCATGTTATTGCTACCGTAGTCTTCTAGGTTTCCTATTCTGTAAGCCCTAATCCGGCTATTATATAAAGCCGGACGGGAGATAAACAAACCAAGGAATAACAGAGAAACTCTAGGCCAACCCGCCGAGAAGTTCATCCTCGTCGAATAGCTTAGATCTAAACCTCACATTGTAATCATGTTTCCAGGCTTTAGTCATGAGTAGTGAGAAGTGCAGGAGTAGGCACGTCGTACTGTCGCGACGTACCGAACCTGGGTAAATCCCGTGTTTATTGTCTACCACGCGATCCCGTTACCCCACGTCTCTATCGTAGTCTCATGGCACCCCCGTCTATGAAAACTACTACGATGTCTCGACAATACCCCTCATAAGCATCCGCAAATACAAGAAAGTAATTAAGATAAAATAACCACAACCTTAAAACAACGGGATTCTACACTACCTCGTGCATTGGTTTCCTAACGGGGGTTTAGGTTTCTGTCACTCCGGCAACCCCACAATTAGTAGACAAATACACAATGCATCTTCCTAGGCCCATAAAGGTGAAGTATCATGTGGTCGACGTTCACATGACACTAGAAGAATAGCACCACAACTTAAATATCGAACCACGAGATATTACTTCAATATAACTTCACTGCTAACATCATGACTTCTCACATGTCCTAAAGAACTAAATGAACTACTCACAAGACATCATATGGATCATAATAATAGGTGATATAATGGATGATAACAATCTGGTCATAAAGTGCTAACACCGATAAATCTCACAAGCATCAACTACTAACAAGTAATCCGCACCGAGAGAGAGATCTAATGTAAAACAACGATAGAGGCCCCTAATTGTTACAACGGGATGATGGTGGATGATGAGGGTGATGGTGCTGGTGGTGATGATGATGACGATGACGATCTTGATGATGCCCGGAGCGATGACGGCGACGATGGCGATGATTTCCCCTCTCCGGAGAGGAATTTCCCCGGCAGATTTCTCCCTGCCAGAGAGCTTTTCTCTCTCGGGTGTTTTCCGACGTGAGGCGGCAGCGGAATATTTCTTCGATGATGGTCTGGGGCTTAGGGTTCCCTGGGGGTCAAGTACGCGAAAAATATCGACAGAGGTGGGCTAGGGTGGCCACACCACATGGCGGCGTGACCAAGGGTGGGGGCGCCACCCCATGGTGTGGGCCCCTGGTGGCCTCCCTCAGCTCTCCTTGTGGCTGACTCCCTCCTCTAGACTTCTAAGATACCTTTGGTGTCCCCCTCTTCTTCTGATCTTCTGAAATAGGGTATACTGGCGGTGCTTTTTCCATTAGATTTCTGGTCCTGGTGTTTATTCTCCAAAAATTATAAAACATGCAAAATAAGATAAAATAACATAAGAGATGCATCATAACATGAAATATATTGATGAATAACAGAAAATAACAACATAAAACGGTGATGCAAAATGGACGTATCACTAGCATTCATATGAAAAGTATGCACTTCAACAAATGAATGATAAAGCCGATAAAAGTTCAAAACTTTCCCAGGATTTTATCCATTTCGGAAACTTCCTCAAGCCGGAGATGGAGAGCAGCCTCCAGGTCTTGGATGGTTTTCTTGTCTTTCTCGGCTTGGGACGTAAGACGAGATTCAGATAAAGCCAGCGCCATCTGGCTTTCTTCCAAGTCCTTTTGGATCTTCACATTGATCTTGTGAAGTTCTAAGTTTTCGGAACAAAGCTGATGGGCGTTGCCAGCATCCGCTGCTGCTTGCCTAGCTTCAGCCAGCAAGGCTGAAATAGAAAGAAGGCAATTTTTTTAACGCGAAAGTACTTAGAGAAAAAAGCTCGCAAGATCAAAAAAAAAAAGGAATGCATAAGAATAGTTAGAAGCATTTTCCTTGAACTGGTTTTGAAGCTCGGCAATTTATGACTCTTTCTCATAAGTGATGGCAAGGAGGGCTTTCACCTCTTTGTTCTTCACGGCGAGCTTGGCGAAAATCTCTATATTGATGCTCTCGGCAGTTTGCTGAAAGCATACAAAGGGAATATTGGTTAAGATACAAAAGATAAGCACGCAATCCTAAAAAGTATTAAAACAGAAAGAATACATTCGTCTTAATACTTGGGGGTTGGAGTTATTACCTGGCTCATCTTTTGCAGCCTGGAGAGCATCTCAAAGAATTCCTTGGAATATAAATCCCCATATGGTGGATTCCATCTTGGATGACCTGCCGAGGTGAGAATGTGTAATTATTTCGCACAATTAAGCTGTCTTTTGGCCAAGGACGAATCAAGGGGCTTGGACAAACTGATTTTTTGCCCATGTATGCATAAAGCCACTCTCGTCGAAGCACGCTTCTTGTTTTACCTTGAATCTCTGGCCAAATGACGGAATTTCCTCATGAATTTTTACTAGAGAAGGTCCTCCTTCCTCAAATTGCGTCGCCCTTTCCCGCACATCAGGGACGGATGAATCGGGCTGGCTGTACTGACTTGTGGGGGGGGGGTGAATTCTTCAAAGGCATCAAAATGATCCCCTGCTCCACCCACCATTGGTGTGTCCGGGGCGGTGGCAGGGGAAGGCTTTGCTGCCCTGCTAGTGGTAATTTTTTGCTTCTTCCGGCCTTTTCCCTTCAATGGAACTGGAGAAAGGCTGCAAAGGAAGAAAAGTCGGGAAGAAAACTCAGAGAGAAAAATTTGCGCGAGGAAAGAGAAAGCTATGCAAAAAATTCCGAAATTAGCTGGAAGTGGTGACGGGGACCCCGTCAAGATCGATAACTTCGGTGGACGCATGAATCTTCTTGCGTTTCTGTCCACCAACCACAGCAAAGCGGGATTTCAGTTCTTCCTCCTCCTCCGGAGAAACAAGTTGATCCTCTTTGAGAGTCTCAAGCTACCAAAACACAGATAAGTTGTTAGTATACATTCGTGAAAAGAAAAGTATGAAAACCTTCCCAAAAGGCAGAACAAGAATGCATACCTTGGGAGGAGGGTTCTCGATGTTGAACACCGACAAACTTTCCTCGTACCGATCGCGAGTAGCTACCAAATGGTTGACGCGTTTCTTGAAAGCTTTCTCGGACATAACCGACTTGATCACCCTCATGGCATCATCCGGACCGTATACTCGCTGAGGAGGCGGCCGCCGCGGAAGGATAGAGACTGAATTCGCCTTCCAAGCCAACAAAGGACAGTGTCCATGCCAGTGAGTGGAGGGGAGGAGACGACCAATTTGGCGATCCTCCTTTTGATGCGCAGGAGATCTGGGGGAACAACTGAGACCGTGTCCAGAGCCCAGTTATCCCTGGGAGTATCCATGGAGTTCTCGAAAGCCGGAATTCCGATATCCTTTCTAGGGTATACGAGATCCGGGTGATAAAAGAAGGAACCCATCCAAAACTTGACGGATTCCGAGGTTTTAATTTTTGGGAACCATATCTCCCTGAATCTGCGCAGGTTGAATGATATGGTCCCACAAACCGAAAGAACACCATCAAAGGTGTTTCTCTTCACATTGAAGCAGTATTGGAAGAAATCTAACCTAGGTTCTATGTCAAAGTATCCTTCGAATAAAGCCCGGAAGCCAGCAATATAAAGAATAGAATTTGGAAGAAGGTTATGGGGTTGAACCCCGTAGTGCTAAAGAACCTGGAGGAATAAGGTGGACGGCGGAAACCCCCATACCTCTCAGAACGTGGGAGGCGAGGATGACCCGCTCCCCGTCTGATGGCATTGGCTCGGTGTTGTCGTTTTCCACCCGCCATTTGTTCTTGGTGACAAAGCCGTCCTTTTCCAAGCTTTTTAGCAAGACCAGTGTGGTGTTTCACGGGCTCCAATCGCCGGAATCTCCTCCATCGTCTTGTTCGCCTCCGGCGGCGGCGTCGCCCCCTCCCCCCGCATCTTCTTCAGCGCGGGTGGAAGTTTCCCGTCTCCCAATTTGGGGACGGGAGGAGGTGGAGAAGTAGAGGAAGAAGGCGGTGTAGCTCCGGTGGTGGAGCTAAGGTCTCCACACGCCGATGCGCTCACGGGGATATCTGGCGTGGTCGTAGGAGCACTCGGAGGAGCCATGGGAGCAGAGGAGGACAACACCTCCGTCGTAGGCGCGGGGTCGACAGTGGTCCAAAGCGCACGCGAGCGACTCTCGGTGGCCATTTGTTGGTGGTGCGGCCGCAGGTTTGAGTTCAGGCCGCCGATGGTGGGTTCTCCGGCGAGGTTCTTCGCTCTCTTTATCTCTCGGAAGTGCGAGCGCGTAAGTGCTCTGAGAATTTCTTGAGTGAATCGCGTGGAAGGGGAAGGAATGGAACGGAGGGGTCGAGACAGTATTTATAGCCGTTTCCTCGAGATTCGTTCCAACGGCTAATTTAGTTGTAGGATGACAACACGTGCCATGCAGTAAAATCCGGGATACGAGGGGACGGGGTGATAATCTCTATCTCCTCGTTTCTCGAGCAAAATCTGTCAGATATATGTTTTCAGCCTTTGACTGAAACCAAGCGTCCGTGACGTAAGCGTGATTTTCTCGCTCACGTCAAAGTTTCCTTCTCTGCGAAGATTCGTGGAAAAAATGCCGGATTCCGAAAATCCGGGTTCGGGATAAGAAGTTTCAAGAAGAAGATTCAAGACTAGAGTGCCAACTTTTCTGCTGAAGGAACGACAAAGGTGAAGTCTTAACTCTCCTTGGGGTCTACTATAGGATATATGCCAATTAGGGGTGTATCCCAATGTCGGGTTACCATGGTGGCCCGTAGGCAATGGAGCAAAGTCCATTGGGCGGCACAAGAAGCCGAATTCTAGAAGAATCCGGATCACAGCCCAATATGTGGTCTGGCTTGGAGAATAAGTCGGATGCCTTACTTTCCAAGAATAGGATTACTTTCTGTGGTCTTCTAGGTTTCCTTCCTGTAAGCCCTAGTCCGTCTATCTATATAAAGCCGGACGGGAGCAATCGAGAGATAACAGAGAAAAAGGGTTCGAATAGCTAGAAGCCAACTCGCCGGGAAGTTCATCCTCGCCGAGTTAGCAAAACCATACTCACATTGTACTTTATTTACTTCAGGATTTAGTCCTAATTTGGTGAGATTGCAGGAGTAGGAACACCTCCATAGTTGCGACGTACCGAACCTGGGTAAACCTGTGTCCTCGTTTCCACTCTCCCACGGTTCTATCGGCAGACTTGTGGCACCCCCAGCCATGAACCTAACTAAGAAGACTCGACACTCACTCTACGTCGAGGAACCATGAAAGTCTGTTGCACTATAGCTCTGACATCCACGACCCCGAGGTTCCCCACTGCCATCACGCAGTACCGGGCACACAATGTGGCCTTTACCTCAGCGTCGTTCAGGATCCCCTGCAACACGACGAAGTCCAGCTAGTAGGCCCCACTCACGCCATGTCCAGGAGCATCGCCTGCCCAGGGGAGTTCTCCAGCCACGGCACCAGGCCGCCAAGACAGTCGTCGGTGATGAAGAGCGTGGTGGGCCGAATCTAACCAACGGGAACGACACTGTGGGGCCAGCGTTACCAACGGAGGAGTCTACGAGGTGCGGGGGTTCTAGGCGAAGACAATGCGCGGTTCTGGTGTCTCCAGGATGACGAAGCTCGAGGGAATTGACGAAGACGACGTCGCTCGGCTCGGCCTCCGTCGGGAACGTCGCTTCGGAGCTCAACGAGGTCGATGGCGTCCTCCCTCCAAGCGTCAGGACGAGCGTTGCGACGGTCGGGATGATTATGACTGTGTTTTTTTTTTGGACTGGACGTCATATCAACCAAAGTTGTGATACTAACCACATCCGATTTGGAAGTTCTGGGACTAAAACATTTATGGTGTGCAAATTGTGATATTAACCACGCCGGACTAAAACTTCCAGCACGTGCAAGTCATGGTACCAAAAATGTTACTCCCTATGTTCCTTTTAACTGTCGCTGAAAAAGAACTGAGATGATACAACTCGGCAGTATAACTCGCGATAATTTTTAAGGGGGTATTGGAGAAAGTGTTTTTGGCTCCCGTGTAGTGCTTTGCCTATTAAATTATTCGAAAAAAATATTTAAAAGTGGAGATGTAGCTATTGATGTATCCTACAAACGTGAAATTTTATATATTCAAATCCTACATACGTAAATTTTTTTATATCCAAATACAAACTAGTATAGGCTACATAAAGATGACAAAAAATCTAGGGATTAGAAAATAGGCATAACCAGATCCATATTTTTGTTATTTTTATGTAGCCCATGATATTTTGTATTTGAATATATAATTTTGCACGTTTGTAGACTAAAATTTTAAAACTTTTAAATATATTTTTGAATTTTAAAACAGACAGGAGCACTGGTGTCCAGTTGCACAAAATCTCCACTCGGAGTATTGCTTTTTTTTTAAAAAGAGTGGTGACTATTTATTTGCATCGGGTATAGACGCCCTGGAGATGGTCCTTCTGCGCTGACGTAATCGGGCTCACAGAACAACCCCATCCAGATTCTAGTGGCATAGTCCATACTCCATACCAGCACAGCCAGGGAAAAAAAAAAACCCAGGAAAAACACAAAGGCAGAGAGTCTCTGCAAGTCCTCCCCGACCCGCATCTATCCCCGCCCCGGATCCACACCACCGCCGCGATGCCGGCGTTCAAGGCCCCTGCGCCGGGCTTCTCCGTCCGCTTCAGCCCGTTCCACGAGAACCGCCTCCTTGCTGCCACCTCGCAGCACTTCGGTCTCGTCGGCAACGGCCACCTCCTCGTCCTCGACCTCTCCGCCGCCGGGCCCGGCGGCCCCGGCCTCGCCCCGCTCTTCTCCTTCCCCACCTCCGACGCGCTCTTCGACTGCGCCTGGTCCGAGTCCCACGACTCCCTCTGCGCCGCCGCCTCGGGGGACGGCTCCGTCCGCCTCTTCGACGTCACGCTGCCGCCCGCGCAGAACCCCGTCCGCCTCTTCCGGGAGCACGCGCGGGAGGTACACGGTATCGACTGGAACCCCGTCCGCCGCGACGCCTTCCTCTCCGCTTCCTGGGACGACACCCTCAAGCTCTGGTCCCCCGACCGCCCAGCCTCCGTCCGCACCTTCCGTGGCCACGAGTACTGCGTCTACGCCGCCGCGTGGTCTGCGCGCCACCCGGACGTCTTTGCCTCCGCGTCCGGTGACCGCACAGCCCGCGTATGGGACGTGCGCGAGCCGGCGCCCACCCTTGTCATCCCGGCTCACGACCACGAGGTGCTCTCCCTCGATTGGGACAAGTACGACCCCTCCATCCTAGCCACCGGCTCCGTCGACAAGTCGATCCGTGTCTGGGACGTCCGCTCGCCGCGGGCGCCCCTTGCCCAGCTCGCGGGGCACGGGTACGCCGTCAAGCGCGTCAAGTTCTCGCCACACCGACAGGGCATGCTTATGTCCTGCTCCTACGACATGACGGTCTGCATGTGGGATTACCGGAAAGAGGACGCCCTGCTTGCAAGGTACAACCACCACACCGAGTTTGTAGCTGGGATAGACATGAGCGTGCTCACCGAGGGTCTCCTCGCGAGCACCGGGTGGGATGAGATGATTTACGTCTGGCCATTTGGGAGTGATCCCAGAGCAATGTAACATAACACGCTTTGGTACGTCAATCTGTATCATCTCTGTTGAGTAATACATTGGTTATACTAATAAGTGGAAGTAAACATCTCGTGAGTTGAAGTGGAATAATGATATATCATTGTTGGCTTGGCAAACGGGTTAAGTTCTTCTTGTGTTTAGTTGGACTGTCATATACATTGCTAGTACTTGCTATTTCCAGTATGTTTAGAAATTTAGATGTTGATTTTAGAAAAACGCGTGAGCGTTTTGATCATAGTATTGGATACTGATAGGACCGCTCTCTTGTGTCATCTGGGTGGTTTCAATATTAGCAGTTTAGGTGGACACAAGTGAGATGGATAGGAAACTTTTCCTGTTCAGATTTAGATCATATGATTCGACTGTGATTAGTATGCTGTTAAGCAGGATGTGCATGGGTTG
Organism: Alopecurus myosuroides; assembly: GCA_028641055.1. Classification (NCBI taxonomy): domain Eukaryota; kingdom Viridiplantae; phylum Streptophyta; class Magnoliopsida; order Poales; family Poaceae; genus Alopecurus; species Alopecurus myosuroides. The sequence continues at coordinate 228,993,345 of CM054060.1, read as the reverse complement.
TTTGTTAAGCTCCACGATCAGGTTGCATCCCTAATAAGCCGAACAAATCAAATATAGCTACTTTTGTTTCCAAAAGCTAGATGAATCTGATGCCTTTCTATGCATTGGTTTGTCATAAACTATCAAAACTTATTATAGGCATAATATATTCTATTGCATATATAAAGTCTGGAACTTTCATTACATAAAATGACGGTTGAATTATAGAATGCTTATATGACTATGAGTTACGAATGTTGAGAAGCATATCAAATCTAGATCATACATTGCGAGAATGGACATTTTTCTATTTGTACATGCTTAATCTGGATTCTTATTGTCCTGAAGTGACAACCTTGAACCTTGCCCATTGTGGCAACCAATATGAGTAACATGTTGAACTTTGATCTATCAGAAAAATACGGGAATTTCGTTTTGTTTAACTAGATCTGTCCTATGTTATCGTATTGGGTAAATGTAGTTGCAATATAAATATTTAAGTATTTACTTTGCAGTATGCTAGTATGTATTATGTACTTTAATTTTCGCGAATCACTCATGGATTATGTTCTGTAGCTTGTTTAGTGATTTAATCCTATGGAGATGCCATACTGTTGCCTTCTATTGATGTTGGAATCTAGGGTGGCTAAATTTAGGATTCCTGCACACTATGATAAGAATAGAGGCTGTTATCTACATTCCTTATTGGAGTTTGTGTTATTTAATGTTTTAAAATTAAGTATTTTCTTTCCTTGTGGATTTTTTAAATTTTTTCTGAGCAGTCAGGCAATTGTTCTTTGGCAAAATTTTAAACCTGATGAATATTATTTTTAGTGGATCATCAATATGGTCTGAAATTACGTAATGAAAAAGTACGTAATAAATCAAAGAGATGGTTGAATTTGGACAATCGGACTTGTTTATATTGTAAACTTGTACATTATTGCCACCTTTTGCATTTATGCCGCTGTCTGAACTAAAAATATTTTAGCATCTTGTTATTTATTATATTAATTGTTTTGTCGAATTGTCAGAAATATGTTGGATATTATTGGATGCAATGAATTTTTATCTATGATGTGTGATATGGACATATGGTCATGTTAGACTTTTCACATTGCCCCAAGCTAATTTTTATCGGAACAAAATAATTGTATATGCTGTATTTCTGACCTAATGTAAATGCACCGTGGCATGCACTGCAACATCAGTCGGTAGGTTGGTTGAGCATTATAGGTCCGTGCAAACTGATTGGTAATTCATCAACACACACGCTGTGATAGAACCTCTCCATCTGCATGTTTCTATCCCATGTATTGAGCGATGGTCTTGAAAGCAAAAAAAGAAAAGAAAAGAAAAAAAAGCTGAATTATGTATTTTCTGCGTGCTGTTTTTACAATTACTTTGTGAACTCAACCATGTTAAGCTCAGAGAGAATCTGTACCATGTTTTTACTATTACTGTGATTGATATGGCTCAATGCTAGCCATGACATGCGGAAAGTTTTATTCTCGACCTACTGGATGTTCTTGTTCCTTCCTTTTGAGGTAATCACATTTGGGTGTCACCATTTTGCCAGCAATACCAGTGGTACATTTTGTTAGTTGCTGCTGAGCAAACAAGCTAGTACTTGAGACATTTTTCCCAGTGAGAAGAAAGCATTCAGGCCATTTCACGATTGGTTAAAGAACTGTATCCTGGTATGCCATCTTGCTTGCTGTTCCAGTTGCTACACTGTGCTTGCTGTTGTGCTACACTGCTACAGAGCATGTGTTCACGTCAACAAAATTTACAGTACTTAACACTTTTTCTCAAACACGCGCATGAGTGTGTGTCACTATCACTGTGTATTAGAAGAATACACTCCAAGATGGCACCACGATTACAACGCCACCTAATCGGATGGCAGAATGACTGCCTTTAACCTAGAAAAAGTTGATGACTTGATGTCCAGCTGCGACTAAGAGCAGCCACAACGGGGCGCTTAGCCTTCGACGCTAGGATGAAAATCCTGTGCAACCCGGCAGTTATGCCCACAAATCTTGGGGTCGGGCATGCCAAAGTACGCGCATGGCGCTTACCCTCAGCAACGCCTCAGATTAAGCGCTGTGCGTTGCAGGTCTGGACCCTTATTCGTTTTGCCTTTTCAAGTTTTTTTTTTTGTATTTATAAGCGCCTATGTAAGCGCTTAGCACTGTGGATGCTCTAATAGGTGTGCAGCTGCACCAAAGGCCTTCACTTGCTCTGGGCAACTGATAAAAGACAGGCATTACGCTCGCCAATAGTGAAGATGCAACACTCGCCAACGGCGAGATCCTCAAACAAGAATGAACGCAATCGTCCAATTCTAACCAGGTAAGCCCGCGCTAATTGTAAAATTCGTAATGGAAGAATCACAACATTTACTTGGGCCGAACTGAATCCTAAATTTGAAAGGCCGAAAGTACAGATAAATACAGCCGGGTGCGGGCCCAAAATTTCCAGAGGAGGTGGGCTATAATTGCACGAGGGTGCTATGTTGTGGTCCAACACTGGCTTAGGCCGGCCCTTGATTGGATTGCAGTCACCCATTACCTAAAAGATCTAACAGGTCGACCTGGATACAAGCATGTACCTTTTCGGCGACTCGATTGGCGACTCGGCGACTAGGGTTAGATACCCACTCCGGCGATCCGATCACCGGCAGCTGGGAGCGAACGTGGGCTGCGATCCGGTCGGCTTTCTCCTCGGCTCCGGGCGGGCAGAATACAGATCGCGATGGCGGCAGCAGATGAGAACCGGGACAATTCCAGAGCGGGCGGCCGGAGGCTGTCGCCGCCGCTCGAGGACCTGCTCAGAAGCCTGCACATCAAGGAAGATGACATCAAGGGCATCTCTGTGGCGAAGGAGGAAGTGGAATCACTCCGAGAGGGAGCGAAGTGGATGGCGGTGATGAAGCTGCTGTCCCCAAAACCTTTCAGTGCGATCTCGTTGAAGAAGACGCTGAGATTTGCATGGGCGCCGGCACAAGAAATCACGATTTGTGATCTGGATGAGGGCAAGTTTATGGTTCAGGCCAGCTGCTTAGGTGATTGGCAGAAAATAACCGAACAAGGCCCGTGTATCTTTAGAGACTACGGTCTCCTCATTGAGAAATACGATGGTAGCTGCAAAGCTTCATCAGTTCAACTGAACAGACTCCATGCATGGGTGCAGATTCACGATATTCCGGAGATGTTTCGGAAGAAATCAATCATTAACAATCTGGCTGGAAGCATTGGTGAGGTTATCACTGTTGATCTTAATAGTTCGATGGTGGGAGGTGATTTTGTCCGGGTGAGGGTGTGGCTTGATGTGCGAGAGGCGCTCACTCGTTTCGTATCAATCACACCAGAGGGACAGAGGCCTGTTATTATGCGAGTTAAATATGAGAAGGTGCCTCGTTTCTGTGTTGTTTGTGGTAAATTGGGACACGTCAAGGAAGAATGTGGTAACGGAGTTCACCAAGCAGATAAGGAGGGTTTCGGTACGTGGATGTTAGCGGACACTGCTTGGAACCGCTCTATAATCCATGATCAATACTCAGTGCCTCCACAGCGTCCGGAGCATGGTAGAGGACGTGGTGCTGCGGGCAGAGGTGGCGGACGGGCTAGTGGACGGGGTAGAGGCGAAGGAGAGGTCAATGGTGAAAACCGGAAGAGAAATTCAGTGGACGCTAAACTTACGGAGGTGAGCCCGGCCAAGGAGATTATTGAAAGATCATCTGCGCCCCTGATGCTTGAGTGGAAGAAGGAGGGGGTCATCGAGGCAACCCCAGGGGTACAGAAGCAACTCCTCTTTGATGACATGGAAACTCGAGCAAAATCCTATGTGCCACGCTCGGGTACACCACCACCTCCTCCGTCAGCTAGGGAAGTGAAGAGATCGAAGAAGCAATCAACCCCAAAAAAAAGATAAGCATGCAATACCGGCGGGCTCCGAGGAGGAGTGCCGCCGGGCACAATGAGTATCTTCATATGGAACTGTCGCGGCCTCGGCAACACCGTGACGGTTAATGAACTTCGCATGTTTGCGAAGGAGTTTGCCCCCTCGATACTTTGTGTAGTGGAGACACAAGTTGATAAATTGAGGGTAGAGTGTCTAGCGTCAACACTAGGCTTCGATAATGTTTTCGCTGTTAGTAGTAATGGCCGAAGTGGAGGCTTAGCCATTTTCTGGAACAATGAAATAAAGATGGATCTTTTAACGTACTCTCAGTATCACATTGACGCTGTTGTTTATCCTCCTACGGAAGAACCATGGCGGCTCACGTGCGTATATGGAGAGGCCCAAGTTAGTGAACGCCACAAAACTTGGGATATGTTGAAATTCATCAAGAGCACATCGCCACTCCCATGGCTGTGCATTGGAGATTTCAACGAGGTACTCCTTAGGGAGGAACATGTGGGAGTTAATCAACGGAGCAATTCCCAAATACATGCATTTCGAGAAACGGTGGATATATGCGAACTAATGGACCTCGGCTATAATGGTGTGCCATGGACGTTTGAGAAGAAAGTTTCGGGTGGCACATATTGCAGGGTTCGTCTCGACAGAGCCCTAGCATCAACCGGGTGGTCCTCTCGGTATCCCTTGGCAGAGGTACAGCACTTATCGGCAGCGGCGTCGGATCACTCGCCGATCATCCTTCGATCCGAGCCAAAGGAAGAGCAGTCGATCCGGTCTCGTTTGTTTCGATATGAATCCATGTGGGAATCACACGGGGAGTTCGAGCCATTGGTGCATCAGTTATGGCTTGAGAATTCGAGCACGACTATGCATGAGCTCAAACGTAAACTTACGGGTTTATCTAGCTCATTCAATGCATGGGGACGGAATACTTTCGGTCATGTCCGATCAGAGCTGAGGAAGCTGCGAGCGGAATTGGAGTGGCTGCGGAGCCAGGCAGATAGAGGGGGGCCGAACCACCAGGAGCTCAAAATCGTAGAGCGTATCATGGAACTACAACATCGGGAGGAGACGATGTGGAGGAAGCGATCACGGATCCAATGGCTAGCTGAGGGGGACCGAAATACGCGGTTTTTTCACCTGAGAGCTAGCAAAAGGAAAAAGCGCAACAGAATCACGCGCTTACGTCGCCCCGATGGTGTGTTTACGGAAGATGCCAAGGAGCTGAGTCTCTTGGCGCGATCTTTTTATAAAGATTTGTATACATCCGAGATGACGGACGGGACAGCGGAGGTTTTGGCTTCGGTACCGGTCACGGTAACTAACCTGATGAATGATCAACTTCTTAAACCATACGGCACGGAGGAGATCAAACAAGCACTGTTTCAGATGGCCCCTCTCAAGGCCCCGGGACCCGACGGATTCCCCGCCCAATTTTTCCAAAAGCATTGGGGGGTTTGCGGTGAAGAAGTCTCCAGTGCGGTCCTTCGGATTCTACGTGGAGAAGAAGATCCAGGAGAGATAAACAGAACTTTCATAGTGCTTATACCAAAAGTTGCGTCACCAGAAGAATTGGGTCAGTTCCGCCCTATCAGTCTATGCAACGTTATATACAAGATAGCCTCAAAAGTATTGGCTAATAGACTCAAGGTTATACTACCGGAGATCATCTCAGAAGAGCAATCTGCGTTTGTCCCGGGGAGGCTTATAATGGATAATATCATCACGGCGTATGAATGCCTCCACTTCATGAAGAGGAATAGTGCGAAGAAACATCAGCATTGCGCTCTAAAACTCGACATGATAAAGGCATATGATCGTGTGGAGTGGTCCTATTTGAAGGCAATTATGCTTCGGATGGGTTTCGATGAGAGGTGGGTTACCTTAATTATGAAACTAATCTCTTCGGTCTCCTTTTCAGTATTGTTTAACGGAGAACCACTAGATGAGTTTCAGCCGACGAGGGGTCTCCGTCAAGGTGATCCAATATCCCCATATTTGTTCTTACTCGCAGCAGAGGGTCTCTCAGGCCTTTTGAAAAATTCTCGTCAGTCATCACAGTTGGAAGGAATCAAGGTGGCAGTCACGACACCGGCAGTGAATCACCTCCTTTTTGCAGATGACAACATGCTGTTTGTGAAAGCAAGTGAAGAGGGAGCTAGGGAAGTGAATAAGATCTTGGAGAAATACTGTAATGCATCAGGACAACGAGTTAATTTCGACAAATCGTCCGTCTTCTTCAGCAAAGGATGTCCAGATACCAGGAAGCAAACAGTTAAGGATATACTCAATGTCCCTAACGAGACGCTGAATGAAAAATACCTTGGTATGCCTTCCGATGTGGGAAGATCAAGGTTTGGCTCTTTCAAATACCTTAAGGACAGAATCTGGAAGCGGATACAGGGTTGGCTTGAGCAAGCATTGTCGATGGGAGGAAAAGAGGTATTAATCAAAGCAGTTGCTATGGCAATCCCGACTTTCTCTATGTCATGTTTTAAATCACCACAAGGCCTCTGTGAAGCTATCAATTCGATGTTACGGAGTTTCTGGTGGGGGAGTAAGGACAGTAAATGCAAAACCTGTTGGGTGGCTTGGGAATCTATGTGTACACCGAAACATACAGGTGGTCTTGGCTTCCGGGATGTTGAGCTTTTCAACATTGCGATGTTGGCGCGTCAGGCGTGGAGGATCCTTCAAAACCCTGATACTTTAAGTGCGCGCATGTTGAAAGCAATCTATTTTCCTAATAGTGAGTTTCTTGATGCCTCGCTGGGATCCCACCCTTCACAGGTTTGGAGAGCAATTGTGGAGGGGATGACGGCGATGAAGCAAGGACTAATTCGTCGCATTGGAACGGGACAGGAAACTGATGCGTGGAACCATAATTGGCTACCACGAGATTACATGCTGCGGCCACTAGCATGTCTAGAGGATAATCCGCCCCCGATGGTGGCCTCTTTCATTGATCATACTACGGCAACATGGAGATCGTACAAGCTGGCGCAATATTTCTTGCCGATGGACATTGAGGCAATCAAAACTATACCACTCAGTACCAGACAGATGGAGGATAGCTGGGCATGGCATTACGAGAAGAACGGGATTCTTCCGGTGAATTCTATGTACCGTTTACTAGCTCACACGAAGAATAGGAGGGAAGACTGGATCGATGAGAGGGCGGGAGCTTCGAATATCTCGTCGAACGAGAAAGCATGGAAGCACCTGTGGAAAGTTAAGGTACCCTCTAAGATCCGTGTATTTCTATGGCGATTGGCGAGGCACTCATTACCTACAGGGGATGTTCGTCATCATCGCAACATGGCGGAGTCTAACGTTTGCATGATTTGTGGAGCGGAAGACTCGTGGAGACATGCACTCATTGACTGTACGGTGGCCAGGTGTGTATGGGCACTAAGCAATGAAAGCATGGTGGAACATATGTGCTCATCGGCGGAACAATCAGCTAAACTATGGCTGATGACCATGATGGAATCATTATCTCATGACGAGTTCGCATGCATGGGAACGACGCTATGGGCAATATGGTATGCACGAAGGAAAATCGTGTTTGAAGGGGAATTTCAAAGTCCCTACACCACGTTCAATTTTGTGCGGAGTTTCCTTAGGGATCTCCCTAATGTCCCGGTGAACACGAAGACTAAGGGAGGAAGTGCAGCTGTCCACCCTAAGTGGATTCCACCGTGCGGTGGATCTACTAAGCTAAACGTCGACGAGGCGATGCGCAAGAATGAGCCGGGAGGGGCGGTAGCGGTCGTGTGTAGAGATGAGACTGGCCTCTTCCTCGGCGCATCGACGGTGACAGTGGAAGGAATAGATGATCCAGCCGTGATGGAGGCCCTAGCTTGCCGAGAAGCCCTTGATTTGGCAAAAGATTTGAGTCTACAGCGTCTCACGGTGGCATCCGACTGCTTATCGGTGGTTCAGTCTATGTCACAACCGTTTGCAGGCAAATTCAGTACCATTTTAGAAGAGATTAAACTCACACGTGGAGACTTCGTTGAGGCTTGTTTTATCCATGAGAATAGAGCTTCGAATTGTGAAGCTCATAGGTTAGCAAAGTTTGCAGTTTCATTAGATGTTGGTCGTCAGGTTTGGCTTCTTCGCCCCCCTGAAGGCCTTTGTATCCCGACTATGGTTTTAGCTTAATAAAGTTTGGGTTTCGCTCAAAAAAAAATTACCTACAAGATCTACAACATTTGTTGTGACACGGGAAAAATCGCCATTTTTGCGTGCACGGGGCAAATCTCGGCGCTCGAGCAGCCGCTTAAATTCAGTTGCTCGGTATATTTTGGCCAGCACGTGGAGAAAACCTCTCTTCGGCGTCTAGAATTTTAAGCCTCAAGTCCCGCGTGCGCGACACCTGAGCTCGCGTGCGTACATCCAACCGTCTAGGTGAAACTTTTGCATGTGCCCGCGGCAACTTAGTTTTCATTTTCTCCCTCTTCCTCTGCCACCCAAATCCTCTCGATGTCGCGTCACCCCGTCGATGTCGTTATTCCATTTCCGTGGTCAATTCCTATTTCTGTCAACTGCAACTTCTCAATTTTGTGTTTATTTCGGATATTTTTAGAAAGATTTTGTAAAATTCATCGCACATGGTTAATGGTTTGAAGTTTACTTTGAGGAGTAGCTTGATCTCGTTGTTTCACACAATTTTCATGTTGTAAGTGTTCCAGTTCGAGGGCCATAGACAAATAGATAGCCAGGTCGATTGCGGCGGCACTGTCTGTAGACCGACTGCGAGAAGGAGCTTCTAGGACAATGGCAATGCAACACTTCATGGCTTTAGCGACGACAACAATGTGGGGACTTTCTTTGTCATGGCGCGTCGATTGAATCTTGAAGAGACGACAATGAGGATAGGATAGAGTGGGTAGAGATGAGCACATTGGGAATAGTTTGGTAGGAGTGCAAGAGGAGTGTGTGTGCAATGTGGGACATACGCATTGGAGGAGAACTATGAGCGCGGATTCAGAAATTCATGTGGAGGTTTATCACTGCGGTTCAAAAACGGAGACCGACTGCAAATAAGACCGGCATAGTGGAAAGTAACTTAGACCGGTAGCATGTAGTCCAAAATATAAACAATAGTATTTTATGAGAATAATCATTGGAGGAAAACTGGGAAGTGGCCTGAATGATTAAGGTGGAAACTATTTGTGGTGTTGTTCCACGCTATTTATAAGTATATTTCATAATATGGCATGTGTTATTTTATCAATCAGATAGCTAAAAAGGATGGCATGGACAACTGGGCGGCTAATAAAATGGATGATGTGGATAGCATGTCGAGATAGATTATATCATTAATAAATGTTAGTGAGGGTTCTAATTATAAGAGATTTATTTTTGAAAAGGGGTACGAACCATCATCTTCATCAACCGATGCACGCAGACTATTTATTACAAAGTTATAAAGTCGAGTATAACTACAATCACATATCACATAAGGTTGATATGTGGATCAACCAACGAAAGAAGTCATCACATATCACATATCTATTAATATGCCGTCCTTTAGACTCCATAAGTTCCTGTTGGCCATGCATGAAAATGTACTAGAAGGTTTGGCGCGCTTTGCTGCGCCTGATGGTGTTATGTGCGCTTATGTGTTTCGTTGTTGGTGTCTGTGTGGAGTGTGGACGGGTTAGTCACATGAGATGTGGCGTCCTTTCTATAGTTTACACAGATTTAGGCACGACGTGTAAGCTGATGGCTGTTGTCCATGGAAAGAACAATACAACGGTCTTTCCTGGCTAAACATGACACCTAGTACTAACAAAACTCAGGCTCCTTGAGGGCCCAGATCTCCACAATGACGTTCTCCTTGATCACGCACCAGGTGATGAAGTGGCCCATGTTCTCGAGCTTCTACCCTTGCACCTACTCCTCTTCGTTGTCGGCATAAGCCGCGGCCTTCTCATCAGACTAAAAGCTTCCTCCGATCCAATATGGGCGTGTTCCTGGGCAAGGTAAGCAAACTTCTGGGCGACCACGATGAAGTCCGGGGCGGACTGGCTGGAGGTGGCGCAGAGCGTCCTACCTCCTATACCTGTCGGGGGAAAGTGGCGGCAAGGAAACCTAGCGAGTAGTAACGGGTCACGATAAGTGCGCCCGGCAAGTCGAACGAATTGCCTTCTACTTGCCAAAGGGCATGCGCAACACATGCGACACTCCAGTATGATGGTGGATATAATCCAAAACGGTGTCTATGGAATACTTGAAATGCAACCTTTCAACCAAGCAGGGCAAAGGTGGCATTGGAAACATGACAGATGGACTCTACCATCAGAAAATATGTGAATGTGGAGGGTAGATTCCTATATCATTGACTACTTGCTATCAAATCGTTGTGGTGAGATTTATGTAATCAACTAAAGATCATCCAGGATGATTTTTGTAGAAGTTCAAACATCAAACACATTTGTGGTTGGATAATGCAGCTCATTTGAAATCTAGAAAACATTGAGCAGAATGCATTTACAAAAGAAGATCCTGGTAGCAATTAGCTTATGATGTTGAACTTCAATGAAGACTGACGTACTTCTTTTGAACTAAACAAACTTTGTTCGCTTTGCAAAATATTAGGATATCATTCTGCCTCATTTAACGCTATTCAATCTTATGTAACCTAAAAAATTAGAAACTAAATGTATGTCCTTCCACAAAGAGAAGAAATACTATGTTCTTAGCATGGTATAAACTTTCAGATATCATTTTAGTGAATTCCATTTGTTTAAAAACGAAATATATGACATAGTATTTGACGTCCGTTGCTTCCTTGGAATCGAGAGGAAAAGAAGAAAAATCTCACATAATAAACACAACCTCATGGCCTCATCCACCACATGTTTTCCATCGGGATAACTCCAATTGATGTTGTGCCGCTGAGGTTATGGTGAGGGCACTTTTGTTGCCATGAGAGCTGTGTGCACTGGCAGGTGATGACACATGATCATCTCTACAATGTATGTTGTGCGGTAGTGTAACTCTAAAAGATTAGTTTGGATGATAGTTACCTGATTAGATGACTTTGTAACACTTACAAATTGAACGTCACGGTAGCACTCACACATCAATCTGATTTATGAACTTGTTATCCCATTCGTAGTTTAGTTGAAATTCCTATAGCCGATCTAACCACCTAGCTAGATTTACTAAATCGAATAAAGCACACACACATAAACCTCACTTTTGTGCCTTCCATTCAACAAGAGGCCAAAAAATACAGAATCAGGCGAACGAATGATTTGGTAACATTTATCGGAACCTTATGATCTTAGAAAGTAAATCACATAAGAGCGGGTCACTACATAATGTACCTGAAATATTGGAAAGCGGAAGCACGATGGCTTGTAATTGTCATTTAACTCAGCTATGAATGCTCCTACTCATCTGGAACAACACAGGCTGAGCTGTGCAGAATGATTTGCCTTCACAACCTACTCTTGCTCATCTCGGAACACCACAGGCCGTGGTGTGCGAGATGATTTGCCTTCACGACCTGCAAGAACACGCAACTCCCCTTCTTCGTCACCTCGACGATCTTATGTAGTTAGCATGGAATGCATCATGTTAGAAATACCTAATTTACTTATGGTACTCAAAATTAAGCATCACATGGTCTTTTTCCCTTTCTTCTTACCGTTAATGTCAACTATAAATCTTATTTGAAAATCAAATCTCCTATTCTAATACAGGATCCGGGATGGATCAACAGGTTCTACACACACAACATATGAATCTTACTCATTTAAATATCCTCGCTAGCTTCGTTGGCTAACTCTGGAGTGGAGGGTATCTACTGCCACCGCTCCTTTAGTTACCTTTGGAAGGAGTGGAAGGTATCTACTGCCACCGCGCCACTAGCTGCCTCGGGAGAGAGAGAGAAGCGTGTGCCGCCGCTGCGCTGGTAGCCGCCTCAGAAAGAAGAGGAGGGCATCCACCATTCGCTATTGATGCAAATTGTAAACATTGAATTATTGTAACACTCGTAGAGCTCTAGAATTTCAGAAATAGGTAGAACCTTGCTTGCTACCGCCTAGAACAACCAGGAAAATAGAAAAGGCAGTAAGTATACTTCACATATTATGCAAATTATACGCAGAATTTCCAATAGCTTTTGTATTCATATTTTCACAAATGAATTATAAGTTACATTAGCATCAGGTCACAGAACTTGTGCAGAATGCCGCTGTCCAGAACTGTACGAAACAAACAATAAGCCAAAAAGTCCACTTCACATACTGACTTACAACAGGAACCTCGACAGATGGGTGACAAAGAAATGATCACTCTCTAAGGTCAGTGGTCATTTTTTTTTTGTAACATGAAAAATGTGAAAAATTATGATTGTTCTGATCTATCAAATTATGGCTTCGGCTGATCTAAGTAACTTCGTCTGCACTCTCGAGGAGGAGCAAATATGAAAATGTCAAGTTCTCTCCTAAATTTATTTATTTATGAGAAAAATGTTACTCTATATCTTTACTGTGAAAGGTAAATTCAGGGATGGAGGCGAGGGGTCACACATCCAGAGCATGAGTTGCAATATTTGCTTCACGAAGACAATGTTTGGGGGTTACATTCATGAAGCCGATACCACGGTAGGTCATTTTTTGTTTGAAGATGGCAGCTAAAACTCCATGTGAACAACCATCAGCAAGCAATGTATGCACCATCTGCATGCTATGAGAACTCACCACAAGCTTCACAATACGATGTTACCCTTCAGGGAATTTAAAAACATGGAAGGATATATGTATATTATCTTTATAGAATTACTTCCAATAAGAACTGATACTTTGGAAGCCAGAGCCCTAGCTAAACTGCATAATTTATTGACCAAAATTTGTCATAAATCTTCTGTAAAATCACAAAAAAAAACATTGGTATTGTTGCTACCTCATCCTCCACTATAATAACTTGTATATACACCAAAACAAAATGTCATAGAGGTAGAATATGAAGACATACATAAGAATTTAGTTTTTGGGACAATCATGGCTAGCAGTTCTGTTGTTGCATATTTTATTATTGCAGTAGTAAACATCCCTCCCAGAATTAATTTCGTGTGCACCCATCAATTACATTGTCAAAATCAACAACTTTAATTATGCATTATTACCTAAGTTAAATTCTGCACCTTAACAGTTTGTACTTCAAACACAAGCCATGATCAACCTCATGAGCAACTGATAAGGGATCAAAACAGAAGAATACACGCACAAGCTATGAATTAAGAGACAATGAAAAGACTTGTTCCTACCACTCTATATAGCATGTAACCTTTTTTTGAGATAATGTATAGCATGCAAACTTCCTAGTAAAAAATATAACAGAAACAATATTGTCAACGACTAATATTATCATGGTGAGAAGCAAGTGGCAACCAATATTGTCATGCCAGCTATAACTGCTAGTATATTGAAAAAATATTAACAACAACTCAACACATTAACATATGTAAGGGGGCAAAAGCACATGAAGCTAGTAATAGGATATATTTGAGTAATTTGCGTGAATCAATGTGAGACACATTCTTCTCTAATGCGTCATATGTACTTTCCAGAAAAAAAAATGATGCCAAATTCTCACAATAAATGTTGTGCAACTGCTATCATAAATATCTTAAGTAGAGATGTAGTAGTTTATAATATGGTAGATAAAATTTCAAAGTTTGGCCCATCTAGTGTATAATCTGAAATCTGGTACCAAGCTGGCAAAACTATTATGAGCAATTCATAGATAAATAGCTAGAAGAGATTAAAAGCTCCAGGCAAGCAAGACTAATAAGAGGTTGTGCAATGCAAGATTAAGGAGATTGTCAGGTTGTGCAGATTTGTCATGAAAGTATCGGATGCACAATCTGGTGCTTCAAATGTGATTGTGAGAATGCTTGTCTAGGAATTTCTTCATCTACGCTTAAAATAGTAACAGGACATAGGAACCTCTATAAGACAAGTTCAGAGTATATTTCACAAAGCTACTTATTGGGCTTTACACGGGACAAAATAAGAGAAGGAAGAAAGACCCATATCCATCATGGCTAAACGATTAGACCGTTGTGAGTACTAATTGAAAGAAAATCTGTACAGAGGCTCTACTTTGCACTTTCAGAAACATGAATATTAATCACCAGATGAAACTAAAGAGAAATCATTGGTTCGATCAGCGGTGCTAACATGTAAAATCAAGTTTTGGACATTACAACCACATCAGAGTTATCTCCTTACCGACGCAGTACCTGGTGACTTGGTGAGGAGGCCGGACAGGATGGTGCCGTGCCTGACGCCGTCGAGCTCCGGAGGCTAGGTTGAGGCCCATGTGTGGAGGCCCTTTGGCGCTGAAACTGCAGAAGAAGCCGGACAGGCTCCCGTCGTTATGGTTGGTGCTGTGCTCGGCTTGCGGATTCTTACTTCTGAGGAGAAATGCTCTCGCCGCAGGTTAAGTTTGGTGCCGTGTCGTCTCCCCGACCAGCTCCGGAGGCTAGGCGAGGCCGTGTGTGTGGATGCCCTTTGGCTCCCGCTTACGTCCGGCGACACCGCCTTCTGGTTCACCCTGCGGCCGGCAGCGGCATTAGCGAGCTGCAAGTGCTAAGGTGAGGTCCGGTGTCGAGGCCTTTCGCGCCGCGACCGACTCGCCGACCAGCTGTGGAGGGAGGAGGAGGCCGGACAGGCCTCGCGCACACGGCCGCCTTCTGGTTCACCCAGAGCCCGACGGTGCCGACCAGCTTCCAGGGGCTAAGGTGAGGTCCGGATGTGCAGGCCGTTTCACGCCGCAGCTGGAGGGGAAATCAGAGAGTCTCGCCTCTCGCACAGGGAGGCGGCGGCGCATTCCGGTAAGACGCTGGGCTAGGGATTCTGTTTCTGGTAAGGGGAATTTTTGCGGAGCTGAGGATTGACCGATTGAGTGGAGTTATCGCACGATCCACACGGAAAAAAAGGTAACCGGCCGACATGCGGGCCCTAACGGAGGACGCACCAGGACGCCCCAATTCCTCCCAAATTAGAGATGAAGAGGATGCCATGGCATAATCCAGTGAGTTTTTTTTTTTTGAAACGGGAACAGTGTCCCGGCCTCTGCATCAAATTGATGCACACAGCCGGTTTTTCATTAATATAATAATCAAAGAAGTACAAATTAAACAGACCTGAGGCCGCATGCCTCGCAACAACACCTCCCCAGACTACCTCTAAACTAATGGCAAAAGATAAAAGCAAAGATACATACACAACTTCTAGACGAAGCCTTCAAGAAGGAAAAACCACACGTGCGCCGATGATGGCGAGTTCGGTCAAAGACCGAACTCGGGATTTTCATCCCTAAAGTCAAACTTCGAACCATCACCTTCAGCAAGGTAACGACGCAAGCGCGTGTCAACTTCGCCCGAGATGTTTCCACCGAAGTGTGTAAACTCGATACCAAATCTTCTACCATCACCACCTCTCCGGCCAACGAATAGCCAGATACCCCTGGAGGAGAAACTGGAGGCCGATGACGTCCCATACCGCTCAGCCTCTAGCCATTGTCACACCACCTTCTATCAACAACAGCAGGCATGACTTGACACCGCGGAGAAAAGTCGTGCGTAGCACCTGCCAGGATCAGGCATATTGCCACCGCCGGCCAGACATGACTTGACAGCTCCTCTGAAGTCGTCGTCCGTAGCATCTACTGCGTCGAATAGAACCCTATCTCGAAATGGAGGGGGCGTCCCATACCGCCGCCAGCCTCAGAACTCTGCAACCACAGAAGAGAACGTCCCATACCGCCATCGACTGTGACTTACGAAGCCAGAGACCATCACCATCTCAAAGATTGGTTGGTGGAGGTAACAAAATTGAATTGAACAACAAACCATGCATACTAGCTTAGCCAAATAACATGATATAAACAAATGCTCAATGGACTTTTTAGGGTTACAAAAACAACATTTTTTAAACCTATGCCATTGCCGCTTAGCTAAATTATACTCCGTACTTGATCGGTAAAACTTTATAAGATCGTGTTATCTCATCAGTTAGATGGCTAAAAGAAGGATGATATCTATAATTGGACGGCTAATAGAACATACGATGCTGATTGCCTGCATGTTGATTATTATTAATTGTTGTTAAAGAGGTATTGCTTCATAAGAGGTATAGTTTACGCACTAGATCTTTTCTTGCTGGCAAAATGCCCCACACTTCGAAAGCGTGAGAATGTCTGCGTGAGTGGTATAAAGATGGTAGGCGAACAATATTCTCTGCCACTGAATTATCAGTTGTTCAGCGGCTATCTTATGGAATATGTGACGGCAGGAATATGGATTACACAAAACTTTACCCCGTTGGTTCACAATTTGGTCGGACAGCCGGTGCATTACTTTTGTGCATAATTGATAGCCAAGGGCCAGTGTACTTTGCCAACCTTTTGCATATGTACTATCCGAAAGAGCGTAGAGTTTGAGCTCTCTCCTTTTTTGGATGGTCACGAGTGAATTTCTCCAGCCGACGCGTGTTTGGCCTTCCATTTTGTTCCCGGCAATCCGTCCTCGTGCGTTGCGTTCATGTGGCGCCTCTTGCATGTCGTGCGTGGTAGGCCATATGTGCACGTGTTCGTACCGTGCTGGTTCACTGCCACGTATAGCTCTATCGGTTACCAACATGTAGCTATGTGCCCTTTGTTCTGGTCAAACGATCAAAGCGGTGCGGAGGTGCCCACCATCAAGCAACCAGGCGACGCGTCTTCTGCCCTCAGTCCCCAATCCTCAACGCTGCGCCTCCTCCCAAATCAGGGCAGCGCACCCACGAGCTGAGCTTCTCGATTGATGGCCTTGCCGTGGTTTGCCTACCTCCTCGCTAGCTTGCCGGACTTTTCTTCACCCGGTTTTCATATGTCCTCACCGCGGAGGTGCCGCTGGACCCACCGTTCCGAAATTACCCTTACGCCGCAAAGGCGGAGTCCGCCGTCGAGCGGCGGCATGACGACCGCGACCGCGTCGTCGCCTCGTCGGCCATGTTTTCTCCTCCTCCATCTTCTTGGTCTCCGCAACTCTGGCTTTCCATAGGGCACCGACGAGCTCCTCGAGGGCGGCATCCATCTAGCAAGGTCACTCGCGCGGAGCGAGGGCCTGTTGCCTTGGACACCGCTGCCTCGACGCCTGTCTTGGCTTCAGCCATGGCGCAGTCGTGTTCCTGCGTGGTGGATGTGGTCGACGGCCAGGTCACAAGGTAGATCCTCCATGATTGCTTGATGCTGAATTTTTTTTCCGTCCTAGGTTGCTCTGCTGCTTGGTCGTCATTTTTCTCCTGGTATCTACAATCACACTCGCAAGCCGGCAGTGCTGTTTCTTGCTATGTGCTCCTCCGTTCGCATTCGGCTATGGTCACTTTCTCCATTCTCCTGCTACATGGTGCTTCCTGTTGAAGTGAAAATAAATATCTGTGCAAATTATTTGTTTCGGTCATTCTCCGATTCCCGTATCAAACGATTTAATTTTGCTTATGCATTGCAGATTAATTAATTAATGTTTGCATGATACACATGCAGCTGATTGACACCATGGCCGATCGATGTCTCCGATTGGATATGTGGAGTGTCCCTCCCCGATTTAACTTGACTATCTATATTTGAAAGATGTACATTTGATGGAATGGTGGTTCTCTTATTTCATTCTATTGGTCAATGCCGCTACTGACGATTGCTTCTGTTCCCGGTTCTGATGGATAGGTAGCCAGACCCCTGTTGAAACAGTTTTTTCTAGGACGAATGCTGGAGCTGGCGATTCTAGGTTGATATGGGCTCTCAAAATAGGGGAATTCACCTAGGTACTTGCAAAATTAATTGTGCTTCCAGTACGTTTCTATATTTGTTTTCTATATTTTTATCCGTTGGATGTCATGAATCTTATATCTTTACATGTACGTTCTTGACAAACATGGGAGATCAATAAGTGTACTGTATTTTGGCTAATTTTAGTTGTGCGTCCTTGAAGTTGCATGCTCATGTTATTAAAAAATATGAATACTATCATGGACAGATAAATGACAAGAAACCATTTAGGTTGGCTTAAATGGTTCTTTTAGATATTCCGCATTATTACTAATGGCGGTATTTTTTTGGATAATTCAACCCACTATATTTGTTTTTCCCGGCTTATTGACGAAAATTTGTAGGAAACGATATATTATTGTAAAGTGCTTTGGTGTACCGGAGTTTTGTGTGTGGAACAGCTACGCACGACTAATTTCATGATGCATATGCTTGGATGATTTTGATTGAGATGGATTCATGTAGGGCAGCTAGGTTCGGATATGTTGACAGACATGTATCCATACGGGTTAGATCCGTTGTACATTGTCAATGAGGTTGCATTTTCTCTTTTATTTTTCCTAACATTGGAAAATATAACAAGATGTCTACTAATCATGTTCCACATGTCGTGTGATTGCGTGAGCTTGAAGGATATTTGTTCCATTTGCATGGTTTATAACAGAGTGCATAACTTTGCCTTTGGCATACTGTTCTTCCAAATTGTGTCATTTTTTTTTGAATTTGTTCCTTTAGATCTAATTATTCTGTTAACAAAAATTCTTTCGTATCAAAGGAAACAAATGTTGTGTTTATGATGGTGGATGTCAACATTCCCCATTTTTTATGTGTTCATGGATTATAACATGTTATCTCTAAGTTGTCAATTTTGTATGTGTTTCTCCCAACAGGTAAACGCTGAACCTAGGTGCTCCTCTCCATCGAGAGATCACATTTTTCAGGGTTTTGCAGGAAGCAAGCCAAGCCAGGGTACATGGTGAGTAGTGCATGTGTCCATCCCTTGATTGGTGAGATATCAAAATTATGCTACAACATCCATGACTGTAAATTTTAAGTTCACAAGCCTACCTTCTTATTATGTATTTCAAGACACTTGCAATATCTACTGCAAATTAATAACAAAGAATTACTTAGTTCTTACAAAGAAAAATTTAGAACATACAAAGCTAATGGAACCGCGTTTTAGTTTGGGACTTGACACAAAAGCAACTGGATAAGTATTGGATAAAAGCCATGTTACTTCCAGTACTTATCCAATACTATTTTTGCCTTCTCTCACAACTTTGTGACATCATTGCTCGAATTCTCATACTTGAATTGGCTAATTTATAGCGTGCATAAGATACTTATCGTAAAAATTCATGTGCATGATACTGCCATTCAGTGACATCATTGCTCGAATTCTCATACTTGAATGGCTAATTTATAGCGTGCATAAGATACTTATCGTAAAAATTCATGTGCATGATACTGCCATTCAGATCATGGTTTAAATTGTTCTTTGGGAGGAGATCTTCAAGTAAGAAGCAGGAAAGCATTTCCGCCTAATTAGACCCTGACTTTGTTCAAATTTTAGTGAACATATACTTCTAGAAAAAATTAAACATGAACTTTTTTCATACAAGTGTGAATATAATCAGGCACATTGACAGTTGAGGCCATGCTCTGCAACTTGATGGATCTTGAATATCTGATAAGAGTTTTACTAGGACCATCTTTTGTTCTGGTAATAGTTACTTTTTTTTGGTTTCAGTAGGATTCCTCACGTTCTCATGCTTATCAATTTTTGGCTCAGGTTAAACCTGAGTGTGTGACTGCTACCGGAGCATAACAAACGGTGCAGAACAATCTTTATACGATAAAAGGTGAGGCCCATAGCAGCCATGGAACGTGCCACTGCGCGTGATCCTTGCCTGCATTTACTCCTGCTTCTTCCTAATTTGGTGTTCCCCGTCCAAGCAAACTGCCACTGATTGAGCATTTTATCTCTCGGCGCAAGATCTCAATCCCACCGCAGGAGGAAAAATTCCGTCGCGATGAGGCCGGAGACGCGGCTGGGTTCGGCGGTAGATATTGCATACCCTTTTCTTGCTATTGGTGTGCGTGACCAGTCTCTCATTTTCGAATATGTGTTGTAGAGTTTATTCTTGCAGAGAAAGTGTCTTGCCAACTATTGTGTTTGCTAGCGTTTTCTTGTTTGTCAGAGTAACTTCTGAGTTTTGGTACTAAAAGCTTACATAGGTGTATCAGTTCTCGAAAAGATGGGGCTACATACCTGTATTATAAACTTTGTAAACTCATTTACCCGATGCACTATCAGTACCACTGATAAAATCAAAATTATATCATTTTCTTTGGTGTGCGGTTTTGAATATGTGTTGATGCAACAATCTCAGTTCTATATTGTCGCCGCATCTCAAAGAGCATGAGCTCTGGTTGCGGTGGCCTATTGCAGCTGAGAGATTATGAAATCACATGTTGACATTTGACTTGATATTTTTTTACAGTAACCTTTTGTATTAATTGATATGCAAGAGCTAACACAAGTGTGCGATAGTGGAAACAACAAATAGGGCGCGGCGTGGGCCGCGACAATCTTGGCTAGTTTCTTTAATCCATGGAGCATTAGAAATGCGAATGGTTGGGTTGCCTTTTGCCGAAGCCAGCAACGTTACATTCGTTTGGACAAACGTATTAGTAATAGTAAGTACGAGTAGTAGAAGAAGATACGGTGGTGTAGTGGGCTAATCATCATTAGACAGGAATACTCTTCCTTTCTGAGATGAAATACTCTTCCTTTCTGTAGGGGTGTTAAAAAGCTGGTTGGCTTCAAACTGTCAAACAACGGTGAGTATTGAGTTTGTTCAGTTTCATTGGCTGAATCTTTTTTCCCAAAATAAATTCTCTACCTCTCCATCTCCACGATTCAGCGAGGCCGATGACAGCGGCGCTAGCCTATGAAACCCAGGCGAGCAAAGATGCTAAGAGAAGAACGATATTCTTCGAAGCAAGAAGCATGCATCGCTTCTTACATTGACAGCTACAGAACTCTAACTTGTCTCGCTTTCCTTTCGGTCTCCCTGGTTATCTACAAGAAGAAAAGTAGGCCTCTTTCTCCTTGCTTTTGGCACATCAAGTGGGAAACCGAGGTGACAAACAGTTTGCATATTCGCGGAGATTAATATTCATCGACATAAGACCAAATGAACGGTCATCTCTCTGACGATTAGTGCAGATAATATTTTCTCTGAACCTGACACAAAAGCCAAACAAATAAGGTTCCAAACAGAATGGGACCACCAAAGGCGCTCACAAGTGTCCGTCAAGATGTCTTCAAAGCAGAAGTGCAAGTTGCCAAAAGAGAAGGCCAGGAGTGCAATGACCGTGATGGAAACTACAATTACTCTGAACATGACGCCAAAGCCAAACCAATTATAGCTCTCAAACGAAATGTACGTCCTGTCACCGTAGACATGGACAGGGTGGTAAGATGCGAGTGGATATGAACGATATTGCTCTTTTATTTAGCATACGGATCATTTATATTTCTTTCTCAAATTTGAATATGAACACAAATAGTAGTGGCAGATATAATAAATTCGGCGCCGTTTTTATGCATGACTTTAGAAGGGCTATAGTTCAAAATGCTAAATAGGGCTCAAATTTAGAAGGGCTCTAGTTCAAAATGCTAAATAGGGCCCAAATTTTTCACAGTACTATTTACTAAAGCATGTTATCATTTTACAATATATTTTCAACATGCTTTGTTTCGTAATATTTATAGGTTTATCTACAAAATGGAAGAATCGTGCGACCAAGACTTAAAATTAGAGAGCAATTTATGCTTGAAGACCACGACGCGTGAGGTCTTGATATCCACATTTTCCATAGCTATTTTACACGAATACCACGAAGGGCATCGGCGGCGAGAAGAAGGATTTTCAACTCGGCCCGGATCGAAGTCCTTCATTGGAGTCAGGGGCGACGCCACCAACGGGGCGAGCACGACGGCCGCCCTGACTCCTCGAAGTCGAAATTTTTTTAGGGAGCTATATGATGTCCTCATATTTGGCCCTTACTTGGGCTAATTTACTCAAGGGGACAAAGGCCCTTGGCCAGAGGAGTAGAGGCCGACCTAGCGAACCACGTGCTCGCTCCCCTCGCGGTTTCTACCATGCAAGCAAGCCACACAGACAATTCGATCCCCAGCCTGCTCGCTGCGTCGCTAGGACCCTTTGCTATCCCTCTCTCTTTTTCCCTGCTCAGCCCCTTTCCCGATCGATCCGCCTTCATGGTGCCGCCCTCTGTCCGCATCCGAGGAAGTAAAGGAGGAGCCGGATTGGGAAAATAAGGAGGAGCTGGATTGGGAGGACGATGGACGAAGAGGGGCCGGATTGGGAAGATCGTCCATGTTAGTAGTTTTTAAGTTGCCTTTTATGTTATTTTCATGATTTGATAGTTGTACTTTGAGTTATGAAAATTGGATACCGATAGACCCTTTATTTTGTTGAATATACTCGTTTTTGTGCCTCGAAAATGTAGACCTTGTTTGCTCGCCCCCTCCTCTCTCGATCTCAATTTATGACTCTGCCACTGCTTGGAGTGACGTCGACGAGTTGGAGACTGGTGTTAGTGTTCAGATACTTGTATTGAGTGATTAGCGTTTTTCTACAGCGGCAACTTCCAGCGACGTCGCAGCATATCGAAACATATAAGAGCATATCTGTCGTGGTGTTGTCACGGCAAGTGTCCTCATGCGAGAACTAGATTGCGAGGCCATTGCTACTAAGCGAAACTTCGAAAGGGTTGAGATGGAAACGAGAGTCGCGAGTTTACCCAGGTTCGGACCCTCTATCGAGGGTAAAACCTACTCCTGCTTTCTTACTATCAGGGAAAACAAGTCTCGATTACAAAGGGAGATTCCGACTTTTGATGTCTCGAGTTACTTGGCTATCGACTTAGAACTTGTCTTTCTACGTCCCGGGGTCTCGCCTTATATAGTGGACGAGACCTCCGGGTTACAAGGGAGTCCGGGTCACGCCCTTCCTCGGAGTCCTATCTCCCTCCGGTTCTTGATCACCTTGGTCCGGCTCTTCTTATGATCCGGCTACTCCTGGGCCGGCCTTGAACTGCTCTCCGGGCTCCTGGGCCTCCGTGTCTTCCGACCTGGGCCTTGTGCCGGTTCTTCATTCAGCCGGGTCACAATCGCCGCAACCCGGCTCTCCCTGGCTTAACCCGGCCCTGCCCAGCATGACCTGGATCACTCATCATAAACCGGATGAGGCGATTCCCGGTTTATGTCAGAGGACGGTTAGGCTCCCCCTTACCTATTCCCCCAACATTAGCCCCCAGGTTAACAGGAACGTTTAAGTTTCAAACTTAAGAAGTTCACGTTAAGCTTTATCCAGAAACTTTAAACACTAATCTTC
Source organism: Alopecurus myosuroides (assembly GCA_028641055.1). Lineage (NCBI taxonomy): Eukaryota > Viridiplantae > Streptophyta > Magnoliopsida > Poales > Poaceae > Alopecurus > Alopecurus myosuroides. The sequence continues at coordinate 228,970,174 of CM054060.1, read as the reverse complement.
TAGTCTAAGAAAAATAACCTCCCGGAACATCTGTTCCGGATCTCGCGGGCCGAGCTCTTTATCTCCAGGATCATATCTTTCCGTTTCTTGTAAAGATAACTCTCATATTTTTATCTCCGAGATCTCCGGAACAAAAAAAGATCTTAACCTAGCCAGGATTCTTCTCCATGTAATTGTTCCATTTCTTTGGAAAAAATCTTCTTCTGTGATCCGATCTTGCTGTACTTTTCCATAAATAATAAAATCTTGAGGGGTTTTTGTGCAAAAGTTACCGCTTAACCCTAGGGCCGCCTATAAATAGCAGGAGTACGGCCCCCAGGGCTCATTCGCACCCTGCTCTCCCCCACTTCATCTTCCTCCTCCGATCTGAGCTCCAGAGCTCTGCTTTCCTTCCAGCACCGCCGCGGCCGGAGCTTCGCCGGCGTCCACCTCAAGATGGGAAAGGAGAAAACCTTGGCGTCCAAGGCCGGCGGAGCGGGGAAAAAGAAAAAATCCGGAGGGGCTTCCGGCTCTGGCACTGCCGGTTCAGGGAGGAACAAAATGCAAGTGAACTGGTGCAAGTCCGAGATGACCCAAGGCCGGCTCGCGGAGATGGAGGACTCATGGCTACTCCCCAAGGGTTTATCTTGGTGAGCTCCGGGAAATGAGATCCGACCCGAACCTGGGCCGAGCGAGGTAATAATTTTCGAAGCTCATATTCTCCGCGGGTTTCGTCCACCCGGTTCTCTCTTTTTTCGCCGGCTCTTGGCTTATTATGGCCTCCATCCTCAAGACCTTCCACCAAATTCCATCTTAAACGTTAGCAACTTCGTAGTCCTCTGTGAGGACTATTGGAACGCGTAGAGATAAACAAAACTTTTTCCTACGCGGTACTTCCAAGATCTAGCCGAGGTAGAAGACCACGATGATTACCACTAGACGCGCGGTTGCGGATTATCGATGAAGCGCGTCGGGGCAGTGCAGTCCACGATCCGATCCAGCCGATCCGATCCCGCGAACGTCGAAGTGCTGAACGTACAGCACCTCTGCCGGTATCCACACGTACGAGGAGGAGCTCCGACGGCAGACTGCTAGGTCTGGTGCGACGGCTGGACTGAGTGGGGCTAGGGTTCCCAACGCATGGGAGTGGACTAACGTGCCCGCTGGGCAATCTGCGCCCCTCTTTATATAGCAAATGGTAGTGGGCTTCACAACACTTGTGGCCCATTCCCTCTGTGAGTCCGACTCACAAATCAGTCCATTTCCGGTTCGGGTCCAACCCGACCAATACAATTGCTCCCGCTCTTAAGCGTGCGACCCTGCAGGCTCATGGCGACTTGGACACGATTGGAGTCCGACTCTCAATCGATCAATCGGTAGCGGCTCCTAGCAGAACGTGCCGACTCCCAAGTCCCATTGAGTCATGACGACATACCTTCCAATGTGATTTACATCTTAGTCCCTTTTGCCTCACGATATACCTTGTCGAACTATAGGCGATTTATCGTCATCCCTTAAATAGTTCGACTCTCTTCTCGGTCCGTGATATATGATTCATCTGACTAACTATTAGTCAATAGACACAGTTAACACTTAACTGAGTCGCGCATGTTCATGCTTCCTGAATCATATCACTCGAGAGGGCCCAGAGAATATCTCTCCATTCGGAGTGGCAAAATCCCATCTTGATTATCCACATCACGCAGTTTGCTTCTCATTGGACCCGAACTCTGCCTTTATAGCTGCCTTGTCACAAAGCAGCGTTTAACAGAACCTAAGTTGGTGATCCACAACTCGGATTGTGCGACAACCTCAGGTCTAAGTATTACATTGATTGAGACATGCAAATGACGACTTGCTCGTTGCATCTCAATGTGGGTCAGTCCGACTTGCTAAACTCTTTAGCCAAGTCCGTGATCGTTGGAATGGCATCACCATGCCCATGACAAGTGGAACCATGTCATCAGCCAACACTCACATTAGTCTAGGGTGTGTGTCCAGTACAACCTTAATGACCAAGGACAATCTAGTATGAACAATATGAATATATAGTTCCACAATCAAATCACATATTCAATGACATATATCAGATGTTCAAAACAAGGACAACTTAATGACTTTATGAATACATTGGGAATTACATCATCTATGATTGCCTCTAGGGCATATTCCCAACAAGGACTACCTCCAAGTAGAGCCAAACTTAGACCTTTTTCTCGAATACTTCTATTGCAACGAACACCCAGAGGTAGCTGAGGGTGAACTCATACATTGTGGGGGGGGCTTGTTCCAGAGACGAAAGGACATCGCCTACCCAGGTATTCCTATTGCCAGTCACCCTAAGCTGTGGAAGAAATCCTACTTCTACATCAAAAGTACCACTCCTGAAGGTGAATCGGCAGATCTTGATTTGATTCCCTCGGTCAGTTGCACAACCAATTCGCTGACGCTGATTACTCGCAGGACGAGCAGGCAGAACAGGAAGTTGCCGGGTTAGACGGCGGCCAAGCTGGTGAAGAAGAAACGGGTCATGAAGTTCCGGATCAGGCCATGCCGGATTTCAACCCCTCTACTCCCATCACCGGTTCCAACCTGGTGGCTGAGAAGGAGTCCCCCGCAGGCCAGAAGAGGACCCGGTAGGCCGTCGCAAAGGTGCCTATCTCTAGACTGTCAAAAAATCCTTTCAAACCATCCTCACACACACAGAAAACGCAGGAGGATGAGGAGGGCAGCAAGAGAAGAAGGACCCAGAGCTCTAGCTCCAGCTAGTTAGAAACAGGTTTGCCTGAGAAAACTCCTACTCGTCGGGTCTCCAAAATCCGGGTTTCGCCCACTGCTTCACACCCCTTAGCCGGACAAAGAACTGAGTCGTCCTTTTCATTCAAATTCCCCGAACTCACACTCGTCCCATTTCAGCGGGGCTAGTTCATTTTCCATCAACCCTGGGTAAGCTAACTTTCCTTTCCTGTTTTTTTTCATTGCTAATATCTTAATCTTACAATATAACTCAGAGCTTTTCCTTTTGCAATATAACTCAGGCTGTATTAAAAGTAAACCCTGTTTCCTCCGCAGCTCCCTCTGTAAATGTTGAAGAGAAGAACCTTGAAAAAGTGAATGATGAACCGGCTGCTCCATCGCCGGGTCATATGGACGTTATGGCTGAAGAGCACGAAGAAGAGGTGAACCCAGTTGATGATATCCCGGGTAATGATCCTCCGGTTGAAGAGGCAAATGTTCAAGACCCGGATGTGGTCATAACCGGTTCTCAGGCTGTTGAGGTTACTGGACCATCCACAGTTCTCTCCAAAGTCACTGAGGACCTGAAGGTGAAGCCAGAAGACAAGAGACCTACTCCTAGTCTTAACATTGAAGGCCAGATCTTTGACACGATTACTCAAGAACTTTCTGAGAGCCGGCGCCGTGCTGATGGTATTATAGAGTTTCTGAAACAGAAATATGAGGTAACCTTGATATTCACGACCTGAAGCCCTCAATCTTCTAGTTCATATTGAAAACTTGCAACTAAATAGTCATAGACTGAATAGCTTGTAACCTGAATAACTGTAACCTATATAGCTGTAGCCCTCAATGGTCGGTTTATAATGGAATTATAATCCGAGGCTTACTATGCTTTTGTTCTCAATTTAATTAAAATCGAGGTATTGCAGGCCCCAAGTGCCGGGTTGCGAGCCTGCAGCAAGCCGAGACTTAAACATAGGTTATAACTCAATGCTTGAAACTGAAATACTGTAGCCCCCAAGTGTGGGTTGCGAACCTGGAACAACGCGGGACTTAACTTTTTTCTGGAAACTGCAACAATTTTACCAGTATCCAGGTTATGATTTTATAAGCCGGATATTATCAAGTTACGACTAAACCTTTGAATAATTTGAATCTTTTGCAGAGTCTTGAATCCTCCTCTCAAAAAGAAGTTCCAAATTTGAAGAAGCTGCTTGCCCAAGAAGCCAAGAAAACCGAGGAGGCCAGGACCCGACAGAAAGAACTAGAAGAACAAATGACTGAGGCAGCCAAGACTTGGTCAGTTCTGCAACAGGATTTTGAAAACTGGGAGAAAACTCTTGTAGCTAGAGCAGAGACTGCTGAGAAGGAACTAGAGGAGACCCGGGCCAAATTTACCAAAGTCACAGATTTGCTGAGAGATATCACTTGCAGTGTATTTGGTAAGTTCATCCGGTTTATCATCCCCTTCAATGTATTGCATTTCCAATGCTATATTTCCTTTGTATTTTATCAAATAGCTTGGCTCATATCAGAAATTACCTTTTGTGACCTGTAGGCAGAATGCATGGGAACAACCTGAAGCTTCCAGACCTGAAACTCAAGGCCTTGTTCACCCTAATCGGCAGCTATACATTGGAGGTGGAGAATGTATTAAAGCTGTCCGGAACTGGGATACTCCTCCAAAAAGGCTTAGTGAAATGCTTATGGAGCTAACTCAGGTCCCTAAGTGGATAGAAGAGCACAAGTTATCATCATGTCGCCGCGGAGCTATCAAGGTCATGTCACTGGCGAAAGCTTATCATCCGGAATTGAAGCCGAATCTTCTTGTGGGAGGTTTCCCAGAATATAAAGCAGATATGTCAAAGTATGAGAAGAAGGACTTCGCCAGGATAGAAAAAGAGTGCCGGTTCTATGCTTGCACTATTGCTAAAAACTGAAGCTGAACGACATGTGCCCGGGTTATACTTCGTCAGGTAAACGAAAGATGTCTTTTATTCCTCTAGCTATGGATGTTGTTCGACATGCCCTGCCGAAGAGCCGGCTCTCCATAGCTTCCTCATCTGGTGCACCTCAGTCGGTTACTCCTTGTGTTCCTGCTGCACCACGCCCCTTATATGAATCGGAGAATGTTACTGATGCTTTAGCTCAGCTAGAGTGGAAGTACGTCCCTGCTGATGAGGTTGAAGGAGCGATCCAAGCCCCAGCTGACCCGGAGACTCAAGACCTAGCTCCTCAAGACCCGGCAATTCAGGACCCGTCCCAGCAGAAGGGAAAATCTGCTGCAGAGTGATCACGTGATCTCTGCAAGAATAATAATTCGACCCTGTTGGGTCTGTAATAGGCTAGATGAACTGCTTTATTTCTAGTCCTATTTTTTGAAGGTGCATGTGTGCACTTATGCTACAATTTGGTGTGTAATAACCCGGCTTTCCTTTGAGGTTATGCAAAGTATTTCCGGTTTAACATCGTTTTTGCGGTTTCTTTTATCTGGACATGAAAATTTCCTTGACTTGGTGTTTCTTTGCTTTCTAGCTCAGCCGGTTTTTCGCATGACTTATTCTAGTGTGTACAACTCTGTGAGTTCAGGGTCATAGTAACCCGGTTTGCCGGGTTATAATAAACCGGTGTTACCGGGTTATATCATGATTGACTCAACCAGGCTTAAACATCTAGGTCATAAAAACGCGTGTAACCACTGACTGGCAGGCAAGTATAACCAATATATTTTGGCTTATGCCAGATTCTTGAGATATAGACTGTGCTCTAGCATCAGCCCCCAAGTAATCATATAGAAATAATATTGTAACTTCATGTCATAGTGATAGGGCAATAAATTTCAGTAACTCAGATGTTGCTAACATTGCTTCTCATTGCCAAAAGATAACATATTGATTACAATGATTCTATGTATAATATGGCCTCAACTAGGCTATGTTCTATGGTCTTCCAGTTTCTTCCTCAGATGTTCATGATTTATCAGCATCACGCATATCAATGAGGTAATAGGACCCATTGTGTAGCTTTTTACTTACTACAAAAGGTGGACTTAGCTTGTGCATCCCGTCCTTCTTCTGAATTAGTATTAAAACCAAATCTCCTTCCTGGAAACTCCGAGTCTTAACTCTGCGGCTATGATAGCGATGCAGATCCTGCTGATATATAGCTAACCGAGATGCTGCGAGGTCACGTGCTTCTTCTAAAGCATCTAGTGACTCTTGACGAGCTAACTCATTCTGGGTTTCCACATAAGCAGTCACTCGTGGTGAATCGTGACAAATATCACTTGGCAAAACTGGCTCTGCTCCATAGATCAGAAAGAAAGGTGTATAACCTGTTGACCTATTTGGAGTAGTTCGTATGCTCCATAAAACATCAGGCAACTCTTCGACCCAGCAACTAGCAGTTTTCTCCAATGGAACCTGAAGTCTGGGTTTGATACCTTTGAGTAATTCCTGGTTAGCCTGCTCTTCCTATCCGTTAGACTGTGGATGGGCCACAGAAGCAAGGTCTAGCCGTATATGGTTATGTTCACAAAACTTCTGCATTGCTCCTTCTGACAAATCCGTCCCATTATCTGTAATAATGCTATGTGGATAGCCAAATCTGAAAATCAACCTTTTTAAGAACTTGAATGCTGTAACCGCGTCACATTTACTGATTGGTTCCGCTTCTACCCACTTTGTAAACTTATCGACTGCCACCAGTAGATGAGTCTCTTTATCAGTTGACCTTTTGAAAGGTCCTACCATGTCAAGTCCCCAAACTGCAAAAGGCCAGGTTATGGGTATCATACGCAAGTCCTGAGCTGACACGTGATCCTGTCTTGCATATCTTTGACATCCTTCACATGTTTTCACTATATGCTCTGCATCAGCATTCGCGGTTAACCAGAAAATTCCATGTCTGAAAGCTTTATTAACCAAAGATCTAGAACTTGCATGATGGCCGCAGTCTCCTGAATGAATTTCTCTTAGAATTTGAAATCCCTCTTCTGGAGAAACACATCTTTAAAAAATTTTAGTCGCACTTCTCTTGTGTAACTCACCATTTATAATTGTATATGACTTGGATCTTCCTGTAACCTAGCGAGCAATAACCTCGTCCCGCGGGAGATCACCTCTCGTAAGGTATGCCAAATATGGCTCAATCCACTCTGGGATTATGTGCAGGGAAGCTACTAATTTTGATTCTGGATCTGGATTTGCTAAGTCTTCTTCTGTTGGGATTTTAACAGATGGGCTATGAATTTCATACAGAAAAACATTTGGTGGAATTTACTTTTTCTGAGAACCTAAACGAGCTAGTGCATCACCTGCTTCGTTGAGACGTCGGTCGATATGATCCACCTGATATCCTTGAAAATATCCAGCCAGCTGGGTAACTGCCCGTCTTTAAGCTGCCATGACTGGGTCTTTAGAATCCCAGATTCCTGTAACTTGCTGAGATACCAGATCAGAATCACCCAGACATCGAATCCGGGTTATGCTCATTTCTTTCGCAATTCGAAGCCCATGGAGCAAAGCTTCATACTCTGCTGCATCATTAGTGCATTTGAATGAGATTTGCAAGACATAACGAAACTTATCTCCTCGTGGGGATGTCAAAACCACACCAGCTTCTGAACCTTCCAGTTGTCGAGACCCATCAAAGTGCATAGTCCAATATTTAGTATCTGGTTTATCCGGTGGAACCTGTAACTGTGTCCAGTCATTTATAAACTCAATCAAAACTTGGGATTTTATTGCAGTCCTTGGCTCATATTTGATATGATAAGGTCCCATCTCGATGGCCCACTTGGCAACTCTTCCTGTTGCTTCTCTATTTTGAATAATATCAGACAGAGGTGCTGAACTAACCACAGTAATAGGATGTTCCTGAAAATAATGTTTCAGTTTTCGACTGGCCATGAATACTCCGAAGACAAGCTTCTGCCAATGGGGGTAACGTTGTTTAGACTCTGTCAAGACCTCGCTTACGTAGTAAACCGGCCGTTGAACAAGACCTTCTTTATCTTCCATCTTACGCTCCACAACTATCACCGCACTCACTACCCTGTTATTTGCCGCTATGTGTAGCAACATGGGTTCTTTTTTCTCAGGCGCGGCTAATATAGGTGCATTGGAAAGTTGTTTTTTCAAGGCCTCCAATGCCTCATCATCCTCTTGATTCCACACAAATGTGTTTGTTTTCTTCAACAATCGGTATAAGGGTATGGCCTTTTCGCCTAGCCTGCTTATAAACCAGCTCAGCGCAGCAACACGACATGTCAGCTTCTGAACGTCCTTCAGGCAAACCGGCTTTTTCAGGTTATGTATGGCCTGAATTTTTTTCGGGTTTGCTTCAGTGCCTCTCTCAAAAATAATGAAACCCAATAACTTCCCAGCTGGTACGCAAAGACACATTTTGTTGGTTTAAATTTTATTTGGTACTTGCGCAGATTGGCGAACATCTCTTCCAAGTATGAGATCAAAGTGTCACCTTTCTGTGATTTGATTACCATGTCATCCACATAAGCGTGCACGTTCCGCCCGATTTGACTTTCCAAGCACTTCTGGATACACCTTTGATAAGTTGCCCTTGCATTTTTCAAACCAAAAGGCATTAACGTATAAAAAAACGCTCCGAAGGGAGCAATGAACGATGTCTTCTCTTGATCCTGTTCTTTCATTTTGATTTGATGATAACCTGAATAAGCGTCCAGAAAACATAACAGTTCGCTACCAGCCGTAGAGTCAATAATATGGTCAATACGGGGTAACGCGAACGGGTCTTTAGGACATGCTTTGTTCAGGTCTGTGTAGTATATGCACATTCTCCAGGTTCCCTTTTTCTTGAGAACGAGAACTGGATTAGCTAACCACTTTGGGTGAAAAACTTCTACTATAAACCCTGCTGCAAGTAACCTGACATTCTCTTCTCCTATTGCTTTCCTTCTCTCATCATTGAAACGACGGAGGAACTGACGAATAGGTTTCAGATTAGGATTCACATTTAAACTGTGCTCAGCAAGTTCCCTTGGTACACCTGGCATGTCAGAAGGTTTCCATGCGAAGATATCCCAATTCTCACGGAGGAACTTGATGAGCGCGCTTTCCTATTTTTCTGTCATATGAGCCCCCACGCTGAACTGGTTAGATGAGTCACCGGGGGTAAAGTCCACCAGCTTGGTGTCTTGAGCAGACTTAAATTTTAACTTAGACTCAGCTGATGGCTTTTTGAGTGAGGTCATATCTTATGGATCAACCTGCAGCTTATACAATTTCAGCTCCTCTTCGGCGCAAGCTGTCTCTGCGTAGGTTGCATCACCTTCCTCACATTCCAGAGCTATGTCTCTGTCTCCATTAACAATAATGTTTCCATTGGGACCTGACATCTTTAGCTTGAGGTAAACATATTAAGGTCTGTCCATGAACTTGGCATAAGCTGGCCGTCCGAACATAGTATGGTACGGACTTTTGAATTTTACCACTTCAAATGCTATCATCTCTGTCATGTAATTTTCAAATACTCCAAAAGCAACTTCAAGAAATATTTTTCCGATAGATTGTGCAGACTTACTAGGTACGATCCCATGAAACACGGTTGATGATTGCTGAAGTTGTTTCTCTTGCAAGTTCATCATTTTGAACGTGTCATAGTAAAGTATGTTTATACTACTACCTCCGTCCATCAGTATCTTATCTAACTTATATCCTCCAACTTGTGGAACCACAACCAGAGCCACTCCACCTGGATTATCAACTGGTGGAGGATGATCAGCCCGACTCCAAGTTATGGGTTGTTCTGACCAGTTAAGCCATCTAGAAACAGCAGGACTGACTGTGTTAACAACACGCTTCTGTACCTTGCATTATCTTCTGCAGGAACTGGTAGTGAATACATGATATTGGCCTGAGCTTAACTGCTTCGGATTTGTTTGAAAACTGGTATTTCTGCCTTGGTGACTGCCGCCCGGGTTAGTTCCCTGGTGACTCTGACTGTGATGACCCGGATTATGATTTCCGGGTCCCGAGCTGCCAGCTCCCGGATGTCCACCTCCTATATTTCCTGGGTTGCCTCCTCCGCCGTTTCCTGATCCATAGTTATTATTTCCACTAGGTCTGAAACCCTGCATGATGAAGCAATTCTCCCAAGAATGATTTGCTAGCTTTCCATTTTTACTATGTCGGGGGCGCGGACCCTTCAGGGCCTGCTGAGCCTGTGCAAAGCTGTTTGGCCTGAAACTTTTATTTCCTCTGAAGTTGTTTCCCTGACGCTGGTTTCTGTAACCTGTATTCGTGTTAGCCACCAGATCTGAAGTTCCATCTCCATTTTTACGTTTGTTATTGTTCTGATTCTGAGGATTGTTGTTGCTCTGACTCGGGTTCTGGCTACCCTTGGTTTTAGTTTTCTTTCCTTTGGCGGACTTCTCGTCATCCGAGTCTGCGTCTTTGGTTTTGTCAGACTCCCGCACACTTGGTCATGGCATTCATCAGCCGCTCATATCACTTACGTATCGCTTAATGCGTCCCATCTTATGCTTCAAAGGGTCAAACTTGCAATTTCTTTCCAGTGCTATCACAGCTTGCTGAGCAGTGAGTCCGACAGACGAGTGTATGATCTCTACAACACGTCGAGACCAATGTTGGGCAGACTCCCCTTCTTTCTGGACACAGTTTTCCAGGTCTTTGACGGTCGTTGGTCGTTTACACGTGCCCTGAAAATTCTTGATGAACTGGTCCTTCAACTCCTGCCAGCTATTGATTGAATTGGCGGGCAAGTTTTTCAACCAAGACTTTGCTGGTCCTTCTAACATCACGTTTAAGTAACGTGCGCACACCGTGTCACTTACTTCCAATATCTCCATGGCCATCTCATATCCCTCTATCCAGTCTGCGGGCTCCATGTCAGGCGTATAATTCACAACTCTGCGAGGCCCCTTAAAATCAGTTGGTATTCTCTCGTTCCTAATTGCAGGACCGAGGCATTGGATTCCAATCCTACGAGACCCGGCTTGAGCTGGGTTTGAGACCGTTATTTGGGCCGGGTTCTGAACATGACTTGGATTCCCGTTTTCAGGTTCTGCAATTCTATGTCCTGTATTTAAAACTCCGGGCGCATAAGATACTGACTGCCTGGGTGGGTTGGGCTGTTGTCGGTTAGCGTTGCTAGATCCTGCTGGGGCTGGAGAATTCCCATGATGACTCCGTGGCAGAGCTGTCCTACTATGATAGGATGTTGAGTGTATCCTGTCCTGATAACTGTAATTTAACTGCTGAACCACCAATGTTTGTAGCATCTCAATAGCCCTCCGAGCTTCAACTGCCATAGGGTTATTGGGGTCAACTAGGATCTGCGCCAGACTAGTGGTTGCTGCCCAAATGTTATCCATCGGATTATTGAAGTGACCCGGAGGCGTATGAAACCTTTCTTGAACGGGCTGTGCTGGGGCTGGCACTGGATTTGGGCTCCCAAGCGGCTGGACGGGTGGCTGGAAACGTGCTGGATGGGCTGGAGCGGGGATAACCGGCGGGTTCGTGGGGTAACCTGGGCTAGCCGGGTTACGAGCTACAGGGTTTCCCGTCGGGGATGTAAACAAATTATGGAGATTAGTAGGCTCGAGTCCTACCCCGAACTCGTTGTTCATACGAGTATGATGACGTCTATTCTGTATTGAAGCTAGCTCCCTTTGTCTGAAAGTTAGGTGAATTCCTTCCCTCTCCAGACGTGTGGCCTCCTCCAAAACTTCTAATCGGGCTTTGTTTATGCAGGTGGCTTCTTTCTCAATCTCTCGACGGGCATGAGTTATTTCCTGTCGGAGTCTCTCTATCTCTGTGTTACGTTGCTCCAGGTTTTCTGGGGTGATCGGCGTTGCCAGAATCTCATTTAATGAATCCATTGCAGCCATTAGCTCAGGTCTCGGGTTATATGACGCGGGCCCGGTCAAGTCGATCATTGTCTCCCGTGGTCTAGAGATGGTCGTTCCATGTCCTGTCGAGGGTGTCACCGCTGGTCCTCATGGGGCAACTGTTGGCCCGGTTGATTCTGTGACTGTAACACCTGGTGCTCCAAGAACCGGGTTTGAGGTCGAAGCCTCGTTTGTAATCAGGTTTCCCTCCGAGTCATACCTGGGCTCGGTTGGTCGCGTGGGACCAGCCATGTAAACATCGGCATGGTGAGTTGCCTCATCGAAACCTTGTGTATCCAATTCCAGGTCTCCTCCTAATCGATCTCCAAAGAGCTGGTGGATCGAGTCTGTTTCATCGTGATCATCATTGTTCCCAACTGAGTACTCGCCATCGGAATCCACTGCCATGGTTTTCTCAGACACCGAATCTGAAAGTTGGTCCGGTTCTGAAGCTGTTGTCCCAACGTACCCAATGAAGACATGGATCTTGCCAAAGGGGACGTGAAGTCCTGACTCCACGGAGGCGAACTCGGGGCCCCACGTGTCATGATTGTAATAGTTTCCACGCCGGCTCCTCCTGAGCCCGCCTATTGCGAGCTTCTCGATCACATGTAGTGCTCCTTCCGAAAAGACGACGCTTCCGCGAGCAGGCCGCACGGTGGGCGCCAACTATCGTGGTGTTGTCACGGCAAGTGTCCTCATGCGAGAACTAGATTGTGAGGCCATTGCTACTAAGTGAAACTTCAAAAGGGTTGAGGTGGAAACGAGAGTCGCGAGTTTACCCAGGTTCGGCCCCTCTATCGAGGGTAAAACCTACTCCTGCTTTCTTACTATTGGGGAAAACAAGTCTCGATTACAAAAGGCAATTCCGGCTTTTGATGTATCGAGTTACTTGGCTATCGACTTAGAACTTGTCTTTCTACGTCCCGGGGTCTCGCCTTATATAGTGGACCAGACCTCCGGGTTACAAGGGAGTCCGGGTCACGCCCGTCCTCTGAGTCCTATCTCCCTGCGGTTTTTTATCACCTTGGTCCGGCTCTTCTTATGATTCGGCTCCTCCTGGGCCGGCTTTGAACTGCTCTCCGGGCTCCAGGGCCTCCGTGTCTTCCGACCTGGGTCTTGGGCCGGTTCTTCATTGAGCCGGTAAGGCTCCCCTTTACCTATTCCCCCAACAATATCGGTGTCCTCAAGTTCCATTTTCGTCTGATGAAGCTCAGCAGGTACAACTCCATCAGGGAATTTGTGAGTTTTGTGTCTCCTATCTCTATCTTGCCGGAGTTGGGTTTATCTCCCGGCCCACCTCGGTACTAGCTTCTTCGGGACGGTGATCTCTCAGCATCTTCTGATCTATGTTAACGACTTTTCGGTCCCTGCTTCTACAAGCACCTCGGTTTTGACACGATCTTTCTTACGTCGGAGGCCCATAGGCGACACCGAGTTTTGCTTACGACACACTGTTGATGGATGCAGAAGTAGGATAGTGCTGAACTTTTCAATTGCGTGTGTGGTATTTCTTTTTGTTGTGAGGGTGTTCTTATAAGGGGTTTCGGATAATATATGGCCTTAGAGTTTTCTGCAAAAAAAAATCAAATATCCGGTTTACTAAATTAAAATCATGAACTGAAATTTTGTCATGCATCGCGTTCCATTTTTCCCGGGGACTAAGATGTCGGAAACGAATATAATCAAATATTTATATTTTCCTTGGCATTCCGTCCCACGTCGATGCTTCAGCCAACTTTGTGCTTCCGAGTCGCAACGTCGTACGCTCATCATCATGGCCAATGAAGCCGATGTAAGTTGATCAATGGTTGCCTATCCATAATCATAACATTTTTCACGGCATCACTGATCTTGCCCATCCACAATCATGACATTTTCACGTCACCACTGATCTTGCCCTCGGTACCACTCTGCAGATGTCCAGTGGACTAGCGGCCGGATTTACCGAAGATGCGATTAAATGACTCGGTAACTGTAGGGAAAATAATTATACGTGAGATCTGGTCTACAAATTCACCCGTATGGAACAACTCCAGCAATTGACACGTGGCATGTATGAGAGTTAGATCTAAAAATAGTCATTCAAATTTCGTCTTTTTCTCTCTTATATCCACATGTCAATTGCTGGAGTTGATCCACGCAGATGAATTTATAAAACAGGCGTCGTAGAATTATTTTCCACCCGTTAGTTTGGTCCCCGCAAAAAAAAAATAGTTTGGTCATAGCGGAGAGGGACGCGTGCACGCCCGTGACGTGACGGCGTATTGGCGTCGTGTGTGCCGCCGTACCGCGCGCACGCCAGAGTTGATCAGTATGGAAGTTTTGGACACGATCGAGCATGCAGCGAGAGATCGGCGATCGCGGCTTGTCATCATGCTCGTATATCCGATCAAGATTCCCCTCGAATTCGTCGCACCTGGATCTCGCTCCTCGGCCAACGTCAAGATCTGGATCCAGGACATCTTGTGCACACCACCCCGTTGATCTTCCAATCTACAGAAAGGCGCTCGCGAAATGTCAGGTGTCCTTTTTGATTTGCAGGGTGACAGGTTGCAGGTTCTGCCATTTGCGCTCCACAAAAGTGAACAGGTTAGTTAATTACTCCGAGTTGAAGCATGATTGGGAATTTGCTTTTGAGTGCTTTTAGAAACCCTCTCCCATGTCGCCTAAACTGATTTTAATACTGTACTCCACATAAAGAGGATGTCACGGTGTCACCTAAACTGGCGCTAGCTCGGCGTGACATCCCACGTCACCTAGACGTGCAACACTGCAAACTCTAAACAAACATTTGAGTAATTAATTAGCTTGCTTAGGAAAACTAATTAGAACATCTCCATTCGGCCACCGAAGGCGTCCAACCCTAAACGCGCTCACTCGCGGTCTTCAAAGATCCTGCACACAGCCTAATTCCCATCCGAAAAATAAAGCAAACCCCGTCTTCAAGGGTTTTTATGGGAGCTCCGGACGAGACTTATATGCAACCAGAGCCACACAAATGAAACATTTATTTTCTCTCTCCTACTTTTTCCACACCACGGCGATGCACGCCAGTTCTTTCTTCTCACTTTCCCTTTTCAAAGTGTCTGCATGCATGTTTTTATTTACACTTTTGCCGCGTCTATCCGGATGTCTATTGGGGGTCGCAAGTGGAGATGCTCTAACCGACTAGAGTGCAGCTTATAAAACCCTACACAGTAAGTATATTATAAGGTCAGGCATGCAAATCTTTTGCGGGGTAATGTCAATGTAATATAATTGCATTACATTACATGTTCGATTCATCATACACTGATTAGTCAACTTCCGGATGGTTCTACATAATATTCTAATCTACCAGCGGATCAAGAATATGTACTACTCCTTCCGAGTACTTCCTCTGTCCACGAACAAGTGTACGTCTACTTTTATACGTAGTCAAACTTTATAAAATTTGACCAAATTTATAGAAAATTGTAGCAATATATATGACATCAAAATGATATATTTTAAAACTTCATGTCAAGACAAATCTATTGATACTAATTTGGTGTCATAAATGTCAGTACTTTCCCAGTAAAGTTAGTTAAAATTTAATAAATTTGACCGTCGAAAAGAAAACATACACAGACGACGAAGGGAGTATAGTATATGGAAAAGAATACTTTATGTTATACTATTAAGATAGATGAGCAAACACCAAACACCAAGACGGCAAACCTGGTAAGCTAATATTGTCCCTACAATAACATACTCCTAATAATTAACTAAAGAGGGGAAAACGAAGTTTGCAAACGCCCCTCATCGCTCAGTTATTCTACTCCCACACATCTAAACAGATAGTCCCTACAATAATTAACTAACATACGCTACTTCCAAACGCAGGAGGGCCTACCATGCAACGACGCCGAGCAAGACAAATTGATTTTGTTTTATCAAGTGTCATTGCAAACGCCTCTATTTTACACGCTGTCATATTCCTCCTTCCCAGAAAATAGGGTCAAGAAATTCATCCATTCCTTCTAAAGAATTGACAGTATGCTTTTAATTATCCTTTACTCCAACCTCTCTCAGTTTCCTACCAAACTCTCTCAATAATTGGTCTAGGGGTACAAGTTAAGGCATAGAATTTTCATTGTATATGTGGTTGGGTTATATAGGGCACCCACAGTGTATGCCAAATACAGTTGCCAAATAAGTTTTGGTTTTTGGCAACATTGTGAGGCACAAATTTGTTGGTTTTATAGCTATTTTTTTATAGTAGGAGCAACTAGAAAATCCGATACCAAATTGATTTAAGTGAATAAAATAATAAGATGGAGGGGTGTGACTAAAAAAAGTTGAGCATCCCAACAATATCATATAACTACTTTATACGTAGTGGGTCACAAAATTAGACAATTTAACATTTTCAATGATATAATTTGACATTAACATATTGTAGGTAAACTCATGCTAAATAAACCTATGCGACACAATTGGTTTTGGCTACACTGTGGATGCTCTAACACACTCCCTCCCCACTGTGGCGCGCATCTTGACGGATTTCTAGCTATAAATAGCCATCCTCGTCCTCAACGAAAACCTTCCGCACTCTCACTGCTCTCGCCATTGACGCGCACAAGCTCCCAAGTGACGCACTGTCCCGAGCACTCCTCACCTCCAAGCCCCGGAAACGAACCGCGCCGCCCGAAAATGGCAGGCTCACCGTCTTCGCCCACTCGCGCCGCCATCAACGACATCATCGGCGACCTAGATCCCCAAACTGGGTCACCCAAGCACGCCGGCGACGAGCCGGAGAAATCCGCGGCCTCTGCGGCGGGCGGAGAAAATCTTTCCGCCGCCGCGGATATTGCGGGCGCTAGCTCCGCCGCCTCCCCGCCGTTCGCTCCTGAAACGGCGGAGGAGAAGATCCAGCTCGTCGGTGACGAGCTCGCCGCCGCAGAAGCGGCCACCGCCTCCGCCACCGGAGCCGATGAAGAGGCGGAATCTGCAGGCAACTGGGTTGCCTGCAGCATTCCCCCGGCCCTTCTTCCAAACTTGGAGAAAGAGGGCCTAATCCTCCAAGGGAAATGGCGGCTCCCCGAAGACGAGAATGAGCCGGCGCCAAGAGATGGCGAAAGGGTTCTCCTTTCTTCCCACCTTCTAAGAGGTATGGGGCTCCCCCCTTCCGCTTTCTTCCTCCAAGTCCTTTCTCACTACAACATCCAACCCCACAACCTGCCACCCAACTCCATTCTTTATTTGGCCGGGTTCCAGGCCCTATTCGAGGGTTACTTAGGTTTAGAGCCTAGGCTAGACTTCTGGATGTATTGTTTCGGAGTTAAGCGGAACTCCTCGGAGGGCGCACTTCCGACTTGCGGGACCATCTTCTTTACTCTTCGGAGGTTTAGGGAAGATTGGTTCCCCAAGATCAAGACATCAGAATCCGTCAAATTTTGGACGGGTTCTTTCTTTTATCATCCCGATGTGCCTTTTCCAAAAAAGGCCATCGGGGTTCCACCTTTTGCCAACACCGCCGCTGTTCCCCAAGAGAATTGGGGAACAGAAGCCGTCCAAGTCCTGCCGCCTGATCTACTAAGGATCAAGCGGCGCATCGCCAAGCTCACCTCCTTGGATCCGCCTCTAACCGGCATGGACACGGTTCTATGCTGGCTGACTAGGCGAATTCAGCCATTGGCCAACCACAGTGGCCGTCTCCTGTGCGAATACACGGGAGTCAAGGATCCGATGCGGACAACCACCAAAGATTGGCCCGCAAAGGAGCTTCGACGGCGCATCAACCAGTTGGTCGCATCACGCGACCAATACGAAGCGAGTCGGCCAGTGTATACGGCCGACAATCCGGTTCCCAAGGTAATTATTCAGTCATTTGGGTACAGTTTTATTTTTTCTCGGATTTTCTAGCTTCTGATTCTGATCTTGTTTGTCCGACAGTTCGCGGATCTTCCAGATTCGGAATTGGTCTCCGAGGCTGAGCTGGACGCGCTGCGCACCGCCGCTACAGGTGGGCGCAAGCGCAAGAAGATTATTTCCTCTGAGGAAATTATCGACCTTGACGGAATCCCCGTCGCCACTTCCAGGTTCTTTCATCTGGGTTCTTTTCCTTTCATGAGAACTTTTCATCCTTCTTCCGTGTTTTAACTTTTCCGGGTTTTTTGTTTTTTAGCCTACCTCCCTCCAGCCTAAAGCCGAAGAAGCTCAAGAAACACAAAGTTGTTTCCAGCCGAGGCAGCCAACCTTCTCCCGCCGTTGCCCCGGACACACCGTCCTCGATGGCGGAAGAGCACGCTGCAGCCCCCACGACCAGGCCGTCAGAGCCCAGCCAGCCCGTTGTGTCGGACACGGACACGAGGGAAAGGGCGGCTCCAGAGGTGGAGAAATTTTCTCGGACTTTCGACGAAGAAATTCCCACCTTTGACAAGGACTTCAAGATTATCAATGACGGCCTAAGCGCGGCTGAAACTGCTTTTGCGGAATACGCAAAGGAGTTCAAGGAAAACTTGGCGGGTTTGCACCGAATGAGCCAGGTATGTAACTCTAGCCCCCAAGCATTTAAACAAAATTGCATGCCTGTTTTGCTTTGATGCTTTTTGTAACCATTCTTTTCCTTGCTATGTTGCAGCAAACCGCCGAAACCATAAACATGGAAGTTTTCAACAAACTCACCATCAAGAATAAGGAGGTTAGAAATCTCCTTTCTATTCTTGAGGAGAGAGAGGCGGAACTGGCATCGTCTCAGCTCGCTTTGTCGGAAACATCAGGTACACATTTTTCTTCTGAGGTTTGCGATTCAATTTTTTGTCTAAGTACTTATTCCGGAAATTTTCTAAACCCGGAATTTTCTTTACTTTCCAGCTGCTTTGGCTAAGGCCAAGCAAATAGCTGAAGATGCCGGCAATGCCGAGAATCTCCGAAAGGAGAATTTGGAGCTTCACAAGCATCTTGTGAAGGCTCAAAAGGATCTGGAGACCAGCAACTTGGCCCTTGGAGTTGCCAACTCCAAGGCTTCTGAACAGGCAAAAAAGGATAAATCCACTATTCAGGATTTAGAAAATGCTCTGAACCTTCGCCTGGAGGAAATCTCTGAGATCGACAAGCTTATCGGTAATTTTCCGTTACCCTTTTTATCTTGTTTTTCTTCTCTGTTTTTTGCCTAACACTTTTGATTGTTTTGTCGGAAAAAAACAGGAGATATCCCAGATGGTACCCGGCTTGAAGGGATCCAAGCCTTTGGGAAGATGTGGACTTCAATCCGTGCTGCTGGAATGCAGCTGGTGAACAAGTTTCTTCCCGCAAGGACTGGGGAGTTCTCGGAGGTTGAAAAACTTCCGGGAGCTATCATGGAGGTGGCGGAATCCAGGGATTCTATCCCGCGTTCCGCTGCACGGGGTGGTGCGCGTATGGCACTCGGCCTTATGCGCATGCACTACCCCGGTGCTAAATCCTGGCGCGTGGCGTCCAGTGTCCCTCAAGGATACACGGATACTCAGCGAAATACCATCTTTGATGAAATCAAAGGCCACGCCACCCAGATTGCCTCTATGGTAAATATTTCCGTCAATTACCCAGAAGAGGAGATCCCTCCAATCCCCGAGGACGACAGCAGCGAGGAGGAATCAGATGCTTGAAGGGCTACCTTTGACCTGGATAGCAAAAATAGACAATAGGAGCATTACTGTTCTTTCAATGTAATCTACAATGTAATGCTTCTATTTGTATGAATGAAAAAATTCCGCCTTTTGCAATTTTTAATTATGAAATTTTTTGCAAGGTTTTTCGGATGTTATTATTCCTTTATCTTCTAAGTTTTCTGGCATATATGTTTTAACTGTCCTTAGTGTTTGAAATGGCTCAAATAGCAATATGAATCGTCATGCCGAGTAACTGGGAGTAACCAATCAGTTTAAACTCGGAAACATGGACCATGCTAAAGGCATTTTTACTAACTAGCTCCAGTAACCCAACACATACGCAATCAGATAATGCTTAGAGAAACAAGGAATTTTTTAACCGAAACTTGGGCACGCAGACAATTCAAGTTTCCTTTAGCCGTTAGCAGGCTGAAAAAACATTCAGTTTCTTAACGCCGAGTACGCGGGCACAATTCGGGTTAACATTGAGTATTTTGTAAGATCATTGGGAAATAGAGAAGGTGGAAACATGATTTTACTATAATGAACTTGTAAAAAACATGGATACCAGAAATCCAACAACTTTATTTCATGATCTCAAAAGATGTTTACATAGATATTGAACTAAGTATAGAAGAGACATAACTGCTATGTACTCCAAAGCTTTGCTATCCCCTTGACTTTGTCGGATGTCTTAATCAACTTGTATAGTGTTAGGATTTTAGCCCCCAGCCGACTAATAAATCTGCTAACGGCAGCTGCGAAACCCGTCAATCTTTGGACATCTTTGACGCAGGTAGGTTTTGTGATGTTCAAGATTGCCTTGATCTTTTCCGGGTTAACTTCTATTCCTCTGTGAGAAACGATGAAACCTAGAAGTTTTCCTGAGGGAACCCCGAATACGCACTTAGATGGATTCAACTTCATCTTGTAGGTGCGTAAATTTTCGAAAGTTTCTCGCAAATCCTCAAGGAGTGTATCTTTTTCCTTGGTTACGACAGCAATATCGTCCACATAAACATGGACATTTTTTCCAATCTGACTATGCAAACAACGTTGCATGCAACGCTGGTAGGTTGCACCTGCGTTCTTCAGGCCAAACGGCATGGTTACGTAATAATACGTCCCGTATGGGGTTATGAAAGAAGTCTTAATTTGATCTTCCTTTTTCATGCGTATTTGGTGGTACCCGGAGTATGCATCCAAAAAGCACAAAAGCTCAGAGCCTGCTGTGGCGTCTATTATTTGATCGATTCGCGGTAATGCGAACCTATCTTTCGGACACAATTTGTTCAAGCCTGTGTAATCTATACACATTCTAAGAGCAGTAGTGTCTTTCTTCGGTACTAATACCGGATTTGCGGACCAGTCAGTATGGATCACTTCCTTGATGAAATCTGCTGCTAAAAGCCGGATAATTTCCTTGCCAATAGCCTTCTGTCTTCTTCCGTCAAATCGACGGAGACCTTGTTTGACGGGTTTTGATCCAGGAATAACCTTAAGTTGGTGCTCAGAAAGTTCCCTGGGTACACCTGGCATGTCAGCTGGACACCAGGCAAAAATATCCCAGTTCTCACGGAGGAACTTGATGAGCTCGCCTTCCTATTTGTCATTCATCCCAGTCCCTACGACGACAAATTTTGTCGGATCTTTGGGATCTAGGATTACCTGTCTTGTATTCTCGGATGCCTTGAAGCTGTCTGTTGGCTTCCGAGTTTCTTTTCCTGCCGGCATTTCTGACGGTGATACTTCCTTGGCCAATTCCTTCAGTTCTTGCTTCGCTATGACTCTCTGAGCGCAAAGGGCGTTTTCTTTCTCGAACTCGTTTGCCAGCTTGAAATCACCAGCTATAGTGATTACTCCTCCTTTGGGTCCTGGCATCTTCAGCTTGTTATAAATATAACAGGATCTTGCCATGAATTTGGCGAAAGCTGGACGTCCGAGTATTGCGTGATACACGCTTTCGAACGACACTACTTTGAAGGATACTTTTTCCTACCGGAAGTGATTTTTATCTCCGAAGGTGACATCTAGGGAAATTTCTCCTAGGGATCGTGCTTGCCTGCTAGGGACGATACCATGGAAGCGTATGTTGCTGTAGTTGAGCTGAGACTCGGAAATCTTCAGATGCTTCAGTGTATCCAGGTACATTATGTTAATGCTGGATCCTCCATCCACCAGCACTCTTCTTAGCCTAGTATTTTGAACAATAGGACTTACAACAAGAGCTTGTGTGCCGGGTTCAGGGATATTTCCGGGATGATCAGACTGATCCCAGATTATCGGTGTGTTGGAGTACTTCAAGAATTTCGGGGTTGCCGGAACAACCGCATTTATTTCTCGAAGTGTTCTTTTTGCCACCTTTGCTGACGGGGTTGCTAAGAAAGTTAGCATTGCTTCTCCATCAACTCTCGGAAACTTGGGTTCGCCTTTACGCTGTTGTTCCTGGATTTTTTCGTCAGTGTCCGATTCACTGTCTTCTTTGTCAGCTTCTGGCTTTTGTTTGGCGGGTTTCCTTTTGGAACCCTTCCCCTTGCCTCCGGCTCCTGCACTGCCTTTCATGTGCTTATTCAGCCGGCATTGCGCGTT
The DNA here is from genome assembly GCA_028641055.1 of Alopecurus myosuroides. Taxonomy (NCBI): domain Eukaryota; kingdom Viridiplantae; phylum Streptophyta; class Magnoliopsida; order Poales; family Poaceae; genus Alopecurus; species Alopecurus myosuroides. Next base: position 228,948,361 of record CM054060.1, on the reverse strand, counting down.
TGTATGGGTGGGTTTCCCAAATTGCGAGTGGTGAACGCAAGGTTCCTACTTAATCCTTTCCCACTCCTCTGGAGTGTAATTGATTGGATATGGGTTGCGTCCTTTCCACTTGTTTCCCTTTTCTCCTCCAAAGGCTATGTTCACCTCTTTGGGCTTCGTCGTTGTTTCTGGAGTGGCTTTTTTGTCAGAACGAGGGGTTTTCTTGGCAAGTATCAATGATTCAATATTGCCTCCTCTTGCTCTGATATCATCCTCGGCTGCGGCATGCTCATTGGCGGTTGTAAGCATGGATCCGAGATCCTTGTGCTTTTTGGAACCAACCATGAACGGTACGAGTCCGGGTTTTAGGCCATTGACGAAAGCATGCATTGCTTGTACGTCAGTTACTCCAGAGCAACTATTCTTCATTGCTGTCCATCTGGAGATGAAATCCACATATGGTTCATCCTCAAATTGCGTGCAACGGTTTAGCTGGTTGATGCTATTCGGGCGTTTGTATGTTCCCCGGAAGTGCTGAGTAAATACTCTAGCCATATCATCCCAGCTGTCGACTGTTCGTGACGGTAATCCATTTATCCAATCTCTGGCTCCGTCCAGTAGCATTAGGGGAAGGAACTTGACAGCTTCCAAGTCTGTCCCATTGTTGATCTGGACGGCTGTATAATAATCCGAGAGCCAGGTATCCGGGTTTGTGCTGCCGGTGTATTTCTGGTACGTTGGACCGACCTTGGCAAAGCCAGAATGCAGCGTTATTCTTCGGATCCTGTCGGTAAAACATTTAGGACCAAAGTATAGATCATCTTTTTCTGCTCTGTCAATGTGTGCAGAATATCTTCCGGCCGAATGAACAGAAGGGGACCTGCTCCTTTCTCTTCCATTGTTGCGCGAACGCGCTTTTCCGGGATTGTTTCTATCTCTTCCGTGATCACGCCCTTTTGGATTAGGCGGAGTTCTACTCCTGTGCCTTTCTTTGTCCTTAGGCGGTGTCCGGGATCTCTCACGCCTGTGAGGTATATCGTATCTTCCAGCTTTCTCAGCTGGGTTTCTCGGAGGTGGCATTATTTTGCCGTCCTTCCGGTGTTTGTCTTCCCGATCATGGGGTTTATGCCCATCTTTCGGGAGATGGGATCCGGTCCTAGACGCTGCATCCCGGTTGTCGGGGTTTTTCTTGTCTTTTCTCGGATCCTCTTTTTTATCTTTTGAGTTGTCTGAATCCCCGGGTTCTTCCGGTCCAGGTGCTCCAGCAGCGCAAGTAGCTGTCTTGCATAGGGCGGAGTTATCATGCAGCCTCCCTGATCGCTCTTGGGCGCGCTGTTGTTGTTGCAATGCTTTTCCTAGGAAAGCATACACCCCTTGGAGTTTTTCCCCGTTGGAATACAGATCGTTGTTAAGAATCGCGAACGCTGCTTCCGCGTTTTCTGCTGCGGTCTTGTATATTGGTTCGCCCTTGGCATCTTTGCCGTTTACCTGCTTTTGCCAAGACGGGTTATGGAACCTTTCTTTTGGCGGCAGTTCTTCCGGTCTTGCGATTCCGGGTAACCTAGTAGGTTTTAACGCGGATCTATTCTTTCTCTCGTACTCCTCTATTTCTTCCTTCATGACCTTGATGTCATTATGGGTTTGTTGGAGATGTTGCCGAGATCTGAGTAGATGTTGCTGTTGCCGTTGGAAAGCTTGTCTCCTGGCTTCCAGCATCTCAGGGGGTTCGTCTGGTCCCACTGGTGTTTGCAATAGCTCTTGCTCTTCCTGTTCGTCATTGGCGGAGCAGTGATTTCTTTGGATTTCTTCTCCGCAGTCTTTGTTCCGCTAATATCTCCAACTTCCAGGTTTTCATCAGCGAGATCGGCTGATTTTTTCTTCCGGATTTTGTATTGGAGTTTTTTAGCAGCACGGTGCTTTTTCTTGGAAGAGGGAGGTTTTTTGACAGGCTCATCTTCTGTCATCTCCTTGACACTGGGGAATACCGGAGAAGTTTCTCCGTCTTCTCTCTCTTCCTCTGGCGGAGGGGTTTTAGGGCTTTCCTGGCTGCCGACGTCCGTGGTATCAGCCGGTTTCGCCATTAGAACTTCGTGGAATCCCTCTTGAAAGGACTTAACCTTTCTTACAAAGGCGTCCTCATCTTCATCTTCGGAGTCGAAATTATCCGATCCGGTTTCCGACTCCAATCTCGCCTCAATGGCGGCAAGCACGGATTCTGCTTCCGAGTTCATCGTTTTATTGACGGATGTCGGATCTTCCGCCTCTGTGACGGGTGTTTGATCTTCCGTCTATATGACGGGTGCGTTGTTGTCTGCCTCTTGCACGGGATTTCCGTCATTCATGTTTTCGGCGATTTCGGATTGCACCATGCCGATAAAGTGTGTATCACTTTTTTGTCGGCGATCTGAGCAGAATCCGGCATCGTAGTCATCTTCGACTGGGTATAGGGCGGGTGGGATAAATTTGCTTCCACCGCAAAACCCCATTGCTTCTGCAGTTAGCCCGATAAAGATGTTAGCAGATCCTATCGGTAACACGCAGGCACTTACCAGGTGGTTTTGCACCGGTATGTAGGATCCGTTGTCGAGGAAGCGCCCGACGTCGTTGTTGAACTCCAAGCTTCCGACAGTGATTGATCTTCCGATTCCGCCAAGTATCCCAGATCGGAATCTTACGCCTGACGTCGTTTGCCCCACGGTGGGCGCCAACTGTCGAGACATCGTAGTAGTTTTCATAGACGGGGGTGCCATGAGACTACGGTAGAGACGTGGGGTAACGGGATAGCGTAGTAACACAGAACACAGGATTTTACCCAGGTTCGGTACGTCGCGACAGTACGACGTGCCTACTCCTGCACTTCTCACTAATTGGGACTAAAGCCCGTAAACAGGGTTACAATGTGAGGGTTCTAGATCTAAGCTACTCGACGAGGATGAGCTTCTCGGCGAGTTGGCGTAGAGTCTCTCTGTTCTCTCCTTTCGTTGGTTATCTTGTTTATCTCCCGTCCGGCTTTATATAACAGCCGGATTAGGGCTTACAGAATAGGAAACCTAGAAAACTACGATAACTAGTAACTTGGAAAGCAAGGAATCCGTCTTCTCCTCCAAGTCAGATCACATGGGCTGTGATCCGGGTTCTTCTAGAATCCGGCTTCTGCGCGTCGGATTACTGGGCCGCCTAATGGACCTAAGCCCACTACCACTTAGGCGTTTCTTGATGCCAGCCGAAACTAAGCCGTTGGATCTCTCGACTTGTCCGTTCGTTTGCGGGTGGGCAACGGAAGCAAACTTGAAGTTGATGCCCTTTTCCTCGCAGAACTGTTGCGTTTCCTTTGCTGTGAAATTTGTACCATTGTCTGTAATGATGTCGTGTGGCACACCAAATCTGCATACGATGGAGTCGAGGAACTTGACGGCGCATTGGGCACTAGCTGAAGTTACTGGCGTGGCCTCGATCCATTTGGTGAATTTGTCGACTGCGACTAGCAAGTGTGTATATCCTCCAGGTGTGGACTTGCGTAGTGGTCCGACCATGTCTAGCCCCCATTGTGCGAAGGGCCAGGCAATGGGTATCATGTGCAATTCCGTAGTAGGTGCATGTGGTCTTGGTGCGGATCGCTGACAGGCATCGCATCGTTCGACCAGGTTCTTTGCGTCGGTAGCTGCTGTCAGCCAGTAGAATCCTGCTCGGAAGGCCTTCCCCATTATTGTTTTCCAGCTAGCATGATGTCCGCAGTCTCCTTGGTGGATGTCATGGAGCAATTCTTTGCCGTCTTCGGGTGCGATGCAGCGCTGAAGTATTCCCGAGATGCTTTGCTTGTATAATTCCCCATTGACTACCCGAAAGGATTTGCTGCGTCTGATTATTTGTCGAGCCTCGCGTGGGTCAACCGGGAGCTGTCTATTGGTCAGGTAGTCGAGATATTTCTGCGTCTAGACTGGCTCGACCAGAAAAACCTGTCGTGATATGTTATGAATGAGCTCGATAAGGGCGACTTGCGGGCTGACCTCTATTTCTGGCACTACTATTGCTTCTGCAGCTTTCTTGATTTTTACCGATCGCTTGATCATTCGTTCGAAATATATTCCTGGTGGTATGGGTGTATTCGTGGAACCCATGTTTGCCAGTCGATCTGCTTCTTCGTTGCTGGATCTTGCGATGTGCTTTAGCTCGCATCCTTTAAAACTTCCTTCGAGTAGATTGTACATGTCGCGATACGCGATCATGTTTTCGGCGATTGCGTCACACTCTTTCATTGTTTGTTGCACAATGAGATTGGAGTCGCCGTAGATCATTAGGCGAGTAGCTCCACAAGCGATTGCCATCTTCATCCCGTGCAACAAGGCTTCATACTCTGCGTCGTTGTTTGATGCCGGATCATCTAGTGGAAAATCCAATCGTAGGACATATTGCAGCTTGTCTCCCCGAGGTGATATAAGAACTATTCCAGCTCCTGCTCCTTCGTTTCTCTTGGACCCGTCAAAGTACATTATCCAATTGCTCGTGTACTCGGGTGGTCCTGGCGTTTGCAATTCTGTCCATTCGCTTAGGAATTCAACAAGTACCTGGGATTTGATTGCGCTTCGTCCTGCGTAAGTGATGTCCCAAGCGCCCAACTCGATGTTCCATTTTGCTATTCTTCCGGATGCCATAGGGTTGTTCATGATCGTCCCGAGTGACGCATCATTAACCACTGTAATGGCGTGTTCCTGGAAATAATGTTTGAGCTTGCGGGCGGTAAGAACAACTCCGTACGCGAGCTTCTGGTAGTGAGGGTAGCGTTGCTTGCATGGTGAGAGTACTTCGCTGATGTAATATATTGGACGTTGAACTCCGTACGCTTTGCCTTCCTCAGGTCGTTCGACCACGATTGCTGTGCTGATGACCTGGTTTGTGGCGGCTAGGTACAAGAAAAGTGGCTCCCCTTCTCGCGGTGTTGCGAGGATGCGTCTACTTTGCAATGACCGCTTCAAATCTGCGAATGCTTGCCTAGCTTCGGGTGTCCACTCGAATTTGTCTGTCTTCTTCAACAACTTGTAGAAGGGTAATGCTTGCTCCCCCAATCGTGCGATGAATCTGCTTAGGGCGGCTAATCGCCCTGCGAGCTGTTGTACTCCGCGCAGGTTGGTTGGCTCCTTCATGGTTAAGATAGCTTGTATTTTCTCCGGGTTGGCTTCAATGCCTCTGGCGGATACCAGGTACCCGAGAAGTTTTCCTGCCGGAACGCCAAAGACACATTTGGTCGGATTGAGCTTGATCCTGTACGCGTTGAGGGCGTCGAATGTTTCTCTAATATCTTCAAGGAGTGTGTCCTCAACTCGAGTCTTGATGACAATGTCGTCAACGTACACTTGCACGTTCTTGCCAATGAGGTTGGCGAGGCATCTTTGCATGCAGCGCTGATATGTTGCGCCTGCGTTCTTCAGCCCGAAGGGCATTGTTGTGTAGCAGTAGACACCGTGAGGTGTGATGAATGCTGTCTTTTCTTCATCCTCCTTTTTCATTCGGGTCTGATTGTATCCCGAATAGGCGTCCAGGAAGGAGAGGCGTTGGCAGCCTGCTGTAGAATCCACGATCTGGTCGATTCGCGGGAGGGGAAAATTATCCTTGGGGCAATGCTTATTTAACGACGTGTAGTCGATGCACACCCGAAGGATATCCGTGTTCTTTTTGGGGACCAACACCGGGTTTGCTAACCAAATGGATATCTTGATCTCCCTGATGAATTTCGCAGCTAGCAATCTGTTTACTTCTTCTCCAAGCGCCTTTTGCTTGGGTTCTGAAAATCTTCGCGTGGTCTGTTTGATGGGTTTAGCGTCTGGAAAGACTTCGAGTGAGTGCTCGGCAAACTCCCTGGGTATTCCTGGCATATCTGAGGGCTGCCAGGCGAAAATTTCCCAGTACTCACAGAGGAGTTTGACGAGCGCGCTTTCCTATGCTTGCGAGAGGGTTGTTGAAACCACCGCTGTCTTTGCAGAGTCTGTCGGGTGCACTTGATGCTTTCGAGTGTCGTTGTTGGCGCTAAATTCTAGTTCAGGTGCATTTTTCTTCGTGAGGGGCATCACGGAGTGATCCGTGGTTTTTGCCAGCTCTTGAAGTTCTTCGTGCATCCCGAAAGATTTTGCGATCTCGTTGAACTCAATGTCGCATTTGTTGGATTTCTGAAAGTCCCCGTCAATGGTGATTACGCCATGTTCGCCGGGCAATTTGAGCTTCAGGTAGACGTAGTGAGGTACTGCCATGAATCTGGCGAACGCTGTTCGACCAAGATGGCGTGGTACTGTGAAGGCCAATCGACAACTTCGAAGTCGAGGAACTCTCTCCTGTAGTTGCTCTGCGTGCCTAGCACAACTTCTAGGTTGATTGTTCCGAGTGGGCGGACTGCCTTGCCTGGAACTATCTCGTGGAAGGATGTTTCTGATTCCGGGAGGCCGTCCAAGTTCTTGTTCATCCGACGGAGTGTATCAGCGTAGATAATGTTGAGACCGCTGCCCCCATCCATGAATACGCGGGCTAAGTCGTAGTTGCCAATTTGCGCCTGGATGACAAGGGCGGCGTGTCCTGGTCGATAGACTCGTGGTGGGTGATCTTTCATCGAGAACGTGATCGGCTGGTCCGCCATTTTCAGGTACTCGGTCTTCGTTGGCGGTGTCTGCACTGCCATGCATAATTGCCTTGTGTTAGTCTTTTGAGCTCTGCGGGAGGGGCATACCTTCTGGATCATTGCGAGTTGTCCTGCCGGGTTCGGATACACGTTTGCTCCGGCGTTTGGTGGTGCGGGTACTGCAGCTAGCGCCATGTTTGGATTTGCGGGTGGAGGTGGTGGTGGTGGCGGCTGGAATCCCTGGTGTCCTCCTCCTGGAAGCGGCGGGTAATTTTGAGTGGAGGCAGATCTTTTCCTCGCGAGTCCGTCCGAGATGTCATGGAACTTTCGGCAATCCTTAAGCAAGTGTGTTGCCTTGGTTTTGCCCGTGCGCTTATCTGTGAATAGATGTAGCGAGCAGTATGCATCTAGGTCTTCCTCGGGGGATTTTTCTTCGGCCTTTGGTCTCCACTCGCGATTTCCACGGCGACCGGAATCGCGGTTTCGAGTGAATTCCGCGGCAACCAACTCCTCTCTATCCTCATGATCGTAATATTTTCTTCTTTTTCTTCGACCGTGACGATCGTCATCGTGTGCGGGTGACGATGCTCTTTCGTTGCGCACCGCATCTTCTCCGTTAGCCCATTTTTCGGCTATGATCATCAGCTCCCCAATAGTCTTGGGTGCAGCTCTGCCTAGCTCCTCTCGAAAGGCAGTTCTTCTGGCGCCCTTTGCGAAGGCTTCTATCGCTACTTCTTCTGAGATGGTTCCCGCGGTATTCCTGAGCGTTGTCCATCGCTGGATGTATTCGCGTGTGGACTCGCCACTCTTCTGTTGCAGGCTCGTAGTTCTTCGATTGTAGCTGGCCTCTTGTAAGTCGACTGGAAATTTTTGCAGAAGTCGCGGTGCAAATCATCCCACGATGCGTAGCAAGATTTTGGTCTTCTTTCCAGCCAACTGCGGGCTGCGCCACTAAGATGCAAATTGAGGTATTGCATAGCCGTGTTCTTGTTCCCACGTTGGCATTTTACTGCCGTGAGGTAGTCGCTTAGCCATTGAGAGGGCTCGAGTGAGCCTTCGTACTTCGTCACCTCCGTGCTGAGCTTGAACCTTTTGGGTAGAGGTGCTTCGCGGATGCTGCGGGCGAAACAGAGTGCTCCACAGGTTTCGTCATCCGAGGAGCCGGACGAAGAGCGCTCGCGATATCGCGAAGCCCTTGCCTTATCCACCCTTTTTTGAGCGAGATCTGATCGCGCGTCGTATTCTGGCCGGTCGCGGTCGTCATCTTTCCTTGGTTCCTTGCTCCGTTTTCTCGAGCGGCCGCTATGGTGCCGCGAGTTTCTGTCTCTCGGGCTTTCTTCACTACTGCTTCGACTGTCGCCGCGGCGTCTAGCTTCTTTTCCTCGACCGCGGCGTGGTGACGTATCCCTTCTCGGTGAAGAGCTTCTGTGCCTGCGAGGCGTTTCTTTATCTTTCTCCTTCTCCCTTCGCTCCTTCTCATGCTGCTCCTCGGCCTTCTTGCGATCGTGAGAGGCGAGCCTTGCGGCCGCCAATCCGAGTCATTTTCGTATTTGCTTGTATTGCTCTGCCCGAGGGTCGCTTTCTGTCGGTTGATTCATTTGCATGTAGGTTGCTGCGGCTAGAACCACAGCAGTGGGAGTTTGCGGGTACACGTTGCCGTCGTCGTCAACTCGCATGAGAGAAGGAGTGATTGATCTGTTTGTTTTGGGTATGGATTCATCGTTCCTAGACGTGGATGCGTGTCCTTTCCTCGCGGGTCGGGTTCCGACCGAGGGTGTTACGGATAGCCCAGCTCGTCTCTGGCTTGATTCCTCCGCCGCTCTTCTTCGGCGGGCCAGATCTACCCGAGCATCTTTGATAATCGTGGCTGCTCTCACTAGGTGATAGTGGTAGGCGACCATGTCTTCGTGTGAGGATCCGGCTGCGGGTGGCTTGCTTGTTCGCATAGCTTCCTTTGCCCGTTTCCAGGATTCCCGCGAAACGCCGATTATATTGCGCTCAGTCGCGTTGTGTTCTGTTTTCGAGCCTTGTTCCGATCCTGCCATCCAGACTTGAGCCAGTCGAAGCTCGTGCGTCCTAGGCGTAGGTCGAAGGTTTCCTTGGATTCTTGATGGTTCCTCTATCGAGAGGGTGTGGTAGTCGTTGGCGTTGAAGCGAATCGACTCGCCACTTTTCTCCAGGTGACGGTGCGAGTCGACAGCTCCAGATTCAGTCTCCGATTCATCCGAGAAGTGGAGGATCCCGTCCCTGTTCGTCATGAATTTGAGGCTCCCGAACGTCAGGGTGACGCTCTCCTCCAGATCTTCGAATACCGGGCGCGATTCCGGCGAGTGCGGTGTGACCACAACAGATCCGATCCGTAAAGGATTGTTCGGAGCCGTAGTCATTGGATTCCAACGAGAGTTTGATGTCGATGAAGCCGAGGATGCCGGTGATCCAGCGCCCGCCGTTCCCACAGACGGCGCCAATTGTCGAATCCCTGACTCAACAAATCCCTTCGGTGAACCTATCGGGTTTCGATTAGGAGAACCCATGAGCGCTGGTGGAATCGTCGGCTAGACACGGGGCGAGATTTACCCAGGTTCAGGGCCCTCGTAGAGGTAAAACCCTTACTCCTGCCTCTTGTCGATCTGTATTGATGATTAGATCGGTTACAAAGGTTGTGCTCGAATCGAGAGTAGGTCTCGAGTTCAAGGCTTTTGGTCGTGCGGTGTTGCTTGGTCCTCTCTCGGGGGCTCTCCTGGCCTTATATAGGCGGCCAAGTCTCGAGTTCTACCCGGAGAGGACTCCAACCCTAGCTAGGTCGGTTACATGTTTTCTAACTTAACCCGCAAGTTTAGTGCGGGTGGGCTTCATGTGGGCCTTCTGGAGTATTCCAAGGGCTCCTCTTCTTGGGCCTTCACCTTGGGCCTGAGAGGGGGTGTTCTTATCCGCAGGATCCAGAATCCATATCTTCGTCATGTGGAAATTAAAGGTTCCACTTAGGATTAAGATTTTCATGTGGTTTTTGATGCGTAAGGAACTTCTCACTAAAGATAACTTAAAAAGGAGAAAGTGGGTAGGTTGCACGAAATGTGTGTTTTGTGCGGAAGAGGAGACCGCAGATCATCTTTTTGTTTCCTGTTTTTTTGCTAAGAAAATTTGGAGACTAGTTCATTTCACATTTAGTATTTCTCCACCTTCATCTGTTGCTAATTTGTTTGGGAATTGGTTGAATGGGGTGGATAAAGTAATTAAAGCTGCTATACGCATAGGTGTATGTGCTTTTTTATGGGTAATTTGGAATTGTAGAAATGATGTGATTTTTAACAACTTCGAAGCTGGTCACTTTTTGCAGATTGTTCATCGGGCCACACATTGGATACACGTGTGGTTTTTCCTACTCCCAGAAGAGCAAAGAAGACGTTTGGATTCTGGATGCACCAGGTTGATGGCGGTGGTGCGGGCTATCTTCAGCCAGGGTGGTTGGTTGCACACTAGGAGAATACATGATGCGTAGTTCTTCGATGATGATACTTTTCCGTTGGCTGGTTTTTATTGCAACCATTTGTTTTGGTTGATTTGTAATAAGTGATATTATATGCGCTGGACCGATGTTTTTAATAAAGGGCTGTGTGCATCGTCTAGATGCAGAGGCCGGGTTTCATTTAAAAAAGAAAACTTAAGTAGATGTAAATTCACCTGTTGTTCTAATAGTTTGGTCTTGATCTTGTCATAGGACCAAACCTCACTTCATTATCTTGGACAGCCATATCATGTGTAATAATAGGTAAAGAGCTCATCATGTGCGCTTATTTGTCAGTGCGTGGCAAAGCGTTCCCCATGTTCTGTCGATCAAAAGTTCGGAGTAACTCTAATGTTCAGAGTAAAAGATACTGTGCTTTTTCAATTTAGACAAACAGCTATCTGTTCTAGAAACCACTTCCATAGCCCATTGGAAGTTGAGAACCCGTGTTGCAAATCCAAAATCCTTCAAGTACCCGTCCGCGAAACTTCTCCCAAAGAGATTCTCCCAAACATTAAACCTTCATCAAATCGAATCGATCCTTCCACAGTCCACACCATCGTTCGCCACCACGCTCCCATAAATAACTCCGATCTCTGCCTCAAACCCCTACAGTTCCGCCCCATCTCACGCCGACGAGCCTCCACCGCCGGAGCCACGTTCGAGGACGCGCCAGCGCATCCGCGACAGCTTAGCCGGCTCACCGCAGACTCCCCTCCTCTGGTGGGGCGATCCGCTTGGTTTAGCGCAGGCGCGCGCGCGCGCAGCTAGCGATGGCCGCGCCGCCCTCGGGGAAGGCCACAATGGAGCGGCACCAGTCGATCGACGCGCAGCTTCGCCTCCTCGTACCCGGCAAGGTCTCCGAGGACGACAAGCTCGTCGAGTACGACGCCCTCCTCGTCGACCGCTTCCTCGACATCCTCCAGGACTTGCACGGCCCCCACCTCCGCGAATTCGTACGCACCTCCCGTCCCGCCCCGTCCGCTTCCCAGATCCGCACACCATGTGTTCGACGGCGTGCTCACACGGGTTGTTTGGTTCTCTTCTGCCCTGCAGGTGCAGGAGTGCTACGAGCTCTCGGCGGAGTACGAGACCGACCGGGACGAGGCCCGGATCGCCGAGCTCGGGGCCAAGCTCACCAGCCTGTCCCCCGCCGACTCCATCGTCATCTCCAGCTCCTTCTCACACATGCTCAACCTCGCCAACCTCGCCGAGGAGGTGCAGATCGCGAACCGCCGCCGGACCAAGCTCAAGCGGGGCGACTTCGGTGACGAGGCATCGGCGCCCACCGAGTCCGACATAGAGGAGACGCTCAAGCGGTTGGTCTCCGACCTCGGAAAGTCCCGCGAGGAGGTGTTCGATGCGCTCAAGAACCAGACTGTCGACCTCGTGTTCACCGCGCACCCCACGCAATCCGTCAGGAGGTCCCTGCTCCAGAAGCATGGGAGGTGCGTTGCGTTGATGCCCAATGGTTTCCTTCTCCTGTTGATTTCGCTTGCGTGGAGGCGCTGAATGTTTATGGTTGACTTCCTGTGCAGGATTCGGGATTGCCTGAAGCAGTTGTATGCCAAGGACATCACTGCTGATGACAAGCAAGAGCTTGACGAGGCTCTGCAGAGGGAGGTAATTTACAAGAAAGTTACCAATATTGACGTTTTAGTATAGCTAGTGTACAGCATGACCTTTTGACTATTTTTTGCTTTCGAATATGATCCCTTTCTATCATAATACATTCAACATAAAATCTCTCCATGGTAATATGGTATACAATCTGACTAAAGTAGTCATAGATTCATCTTCATCCAAACAAGAGAATGAAATAATCAATTTGGACATGGTAGATAATGATTTGACCAAAGTTGTCATTGATTCATCTTTAGTCAAACAAGAAAGTGAAACATATAGATAATCAAGGTTAAATGTATGTTGAAATCACCTCCTGTTTTCTATTTCTACTTCTACTGTTCTGTTCCATCATGTTTTTTCTTCTGATTTATCACCTACACATTTTACAGATTCAAGCTGCCTTCCGAACTGATGAAATCCGCAGGACACCTCCCACTCCCCAGGATGAAATGCGTGCTGGCATGAGTTACTTCCATGAAACTATATGGAAGGGTGTACCGAAATTCCTGCGCCGTATTGACACTGCTTTGAAAAATATTGGGATTGATGAGCGGCTTCCTTACAACGCTCCTCTCATCCAGTTCTCCTCCTGGATGGGTGGTGACCGTGATGGTACTTTCTCCTATTCCACTTGATGAACCAGTAATTTTTAAGAAAGGGAAATCATGTTTTTGCAAGAGTTGAAACATCATTGATTCTTGTGTCCTCTAAATAATAGTGTTGTATGTTCTGCTAGCAAGCAATATCTTATCTTTTCTCCTACTACAAATTTAAGTAAACTTTCTTTTATTTCATTGTAAATTACAGTCATAGGCAGTAATATTTATGGTTGAACCAGAGTCTGTTTTCCTGTCCAAGAAATAATGCTAGAATGTATCCTTTCTAGGAAATCCAAGAGTTACACCGGAGGTTACACGCGATGTTTGCTTGTTAGCAAGGATGATGGCTGCTAACTTGTACTTCTCTCAGATAGAAGATCTGATGTTTGAGGTATTGTAGAAGCAATACTTTTACATACTTATAGGTACTGCAAATTTTGATTTTCCAGTATTAACATAAGATGTTTTTCTAGCTCTCTATGTGGCGCTGCAGTGATGAACTTAGGGTCCGTGCAGATGAAGTACATCGGTCCTCAAAAAAATCTGCAAAGCATTACATCGGTAACATTAATATATTTCTTGTAATAAGTGATTTTGGGTCAATTTGCATACTTGTTGACCAGCTTATCATTCTAAAGGAAAACTTGAGTATCTTTCTATTCTTGCTTTGCTTTTGACTCCTGAAGAGAGTCAAATCCAAAGGCTTCCCAAAGAAATTTTGTGTAGCTTCTTATTAAAATATTTAGCCTGGTTTTGTTAGTTTAACCACATCGTAGACTTACCGATAAGATCATGTTAAATTCACTTTAAAATCATACGCTTTAGTGGCTTTGCACATAAAAATGTTCAGGTCTATGGCTATTTATAGTGTACTGTATGTTGTGGATGCTGTCATTGAAATTTAGCTTGCCAGATAATTTGATAAGTGCATCTGCTAGGTCAAAATTACTACGGAGTAAATCTTTTGGTACAGGCACATTAAGCTGATTTAAAACTGTTTTACATAGGTAGGCAAGATTAAAGTGTTGATATTATTTTATCTCGATCGATAGGGTGTTGATACTCATCCTAGAGGCTGTGGAAGTTCTCATTGCAAATATCAATCATGTAGTGTTGTGAGAGAAACAGAAATAGCTTGCGTAGGACAAGGGTCCTAAGATTGGGAATAGGGCATTCGGTCGAATATTCCTGCCTTCAGAACCTAATCCCTTGCGTGGTTGCATGGTTTTCATTTTGTAGGGAAAACAGACTTGAACCCTAAGAAACAATCTTGTAACTAAGGAAAACAATCAATTTGATCTCCATCTCTTTCTTCCTGAGTAATCTGATATCTTTCCTAAATTAATAGTTATCTTCCCTAACTAAATAATCCTTATATTTATTTAATTCTTCCAATCTACTGTTAGCAGATTGCTGCCATTCTGTGTGATTGCCACGTGCCTCCTGCATAGGCTGGCCGCACAATATGCTTATTTGACTAGTCCTTTTTTCCAGCAGCTTTGGCACTAAAAACCATTTTTAGTTGTGTAAATTGCTTGATTTTACTCCCTTTCTTGTGAAGAATGATTTGCTTGTTGAATCTGCCTATAATAGCTAAGAAAATGTAATTGCTGCAGAGTTCTGGAAGCAAGTTCCTCCAAATGAACCTTATCGTGTCATACTTGGCGATGTCAGGGATAAATTGTACTATACACGTGAACGTTCTCGCCACATATTGACAACTGGAATTTCGGACATTCCAGAGGAGTTAACTTTTACTAATGTTGAACTGGTGAGCTTTATTACGATGGAGACTTCGTGAATGTTACCATCATTTGTTGTCTAATTGTCCTCCTGTGTTGCAGTTTCTGGAACCTCTTGAGCTGTGCTACAGATCCTTATCTGCTTGTGGTGACAAATCTATAGCTGATGGAAGCCTTCTTGATTTCTTGCGTCAAGTATCAACTTTCGGGCTTGCTCTTGTTAAACTTGATATCAGGCAGGAATCTGACCGACACACTGACGTCCTTGATGCTATAACGACACATCTTGGGATTGGATCCTATGCTGAATGGTCTGAAGAGAAACGCCAGGAGTGGCTGTTGTCCGAACTCAGGGGCAAACGCCCATTGTTTGGTTCAGATCTTCCTCAGACTGAAGAAGTTGCTGATGTTTTAAACACATTTCATGTCCTTGCAGAGCTCCCAGCAGATTGTTTTGGCGCTTATATCATCTCAATGGCAACTGCCCCATCCGATGTGCTTGCTGTTGAGCTTTTACAGCGGGAGTGCCACGTAAAACAGCCATTGCGCGTTGTTCCACTATTTGAGAAGCTTGCAGATCTTGAAGCAGCTCCAGCATCTGTTGCACGACTATTTTCAATAGACTGGTACATGAATAGAATTAATGGCAAGCAGGAGGTCATGATTGGATACTCAGACTCTGGTAAGGACGCTGGGCGTCTCTCTGCAGCGTGGCAAATGTATAAGGCACAAGAAGAGCTCATAAAGGTGGCAAAGCATTATGGAGTAAAGTTGACGATGTTTCATGGAAGAGGTGGAACGGTTGGCAGAGGAGGTGGTCCTAGTCATCTTGCTATATTATCTCAACCACCAGACACGATACAGGGATCACTTCGTGTAACAGTTCAAGGCGAGGTCATAGAGCACTCATTTGGAGAGGAACACTTGTGCTTTAGAACTCTGCAGCGTTTCACTGCAGCTACTCTTGAGCATGGAATGCATCCTCCAATTTCACCCAAGCCAGAATGGCGTGCTCTAATGGATGAGATGGCCGTTGTGGCAACAAAAGAATATCGATCAATTGTCTTCCAAGAACCACGCTTTGTCGAATACTTCCGCTCTGTAAGTTAACCTTTATCCAATATTATTAAACACTTTGCACTTAACATTAGCATGAAGTACATTGTGGTTTGTTAGGAAGCTGAAGGAAAATGTTTGTCCGCTATGATATTTTGAGCTTGACTTCCATGGCTTTCTCCAATATTATTAAACTCTCGCATTACAGTGCTTACTGTCAAGCTGGCCTAGAACTTGGTGGATAACAAGAACATCTGACAATGTACTAACTTGTCCATCTGCTGTTTCAGGCAACACCTGAGACTGAATATGGTCGGATGAACATTGGTAGCCGGCCATCAAAGAGAAAGCCCAGTGGAGGCATAGAATCGCTCCGTGCGATTCCATGGATCTTTGCTTGGACACAAACAAGGTTTCATCTTCCTGTATGGCTTGGATTTGGTGCTGCATTCAAACATATCATGCAGAAGGACATCAGGAACATCCATGTTCTGAAAGAAATGTACAATGAGTGGCCATTTTTCAGGGTCACCATTGACTTACTTGAGATGGTTTTTGCCAAGGGAGATCCAGGAATTGCTGCTTTATATGACAAATTGCTTGTGGCTGAAGATTTGCAACCCTTCGGGGAGCAGCTGAGAAACAACTTTGAAGAGACAAAACAGTTACTACTTCAGGTAAAGTGCTACAGTATCTAAATACCCTCTCTGTGTTCACCGTCCACAGTTAATTTTCTTCATGCAAAGTTCTAAGGTCAACAGTTATTCCTGACATGATGGCTTCAGATAATACATGTTGTAGAGTCTACGCCAGTCAAGCATCATAAGTTTTGACTATCAATATAGCAATAATTTACATCTGCTCCACCAATTGATAACACTAGGTACATATACTTGGGTTTCTTTGAAGAAACCTATCTTCCATAAAAATTTATGTTCAAAAGTAAACCCTGGAGGCCAAAACGGCATGCATTGTGGCACTAGGGGAGTAGGTTGTGTTTATATGTTTAAGTTTTGCTCGCATTTCAGATTACTCTGTGTTTGTAGGAAATATTGGCAAGTTGACATTAAGAATTTACATGGTCAGTTGAATTCTGCATGATGAACTACCATTTTCAGAGGTAGATAAAATGAGAAATTGAATGCTTCATTTGAAAATCTTTTCAATTTCTTTGACCTACAACTACCTGTTCTGAACCAGTCAGAAAAAAAAAACCAGTAGTTGATTAATTGTTCTCATAAGAGGGCACATCAGACACCAGGAATAAATAACTACCAGAATCTTTGCCCATCGTTGGATCTGCCCATGGCTTAAATTGTCACAGCATAGAACGGAGTACCCAAGTTCTAACCATTACTATCCTCTGTAGGTTGCCGGACACAAGGATGTCCTGGAAGGGGATCCTTACCTGAAGCAGCGTCTGCGGCTGCGTGAGTCATACATCACGACCCTGAATGTTTGCCAAGCCTACACCCTGAAGCGGATAAGAGACCCTAGCTTCGAAGTGACACCGCAGCAGCAGCCCCTGTCGAAGGAATTCAGTGACGCGAAGGAGCCTGCTGAGCTGGTGCAACTGAACCGCGGGAGTGAGTACGCCCCAGGCCTGGAGGACACCCTCATCCTGACCATGAAGGGCATTGCTGCTGGAATGCAGAACACAGGCTAGGTCAGTCTTGCGTATTGTAATAACGTCTTGCGTCGACAGATGGTGAATACGTGTAACTAGCTCGCCAATGCTAGTGAACTCAGGAGGAATTCACCACTCACGTGCTTTTTGTTTATGTACTTTGATCTAGATGTCAAGGCTGTTCAAGCCTGATCGAAATAAATTATGGAACAATGGTATTCTGCTGTATTCCTGTATCTAATAGTATGCTTGTCTCCTGCATAGTAAATATAGTACGTATATTGTTAGCTTTATTCACTGTTTGTTAATGTTTATTTTCAAAATGATTATGTTTCTTTTCTAGTGTGCATTAGGGGCCGTAAATAAGATACCATGTTGCCACTGGGTGCTACTACTGTGTTCCTAACATCGAAGACAACTTGGATTATGTCTGCTACTTCCTCTCTTAGTAGATTTCTTATAAGAGATCATGATTACATTGTATTCCTTGTTGTTTTGCTTTGGGGCGGTTTTAAAGAGGTGGAGTCACCAAGCTGTACGGTTTTGGGAAGTCGGTCTGTCTGGCAGAGCAGTGACATCGAAATTGTACTGGAAGGAGTGAACAAGAACATTTCGTTTCCGAACTGAAAAGATCCTTTATTTATTTCTCATCTAAAATAAATATGCAAAACGTACATATACAACTAATGTATCATTGTCTCTTTTTCTCTAACTAGTAAATTTGCACGTGCAATGCACGTCTCTACAAGACGCACTGACCGGCACATTTTTTTAGCTGCATAACACCGAGCATATTTCGTACAATTTGGCATTTACTCTTGAGTTGATATTTAACTTCCGACAAATCTACATGTACAAATCTAAATCATATTAGCGTGCTAAAATGGACATTCCTAACATGAATGCCTAGGAAAAAATCAATCCCAGCTACTAACTCATAGCTGGCCATGCCAACACATAGATGCCTCCTCTATAACCTACATCTTGCTTAGAGTTTAGTATTGTTAAGCCCTCAACACAAAATTCTTGATTCATCAGTTGAACTCTTTAGCTAATGGTAGATGGGATCATCAGAAGTTTTTTTCCCAACCAGAATGGATCACATGAGTTAGCTTGACTTTTTTAATGGAAAACAATGTTTAATACCAAAGAACGTTTAATACCAAAGAACTATCCATACAATCTAGCTCAAGAGTATCTAATATGCAGGTCAAAATATGCACATGCAGTATACAAAACACAAATGTTTATAGTACCAAGAGTTGCAAAATCACGAGCTGTCGCATTCCTTGAGTTTACAAAATTTGATATCTGAAAAATTTGACTTGTGTCCTCTTACCTCCTAAAAAGTAGCTTGTTAGATTCCTGGATAACCTTGTGCACAATGTGATTGAAAAGTATCATCAACTCTGCCGCCCACATGAATGATCTTTTCAATTGGTTATTTGGAGGATTGTCCCATGGCCCAATGGTCGGCATGCTGAAGTGCTAACCAGCAGCTCATGGGGTTGATTCCTTATTTATACCTTAATGACAATACGGGGGTGGAGTCCCCCCTGGGGTCTTGTTTTTTTTTCAGTTGGTCATTTGTAGAATTGTAGAAACAGAAGAAATTAGACTTGTCACCAGTCACTGCGCAGATTCCTCATCAAATTCACGACATTCGATACATGACCGTCTCCACCGCTGTGACCGTCCGCCTCAGTGACGCCATTGACCTTACCTGCAGGTTCCACCTGCTCAACCGCACCAGCCTGACCAAGTTGGCAGTGACATTCACAACATGCCCTGCCACAGCCCCCCGCTCCGCAAGCATCGATGAATGTTGTCGTTTCATAAAATACTACTCCCTCCGTTCCATAATGTAAGATATTTTAGGTTCACATTTTAGGTTCACATGTTGTTTAGATTCGGACTAAAATGAGTGGACACATATACCATGTGTATATATGTGTTTGTGAAAAAAATTCTAAAACATCTTATGTTGTGGAACGAAGGGAGTACTGAACAATCCGCCAACCGTCAAAAGAACTAAAAATAATTAGTAAACTCAGATTATGGCGTACCTCATTACCTGTGGAGGTGATCTCCTGCCATGCTGGTAATAGTAGGATCATACAATCTCTTGAGTAGATACTTGGATTTACAAGTTTGTTCCTACAATACGTTACTTTGTACAAACTTGATACCTTATTCTGTGTTCTCCATCTTGTGTAGCTCCAACATGGTTCTTTCTCAAGAAAAAGGAATGCGCAGTGTGATCAAAAGAGTAACATCGATTTAACCGAAAATATAGTGATTTTTTCGTCATGTGTAGATTCTCTGAACTAAGAATAGGAACGTTGAGTACCATGATCTTTCTTAGCTTTACAAACCATTGGAGTAAGTTTTAATCATCCCCTTAATTACCACAATTAAAGGTTCTAAATATTGCAGTACTCGATATAACTTACGAGCGATGCAAGTCAGGCACAAAAAGCTTGAAATAGCTTATGCAAAACGTCCCTTGTTGTAGGGACAAATCTAATTTCATAATATGGAGAATGACTTCAGACTTTACAAAATGAGCTGACATCCCCCAGACTTTGTTGCTGATGGTTGGGGCATGCTCAGAGAGTCGTTATGAAACATGGTAACTATAAATCATGATTTGTTGAAGCAGTGAACATTAGAAAATATACAATGCTAGATCTAAAAAGTAATGTAAACTTTATGCAACAGAAAAACTGCGGAAGGTATTGACAAAATTTTGCCAATCATATACCTGATGTTGTATTCACGGTATCAAATATTCTTGTACTGCCAGTGGACTGCACAAGTTCACGTGGCATGATACGTATGGAGTTACTCGTCACTGAGAGTCTCCTTGACATATATATGGTTTGAAGTTTGAACACACATAAACATGCATGGTAGCCGCATTCGTCGTACACCACACGTACATAAATTAGCAGACCGATCTCAGCATGGCATGCACCTGCTTGAGCAAAGATGCAACCGTGGCCTTCCTGCAGTTGCCAAACAACGATGGCGCCATAACAGTGTGATCGATCTCCGGAAGCGGTACCATGTTTGATAAATGAGAGCATCTGTTGTTGGGTTCCATTTACTTGGTAACCAACTCTCACCATGTCGTTGACAGCTTTGCTCGGTCCGCCGCAGCGCCTCGCTGTGGTGTCCAAAGTTCTTGGTGGAGAGGTGAATTGGTGTCGGCACCACTGGCTTTGGCAAAAGCAGATTTGTTGTACATAAGCTCATCACTGTTCACGTCGGATCCTTTTGCTCGGGCATACAAATTTTTCTGGAGGCCGGCGGCGTTGGTCGTCAAATTGTTCCCTCCTGTCCCCAGGCGTCGAGCTCCTGCCTTAGTGACGGCTGGTCGTGAAGCTGCTGCCTCCTATCATGGCAACATGCAGCGTAGATCAAGCTGCTGCCCTAGCGGCGGCGTGCGGCATTGTTGGTCGTCAAGCTGCTACCTCCTGCCCTGGTGGCGTGTAGGAGTCTAGCTGCTTCCCTAGCGACGACACGGCAGCGTTGGTCCTGAGGCTGCTGCCTCCTGGCGGCATGTTGTACGTGGGGTGCAGGGAGCTGGACCACATGCATGCCCTGTGCTTCAGATGGTTGCGGCTGATGGCAGGGACACGGCCATGGACGCCAATCACCAAGCCGGTGTTGTACGTGCGAGAGGACATCGCGGCCGGCGGAAATTGCAATCGATTAGAGGTTCTTTTCCTTTGTAACGTGGAGCTAATTATGGGAGAGTTACGGACGGGATTATTTTTTGACATGTTATGGACGGGATTTGATTTGAGTTAGTTGTGATCGACACGACGTCCTTTTTTACTTTCCCTTTTTCCTATGTCTATTTAGGTATTTGTTCAACTCAACATTGAAGCAATCTGGATCGTTGGTTTGAGGCTACTGGACGCGTGAGATTTAATGTATCCCACCATGTTTGCTCTTTTATAAGTAGTTTAGAAAAGAATACACGTACAGCTACAAACAATATATTTGACGATCCATAAGCAGATATGTGCGTGCAGGAGAAATGCGCATTCAAGCAATGAGACCGGCAACGGCAAGCAAAACGGCGAGGCCAAATCCTGTAGCTCCGACAGAGGTAGCGGCGGAGGACTGCGACGGCAGCGGAGAGTTGCTTGCACTGGGACCAGGAGCACCAGCCGGGGCGGGTGACGATGAGGAGGAGCCTGCCACGACGTCGATCTTGACCTTCATGCCGCCGGTGCCGGTGGTTCTGCAGTGGCCAGGGAAGCCGCAGATGAAGTAGCGGGTTCCAGTGGCGGTGAGGGTGATGATGTCGTTGCCAGAGTTGAAGGTAGTGATGGGGCTGGCGGTGTTGCAGGAGTCATAGTCGGCCTTGCTGACCTCGAGCACGTCATGTGCTTGTGGGGAGTACTTGAAGACTACCTGATCGTTGGGGTGGAACTTCTTGGAGGAAACCCAGTTGCCGTAGTCGGTACTCAGGTCCCACGCACCGCTCGGCTCGCCGACGTTGTAGGTCGCCGCGGAGGCCGTGCTGAGGACGGCCATTGCGGCCACGGCGAGGAGAGTGATTCTCATGGCAGCTGCCATTGCGGTTGGAACTGGAGGAGCAACTCAACAGAGGAGATAGTTGAGTTGGGTACCGTTGTCTGTTGATGCTAAGGTGGGGGCTCGCTGTTCTGTGATTTTGCCAATGCCGCCGGTGCCGGAGTCTATATATACAAGGAAATGGCATGCCAAGGTCGGTTGGATCGTGCGCACGCAGCTTCGTGGAATGGTTACGTAGTATTTGATTATGGCGTTGAGAAAGTCTTATAGCCACGTTGGAACACAAGGTACCTGGTCAGTGCTCATACACCTCCGGCTGGGTGGTTGGCCTGTTGACTGCTGACAAATCACGGCCAACTCAATTTCTGTTTTCATATTTACGCGGTTTACACTACTTCCGTAGACTATTTGGATGTAAGAGCATCTCCAGGTGGTTGGGGCCTGAGGCCGTTTTTCGGCTAAAAATAGCGCCTTCTGGGTCGTCGGCTTGGGGGCGCCGGTTTTCAGCCGTGCCCCCAAATGATAACAAAGCGAATTTCACAAAAATTGATAAATTTGAATGAAATTTAAGTGATTTCAATTACAAAATGGCCGAAATATAGGCAAATTTTACATACGAGGGCGATTCGAAATTAAAAAAACTAAACTATGCCTAGTTCATGCCGAGGAGACGGTAGAAGCCCGAGTAGTCGCCGTCGTCGTCGGAGTCGCTCGGCAGCTCCTCCTTCGGGGCGGCGCGCTGCAGCCCTGGCCGTAGTCGCCACCGCTCCACGTCCTGCTCGGCCCTGGGGCGTCATCGTCGTCGTCAAGCACGATGAAACCGTCCTCCTCGCGACCGTGGCAGCACGCGGAGAACTCCTCCAGGGCGCGGTGCTGCTTCTCCACCTCCTCGGCTATGTGGTCCTTCCGTGACCAGGCGAGGGCCGCCGCCATGTCCACCTCCTGGCCGGCGTCCTCCTCCTTCTTGGGTTGGACAAGGCGAAGGTGGCCTCTAGGCGGCGAGGGCGCGCACCTTTCCCCAATGACGATGCCTCGGGCGCGCACTCGTGTAGGCGGAGTCAAAGCAGGCTCGGCCTTCACAGGGCACAAAGTCGCGGCGGCGCCGCGCCGCACGACTGTGAGCGTGATGACGAGGAGGACGACATGGTCGCCATACTCTTCGCTGTCCAAGCGCTCCCGCAGCGTCGGGAGAAGCTCGGGATGCGCGGCGGTGCGCATTGCCGTTCTTGATGTGTGCGAGAACAGGGCCAACGTGTGGCCAGGGTACCCCACCAGCGGCGACGGCCCTCGGAGTTGCCGCATGACAGTGCCTGCAGGGGGCTATCGTAGGCCTCGAGTTGCTGGGCGCGACACTCGGTGAAGAACACCGTCCACACACCATAGTTGGCGGGGTGGAAACGCACCTCCGTGTGCTACTCCTCCGTCATGTCGAGGCGCGCCGCCTGGATCGCCGCCACGAGGTCCTCGCCGTCGGGAATAAGGGGCATCGGCAGGCCACCCGCGGCCAGCCTTCAGTCGCTGGGGTAGCCTGCCTCGTACAGAAGCTGGGCCTCTTCGTCGTGAAGCCAACGACGCCCGAAGCCGTTCGCGACACCGTCGCCGGGGAAACACTCCGCCATCTTCTCCCGTGAAAGTGGTCTATGCTGGACGGCGAGGGAAGGGGTGGGCGAGAGGAGGTGTTCGGCGAGGGAAGGGTCTGGGTGAGAGGAGGTGTTCGGCGGGCAGGTGCTCTGTGGACGGGCATGGGAGGGGGGGGAGGGTGTTAAAGGAGGCAACAGGGCAGCGGGAAAGGTCGTCGGGAAGCTGCGCCGGTGCATCGTCATTACGCCGCCGAGTAGTAGATTGGACTAGTCGGCGAGTCCCCGCGGCAGCGGCATTAACACGTGCGGGAGCCGAGAATCTCTCGCCGACAAGGCGGGTCCACGCGATGGAAAAATGCGCGGGAGTTATTCTCGCGTCTTTTCCCTTCAGCCGACGCCACCAAACGCCCCCAACGCGTTGGGTTTGGGCTGGGTCCGTCGGCGCAAATTTTGGTCCAAACCGGCAGAATCTAAGAACGGCTAGAGATGCTCTAAGACATGCCCAAATAAAAAGCGGTCGTTAACATTATCTTTCAACCAAAAAGGAAGAAAAAAGTGATGAGCAAAATCATATATAGTGTGCCCACCGAAACCACGACCACGCCACCACTAGTGAAAACCCATTGGGTCCCACATTTTGAATAAATTAATAGCATATAAAACCACTACATTACACACTACGTCACGGTTCTTGTAAGAGACTCGGAAAGTCATTTTTGTTTCGGAGATCCTCCATTTAAAAAAATCAAATAAATTATTTAGAAGTTTCAAAAAATTAAAAATAATTTTGGTGATAGTTCATGATATAGTCTACGAACGTGCAAAATCATAATACGAAATTCTTTATATTATGAGCTGCACCAAAATAACAAAATCTCATAAAATTTGGAGATTTGAAACACTATATCATAGATCTAAATACTTGTCATTTTTGTGTAGCTTAAAATATAATGATTTTTAAATTGAAATTTTGCACGTTTGTATAATAAATCATTGAGAAAGTCAAGATTCTTTTTCACCTTTTTTTACTTGTAAATATGATTTTTGAATTTTTTTATGGAGAGAGCACTAGAATTCGGGTGCACGAAATCCCCACTCCACTACTATATATTTTTAAAGCCTTCTACTAAAAACAATAGCACCGATTGAGATCAAATGGATGCTATTTCTGACACAGGAGCCCATTTGTTGGGGCCAGGTTGCTGATGTGGATTGGGACCCACCTGTGAGCGCAGATAATTTTTTTAAAATATTCCAAAAATACCAAAATGCAAAAAGTGAAATCCTGCAAATTTCCATCTCATATTCACCATTGAACTCACCTCGTTGACCGACATGCACAGTAAAAATCCAGTGGCGCCTCAGGCTTTGTCTGGCGACGTGGCCACCGGCGAGAGGCTGACTCGATCTAGAGGAGCAACTATATGGAGATGGTGAGGGCGACGCCTCAACCGGCAGAAGGCTGACTCGATCCATGATACGTGTAAAACATTATCTATGTCTTTGTTACTGTTACATGCTTATTTTATATCATCACTACATGTTTCTATTACTAATTTAAATTATTTTATGCTATTTTTTTTGACTAACCTATTGACAAAATATAAAGTGGCACTTTCTTTTTTTACCTGTTTTTTGTTTTACAAAAGTTCTACTGAACAAGTCATGAAAAATCCGAGAAAATTCACGATGGAGTTTTTTTTTCCCGAAAGAAGTGAAGTCACCAAAAATCAGCCGGAGGGGGTCCACCAGGGGCACGCGAGTGCCAGGTGCGGGCCTATCCTGGGCCGCACCCATGGACCTTGTGGGGCCTACCTGGCTCCTCCCGAGTCGCCCCTTCGACTATATATTTCCCCTACCCTAAAAAGATCGAGCAGAGACATATACAAAGCCGCCATCATCTCGAAACCCTAATTCGGGGGATTTGGTGCCATGTTCCGGCACCCTGCAAGTGGGGCGGGGGGTCATCACCAGAGACCTCTTCATCGCTATGATTGTTTCCAAGGTGATGTGTGAGTAGTTCATACTTAGACTATGGTGCATAGCAGAATCTAGATGGTTGTTTCTTCTCCTTGTACTTTCATGCCATGATCTTGTGAGCTTTCTAATATGATAAGATTTATATGATATAATTTTTACGTGTTGTGTTTGCTGAGATTCGGTGAATTGTGAAGTCATGATCAGATTGTGCATGTTTCTTATGTGATTCTACTTGTTGTCATGTAGATGCTTTATTTGGATTCTTGCATGCTCTGCGATTCATGTGGTTACTCTGGCCAAATAGTTGAGTGTATCTCTAAGAGAGAGTATATGCTCGATAGTAGCTTCACGCCTCTTTCATCTCTAGGCTTGAGCGACAGAAACAACTAAGAGTAAGGATATGATGTTGTTACTAAGGAGAAAATATCGGTGTTTATATCTACTTATTGATCATGAATATTGATTACGTTATGTAATGTGCTAAAGGAAATACTATGTTGCTTGCAAATTAATTCTTAGAGAGACAAGCATAGAAACACTCTCGAAATGGAGTATTAGTTATAGATGCATGCTTTTGCGGTCTATATATGTTTGACGTAATGGCTATATGAATATAGCCATGAACATTTTTTTATCATAATATTTTTATTCTAATTATGTCAATTTCCTAGCTATAATTTATTTATCCAACATGTTTTCTTTGTTATTATTAGGGCATCCGCAATGTGCAAAAAACCACACCATAAGGCTTATGTGGCAATGCTTGTCGTACATCTTATATATTATGGAGAAATATAGAGTTGTCCATAAGCTTATGGATGACCTTAGGACATCTCCAGCGGGGCTGCTCATTTGCCCTGGACCGGTCCGTTTTGAGCAGCCTGGGCCGAAACCAGCCCCCTGCGGCGCTGCTCATACGGACCGCGGTCCGTTTTTTTGTCCCCGGATGCTAAAATCCTGACCAAGTTTGGTCCAGAATTGAGCAGCCCCGCGGACAACAAAGTGTCCCGTGGACACACTCCCCTGGCCCGCACAGAACGCCCCCTCCTCCCCCCCGCGCCGCCCCCGACCCACCTCGCCGCCGCTAGCTCGCCGATTTGGCGACCACCACCGCCGTTCGACCCCCCGCCGGCGACGGCCACCTCCCCCCACCTCTCACCCACGCCGCCACGCCGCCGCCTGTCCCGCCGGAGGTTCACCGGCCTGCCTACCGCCCGGTCCACCTCCCCCCGCCTCCAGGGATGCACACAAGGTGTTCGGCCGTGTGCCTGCCCCGACCTCGGCCCGAAAAATGGCGGACATCGGCGACGAGTTCTTCTTCAACAACGTGATCATGTACTCTTCCTCGTCGGAGTCCGATTCCGAGGACGAGAGCGACATTCTCGTTGCCACTCTCGTGGTCAATGACCACATCGCTAGGATGTGGCCGGTGTTCAGAGGGTCCATTCCCGGCCGTGCGCCGGGCTTGGAAAGGGGCAGAGCGGCCGGCCATATGCAGCTGTGGAATGACTACTTCCACCCAACCAATCCGGTGTACACGGCCAAGCTATTCCGGCGCCGTTTTCGGATGAAAAGGGACTTGTTCAACCGCATTCGACTCGGTGTGCTCGACTACGATGATTGGTTCAAGTGCAAGCCCGACGCCACCGGTAAGCTTGGCTTCACTTCTTATCAAAAATGCACCGCGGCAATTCAGATGCTTGCATATGAGTGAATCCATGTGCCTGCAATCTATGTACAAGTTTTTTGAAGCTGTGGTTCAGGTCTTCGGCCCGGAGTACTTGAGGGAACCGACTGTTGCCGACACTCAGCGGCTGCTGTCGATCAACGAGAGCAGAGGATGGCCTGGGATGCTTGGAAGCATCGATTGTATGCACTGGGAGTGGAAGAACTGCCCATTTGGTTGGCAGGGCAGTACAAGGGACATGTTGGTGAGTGCACTGTTATTCTCGAGGCAGTTACTTCGCATGATCTGTGGATTTGGCACTCGTTCTTCGGCATGGCAGGTTCACACAATGATATCAACGTGCTCCAGCGCTCTCCGGTGTTTGGCAGACTTGCCGTAGGCAACTCCCCCGAGGTGAGCTATGATATCAATGGCCACCACTACACAAAGGGATACTACCTAGCAGATGGTATCTATCCCCAGTGGGCTAACTTTGTGAAGACCATCTCCAATCCTCAAGATGAGATGAGGAAGCGATTTGCCCAAGAGCAGGAGAGTGCCCGAAAGGATGTGGAGCGTGCTTTTGGTGCGCTTCAATCTCGATGGGCTATTGTTCGCCACCCTGCTAGAACATGGAGCGCGGAGATTATGTGGTCGGTGATGACTGCTTGTGTGATAATGCACAACATGATCATAGAGGATGAGCGCGATGACAGCGTCTACGACGAGAACTGGTTGTTTCAGGGTGAGAACGTGGAGCCCCAGCCAGGAGTGGCAACATTTGAGGATTTCATCGACTTCCAGTACGAGTTGCGTGATCAGGACACCCACCGCACACTTCGGGATGATTTGGTGCAACACATCTGGAACTTCGTAGGAAACCAAGAGATTTTTTTGTAATTTTAATTAAGACTTATTTGTCTTCTTATTGAACGGTCAAATTTGTAATAAATAACTCGTATTTTATTTAGTATTGTGTTTGTTTTTAGGCTCAAAGTATCATTGAGAAAAAAACTTAGGAAAAAATAGGTCCGGGCCACTAAATGAGCAGCCCCGCTGGGTGCAGGGCACAAATCCGCGCGGACACTGACCCGGACGGCTGCTCAAACAGACAAAATACGGACCAATTTGGTCCGCAAATGAGCAGCCCCGTAGGAGATGTCCTTAAGCTTATGGGTCACCCACAAGCAATAAAAAATATTTATCTCTCTTCTCTCTCTCATGCATGTGTGTACATCAATAGTATATGTGGGTCCCAGCTTATGGATATAGTTCACCTTATACATTGTGAAGAATTCTATAGTACAGGTGGGACCCAGCTTATAGCCAAATCTCACCTTAGGCTGGTGCCAATGCATCACTCGTTATAGCCTCGCCACGTCAGATTTTATCGTCACTCTCATCCCACTCTCACCACACTCTCACCCCACGGTGCCAGTGCACGGGCTATAGCCCCGCTCTCGCCTCACTCTCGCCCCACGGTGCCAATGCACTCTCGCCCGCCTATCGCCTCCCTATCGCCTCCAACGCGGGCGGTAGCGGGCGCTACCGCCGGGCGGTGGATCCGTCGCCCGCCGCTACCGTCTCGCCCGCCTATCGCCCGCCTCTCGCCTCGCCACGGGCGCTATCGCCCCTCCTATCGCCCCCATTGGCACCAGCCTTATACATTACGGATGCCCTTATAGGTTTTGGGAAGTCGGCCCATCTGGCAGACCAGTGATATCGAATTGTACCGGAAGGAGTGAACAAGAACATTTCGTTTCCGGACTGAAAAGATCCTTTATTAATTTCTCATCTAAAATAAATATGAAAAACATACATATATACAAGTAATGTACTCCGGAGGGAGTATCATTCTCTCTTTCTCTAAAAAGAATACACGTACAGCTACAAACAATATATTTGACGATGCATAAGTAGATATGTGCATTCAAGCAATGAGACCGGCAACAGCAAGCAATACGGCGAGGCCAAATCCTGTAGCCCTGACAGAGGTAGCGGCGGAGGACTGCGACGGCAGGGGAGAGTTGCTTGCACCGGGACCAGGAGCAGCAGCCGGGGCGGGTGACGATGAGGAGGAGCCTGCCACGACGTCAATCTTGACCTTCATGCCGCCGGTGCCCGTGGTCCTGCAGTGGCCAGGGAAGCCGCAGATGAAGTAGCGGGTTCCAGTGGTGGTGAGGGTGATGATGTCGTTGCCAGAGTTGAAGGTGGTGATGGGGCTGGCGGTGTTGCAGGAGTCGTAGTCGTCCTTGCTGACCTCCAGCACGTCGTGCGCCTGTGGGGAGTACTTGAAGACTACCTGATCTTTGGGGTGGAACTTCTTGGAGGAAACCCAGTTGCCGTAGTCGGTACTCAGATCCCACGCACCGCTCGGCTCGCCGACGTTGTAGGTCGCCGCGGAGGCCGTGCTGAGGACGGCCATTGCGGCCACGGCGAGGAGAGTGATTCTCATGGCAGCTGCCATTGCGGTTGGAGCTGTTGGAGCAACTCAACTGAGGAGATAGTTGGGTACCGTTGTCTGTTGATCCTAAGGTGGGGGCTCGCTGTTCTGTGATTTTGCCGCCGGTGCCGGGGTCTATTTATACAAGGAAATGGCCTGCCTAGGTCGGTTGGAGCGTGCGCACGCAGCTTCGTGGAATGGTTGCGTATTTGATTATGGCGTTGAGAAAGTCTTATAACCACGTTGGAACACAAGCTACCTGGCCAGTGTTCAACTGTTCATACACCTCCGGGTGGGTAGTTGGCCTGTTGACTGCTGACAAATCACGGCTTACTCAATTTCTGTTTTCATATTAACGCGGTTTACTCGACTTGCCGAAGACTATCTGGATGTAAGACATCAGACATGGTCGAAATCAAAGCATCTGACTGCGTTAACGTTAGCTTTTCAACAAAAAGGAAGAAGAAATGGGCGCGCGCTAGGCGTAGGTCGCCCTACGCGAGCGTTTTCTAGGTCCCCTTCCCCGCCGTCCGATTGATCACATGAGGACCGTCAGATTCGCCGTCCAGACAGCCCTCGCGCCACAGTAACGAAACAACGGCTACAACTGTCGAAACAAAACGCCAAGTTGCGACGCCACAACGGCTCTCTCCCCCCCCTCCCCCGCGCGGCGACAGAGCGTCGTCGCGCCGCCAAAGCTGCGGTGGCTCCACCACGCCACAGCGCACCGAAACTCTACCGGAGTAGCTTCCTTGAGCCATGGCGCACCTTCTCCGCGACATTCTCTTCCCGGAAGAACGGGGTGGCCAGAGATCGAGCCACCGCCATGCTCCGCCGCGGCGAGCAAATTCCGAACCCGTGGACGGAAAGCCGGCGACATCCGGTCGACAGGGAACTCCGACGAGGTTTCAAAACCCCCGCATCGTCTGCCCCACGTCTCAACAACGATCTGTCGGCGGTGACCAGGTGAATCCCGCCTCCGATCTCTGGTTGTTACGCTGCAACAAATCTTCTCCACTTTTGATGCTATCACAGAGAAAAATAGAGAAATCGGCAAATTGTTTCAATAATATAAAGTTGCAAGGCAGCAATCAAAAAACTGTGCAGATGCAATGTAGCAGAATCTTCTCTGAGATTTATGAAAAGTTGCAATGTAGCAGAATCTTCTCTGAGATTTATGAAAAGTTGTAATGTAGCAGAATCTTCTCAGTTTTTATTTGTTGTTTGATGCTACATTATGGGTTATTAGATGCTGTGTAGAAAGAACCAACAACTCATCAATTTCATATCCATATAAAACTTGTAACTATCTCTTCAGACCAAGCTTGATAATTATAAAGTTGCAACCCAACACAAAAATATTAGATTTATGAATGTTGATGCTTCTCTGAGGTTTATTAATAAAGTGGAACTTCAACAACACCTTATGGATTTTTGTTGCTGAAAAATTGCAATGCAACCTTCTGCTGTAACAAATAAAATGTTTCAAAACAAAACAATTTTTGCAAACTCAGCAAAATTCATATACATATGAACCTTGTAGATATATGTTCATACCAAGCTTGCTTAAAATTAATGTCGCACTGCAAAAAATCTTAAAGATTTCTTTTCCTTGTTAACAGACATCAAATGTTGAACAACAAAAAGCAAAAACAACTAACAGTACCTCCCCCTTGTCTATTTTTTGTTCCTCAACAGAGTTTCGCGAATAACTTTGCGGAGTCAGGAGCTTTCTTTGATGATGAATTTTCAGCTAGTTTAGAAGATGAATCAAATGCAACAAAACAGACGCCAGATGTTGCAGGGAGTGGTAATGATGGAAACATATATGCGAATGTGACATCGCAGCCAGTTGTACCTTTTGGTGGGATGACGTTTGATGATCACGAGGAAGCACACAAGTTATATAATGATTATGCATATAATATGGGTTTTGACACACGGGTTTTTAGCTCAAAGACCAGCCGTAAGAGGGGGCAAGAGAAAGTTGTCATCAATAAAACCTTCGAGTGTGTGCACGCGGGCAAGACACTTGATACATCGGTAACTACGAGGACCATGTTAGGCAGTGGTGCGACGTCACACTACAAGAGAACCGGTCTCTTGCAACGAAATCTGTAGCTACGGTTTTTTTTCGTTGCGATATAATCACAAATTACCACGACCTCTCAGGTTGTGGTGATAGGGCACTCGTATTTCCACGACTCATTTTGGTGGCGATAAATTGTCGTTCTGTTGCGGTAGAGGCCTCCTATTGCCACGATTTGTACTGCTGTTGGAATACAAGCGCGTTGCTGCGACAGAGTATTTTCGTTGCGCGAGGCACTCCTTTTGTTGCCTTAGAGACATGGTATTCCAACGAAATAAGCATTCGTGGTGATATTCAGTCATATATTGCAACATCTGTATTTGTGTTGCGGTAGTTACAAATATTGTTGCAAAAAAAAGCTAACTATTGCAACCAAATTTTTCGTGCGGCAATACCATATGTTTTTCGCCTCAAATTTATCCTGCGGCAATACCTATTGTTTAATGCGACAATTTGGGTCGTATGGTAATAGGTTAAACGTAAAGCAACAATCACCGTACTGTTGCGAAAATGAACAAGTTATTTTGCAACGACCATTCATAGACTAGCTTAACGGGCCTCATGGGCCGTGCCCTTGATCACTGTTGCAATTTTCTTAGGACCACAATTCATTTTTGGTCCAGTATCTCAGTTTGGTGAGCACATTATTATTTTTAAATATTGTTTGCAACTGAATTTCTGCAGCACTTAGCATTTTACTAATGTTGCAACAAGTGACAGTACTTAATAATCAATCAAGAACTCATATAAGACGCAATTTCACTAGTACATTTATCATGGAAATTCAAAATTTCTAAACACTGGAACTTTGGAATCTTTAAACAAAAATTATGTTATTACACGATCTTTCATCCATGCATGTTCATGGCAAAACATTTAAGCCAAACAGTGCAGAGACAGCCTACACAAAGAATCCATGGTCATCATTCAATTCATCTTGTACCAAAGGAGCAACATGACCATCATTTATGTAAGCCTCATCATCATCAGTACCAGCATCATATTCGACTTGGTCTTCGTCAAAATCAGCAGGTCTTAAATTATTTATGACTGAAACATCAACGCTGGTTCCTTCATCATCATTTCTGCACCAACTAGTAATATCGTCAGGTAAAGTAAATTCTGGAACTGTAATTCCTGCATCGACGACATCCTGTACATCTGCATCACCACGTTCATCTCCTTCTGCAAGATATCTAGGTCTGCACCATTTAAAACCGAAGGAGCAAACAAATTGCGTGGATTCATTTTTATAGCACTTGCCCAATTAGGGCTCTTCACATCTCTCACATAGAAAACCTGTGCAGCTTGGATGCCTAGAATGTAAGGGTCTTCCGTGAATCGGTGTACACTAGTGTCAAGGTCAATAATTCCATATTTGTCCATCCTATACCCCTTACTATGATTTCTATTGGCAGGAGGCACGTCGAACCAGTCGCACTGCAATAGAACAACCTCCTTATCAGGAGGAAAGTCAAGAAATATGATTTTCTTTATCACCCCATAATAATCAGTACTGCCGGTGCTTCCTTGCGCGTTGACTACGACGCCACTATTTTGGGTACTCAAGTCAAGCTCTATTTCGGTATTACGAAAGTAATATCCATTCAGTACTGTACGGTTGAACACACGAGCAATTTGATCAGGCCATTTAGCTAGTGTATACAACAGACTGTTGACCTTCCCATCTTTATGGAGTTGTGTGATCTGTTTCATGGAATAGAATATGTGTGAGTGTACTATACACCATTGTTTTTTTTTATTACGAGAAACATTTATGAAAATGCTGAAGTACCTTACCCGTCTTTCGAACCAGCCAACAAAATCTTCCTTGTGTTTCTTTTTAGGATTAGGACAATTGTTCTTTTTGAGCTCGTCAATATGTTCCCTTCAAAAAGAAATGATATATGGTTACTTCATAACCAAAGTGTTAATGCATATCATGATATGAAACAAATACATAAGTTTCCTTACTGAATCCATGGCTCGGTTTCCTCGCAGTTTGTTATTATGTAGTGCCTCATTTGATTAAGAGCTTCCAAAGACAGTGATTCACGGGCAAAACCTTTCTTGGAGTAATCAACTGCACTCATTATGCTAATCCCTGTTGGTGCCTCATCTGTAGCTCCATCTGCATGGCGTTCGGACTGACTTATTTTTGTAGGCGAGCCTTTAACGAATCGACTGCAGAACGTCATGCACTCTTCAAGTATGTACCCCTCTGCAATTGAACCTTCTGGATGAGCCTTGTTACGTACATATCCCTTCAACGTACGCAGGTATCTCTCAACCGGATACATCCATATATACTGTACAGGCCCTGCAAACCATGCTTCTCGAGCTAGATGAATTGGGAGATGCATCATAATATCAAAGAAAGCTGGTGGATATATCATCTCTAACTGACATAGAATTACTGCAATTTGTTGGTCCAAATTCAACAAATCCTCATCCCTTAACTCCTTGGAGCATAAATCGGAAAAGAATTTACTGAGCTGAAGCAATGGGGTAAGGACATTCTCCGGCAGAAGCTTGCGCAACGCAATAGGAAGAAGTTTCTGTAATATAACATGACAGTCATGAGTTTTGAGTCCACTAAACTTGCACTGCTCGAGGACCACACATCGCTTAATGTGTGAAGCATAGCCATCAGGCATCCGTATGCTCTGCAGAAACCTGAGCAACATTATCTTCTCTTCCTTTTTTAAAGCTTACACGCCTTTCTTAAGTTTGTACTTATCCTTACCGGCGGGCTTTGCGTGCTGATCCTCCCTAATTTTCAAAAACTCCAAATCTAGGCGAGCCTTCGTACCATCCTTTGTTTTCCCATCCATCTCAAGCAAAGTACCCAGAATGCTGTCACAAATGTTCTTCTCGATGTGCATAAGATCCAAATTGTGCCTCACGAGCAAGTGCTGCCAATACGGGAGCTGGAAGAACACACTTTTCTTCCGCCAATTGTGCCAGGGATTAGTTTCCGGTCGCTTTCTCTTATTTGACCGCCCAAATGGTTCATGCTGAATGCTATCAAGCTCCTTTAGAACTTCAATGCCTGTAAGTGGCACCGGGGCGTCTCTATGGTCTGGCTTGTTGTTGAACATAACCTTGTTTCGACGCCATTTGTGTTGTTTCCGTAGAAAACGTCGGTGTCCCATGTAGCAATGCTTTCTACCATACCGGAGCCATAAAAAGTCTGTATGCTTGTTGCAGTAAGGGCATGTTAGCTTGCCTTTTGTGCTCCAACCACTCAGCATTGCGTAAGCCGGGTAGTCATTGATGGTCCACAACACGCATGCATACAACTTGAAATTTTGTTTAGTTGCAGCATCATATGCTTCAACACCATCCTCCCATAGAACTAACAGTTCATCAATCAAAGGCTGTAAGTACACATCAATGTTATTTCCTGCTGACTTTGGTCCTGGAATAATCATTGACATTATCCAGTTCTCTTGTTTCATACACATCCATGGTGGCAAGTTATATGGGATCAGAATGACAGGCCATGTAGTGTGTGATATACTCATGATCCCAAAGGAGTTGAATCCATCTGAAGCAAGGCCAAGCCGAACACTGCGAGCATCTTTAGCGAATTCTTTCTGACTATATCTTTCATCAAGGCTTTTCCAGGCCTTCGAATCTGCAGGATGCCTCATTATGCCATCATCTTTACGTTTCTCCTTATGCCATTTCATATCAGTTGACATATCTTCTGTCATGTACAGCCTTTGCAGTCTTTGAATGAGTGGGAAATACCATAGAACTTTCTGTGGCACTTGCTTCTTTGATTTACGGATCGATAAATCAGCTTTGTCTACGGTTGGACTTGATTTCCATCGAGACGTATGACAGACAGGGCATTCTTGGGCATCAGCATGCTCATTACGGAATAGCACACAATCAGTATAGCACGCGTGTATCTTCTTATAATCCAATCCAAACTCTCGAATGACCTTCCTTACTTGTGCGAGATTAGTAGGAATGCAGTGACCCTTTGGCAGCACCTCCGTGAACATCCGCAGCATTAAGTCACATGCTCTGTTGGTCATCCCATACACGCACTTGATTTGGTAAAGCTTCACAATGAAAGATATCTTTGTGACCTCCTCACAACCTGGGTACAACGATGTTTTTCCCTCTTCCAATAGTTTGTAGAACGCCTTTGCAGATGCATTTGGCTCCTGTTTCATTCCATCACCGCTCGTGTCTCCTGCATTACTTCCCACTTTTGTGGCCCTTATCAGAGTATCGAGCATGTCACATATCCCTTCACCACCACCTGCAACGTCTTCATCATCAGAATCTTCAGACATGTTGTCCTCCTCGGGTTCACCATGGAATACCCATTTTTTGTAGGACGGATCCATCCCATTCTTAAGCAAGTGCATATGGATCTCCTTTTTAGTTTTCTGAGCATTATTCAGACATTTCGTACACGGGCAAAAGTTTCTTGCGTCTGGTTCAGCACCATCAAAACTAAGTTCCAAGAAACTCTCGATGCCACTTTGCCACTCCACAGAATCTCTATCCTTCTCCATCCAGCTCTTGTCTTGTGACATTTT
This sequence comes from Alopecurus myosuroides, assembly GCA_028641055.1. Classification (NCBI taxonomy): domain Eukaryota; kingdom Viridiplantae; phylum Streptophyta; class Magnoliopsida; order Poales; family Poaceae; genus Alopecurus; species Alopecurus myosuroides. Next base: position 228,912,752 of record CM054060.1, on the reverse strand, counting down.
GCGTTATCTCCGTTTAGCCGGTCTTGTAAAAAAAAAGGAGCAGCATTAGTTCACACAAAAATATTTCGAAACAACAAATACATCAGAGAGACAGGCATACTGGTCTTTCAAGTAAGTAAGAATTGCAGGGGATTACATTAGACATTACTTCACAACACAACGTTCGATTGAAACTAACACTTACACCTGAAACTGACATGGCTATGAAAATATAAAACCTAGTTCGTACCTGAATTCCTGACATTGCTATGAATATTAAACTAACACTTACAACTGAAACTGATAAAACAGACACGCATATGTGAACACAAGCATCTAGTCTATCTGACAGCAATTGTAATCGTCATTAACTTCATCGAACCGGCAGGATGGAAACCAAGGATTTCATCAGTATTGGTACAAACCTTGTAATTGCGTCTGACGAGCGGCGGAAGCAGCGGTTGAGTACAAGTCGGCGGGGCAGCGTTGGCGGCAGTTCAATAGTTTACGCTAATCGAGTTCGGATGGCGGCGAGGTAATAGTGGCGGATTGATCGGTCGCGCAGGGCCGATACGGCGGTGAAGTCGCCTGAGAACGGATAGAGCGGCGTTGTCGTGTGGGGGCAGGGCAGTTCGGAGGAGACCGGGCGGACAAACGTAGCCCTTTTGTTCGCCCAATGGCCCAACCGGAGTATGGGCCTATTAATTGTACAATTTGTCTTCACAGCCCATTTGCCTTGTGAACAATATGTTTTTCCCTTGGCAATAACGTTCAAGTATTATAAATGCTCTATTAAGTTTTACTAGTTTCATTTTATGATTAAATTAATTCATTTCGAAATGCATTGTTGTGTTAATATTCAACACTAGTCGGAAAAGCCCTGTTATTGGTGTGGTTTTTCTTCAGTTCTGGCATGAAACTCGTACGCCCCTGCTATCTAGGTGTCCACTGGCGTGTTTCTGGAATCGACACAGGTTATACTACATGATCATTGGCGTTGATGTCATAGTCCACATCACTATCCTATAGAAATCGGTAAATAAAAAGGGTATGTAATATTGACTAGAAGCGCACAAATGGTATTCAATTATGAGATAACATAACAAGCATTAAAAAAAAACCGCATAAACATTCAAAGATTCAACCAGATAGTACTCAACATTAACATGTAATCTAAAAGTTCGCATAAAGCTAGAACTCTCAGCTACAACCACGATACCTACTCATCATCTGACTGAATAATGACAACATGTGTATCCTCAGTAGGGAGCTATGGGAACATCATCTTTGGTGTCTTCAGCATCGTCAGGTCGATCGTAGAGGAAGTAGGTGGACACATCACCTTCATCGAGATAGAATGTCAATCTCCCTGTTGGATCCATCTCGTAGCGTTCCACAAGCTGGACCCATTGCTGACCACTGAAGTATGTTTTTCCGTCCTCATGTGTGACTACAACTTTGTGCTGGTGCTCTGGCACTCTCAAGCTCACCAAGTTCACCTCGAGAGTTCTAGGGTGGTCCCAAATTGCAACTTGAATATGCTCCAAAAAGTCACGCCTGAATCTGCAAGGTATGATCTGTAAAAATAAAGAAGTACACATTTTTAGTACAAATTTATTGTCAGTTTTCAAAAAGTAGATTGACCGAAAGTATATACCAATCTGTTTTCAAACCCCTCTGGTAGAACAATGGTAAATTTCTTGTTCATGCACTCCTTGTAGCCACACTGTTCACATACATCCATTGCCTGCGGTGGTGCATTCCATACACTGAATTCAGATACACATCTAACCATTTACCATTCAAAAACCAACTTAAATCTAACAATGTACATCTAATTTTGGTGGCTGAATAAACTTAAATCTAACAATGAAAATCTAATTTCTAAGTCGATCTACATCTAAAATCACAATAATTGGGCTCCTTTGATTCATATGATAGGAAAAGTGTAGGGATAGGAAACTTGTAGGATTGGTATGGTATGGCCAAATGATTCCTATGAGAAGAGCATTTTCCTTTGATTGTGTGAAGGAATTTTTCCATGAGGTTGGACCTCGTGTTCTTTTCCTATAGGATTTGTACTACAAGATTTCTACGGGAATATTTCCTATAGGATATGATCCTGTGAATCAAACAAGCAATATAGGAAAAATTCCTATAGGATCTAATCCTACAAAATTCCTATGGCATTCCTATGAATCAAAGAGGCCTCATCTAACATATAACTCAATCTACATCTAAACCTAACAATGAAAGGTACGGCGGCCGGGGAAACTTACCTGCGGCGCGACGGCTGGACGGCGCGAGGACGACGGTGGCGGTTGCGCCGGCGTTTGTCGCGGCGTCGTTCCGCCGGTGTCGGTGGGGGATCTGGGGGCAGAGAGGGCTAGCCGTGGCGGCGGTGGGGAATCGGGGGGGTGGAGAGGGAGAGGACTCGAGTTCGTGTGTGTAGCAGTTGGTGTGCGTGTAGCAATCGATTAAATTAGAGTATAAACGGTTTTCCTCAAAATTTTCATCATGTGAACGTGCCTCCACATTTGATCTTTCGTAAATTGGTCCTTAATGATGAAGCCAATGATAAACCGTGCCCACCACATTTGATTCCCTCATCCTGGTTAAATGTTGTTGCACCGTGGTGTCGCATGCTGGTGGTCGGTTCGTCCGGTGGTTGCGAGGCACCTAGGCGACGGATCGTCAAGGATGGTGGTGAGGGTGTGTTTGGGAGAAATCCTTATCGGAGTACCGATATTAGAGCGGTGTCGTCATCGGGTGGCATCCTCCCTTCATGAAGGGCATCGCGTCTACCCTGCATCCGCCGCCCCGATGTGCCGGGGGAAACCCTAGAAGCGCGACTATCCATGTTGAAGGTGTTGATTGGTATTTGACGTCCCGGTGCTAGCAGCTTGGTTGTAGTTTTTAGGTGGGCGCAGTGGTCGTTTCGTCGATCCACTTGCGTCTCCTTTTCTTTTCTTCTTTTGCGTTTATTGGTTGTCGCCTCAGCCGGCGTTGTATCAAAACTGTTGCACCGGGTGGTTGCTTTAATATAGCGGTGATTCAGCCTATTTCGCCAGAGCATGGGGAGAATATCCTGTGATACTAGCCCTCTTGCATGCTACCATGGTACCGTTTCGAATAAATGAAGTTTTGGTGATTCAAAAAAATCTAGGAAAAATCACGAGTAGAGTTACTACAATGTGTAATAATTTTATGTCCAGATACGAAAGTAATATTGACTAACCAAAAAGACAAATCCAAATGTGAATATATAGTGCATATTTGCTGATTTGTACTTTTTGTTTCTCAATGTGTAGGTCGAATTTGGACCTGGTTTTTTCTACATTATGTACACAAATTCTTTGGGAACATTAATAATTTTTTCCGGAATTTTATGAAACATCTATAGTTGATTTTTTTAAATGGTAGCATGGGAGAACAAGGGGCTAGTATCACTGGATATTTTTTCCATTGAGCATGTGTGGTTTGCACCCTTGTTTACATTTTTATGAGTCATAAAATCCAATATGGTAAAGCAAAAATGGTAAAGCTCAGCATAAAAAACAAGATGACATCATGAAAGTAGTAAAACTAAAAGAACATAACATTTAAATTGTGTGAGAATTCAACAATCTAATATAGAGTCTTAAAACGGTTTTTATATTGTAGCAACGGGGCTGCATGCATATAGTTGCACACAGAAACCATCAATATCACTACATTCCTATTACAGACCAACTTCAGGGACATGGGTAGCAAACAAGTAGAGCCCTTCAGCGCACTGGTATAGCAATAACAGCATCTTGTCACCCTGTTTGAGATGACTTTCCTTCGCCATGAACTCTTTCCACCCGCTGACGCACAAGCGACCATCAAGATCAGAAATTGAATATGTCGATGTCACCTCAGTTCTCGGGTAGCAAACAATAGTGATTGTACCATTTCTTGCCATATGTGCAGGAATCAGACGACTTGGGATTTTCTGTTGCATGCAAAGACTTATAGTCAAGAAAAAAGCTATCGGGAAATAATCATGTTAAAAGAAAGGAAATTAAATAGAACAAGTGTACACATATTACTTTGCGCATAAGAGAAGATGTGTTCTTAAAGATTTACCACGTGTTTATTGAAGTTCTCGTTGTTTGTCCAATTCAGAGTATGCAGCACCCCGACAACCAATTCTGCTTCCTCATACTCTCCAGCTCTGTGGAATAGAACAGTGTAATCCAAGTTTTCAACAGCGTCGATCACCGTCTCCATCATCCTCCAGTTAATCATGGTCCCATCAGTGCTAGAGAGTGAGTCAACAATGTGACGCCTCTCAGGGGACATGTGGTAGTATGCTGTAATGTAATACGCCTGAAATTAGTGGATTACACATGCCGCAACCAAGTAATATATTAATGTTTATGTGCACAACATAATTTTTTTGTATTAAGTAAGAACTTACACGGATGGATGATTGGGTCATTTCCGGTTATGACCTCAGTTTGGCCTCTTTGTGTGTCGGTCTTGAAAACAAGCTCCATACCAACTTCAAGTTTGTAAACCCTACTAAATTCTTTCCAGTAATTTCCCTTCAGAAAGGTTATCCCGTCGATGTTGCTAAGCTCAACTATAAACGAGAATCCTTCCTTGGTAATCAGTGTGGCTTGAAAATTTCTGTCCTCCATAGGGAAAACAGCATGCATTCTTAAGAAATATTGTCTGATGTAGCAGGGGATCACCTAAATAACAGCATGTATTTTATTAAATTATGAGCCAGTAGTAAATTGGACTTACTAAAAGTAGATATATCCTACAAGAGTAGCTATTTGTACTTTTTCCTATAATTGGACATTGAAGCAATAGTCCTGTACTGCAAATAACTGAACATGCACTCATAGTTTCAGAATGGTACCCTTCAAGTATTGAAGTTGCATGTAGGTAGTTCATAAAAAAAACACGTCCATAACTACTAGAGATCACAGTCCCAAAAAATTTGCTAGCTAGATCAGCTACGTATATTACATCAATGATTAACACATGACACAATGAGTACTAGCTAGGACCGGTAGATATGCTACGTATATTACATGTGAATAATCACGAAAAATCCAAATCCAATTTGTACATGAGTAGATTAGAATCCTTACCGTCTTCTCCTCAAATCCCTCTACAAGGGTTATGACGAAATAATCAGTCGTCATGTCATCACTGCCACACATCCCTAGTTTGTCAAAACAAACTGGACACTGCGAGAAAAAACGAACAAAAACGATCAGAGCTGGTGTGATAATCACGATCAAAGATGCAAAATGATGCGTAAGATCAAGTTGGCACGTCTTTGGTTGGCTTCATGATCGAAGTGGAGGGTGCGCCGGCCGGTAGACTAAAAATTCTAGGTCAAACTTGTGCGGAAGGGCAGACGGCGGCGAACACGTGGCGAGGGAGGCGTGTGAAGTCGGCGGTTTTCTGTGGGAGAATGATTACACGCACGTTGCCTTAGGTCAGGCCGTAGACTAGCTGTTTTGATGGGACAAATCGTGCGCCGCGCTGGCCATTGTGTAGGTTTAGTAGATTAAAAATAGGCTTATTAGTTTGGGCCCACAAACAAGTGAGTACTATGGGACAAATCGTGGGCCGCGCTGGCCATTGTGTAGGTTTAGTAGGTCTATGTACACACACGGCACGGGTGCTTCCCAATTTTTTTCTATCGATTTCACACGGAAACCACTTCGAGTCTGCTCCGTACAGAATTAATATTAATACTCCCCTGTACTTCCATTCGTATTCACCACTGCATCTCTTCCAACCGCTGCACTCCAGTCTCTTCTTCTTCCATCCGCTCCCCTCTCTTCTTCTTCCAAGAATGGACGAACAGAAGTATTTCTGCCGCACGATTAAGGTCCCCATCCATGGCGAGGAAAGCATCGACATCACGTACACCAACGACCCTGCCGAGGTGCAGCGTGTCGTAGACATGTACGAGCAGTGGATTGATAGCGGAGAAGAAAGGTTCATGGGGCTCGATTTCGAGTATACATCCCACAAGGTTGATATCGAGAAGAAGGTCGCCGTCCTTCAGCTTGCATTACGCCGCCACGTCCTGGTGTACCATCACTCCAGGTTAAAGTCATTTTTCCTCTTGTTTTATGCAACTAGTACTCATCTGCTCCGCCGCCATGTTCTTGTGATTGCTATTTGGTTATTCCTGGTTCTTGTGATTGGTGTTACTACTACTTTTTTCCTCTTTTTTTCGGCAACTAGTACTCATCTAGATTTTCTGCAACTAGTACTCATCGAGACATGCATGCGTAACAGTTTTCTCACGCACTTTTTTTCGGATCGGAGGGAGTAGTACTTTTCTAAACTCTTGTTACTTGTGTACTTCAGTGGTGACTGGTGGCAATCTGCGACGCTGGCTGATCTTTTTCGTTTTGGCGGCGTCAAATTTGCAAGTGTTGACACCAACAACGACAAGAAAATGTTTGCGAGAACCTGGAATTTTTCTATTCCAAAAGAAAATTATGAGGATATCCAAGATTTATACTTTCATGTGTTCAAAGAAAAGAAAGTTGGAATGGCTACCATGGCAGCAAAATTTATTGATCCCGTTTACAAAAACATGAAGAAGAAGGATTACCGGTGGCACAGCTACTGGGACAACCAAATGCTAGACATGGAACACATCACCTATGCTGCAATTGATGGGTTCCTCTCCCTAGAGTTGTACCGTAAGCTCAAACCCATGAGTGACGCCAAGAAGGCCGAAGAGGGAGGCAGATCAAGGAGGGCGAGGACGACCCACACTTGGCACTAGATCACCTACTGCGGCGTAGTATATATGCTACTTTTGTTCTTTGTAATTAGAGTATATGTAAAATTATTCGAGTAGTACATATGCTACTTTTGAGCTATGGATTAATCTTGGTACTTTTGTTCATATTGCAAGTGCTATATCTAACTAGTAGTGCAAATTATGCTACGTGAAGTCTGGTTTGAACTCAATGACAGCTCTCCCTCGCTGGCGGTGTTCGAGTAGTTCCCTCCTCGAGGCAGAACTAGCCCTGCCGCCATTCTCCTTTGGGTGGTTCGACGACTAGGGATGTCAAGATGGAGTTTGTTATTCCTAAGAGGCACCAGCATCTGTGGCGACGCGGCTCTGATCTTTGTTTAGGAAAGGCCTTCTCTTGTGTTTGGTTTTTGAGTCTGTGGGACAGTTCTCGGACTAGCCGGTGTGGAGTGGTGTAAGTGATAGTGTTGCTCGCAACGAACTGTCAAGTTCATGTACTCAAACCACTATCTCCTATAAAAATCAGGTGCCAATTGCGTGCCCTCCAAAAAAGAAACAACTCTTTAACAATATTAATAAGCTCTGCTAAATGATAACATAAAAATGACATAATGTTTCACATAGTGCATCATGCAGGAGTACTGGAAGCAACACATAGTTTAAACAAAAGAAACATTGTCTTCACAGGCACAACTTAGAAGATCTTGTGAACTGGGCCAACTTCCATGGGATCAGGTATGAGTGGAATGAGTCTATTCACCTTACGGAAGGTGACTTGTTCTCCCTCCCACTCGTACCTCTTCCCGTGACACCTTAGCATATCCTGTCTACGCATCTTGATGTAAAGATACGCGGAGTCTCCCTCTTCGTGAGACTGGACAATGCGCCAGTTGGTAGTACCCAACTTGCTAAGGAGTACACGCGAAACCATGAAAGACGATGGTCGCTGGTTTGGCTTTACCACAACTTGAAGAACAAAGTCGGTGTGCACCCCCTTTTGCTCCTTTAGCTGAAGTATCACCAGATTGGAGACATGGACGTTGCAAGCTGATTTTTCATCAACATTTGGTGATGTTGGAGGTACTTCTTCAACATCTTCATCATCTTCTCCAGAGCCTCCATCCCCAGAACCATGACCATCTGACAAGGCCAGTCCGCCATCAGATGACTCTTCTTCAACTCTCGGCTCCTAAAATGCAATAAGCCAATATGTTAACTGAAAACTGAAGTTGCTCATTCGTTTTTAACTTTTATATCATTTATTGCCGAAGAATTCAAATGGATATGAAATGTACAACCTATACTAAACCTAGTATATCATAACCAAATCTGATAATTAGAATCCATGTAGGCATGCACGTTTAATTAACCTAAAAGCTACTGTGACCAATTATTACAAAATGAGATATGAAATTGCAGATGAAATAATTTGAAGATTAACCCAAAAAAGGTTGTAACACCATAAATAGGAGAATCTAGGATGATAACACGCTACACAATTATTTCAACATTAGATATGAAGTTGCAGTTGTAATTATTACATGATGAGATATAAAATGGCATTTGAACTAATGTAAATAACAGTTGAGAAATAACAGAATAATATTTGAAAGCAAAATCGATCTACTCTCTCTTTCTTTGAATACAAGGCCACTATCAAAAATACAATTTCTATGTATGCTAGACCGATAACTCTTGCAATGAGGAATTTATTTCGATTCTACCACATAGAATGGTGCTCACTGATGTCAATGTGCCATGCAACCATAGAGTAATATGCCCCAATATTTCATAACAAAAACAGATACTCCCTCCGATCCATACTAATAGTCGCTAAATTGGATGTATCTAGCACTAAAATATGTCTAGATACATCCGATTTAGCGACCATTAATATGGATCGGAGGGAGTAACTAAAATCTTGCGCATCAAATTACCCAAGCTATATTAATTGAATTTTATTAAAACATAGTATAGAGTGTACAATTATTAGAAAATGAGATATGAAATTGAAGTTGAAATAATGTGAAGATTATTGCAACCCAAAATAGGTTGTAACATCATAAATAGGAGAATCTAGGATGATAACACACTGTACAATTATTTGAAAATTACATATGAAGTTGCAGTTGTAATTATTACATGATGAGATATACAATGGCATTTGAACTAATGTAAATAACAGGTGAGAAATAAAATTGCCTAGGCACACACGTGCATATATACCAGGTTGTGCTCCAATCCATCAAAAAATAAAAGAAAATTCCTAGGCACACACGTGCATGCAATACCATCAGGTTGTGCTCCAATCCACCATAGAACAAAATAAATTTCCTAGGCACACACACGGTACCATCAGGTTGTGCTCCAATCCACCATAGAACAAAATAAATTTCCTAGGCACACACACGGTACCATCAGGTTGTGCTCCAATCCACCATAGAACAAAATAAATTTCCTAGGCACACACATAGAGGTTTCTATCTTAGTTCTCTCAACTCACAGAAGTCACAACTCACAACCAAAATAAGTGGCAAACATGAACAACCACATAGTGCAAAGCAAAATCGATCTACTACCAGTCTGTGAATACAAGGGCATTATCAAAAATACATGGCAAGTTCACTAAAAGTAGATCTACTACCTCAGTCGGCGCGGCAGTCGGCGCAGTGGGCGGCGCGGCGGTCGGAGCGTTGGTCAGCTTAGCGGAGATGGCCCCCCACATGGCGTATTCAGCTGATTGGTCGTAGCTTTCGTCAATCTCCTTGTACGCAGCCTCGAGGTCAGATGGCACGACGGCGTGGGATGGGCCATCTTCTCCGTCCCCGCTCTTCGTATTCTTCCGATCTATCTCCGAAGAGACATCACGGAGCGCCTCCTCCACCGGCGTGACCTCGCCGGAAGCAGCAGCCACTGTACCAGAGCTGGCCGCGGCTGGGACGACAGCAGAAGATGGCTCGCCGACGACGGACGCCACCTCATTACCTTCCTCGACGTCGAAGCTTTCGCGTGATCTCTTCATGGCGGATGGGAAGGACAGGGGAACCGTCGAGGGTTTTGCGGTGGAAGTGGAGGGGAGGATGCGTTTTTTGGGGAAAAGTTGATGCAGAGACGGAGGAAGGAAGGAAGTCGATATGCGTCAAACCGTGTATTTATGGAGTTTCCCTTTTGCTCTCCCTCTGACGCAATGTGCACGCGTGAATCTAGGGTTTCTTTTTGTATAGTTGTTTTTCCATATTTTTTGCACAAAAATGGCTAAAATTGAAGACTAAAATTGAAGACAAAAATGGAAGGGAACACAAAAATGGCTAAAATTGAAGACTAAAATGGAAGACAAAAATTGCCAAGTGTGGCTTACATTCTCATCTCTGCTGTTTTCCAGGCATCCTAGGTGGAAGGGAACACTGTTCTGGATCGAAAGTGCCCGGAAACGGCTACGACATAAGATTGGTAGGCAACTTGAGAATGGAAGCGGCTTTTTGAGATCCCACACGTGCAATGTTGCTGAAATGAAGCGAGGTTCTTGGAATGCATCATGATTTCGACTTTGGGCATGGGAAACAACAAGTTGGCCAAGGAAATCCCCGTTTTCGGCCGTTCCTTCCGCTTTCGAAGGCAATATAAAACCAGATCACGCATCGCCCACTCATGGGCAGGGGTAACAAGGTGCAGTGTTGCATGTGGAGTGAGTTGCTTGGAGTGGGTTGTAAGGATGCCCCAGGTGTCGAGCCTGGCATGCAAGAGCGAGAAGCGGCGAGAATCGTCCGGGTTAACGTCCGGTGCTTCGACGCCACCCAGCGCAACGGCGGCACCATACAAGTCCTGCAATGGGGTTCAAGCATTTTGTGTGGGCCCACATTGCCAAGTGTGGCTTACATTCTCATCTCTGCTGTTTTCCAGGAATCCTAGGTGGAAGGGAACACTGTTCTGGACCGAAAGTGCCCGGAAACGGCTACGACATAAGATTGGTAGGCAACTTGAGAATGGAAGCGGCTTTTTGAGATCCCACACGTGCAATGTTGCTAAAATGAAGCGAGGTTCTTGGAATGCATCATGATTTCGACTTTGGGCATGGGAAACAACAAGTTGGCCAAGGAAATCCCCGTTTTTGGCCGTTCCTTCCGCTCTCGAAGGCAATATAAAACCAGATCACGCATCGCCCACTCATGGGCAGGGGTAACAAGGTGCAGTGTTGCATGTGTAGTGAGTTGCTTGGAGTGGGTTGTAAGGATGCCCCAGGTGTCGAGGCTGGCATGCAAGAGCGAGAAGCGGCGAGAATCGTCCCGGTTAACGTCCGGTGCTTCGACGCCACCCAGCGCAACGGCGGCACCATACAAGTCCTGCAATGGGGTTCAAGCATTTTGTGTGGGCCCACATTGCCAAGTGTGGCTTACATTCTCATCTTTGCTGTTTTCCAGGCATCCTAGGTGGAAGGGAACACTGTTCTGGACCGAAAGTGCCCGGAAACGGCTACGACATAAGATTGGTAGGCAACTTGAGAATGGAAGCGGCTTTTTGAGATCCCACACGTGCAATGTTGCTAAAATGAAGCGAGGTTCTTGGAATGCATCATGATTTCGACTTTGGGCATGGGAAACAACAAGTTGGCCAAGGAAATCCCCGTTTTCGGCCGTTCCTTCCGCTTTCAAAGGCAATATAAAACCATATCACGCATCGCCCACTCATGGGCAGGGGTAACAAGGTGCAGTGTTGCATGTGGAGTGAGTTGCTTGGAGTGGGTTGTAAGGATGCCCCAGGTGTCGAGGCTGGCATGCATCATGCCGTCTAGCTTTCTGTAAAACTATCGTCGAATCTATGCCGTCTAGCTTTTTTAATTAATTTTGAGTATTTCTGAACGCAATCACGAGCCAGAATGTAGATTAAAAGCGAAAAGAATGTTTGAATAATTTTCTATGATGCATGTTGAACTAAGTCATTCCAAAATTTTGGGCAAATGTGCTTCAAATGAGGTCTGAAGCTAGGGTAAATCACATATAACAGCATTGTGTGTTGGATTCATGTCAATTTGATATTTTTTTGAATTATTTAAGCTCATTTGAAACCATCGCTCTATTTTCATGAGAAATGTGCTCCAAATGAGGTCTGAAGCTAGGGTAGACACCTCCGTTTGAAATTTCATGAAAAAATCGACTATATCACATATAACAACATTGTGCGTTGGATTCATGTCATTTTGAATTTTTTTGAATTATTTATGCTCATTTGCAACCATCGCTCAATTCTCGTGAGAAATGTGCTTCAAATGAGGTCCGAAGCTAGGGTAAATACCCCCATTTGTGCTTCAACATTTTTTGGCATATTTTCTAAATCAACCAAATGAATTTCCTAGACATCTATTCTACATGTATAGTGTAAATCTGAAGTTTCATTATGTTTTGAATAATTCTTCTATTTTTTATTTAAATAACATGGTTTAATAGAAAAATCATATGTAAAACTGATAAAAATCATCGCTGTAGTAAATCTGAAGTTTCATTATATTTTATTTATTTAAATAACATGGTTTATAATACTTAACAGCAAAGAAATCATATGTAGAACCATCGATCCCTGTGGCCAACGTACCAACCAATCAGAGCGCAGAACGAACGTCTAGCGGATCGCTGTGGCTGCGAGCGCATCCGTCCGATGCACGATTCCTTCTAGAAGGCGTCGATCCAACAGCCCAGGTCGAATCTCTGTGTTTCCTTCTAGAAGCTTTTCGGGTGGTCAAACAGAGGGTTGACCAAGCTTGAAATGAGCATACATAATTCAAAAAAAATTCGAAAAAATATATTGCCGACGCACATAGTAGTGTTATGTCATATAGTAACGAGAAAAAAAATATAAACCTGTCTTATAAAGAATGGAACAAAAAAGCCTTGTGTAACATGTGATATCTTGAACAGTCTAGTAGAGAGTTCAAGATAATGAGATGAGTTTCAAACCTTTGGAACTCAAATATGGTCAAAATCTCACCAAAGCTTCATTTTGGTGTGACTAAGAAAGATCCAAAGTTATTTTTTCATTTTGATGTTTTAAACTTGTTTTATTTACAATTTTCGATTAAAATCATTATTATTCAAAAGAAAATAAATAATACAAATATTCATCCAATAAATTTTCAGGCTTCGGAATTGCATTATATAGGTCTAATACAAGTCTAGGAAAAATATAAATAGGATCTATAAACATTAGAACGAAATCCATCACTAAAATGAGATTCCTCGAATACAGGAGTAGAGATTTCAAAGAATATGAGGTGGAAACATTGTGAATCTTCCGAAGAGGTGGGTTCTACCTTTTTGTTTTGTGTTCCTATGGGCTATCCTAGCACCACCAAGCAAATAGTTCCACATTGCTACCCCCTTTCGACGCCGTTACCGCGTGTTTCCGTATAAGTCCGGTATTTCTCCAGCGGGGCTAGGGTTTCACCGGGAGGGGGGCTACGGAGTGTCTGAATCCCAACAAGATCTAGGGGGTGCCATACCATGTTAGTATAGGTGTGTTGTGTGCTTTGGATGTCAAAGATTGCTCTCCGGGGTGTGACCCGCTTCACCGGCATCCACTTCTCTCTCGTGAGCGCTTATAGGGTGAAACTCCTGTATCGGACCAAACATCGTGATTCTTCCGAAGAGGTGGGTTCTACCTTTTTGTTTTTTGTTCCTATGGGCTATCCTAGCACAACCAAGCAAATAGTTCCACATTGCTACCCCCTTTCGACGCAGTTACCACGTGTTTCCGTATAAGTCAGGTATTTCTCCAGCGGGGCTAGGGTTTCACCGGGAGGGGGGCTATCCTAGCACAACCAAGCAAATATCTCTAAAAATGTCGACATGGCCGAGTAGTGCAGACAACACCCGTCTACACTATTGTACATGCCTTAAAAACAGAGGGAACCAGATCCTCTTACTTTGCCCACCTGATGTTCTCTGACTTTCTCCCATGACACGTGGGTCCAATGTGTGATGGGCTCCATTTGTCAGTGACCTAAAGTCAGAGGATCGCGTTCCCGCACAGAGAAGCACTCGTCTCAGCGTCTGCAGGCCGTTGCCGCTGTAGTTTGCATGCATGGACTCGATCTGCACCGTTCCTTATGATCAAACGATCGAAAATGAAGCGGTGCATGGACTGGGTGTTTTGTCTCAATGTAACGGCCACGTTCACCAGCCCGGTGCATACACGCCTCGTTTTTTCAGAGTAAACAACGTGGCAGAAGAAGAAAATAGTTAACGTCGCGTCGCATTTGCAACAGCCCTGCACGCCTTGTTTCAGAAACACGAGTCGCGTCGCATTTGCAGCGACGCAGCCCTCCACGCCTGGTTTCAGAAACACGAGCCGCGTCGCATTTGCAGCGACGCAGCCCTCCACGCCTAGTTTTCACAAGATACGCATCAATGCATATGCAGCTAGCGAGGAGACTTTGGACTTTCTTCTCTTCTTTAATACGGAGTACAAGCATGCAACGTCGAATCACGTCGACTGACGAATGCACACGCGCTCGTACTACGTGTCACTAGCTGTCCGGCCTACGCCTACGCCTATGCCTGTTCTACACCGCTTTGACCATGCATCGACTCTTCTACACTTCATCCAATGTGTTCACACAGTTTGCTTCATCTACCCAAATAAATTCACGCGTCTAATCGTGTCTTTAAATAGTCCTTCACTCGTCCTCCATATTCTCATCCCTCTCCAGCCCTTTGCCTCTCTCTCCCTTGAAGCCCTAACAATGTCTTCCTACTCACTCCCTTCAAGCCCGGAGTCGGTCTCCGACGAGGACAACCACCCCAAGGCTCGGCCTTGGTACGAGGCCGAGTGGCCCGAGGCGGAGGACGTCCTGCCCAAACGGGAGCGATCGCCGACGCCGCCCTTCGTCCACCGCCCCGTCCCTTCCACCACCACCAAGACGTCGGACATCTCCCCCAAGACGAACCGCCGCCTCAAGAGACTGGAGCGGCTGGAGGCGAAGGAGTTGAAGGCGCAGGAGAAGAAGGAGGCGAAGGAGGCGGTGAAGCCTTTCCGGGCCAGCATCAAGCGGTCCATTGAGGCGCAGGAGGAGAGGATGCGGGCCGAGAACAACCGCGCCCGCATCAAGCAGGAGATGGAGATCCGGGCGGCGGAGTGGCCGCGGAAGTAGGGCGGCGCCGGAGGGCGGGAAGGGCTCCCGCATGCATAGCGGGAGCAGTTAGGGCTAGCCCTTTTTTTAGTTAAATGTAATGTTTATCAGGCCCCACTGAATATATGTAAAGTGGGGCCAGTTATCCTCTCTTAAGTATGTTTAATTATATATAAGCCCTATATATAAAGTTATGTTCTTATATTTGTCCAAATGTACCCACTGTTTAGAAGTTTTATCCTTTCTAATCATCGCTTTAAAATCTGCACATTGTAAACAAAATTTATATATAAGAGATGTGCTGCATTATGTTTTCTAAGATAACATAAAAATTTGAGTTGAGCACAGTATATATTTTATATTATTAATACGAATAATTTGATGGTTTAATAAATGGATAATGCGTAGTCTGCATGTAGTATTAATAAATATAAATGGATAATGTCTACATGTTGACATTGGGTCTCATGTGACATTGGGCCGCAAGGAACGGTCAACAGGTGGGGCCCACATGCAGCGCCAACCGTCAACAGGTGGGGCCCACATGCAGCGCCAACGCTCAACAGCTGGGGCCCACAGGCCGCGCCAACGGTTCTATGATGGGTCCCACAGGTCAGGATCCTAACGGGGGGCCGAAAGTAACGTTGGGAGCAACGAAAGGAGTCCTTGCGCACTGACTAGGGGCAAAACTGAGGTCGATTCGGCGCTAGGGGTAAAACTGAGGTCGTGGTGCCAACTGAGGGCACCTTGTTAATTATCCCTTTCGACTTTGGGCATGGGAAACAACAAGTTGGCCAAGGAAATCCCCGTTTTCGGCCGTTCCTTCCGCTTTCGAAGGCAATATAAAACCAGATCACGCATCGCCCACTCATGGGCAGGGGTAACAAGGTGCAGTGTTGCATGTGGAGTGAGTTGCTTGGAGTGGGTTGTAAGGATGCCCCAGGTGTCGAGGCTGGCATGCAAGAGCGAGAAGCGGCGAGAATCGTCCGGGTTAACGTCCGGTGCTTCGACGCCACCCAGCGCAACGGCGGCACCATACAAGTCCTGCAATGGGGTTAAAGCATTTTGTGTGGGCCCACATTGCCAAGTGTGGCTTACATTCTCATCTCTGCTGTATTCCAGGCATCGTAGGTGGAAGGGAACAATGTTCTGGACCGAAAGTCCCCGGAAACGGCTACGACATAAGATTGGTAGGCAACTTGAGAATGGAAGCGGCTTTTTGAGATCCCACACGTGCAATGTTGCTGAAATGAAGCGAGGTTCTTGGAATACATCATGATTTCAACTTTGGGCATGGGAAACAACAAGTTGGCCAAGGAAATCCCCGTTTTCGGCCGTTCCTTCCGCTTTCGAAGGCAATATAAAACCAGATAACGCATCGCCCACTCATGGACAGGGGTAACAAGGTGCAGTGTTGCATGTGGAGTGAGTTGCTTGGAGTGGGTTGTAAGGATGCCCCAGGTGTCGAGGCTGGCATGCAAGAGCGAGAAGCGGCGAGAATCGTCCCGGTTAACGTCCGGTGCTTCGACGCCACCCAGCGCAACGGAGGCACCATACAAGTCCTGCAATGGGGTTGAAGCATTTTGTGTGGGCCCACATTGCCAAGTGTGGCTTACATTCTCATCTCTGCTGTATTCGAGGCATCGTAGGTGGAAGGGAACAATGTTCTGGACCGAAAGTCCCCGAAAACGGCTACGACATAAGATTGGTAGGCAACTTGAGAATGGAAGCGGCTTTTTGAGATCCCACACGTGCAATGTTGCTGAAATGAAGCGAGGTTCTTGGAATGCATCATGATTTCGACTTTGGGCATGGGAAACAACAAGTTGGCCAAGGAAATCCCCGTTTTCGGCCGTTCCTTCCGCTTTCGAAGGCAATATAAAACCAGATCACGCATCGCCCACTCATGGGCAGGGGTAACAAGGTGTAGTGTTGCATGTGGAGTGAGTTGCTTGGAGTGGGTTGTAAGGATGCCCCAGGTGTCGAGGCTGGCATGCAAGAGCGAGAAGCGGCGAGAATCGTCCCGGTTAACGTCCGGTGCTTCGACGCCACCCAGCGCAACGACGGGACCATACAAGTCCTGCAATGGGGTTCAAGCATTTTGTGTGGGCCCACATTGCCAAGTGTGGCTTACATTCTCATCTCTGCTGTTTTCCAGGCATCCTAGGTGGAAGGGAACACTGTTCTGGACCGAAAGTGCCCGGAAACGGCTACGACATAAGATTGGTAGGCAACTTGAGAATGGAAGCGGCTTTTTGAGATCCCACACGTGCAATGTTGCTGAAATGAAGCGAGGTTCTTGGAATGCATCATGATTTCGACTTTGGGCATGGGAAACAACAAGTTGGCCAAGGAAATCCCCGTTTTCGGCCGTTCCTTCCGCTCTCGAAGGCAATATAAAAC
Source organism: Alopecurus myosuroides (assembly GCA_028641055.1). Lineage (NCBI taxonomy): Eukaryota > Viridiplantae > Streptophyta > Magnoliopsida > Poales > Poaceae > Alopecurus > Alopecurus myosuroides. The sequence goes on along the minus strand of CM054060.1, from coordinate 228,895,482 downwards.
CAGATCTTGCATCGCCCACTCATGGGCAGGGGTAACAAGGTGCAGTGTTGCATGTGGAGTGAGTTGCTTGGAGTGGGTTGTAAGGATGCCCCAGGTGTCGAGGCTGGCATGCAAGAGCGAGAAGCAGCGAGAATCGTCCCGGTTAACGTCCGGTGCTTCGACGCCACCCAGCGCAACGGCGGCACCATACAAGTCCTGCAATGGGGTTCAAGCATTTTGTGTGGGCCCATATTGCCAGGTGTGGCTTACATTCTCATCTCTGCTGTATTCCAGGCATCCTAGGTGGAAGGGAACACTGTTCTGGACCGAAAGTGCCCGGAAACGGCTACGACATAAGATTGGTAGGCAACTTGAGAATGGAAGCGGCTTTTTGAGATCCCACACGTGCAATGTTGCTGAAATGAAGCGAGGTTCTTGGAATGCATCATGATTTCGACTTTGGGCATGGGTTGGAAGCGGCGCGATTATTACAAGCTGGCAATGCGGCTGTTTACCAAAATAATTGGGAATGGAATACTTTTGTACCAACATTTCTAAAATTGAACACACCATTGGTCTGACAGCCATTAATTACAAAAAAAAAGTGCAAAACTTGTCTGGCTGCTCCATGGCGTGGAGTAGGACGAAGATCGTCATTGGAGAAACAGAGGAGAAAGCAGGGGAGGGGAGGGGAGACGCTCGGTGGCACTTCAGATAGGAACCATAAAAATGGCAACTGCCCCGCGGAAATGTACCCACCATTTGTGGTAACAGACTTACAGGTGGGCCCAAGTATCATCTTCCTCTCGTATTGTCACGTCAAGTTCGCACTCCTCCTCTTTGTGTACCTACAGTTATTTGCTCCGAGAAAACCCTTATTCCGCAGTTCACCGACACCGTCGCCGCCGCCGCCGCCATCCATCTCTCGACCTCGCCGCCCCTCGATCAGCATCCCTCTCTGGGCCGCCGCATTCTCGCGACCGCCGTCGTCGCCAGTCTCTTCATCGCGCTGTAGATTGACCCACGGCGCGTCGATTCACCACTGATCCATCGCGGGCGACACTCAGGTTAGAACTTCACCTCTTGCGGATGCATTGCAGAACGATTTAAGTTCAAACACTCATTTTCTATAAGGTAACTAGTGTCCTACTTGTCTAGACAGGAAAGAAATGTGAAATCTTGTGCTACATATAGATGGTAACACGTATTTATGTTCGATGTCATTCATGATTGATTTGTCTTTTACACGTTTATGACTAAAGTAAATGGTACTTACATGCATCTGATTGAGATGTTGCACTATACCTTTATGTTAATTTTGATAGTTCCAGGTGCCCAATTGATGTTGGTAGCTGTTGTTGTGTGTGTGCCTTTTTCTAGGTAGGTAATTAGTGATGTTGAAAGTAAGACCTCTGTTACTCACACTGGCATATCTAGGACCAGTACCTAATTTTAGTAATTTCCCTTTTTACTATTCACAAGTACAGTTGACTTTACCCCTTTTTAGGTTCACTAGCTATTTTTAGTAATTTCCATTTTTAATCTTCAGCAGGACAATAGATGTGAGCCATTTTTTAGGACCAGTAGCTATTTCAATTAATTTGCTAAAGCAGTACAATTGATTGTCGGCACACCATTTCCTTGACATACTAGTAGATTTTCTTTTCTGAAGTTCCGTACTTCCATGAAATTCTTAAATGCATGTCAAATTTAAATTGCACATGTGTATGAATGTCTCTGAACCATGATGCTGCTAGACTGCATTTAGTCCTAAATTTGTAGTGAACCTTCATGTTTCTTAACCTCTGCTGTTTTGCCACGTCTGCTAAATGTAACTGAAGTCATACTTTTTAGTACGATCTATAGGCGGGTTTGCATACGATGGACTACGAGTTCCTCGCTTACGTAGATGATGCTTCATCGGACAAACATGTATTGTACTCATTTTACTTGTCATTTTAGTCAGATAGGTGGAATGATGTTCATGGTTTGCTCTATCCTCTGCTGCAGTCACTGCCTAAGAAGTTCGCAGAGTTGCTAGGGGACCGTAAACCCCGTGCACTGAAGCTGCTTGAGGTCGGCCATCGGCGTAGCGCCACGTGGGACATTGATGTGTGGTTCAACAGCACTGGCCGCATGTTCCTCAAGCGCGGCTGGGAGTGTTTCGCCTGGACCTACAAACTGCAGAGAGCCTTTATTCTGATCTGCAATTACGACGGCCACAATGTCATCACAGTAAAGATGTTCGACCTAAGCAGTTGCCGCTTGCAATACAACGCGGCATTCAGTACGTGGACTGTATCACCAAAATGTTAATTCCCGATTATATATGTAGCCGGAAATTGATTTGCATTTCTATTATATGATGAACAGAGGGATCTGTTAAGATGGAGTTGGCAGACTTTGAGTTCTACTCCCTCGTAGTAGACACTACATCGGACAAACTGGTACGCTTCATCGACCCACACCACCACTTCAGTTATTTAGTCTGACATAGTGTCTGAGCTATGATCCTGTAGCTAGTTAAATTTGTGAATCAAATTAAGGTCTAGTAGATGGGTTGTAGTAGCTCAATTGCTCTACGTGAATATGTTCACTCGATATGGTACATTTCAGCTCCCACTGAAAGTTCATCTTTTTGAATTAATGTGGCAAACAGCCTCATTGCTCAACTAAGATTTAGTATAACTGATTACTAGGTACTACTTGTTTACATTTTTATAGTACTCATCCATCATCAAACAGTAAACTTATTTCTAGTAAGCACTCTTTTCTATCTATTTAACTTTCATATTGCTGCAGGTGCTGCCTAAGAAGTTTGTGGAGTTGCTGAAGGGCCGTGAACCACGTGAACTTAAGCTGCGTGAGGCGGACGATCCGAGTAGCAAGAACTGGGACATGGATGTGCTTTTCGATGAAGCTGGCCGCATTTTCCTCGGGCACGGCTGGGACCAGTTCGCCCAATATTACTTCCTGCAGCGCGGCATGTTCCTCCTCTTCAGTTACGACGGCGACGCCTTGCTCACCGTCAAGGTGTTCAAGTTCGACATGTGCCGCAGGCACTACTTGTACGACCACGACGCTACTACAAGCAATGAAACTGACCCAGATCCCAGGACTGATGAGGAGTCCACGGATGAGGAGTCCACGGATCAGCAGTCCATGGATGAGGATGACCCATTCGACTCTTTCATCATCTTCTCCCAGAGAGCTGATCTTGATGACGATGAGAAGGACCACGTTCGTGAGCTTCTACCCACAATAGATGAGTACATTGGAGTGCCATACGTGACTCGTTTGACGTGGACAAATGTGGCCAGATATGAGATGGTACGTAAGGTGCCAATGCTATTTATGTTTTTCAACACAATTTATGCTTACAACGTGTGCCTTACTATGACCTACTTCTTTTTGTATGTCATCCACACGCTCGAAATCCAGAAACTACCTCAGTCCGTAGCGGACAGTGCTGGCATTCCGTCTTCAGGCCATGCTGGGCTATGCCTCGGATCATCAGAGGCGTTCACCACCGTTCCATACAACACGGACTGGGACGGCCGCATTATGTTTGGCAGGAATGCATGGCGGGAATTCCTTGAAGGCAAGCATTTATATGAAAAGCAAGCTATTCTCATTACACTTAGGAGCACCCGTAACCGCCACTTGGACGTGAAGATCGTGATGCGGGCGGTGTCGCCCTGGCTGTAGTACGTAGTCTGCCAACTTGGACATTCTCATCGGATCATGAACGTATGGATGTATGTAATTATCGTACTGCCATCAGCGATGTGCTTCAGTGGTTTGCTCACCCAAACCTTCATCTGCAGTGAAGATTACTTGTCCTGTTTATATTTTCAGTGGCAATTTCAAGTTTGCAGAAATAAACAAGGCGGCGGCAGCTAATAAGTTGCATGAAATAATTGTTCAGTGACATTACATGACTCATGCGAGACTTCCACATGTTTTCAATCCTACGTTGTAAGCGCTAGGGAATAAATCCGATTAGTTTTCCCTCGATAGTTAAGAGCCTGACGCCTTGAAACTCAATGCAAAATATGCCTTCTAGGCAGCCTGCGATTGCATGCATTGTTTAACTGCTCTATTAGCGCCTATATTGTCGACAAGGCGTTGTGGTTGCTCGAATACGATGTCCCACCAAAAAAAAATTAAATCCTCCCGCTAAAACGCCAAGTGTAGCGAAATTTTGTGTTCCCACCAAAAAATAAAAGCAGTCACTTTAAATTTCCCGCTAAAGTGTATGTACAAGTGCACGATGCCCCTCCTGTTTCGCCATAGCATAATCTGCGGGCCACCTCTTTCGCCATTGCAGATTAGATCTCATCTCGCCCTCATCACGTTCAGAGCTCTACACATGTCGATGTCGCGATCGGACTCCATGGTCTCAGGTTTTCCTGTCTAATCTGCTTCTCGTCCATCTCCGTGATCTCGCCGTCTCTTATATGGTCTCGATATTGGTTGTTATTCTCTGTTCTTCCTCTGGTTGAAGCGTTAATCCGTGTATGAACACCTAGTCGATCATATGTGTATCTGGTTTTCTATGTGAATAATGCCATGTAACTATTTTATTTATTTCAGATCTGCTAACTCATTGATTATTTGGGTTCTCATTTTTTCCTTCTATCTAATTGTAGACGACCGAACCCATTTGGAAAGTTAGACTTTTCTATGAGGACGGTGATAAAAATAAAAAAGTTGTGGAAGCAGCCATGGAACCGGAGGAAATCTGCTATATGGAGTTCATCAATTTGATTGAAAACGTTGGCTTCAGTGGCGCGCGTGATTACCTGTACTGCAGGCTAAATAATGGCCCTGGCAAAGGAAAACTTGTTCCAATAGACCATGGTAGTGATTTGGAGCAATTGAAACGCATACACTCTAATGATAAGAAGATCTCCCTGTGTGTGTTTAGGGAGAAGGCCATGGCGGTTGATATTGCAACAATAGAGTCTCTGCTTGATGATGCAACTGGATCCACCAGAAAAATGCGACAGATCACTATCACAGGTTATACTTTCATGCCAAATCTCCAACTCGCAACTCCTTCAATACAGACTTTAATAAATATTTTCCCCGGTAACTATTTTATGCATTCCTTACCTAATCCACAATTTTGATAAACCTGCAGTTAGGGATGCAACCGAAGAGGAACAAGCTTCAAACGAAGAAGAAGATACAGATTACTCCTTTAGGAATGGTACACAAGTTCATTAATTCTTAACCAGCTTTCTGAATTATGCACAATGCTAATGCTTTGTCCATTTATTGTTAACATTTTCAGTAATAAAGAAAGGATCTGTCTGCATGACAAGGGTTGAAAGTATACTACAATATAAAAAAAGTCAGGGAAAACGTAGACGTGGTAATTTATTTTTGACATTTAAGCTCTGTCTAATATTTGTTTTAATGGATAAAATCTACGATTGCTGATTCAGTACAAATGTTAACCCTGAAACAGGAACTGAACCTAACACTGATATGTCTGAAACTGACATGTGTTCCGTTGATGATTGGCCTTCCCATGCACGCTGCTATCGCCCGAAGCTACAACTACAAGAAGGTACTAGCTATTTTTTTACCGCTGTGTCCTAATTTCTTTCAATCAACTACAAAATAAATTGTTTCTTTGTGTGTGTTTTGGGATGTAGATGATGACATACCGAAGAAGAAAGGGCGAGGTGTAGTGAAAGGTTTGAAAGCCAATAAGAAGCGTCATGCCAATGGAGCTGCAAAGCTAGCTGTTGATTTCTCTGAAACATTGGGTGGTCCAGTAGGAATGAACAACCGTTCATTCAAGGATGACGTGGTAATCACAATGAAAAGAAGGTTACCAATTATTGGAGTGAGGAGGTGGTCAGACATTCACCCTAACATCCATCGCATGATCGTCACAGATATGTTGGTGAGTACAACCTTTCTCACATGTGTTGTCTGCTTTTTTCGTCCATAATTAATGTACTACTACTAAACTAAGTCTATCTGTTTGTTCTACGCATTACAGGACAGATACGATATGCCAGATACAGACGAAACACACGGAAAAATTCTTAAAATTGCAAAAGAACGCTACAGAGGCTGGCGAGGAAACCTAAGCAGCACTTACAAGGCATACAAAACAGATGATGCCAGAAGGGCAGTTGTCCCAGAAGATTTACAAAAAGAAGTGTGGGAATGGTTGATCGAGTACTTTGGCACTGATCCGAAATTCCTGGTTATTTCTATACTACCTGTTTGTGAATTTTGTACTATCATCAAATGGCTTGTCTGACAAGTTTTTTTTTATAATTGAATGAGCAGGAACTCAGCCAAAAGAACAAGGATAACCGTACGCAGATGAAGACAAAACACAGAGTAGGATCAAAATCCTACTCTCAACTCAGTTTTGAGAATGTATGGGCCTACTCACTATGCATGCGTCGGCGTTCACTTTGCTTTAATGCTTATAGTATCTAATTGTTGCACTACTTGCAGAGGGATTCGGAAACTGGAGAAGAGCCAGACTGTGTTGCTCTCTGGAGACTGACCCACACAAAGAATGAAACATGGACTACAGAAGAGTCCAAGGATGTTTACGTGACTTAACTGACTTAGAAGCTACTCTAAACATATTTACTGTTCTCCATCTTGGATGTTTCTTCATCTGATTTGAGATTTTTTTTCGTAATCAGGAAACAACATGTAAAGAGATTGAAAACAGATTAAAGGAAACTGGTGTTCCATTGTCAGCTGAACAAAGAATCAATATTTTCCAGAAAGCATATAAATCTACCGTTCAATGCAAGTCATCGCAGCCTCTTGGGTTCGGATACATGGCCCAGGTGCAAACTAGTTCTCAACAGTCTAAGTTGCTGTTAGAGGAGCAAGCTCGGGCTACGGCAGAGACCCAACAAATTAACTCCCAGCTCACCACAAAGGTCACTACTTTAGAACAGAAGTTACAAGATGAACGTGCAAGCATGGAAGAGAAGATTAATGTAGAGCGGGCTGAGAGAGAAAATCTTGAGAAGAGATTAATGGAAGAGCTTGCTCAAAGGGAACAACTGATGGAGTCGGAGAGAAACTCAAGAAAAGAATTTGAAAATAACTTGGTTGCACAGTTTAACTCACGGTTCCAGGCAAAGTTTGACGAGCTCTCCGCACAGATGGAAAAGCAGAAGACGACTACACCTCAGGTGATGATAGTCATACAATTGCAAACTAGTAAGATTTAGTTGTTTACTTACGTTGCTAACAATGCACTTTGTTTTTGCAGACGTCTAAGAAGTCGAACCAGCAACCATCACTTACCAACAGTCCTGCTAAGAAAATAGTTCCTCCGCACAGCACGATACAGAAAAGTCGAATGTTTAAGTCATATGTAAGTCACAATCTTGTACAATTCGGTAGTAGTACATTCTGTTTTTGCTTCACCCACACTATAGCGTTGCTGCACCCACCCTATACTTGCTGCAGTTTATGTTTCACTATGGGTTGTGGCTTCGTTGAGTTACAACAACTGTTTTTGCTTCATCCACACACTATAGTCTGCTGGTTCTTATGTTTCAGCATGTGTTATTGCTGACTAGACTCACACCTTTTTTTTACAATTGATTGCAGGACGGCAATCAAACTTCTGATGGAAACAAATAGCTGCACTGGATATTTCAGTTTGATTTGATCTTGATTTGATCCATGTTGTACGAGAATTTCATTTGTATATATTAAAAATAGTTATGAGAACTATTATTTTGTGTAAATAAACATATTTTACGTACCGTTTTGAACATTTTAATTCAATGCCCGTATTATTTGTTTCCTTATTTTTTTTTATTTTTTTTTTCTATAACGTGGCAATAGGTAGTTTACCACGATAATTGTAGTGTTGCGTGAAGTCTCAGTCGCCACAACAAAGTGTTTTGTTGAAATAGACTCTCACCACCGTGAGGGAGACATCGTCGCAATAGATTTTCTCCACCAAACTAACTTTGTTGCGATAGTTCATTCACGCCACCAAACTATGTTCGTTGCAATAGAGAATTCCCATACTTCTCGCCACGAAACTAAAGTTTGTAGAAATAGAAAGGCGCAACGAATAGTTGAAGTTGTCGCAGTTGTTTCTAGCTACTAAAATTTGTACGTTGAGAATAGTACATGTCGCCACGAAAATAAAATTTGTCGAAATACAATGACGCCACGAAAAGTTGTTATTGTCGCAGTTGTTTCTAGCAACATAAAATGTGGATGTTGCGAATACTACATCTCACCACGAAACTAAAATTTGTAGAAATAGAAAGGCGCAACGAATAGTTGAAGTTGTCGCACTTGTTTCTAGCTACTAAAATTTGTACGTTGCGAATTGTACATGTAGCCACGAAAATAAAATTTGTCGAAATACAATGGCGCCACAAAAAGTTGTTATTGTCGCAGTTGCTTCTATCAACATAAAATGTGGATGTTGCGAATACTACATCTCGCCACGAAACTAAAATTTGTAGAAATTGAATGGCGTCACGAATAGTTGAAATTGTCGCGATTGCTTATGGCTACTAATATAAAGGCCGTAGCGATTACTATTTCAAAATCATCTTACCACGATTGATTGTGTGTGGCAAAACGTTGTTCCCACGCGTATAATGTTTGTTGCCATAGTTTTTTGCCACACAATTGGACGTGGCAAATAAACTCGACTTTTGCAACGAAAGAACAAGCGCAACGGAACACTCGCCGTTGCCACATTGGTCACTCGCCACGTTTGGGTATTTGTTGCACTAGAGGTGTACCAACGAAATACGTACGTTGCGTTATGTGCGAGACGCGACGGAAAAGTGCGTGGCAATTGGCCTAGGAAATGGTTGCAACTGGATTCTTTTTTAGCGACGAATCTAAGTGCGCGGAGACAGGCTTCTACCACGGAGGTTTTCGCGACGCCTCCCAACGAAACCGATTTCGGTGCAACAAAACCCTATTGCGACGATACGTCACTTTTTACAACGACTATTTTCGTTGCAATAGACCGATTCCGTTGTAGTGTCACAAGGTACATCTACGGACATGAGCACTAAAAGGAAAGACAAGAAATAACCTGGTTCAACAATGCAGATGTCCGACACGCGTAAGAGGAACAGATTGTTACGACACAACTGCAAGGCGCACATGACTGTATCGTTGAAGCAAGGGCTCTACGTGATCACAAATTTCCAAGATGAACACACTCACCCCTTGGTGCAACAACTTGGTCGGCGTAGATACACCGGTCACACATGCAGATACCTGCAGAAGATCGAGAATTCCTGGAGCTGTTGCATAACCGCAACTTGAGGACCTCATATATCATGGGGCTGTTGGGGGATGCACATGGAGGTGATCCAAGAAACTTGGGCTACATGAAGAGAGATGTTACAAATGAAAGGTCAAGAATGAAGACGAAATTGTTGCTTCAAGACGTTGACCTTACTGTTGAGTATTTTGAGAAGAGACGTGCCGAGAATCCAAACTTTTACTATGCAACACAGGTTGATAATGATAACTCGGTATTGTCATTGCTTTGGGTAGATGGAATGACAAAGTTTTTGTACCCAAAATATAGAGACCGTGTCTTCTTTGACACAACATTTTGCATGAACCGCTACAACATGCCGTTCGCACCCATTGTTGGGATCAACAACAACCTACAGACAATCGTGTTGGGCGGCGCTTTGCTTGCTGATGAGACAACAGAAGGGTTCAAATGGGTATTTGATAAATGGCTTGAAGCAGTGGATGGACTCGCACCATCCCACACAATGACATATCAAGATCAAGCAATGGCTATAGCTATTGGTATGGTTTTCCCAGATGATATTCATAGGTGTTGCTTTTGGCATGTGTGTCGAATTGCATAAACAAAAATTGTCAAGCCACTCCGGGATGGTGAGCCATTTGCAACTGCTTTTTGGGCATGCATATTTGGTACCGACACAGTGGAACAGTTTGAGAGCAGTTGGAAAAAACATATGTTGCAATGCTTTGAAATGACGGCACACAAAAAACCTTGCAAACATGTGGAGAACACGAAAAACATGGGCTCGAGTGTACTTTAGGCACAACTTCTTTCCCTTCACAAGCACCACCGGAAGATCTGAAGGCTTAAACTCGTATTTCAAGACTCTTGTCCAGCCATCGGATTCGGTGTGTACTTTTGTTAGGCAATTTGAATTGTGCCAAGATATGATGTTGGACCGTGAAGATAATGCTGAGTTCATTGTTGAGGCAACATTCCCTCCGCTGTGGGGCAGGTTAGTTGCAATAATAACAAATTCTGTTTGTATTAAACAATGTTGACACAACTATCTCATGTGCACAATTATTTTGTTATAATGTTACTGATATTTACAATGGTTGATGCAAAAAAAAATGAAGTTACAGCATTGAGAACCAGGCAACAACTTTCTACACAAGAGAGGTCTTCAAAAAATTTCAGGAAATCATTGCAGCAAATACTGGGTACGGCCTAGAACAACAACAACATGAAGGGAATAATCAATTGTTCACGCTTGTAGCTAATTGTGGGGAAGACCCCAGGACATACATGGTGCAAGCTGATGACACAAGTGGAATCTATGATTGCAGCTGCAACATGTTTGACATGTGTGGCCTGATATGCGCGCACATAGTGAGGGTGATGGTGCACTTTAACGTGCAGTTGATACCTGAAAGATACATGATGGAAAGATGGTGTGAAACAACCAAAAGAGATAATCCAGTGCCAAACGCCAACAACCGTCCACGCTTGTTTGGCAATCCAGGCACAAACACCTTGACATACAACAGATTGTGCAGAAAAATGAACCGCTTAGCCTCCGATGCTTGATTTAGTTACGAGACATATGAGTTTGTGTCAGCCACAATTGATAGTGCTCAAGTTGTAGTTGCTGCTAAACGAAGGGGAGCCAATTTAGAAGATCAAGAAGAGGAAAATAAACATGATGATGTTCCGGTGCAGATGCAACAAGAAGGAGAACACCCCACTGCTGATGAGGAAGCTATGGATAAATGTGGATTGAAGAACCCTGTAAGGAAGAAGAAGAAGGGTCGACCAACAGAAACCGAGAAGAGGAGAAATCCCAACATTGAAAAGGTAGAAGATGTTGCAAAGAAGAAAGCAAACAAAGAGGGGGAGACTAATAAGCCCGCATACAAGAAAAAGAAAGGTAAATCAGCAAACGTCAAGTGTGCAATCTTTTGGGGTGAACACCATGTGAAGGCTTCCAAGTTTTCAAACGATGCAAAAGGTGCGATGGAAATGATTGTGGTGAAGCAAGGAGGTGTGAATCCACTAATTGCTGCTGCCGACAGTGCTGCTGCGTCACATCAGATCAGTGGGGTTCACCCTAGATACCCGATGCAAGGTGCTAATCCCCGACTAGCTACTACACTGCAACAACTGTTAGGTATGCAACAAGCTTTCCCAATGCAACCTGACAGTGCCGGAGTTGGTGCTGCGATTCAATAGGGGGGTTGGATGCAATCTGGTTATCCAATGCAAACTTCGATGACACAAGAAGGTGCACAATTGCAGCAAAGCTTTTGGGTACCACCTAACTGCACAATGCAACACACTGGTCATCATGGAGAAGTCGCTGTGCATAGTAGGAAATGGATGCAACCTAGTAATCACATGAGTGAAGACAGTGCTCTGATGCAACAAGCTGATTGGATGCAACCTGGTTATCAAATGCAAGCTTTCGGAACACAAAATTTGATCTTGCAATTTAAGATGTAGAATCCTTACATGTAATTAGCTTACGTATACGATATAAGACAAAAAAGGATGCACATGATAGATGCATTCAGCTTGATAGCATCTGGAAAATATATTATGTAAAGAAACAAAAAGTTATTCATTCTGTGATAGTTGGTTGTTGTTTTTAAAAACTATCAACAAGAATTTATGACTGATATAACAAAAACATTAAGCATTTACAACATGAAAAGGCTTGTTGCCCAAAAAAAGGTTTGTTCACAACAAACTAAATGTATGTGACAACAGCTAGTTAAACCAATTTGCAACACCAAGGTTCTGGCTAAAACAAAAACAAAATAATTGTGCATAATTAGATGTGTGAATTACTGCCTTCCATTGTTTGTCAACAAATATTTTTGACTATTACAACAAAATTTTGTAACATTCTATACATAATGACTGGTGGTGGATTTTTTTCAGAGCATAATATTCTCTGTCAACAAAAATAGTAAGCTAACCCAACAAACAAATATGCTATTTGCAACAAATAAAAAAAGAGGTGAAGGCAAAGATTCAACCGAAAAGACTCACTTCTGAACTTAAATAAATAGCTTGTTTCAACATATAAGTTATAAAAAAATAATACAACTTCTCCTTTCGACAAAATACATGGAAAAACAGTGATACATGCTAATAAAAATCAGTGATATATGTTAAGCTCCAAAGGTTTAGTACACGGAGAACGATCAAGTTTGCAACACAATGTCAACTAGAAAAACAGAGGAAGAGTGCTTCCCCCCCTAGAACAACATCGTCGCACACATCGTTACTACATACTTAATATTACAAGCACAAAATAAAAAGACAAAGTTTCCTCCCATCTAGAACTCATGAAACAAGTCTGATGAAGCTATTACAAGCATTGATGAAACAAAGTCTGCGCAACAGACCAAAAGTATCACTACAACCCATCCGGAACTTCACTCAAACTCTGCATCGAGTACACCGATGAAATCTTCGGAATTCATTGCATACTTGATGAACCTAGTTGCGATCACCCTACGGTAGTATGGGATAGCATCGGGGTTGAAGAGGGTCATCACCTTCCCATCCCAGTTCTCCATGTATAGAATGACAAAGAACCCACATTCATATCTACAACGCAATAACAGAAAAGAAAGAATTTCAAATTGGTCACTATGCAACAACCACAAAAAGTATTTGGTTGCAACGAAAAAAAAAAATCATTGTTGCAAAAGTCCATATTGCAGAAATGAAACTGTGCATTTAGTAAAAATCTACTCACATGGTGGGCTGCTGCGGGTAATCTGATGGTCCCCATGTTTAAATAGAGTATGGTTGAAGTTGATTGTTCCAGCCTCTTTTGTATGTAAAGCAAAGTTGGTGATCTGCAAAACATACGATAATAACACAACAACAAAAACAAAACTCAGAGCTTGTCATGCATCACATGAGAAGAAAAATTGCTTCTGGTACAGACAAAAACAAGATATGGAAAGTTGCAAAGTGAACAAACAACACATAAAAATAAGAAATGTTACCAGATTGCTTATAGCCTTGTCCACTGAAGTTGCAACACTAGAAGTTTTCCTTGGCTTGACTGAGTTGAAAGTGTTAAATTCCTTGCACAACAAATTCATGCAAAAGGAAAGCCAATGCTTATCTTGCAGGATTGAGAAGAAGAGCTACAACAAAAAATGGGTGTACCAAATAAGCAAGTGGAGTATTGAATCACAGCGCGTGTGATGAGAAGGGAAAACAAAATTGTAGTACTGGAATACTAACCAAGTCCTGCTTCTCTAGTTTGTACTTATCACAGACGTTCTTGAACTCAGCTATTATGTCCTTGGAGTTGAATTTACTAGGGTCCTTGATAAGCTCACACTAAGCATTTGAAAAACAAAAAAACAATGAACAAAACAAAGGTAAGGAGGACTGTTGCGCAAGCAAAATGGGTCTTGCGATAGTGAAAATAGCAATAAACTACTTACGGTAATGCGGTGAGAAAATGCAAACTTCTTCTTCAACTTCTTGTTGTTTGCAACTTTCAACTTGCTTTCAATGTTGAACTTCTTGTTATGGAGCGACATGATCTCTGAATCCATCCAACCACGGGGCCTCATAGAAGATTGGAAGTTCTTGTAAAAGAAATATGAGTTCCCAATGGTGATAAACACTTGGCTGCAAAGTTGCGATGAGACATGGATTAGTTGGGCTAAAAGAAAAATAAAGGAACAAAGGAAAAAATACAGCAAATGGTACATATGCAAAAAAGGTGCTAATGAAACAAAAGTAATAAACTAAATCAACCAAATGGTACAAAATGTAAGAAAAATAAATAACTGTAATCCTGGTACAATAGGAAATAACTACTGAAACAGAAAAAAACTATGGCAACAACAAACAAAAAGCTAGTGAACAAAAAAGAAAGCAAATTAAAGCAATGCTATAAAAATCCCTTATAATTCTACAAAATGAAAACACTAATAAAACATAAAAGAATAATGGTTAAAAAACATATAGAGAAGAATACACAACCATAAGTAAGTACACGCGAGAACTATACTGATGAAATAGAAAAATCCATCTATTTCAACAAAGAAAAACCATATATGAAACAGGGGTGAAATGAATGGGTTCTCCATCATGACTATCAGTAATGTTCCTATTTTCAACAAGTAAATAGACTAAAATGTTACAACAACTAAGCCCCGTTACAACAAGAAACTTTGCATATCACAACATATGCAGAAAGAAGTGAAACAAAAATAAATGGTCTCCACATGAGGTTTCAGCTACAACAAAAAAAACACCCTTTTGAAACAAAAATAAAGTCCTTTAGCCACACAAAAAAATACCACATTGTAACATCATAGTTCATTACAGAAAAATTGAAAAAGAATAACAAAGATGTACTCACTGCTCGTTCTTCTTCAAATGCTTTGGTTTTCGCGTATGCAGAATGAACTTATCATACAATGCATCATATTTAGCCGATACCTTCAGCTTCTTGACTTTTGGGGGACTAATATCTCTCTTAGCTGCCCTCTTGTAGCGTTGCTTTTTCTCATGAGTGGCGGGGCCGCTAGTGACATCGAGACCGCTGGTGACATCAACCCAGGTCTCTCCTACTACAAAAAATGGTGGCTGCTGCCAAACAACAAGAAGAAAATTAGTCAAAAGCATAGAAAAAAGGTGAGAGCACATAGGTAGAAAAACTGGATTATTTCGAGAAAAATACCATCTTGCGCAATTGGCTGTCCAACATCAACGGTTTTCATCGGGGTTTTGGCAGGAGAGGCACAACCAGCAGACTCTGCGCTAGTGGCAGGTGCATGAGATTGCAACATCGTCTCCAGCCTAGAAGGACTATCTGGAATATTTGCGAAAACGTCATATTCTTCTGAACCTTCCTCGAACAATTCCATTGATGGTGTATCAACCCAATAGCCCCTTGGAAGATTCCTATACTTACTTGGAGATGGGATTGGCAGTGGAGATAGTGATGTTGTTGTAGGAGATTCCACACGAGGAGGCGAGCCGGAAATTGTTGCAATATAGTCAGTCACAGCTGGTATAGCGGCATCAGAAGGCTTGTCAACAATGGTTGGAGCATGCTCACTGGCTGACCCTTGATCTACCCTTTCAACGATGGCAACAACGGGAGGTGAACAGTGCTAATGTATTCTACACGCTCGGGGATGACTTGATCAATTGGCTCTTTTGGTGGCACATGTTGATTTGCACTAACAACACCATCTGTAGGCCCCTCTCTAGTTTGCTGTGGTGCAATAACAACCGGGACTGCAGTATCCTTTGCTGGCTGATTCTGAGATGCACCGAAGTCTGAAGTTTTACCACTAGCCATCGGAAAGGGGATTGTGAAGCTCGCATCAGCCTTGCTTGCACCGTGAACATCTAGTAGAAGTGATGCCATCCGTTTACCCTGAATTGTCTTCACAACATTCCCAAAAGTCACGCAGGCCTCGTCAATTTCAACAACAAACAAGCCCTTATGCTTATTGTAGATTGCAGACAAGTGTGGAGGCACCTGCAAAAACACAACAAAAGAACACATAAGCAAGTAAAAGTTATTCACAAGTGTTTCGACAATTGAGATGCACAAAAATTGCAAGAAAAAACCCACAAGAAAGATACAAAAATATGGACAAACTAGAACTACACAAAAACAGCTAAAATTGGGGATAGTAAAACACACTGTTGGCATTACAAAAAAATCAACTATTGTTACCGACATGCACAGTAACAGACACAATAAAATAACTGTTACAACAACCAATTGCAAAGTAGAAACCGAAAGGAATATATACAGAGGTAACAGATAAAAAAAGAGAAGAAACACGAAGTATTCACCTTCAATTCCTGGCTGCTTGGCATCGCTTTTTGGAGCCACTCATTGAGAGAAGCTGAAGGAATCACCTCAGTTTCTTCCGCAGCAGCCTCGGCTTGAATTTCCACTTGGGGGGCATTGACATTACCAATAGCCGGAGCATCAACATACACTGTGTGACGAATGTTCAGTAGCTACAAACCACACACAAAAAAAAAACTAAAGTAAGCAAAAAAGAATGGTCACTGCTGCATCGAAACATGGACATAAAAAACAACACGAAGAACAAAATAAAAAGGGAGAGGATGAAAAAGAGCAGCGACTTACTGGACGCATCCCAAAAGCAGCAGGGCTGAGGCTTAACTTGTTCTTGTCAATCTCCACTACAAGAGCAAAGTCAACATCGCGAACAAAGCAAACCCTTGGGGTCCCATAATTGATGCTATGCTCACTACGAGGCAGTGGAGGGAAGCTAAGGAAATCCATGTAAATGATCTGTCATGAAACACGAAGGCAAAATTCGTGTATGCAAACATCACAATAATAACACAAGCAAGAAAAACATAAAAATATGTTGTAAAAGTAAACAAGGATGCATACCGCAAGTGCAGGAAGGCATTGTCCAATCCATTGAATGCTAGAAGCATCTAGTTCAGAAGGCCTTTTCATATTCAACTGCAATACCTCAACTTCCTTCATAATCTCAGCAAGTATATACTCATCAACTAAATACTGATCAATAGCATGAACATCCATCATGCTGCCAAGGAATTCACACGTAACCATGTTTCCGGTGCCAGGACAAAGGACGGTCCCAAAAGCAATGAGACCAAAGCTCCTGATGACTGTTTCTTCATCTGTTTCGTCGCATAACTTGAGCACTTCAATTGCCCTTAGAAAATTCCTTTGCCTTGGATTGGTGAGTGAATCAAGACCTACCATGATCAACCAAACTTATTATGCTATGCAAGATCCTAGCAGTGTGTAGCCATCCTTTTACCTTGTTATTTTTGAAGCCTTGGTACTTAGTAGATGCTTAGTCTTGCTACAAAATTGTTTTACTCGACAATCTGGAACAATACTAAGTATAAACTTCAATGAACCACCTAGGTGGATTTGGTTGCATGGTTGATGAGAGTTGAGTGTCTCCTCAAGGGTAATACCTAAGGTGTTAACTTGAGGAATTCCACCCATGAACAAAGTGATTATGATGCCCCAAAGTTTAGATTGCTTCCAGTGGAGCCTTTGTTCATATGGGCTCTAGCTTAGTTGAATAAGTTGCATGGACTCGACCTGTGACTTGACAAGCAGATGTAGAAGAATTATAGGTGGAAAGGGTCTTGCCAGTTGGTAGTTTTCATGCTTCTGAAAGACTTCGACTCAATTCTCTCCTTTCCTTAATACATTCAGCATACATAGGAAGTTTGGGTGAATAGAGTACAAGGGAAAAAGTTCACAACCTCTACAAAGTGACAAACTAAGATCATAGCCGTGTCCCCGATTATCGACAACTTCGAGCAACTGGACAAGGATGGACGGAAAATCACATCACCATTTTCAATAAGTAAAAGTTGACTAAGTGAACATTAGTAGTGGTGCTTGGATCTTAGTCAAGTGATGCCACCCTTTGAAAAAAAGACTGTTTTACAAAAGAGATAGGAGAAAACTGACTTTCTGCAAACTTAGCTAAAACTGCACTCAAACAGATAAGCATGTAGTATTAGTCTTGCCATTTATATCCACCATAGTGTTACTTGCCAATACATTAAATTTTATTGACCCCTTGTGGCTACATATTACATCATGCAGATGAATCTAAAGACGAGTGATGATTTTGTTTAGGATCTCGAGTCTCCCGCCAACATGTTTTGCCTGTGGAACATGAAGAAGATGAGGCTCAATGTTGTACTATGTTTTCCGCTGTAATACTTTGTATCCCGCTAGTCTTCTAAGACTATGAAAGTTGTAATGTTATTTTTTGTAAAGACTAGATCATGCGATGTAATAGAATTTGACGCAATTGCATGATATTTCATTTTGTACTGTGGTACTATCAATTGATCCAGGGGCTAGCACAATAACACATGTGTTCTTGCATTAATTAAATGTGGGATCACTACAAGTTAAGTTGGACATGATGACATCGTACGATAGGGTGGAATGGATTTTTCTGGAACAAATGATACTGAAAATGGGTTTTGCGTCGAGTTGGGTTAGTATGATCATGAGATGTATCTCCTTATTTCGGTACTCTGTGAAGTTGGATGGTGGCATGTCAGGTCCTTTTACTCCTTCTCGAGGCTTGCATCCAGGTGATTCGATCTCTCCATATTTATTTCTGTTCTGTGTTGAGGGTTTTTTCGCGCTCCTAACACTAGTAGAAAAAACCCCAACGGTTTTTAGCTCTAGTCCCCATGAGCCTACCAACCGAGACCAGAGGGAGCATGGCAACAGACCGCCTGGCCTCGAAGGCTTTTAGTCCCGCGTCGTAACACGGCCCGGGACTAAAAGTCCTCTAGCAACCGTTCGCGTTGCCTCGCGGACCTTTAGTCCCGGATCGTAATACGACCCGGGACTAAAAGTCCTCTGGCAACCATCCGCGTCGTCTCGCAGATGTTTAGTCCCGGGTCGTGTTACGGCCCGGGACTAAATGCCCAAACCGTTTGCCTCCCGCGCTTCGGAAGTTGTTCCATCATCGGGGAGACAGTAAAAACAGAGAAACACGCGCCTCCATTTGCTACAGTACCGAGCGGCCCTCTCTTCTACCTCTTGTTGTCCTCTCTTCATTCTTCCACATTCTCCACCATGGGACTAGAGATTATGGACGTGAACTCTCATGGTCGGACCATCTAAGTGGCATACACCAACTAGAGTTGGAGGGTTCTGTCCTATCTTGATCTCTTAAAGACATGGCTTCGCGAGGATGGCGGGGGTTTTCTAGGCCTTGATCTTGAGTACATGGCCGATCAAAAGGAAGTGGCTCTCATCCAACCCGCTCACAAGAGGCGTGTCTTTCTCTTCCAATGGGCAAGGTAATAAGCACACTCCGGTCGATCTTCTCCTCTCTTTATCTTTTCCCATGTTTCTCCTTGATCTTATTTGATTGGATCAGAAATTGTATAGGATAGAAACATGTACATGTGTATCCATTTGTATTCGTATATAGCAATGTGTATTGAAATCCATTTGTATTCATATAGAAAAATAATATATTGGCCGAAATTGCATTGGATCGGAAATTGTATAGGATAGCAACATGTACATGTGTATCCATTTGTATTCATATATAGCAATATGTATTGGAATCCATTTATATTCATATAGCAAAATAGTATATTGGCCGAAATTACATTGGATCAAAAATTGTATAGGATAGCAACATGTATGTATTTGTATTCATATATATTGGCCAAAATTGCATTGTATCCATGTGTATTCATAAATGTTCCCATTTGAATCCTAGCTATATGTACGTACGTGCATTGGAAAGAATAAATTTGTTGCATTGAAACAATATACTTGTTGCATTAAAACAATATACTTGTTGCATTGAAACTTATACTTGTTGCATAACATTTGATCCAATTTGTTGTTGCATAACATTATTTGTTTAACATTTGTTCAATTTTTTGTTGCAGTAGTGACAAACATTGTCCAGAACTGATGGATTTCCTTGTCAACAGCGGCATACGTTTTGCTAGAGTTGATATAAGGAATGACAAGTCGAAGATGTGGACCACCTCAAGTATTGAGATACCATCTCAGTGCCATATTGATATCCAGGACCTGTTCCAGCTTCAGTATGAGAGGATTTGCATGGCTGATATGGCAGCCGCACTAATCGACGAGAAGTACAACATCATGAAGAAATATTTCCACAGTTGGAGGCACAACTTTTGGGAGAAGAGCCCACTTGACCAGATCAACATTGATTACGCAGCTGTCGATGGGTACCTTTCCTACGAGCTGTACCGTATCATCAGTGTATTTGGCTATGGGCATTGTCACCTTGCCCCCCCCGTCTCCTCATGTTTCTGATTCGGAGGACGAGGTGTAGATGCATGGGAGCCCTCTTTCTAGATATGATGTTTATAGTATGGTGCCATATTATGTATTTCTTTCTGTATTGTGATGTTTATATATTCGATCCCTAGAAAAGACTTATGTACGTGTCCTTGTTTATAATATATATCTATTTTAAATGTCCTTGTTTGATTATATATATATATGCATGATCGACCTGAGCAAGCTTAATTAAGCAATTGATGTATATGTGATGAAATTTCGGAAATTTCATTTGACACCCGAGATATGTTTGAAATTTCGGAAAACTAATTATTATTTAAATTAATTGATTAATTATTATTTAAATTAATTAATTATTATTTGAATTCAAGACTACTATTACTTATTTATTTATGTTTAAGTAAATAATTTCCGGATTCAAAAAATAAATATGTGCGACATCATATCTCAAAGGTTAACATGATTGAGACCATACTATTGTTAGTAAAACATGATTTTTTCTTGGAATCTCAAAGTGAAGGAACCAAGAAGTTAAGTGTGCTGAGAGTGGAGTAGTCTGAGGATGAGTGACCTACTGGGAAGTGTCAGTTCAGAGTGAAAGTAGAGTGATTAGAGTAAAAAATAATTGAGATTAATGAAGAATGATTAGAGATAGAAATAATAGAGACTAAATGAAAAGGAAAATCAAAAATAAAAAAAGAAAAAAATTAGAAAAAAGTCGAGTCCCGGGTGGTAATAGCACCCGGGACTAAAAGTCCTGCCCTGGGAGCTCCCCATGGGTTGCCCTCTAGTCCCGGTTCGTGGGCCGACGGGACAAAAGGGGGGCCTCTAGTCCCGGATAATTAGTCCCGAATTGCTATCCGGGACTATAGCCCCTTATGGCCAGGGACTAGATGCCCGTTTTCTACTAGTGTAAAGAAGGCACAACAGGATAATCTCATTAGACGGGTGAAATTTGGGGCGGCTGGCCCACATGTTACCCATCTCTTGTTCACTGATGATAGCATCCTCTCTGTTGAGGCTATGGTTGATAGCATGCAGACCCTAAAAACAATTCTACATGATTATGAGAGTAGCTTAGGCCAAAGAGTAAATCTCTCAAAGTCCTCGATGTTTTTAAAAAATGGGGTGGCTACTGAGGTCAAGGATGAGCCGAAGCTTCAGATTGGCATTTATTGTGAATCTCTCTCGGAAAAATACCTGGGATTACCATGGTAGTTGGTAAATAAAAAGAAGGCTGCTTCAAACATAACATGGAGACGGCATGGAGCAAGGTGCAAGGGTTTAAGGGCCAAGGTATTTCTAAAGCTGCGAAAGGTGTTCTCATTAAATTGGTGTAGAAGTCGGTCTCGGCCTATAACATGAGTTGTTTCAAATTTTCCAAGAAGATTTTCAAACATCTTAGTTCACTTTCATCACAGTTTTGGTGGGGTGATTTAACATCCCTGATATTTGGAAAACTCAAAAATCACAAAAATTTGAAACTTTTTGTTTTCATGTTATGCAAGTCACCAAAAACCAATGAGATGCAAGAAAGAAAAGAAAACAATACATGTTCCAATGTTTTGGAAATGAAAATCCAATATACCTCTATTCCATAAACCCTAAAGTCATTTCAAAATAAATATTTCTACATAAAGAAAATATTTCTTCTTAAGAAAACCCTTACTCCAAACATGTTTTCAACCCAATTATCATCTTGAAAATATTTTTTGATATATAAAAACCAGAGAGTTGCTATCTCTAATATTTTCTTGTCTCCAAAAAGGGTTTCACTATTATTGTTAACCCCCAAATAGATATCAGTTGGATCCTTGTTTTCCAAGTGTTATGTCAATCAACAAAATAATATAGTGCTATAGAAATAAATTGTTTATGAAAACAAGTAAGATACTTTGAGAAAACAATGTTTTCATTTGGGAAAACCTTTCTGCTTTTACTAAACCCCGTTTCCAAATTTATTAAATATTTCTCTATGTTTGAAATATAACAAAAGGATACTAATTGTGGTTTCACTAATATGTTGAAATATACAATATGAAAGTTCCTAAAAGGGTCTTAGGAAACAATAGTTGAACCATAGAAAATATTTCTAAAAATTCTTTTAATCATATAAAAATTAATGTTTTCTATTAAAGTGACTATCATTGTTTTTTCATATTTTAAAATCATAAAATATGAAAACCATTAAATATGATTTTGTAAAATGTTATTTTATCACATTGATGTCTCTGATATTTTGTTCAACCAATAATTTTCATTTATATAATTGATATTTTTAAAATGGCATTAATAGGCTATTAGTGAAATCATTTTTATTTCAAAATATAAAATAGCAAAACAAGTGTAAATGATTTTCAAAAAATGATATTTGACTTATATAATGTCTCTTTATTTTTATAAAACCCTTTCTCAAAATTAAATTTGATTTTGTATTAAAAAGGCTATTAAGTCACTTTTAATGAATTATTGAAATTTCATAATTCAAAAATGTAATATGTTCAAAAGTTTGTGAAAATGGTTTTTATGGAAAGGCAATTAAATTTTAAGAATTTGGAAATTGGTTTCATGCCAATTGGAGTTTTTATACAGAAGTTATTAAAGAAATGATTAAACAGAAATTAAAAAGAAAAATAAAAGAATTGATGACGTCATCAATGCATCACCGTTTCTTCTTCCTCTAGAAACCGAAAACGGCCGTTTTAATCCGTTTGATTGCAGTTGTTTCAGTCGATTAATTTCATGCCCGAGCCCATGGCTACAAAGCCCGTCTCCTCCTCTTTATTTCCCCTCTCCTCCCCTTTCGTTTCGTACCCCCACGTGAGAGAATTTCGTCGCCGGAGTACGCACGGCCCGCCGCCGTATTTCTCCGTCTCCGACCACCCCCGTGAGTTCTCGCCTCCCCTCTGTGGCTATCTCGCTTCCCCGTGATCATGCGCTCCTCCTTGAGCCCTTCCCACACCTTTTCCACCGCAGGTTCGTCGCCGTCGTGCGCATCCGTGGCCGCCGGAGTCCCCGCCACCTCCATCTGCATCGCGCCATCGCTACGGGCATCGCCGAGGATCCCCGAGGCCACGATCGAGTTCGTCGTGTCGCTCTGCCCCTCCTTGCAACCACCCTAAGCCCGGAGCACCTCGGAAACGCCGCCGCCATCAACGACTTCAACTCCGGCCGCCGCCTCGACATTTTCCGGCGAGATCCCGCCGCTCGGTGAGCTCCCTTTTGTCCTTGCCCATTAGATCTATGACGAAGGGCCTAGATTAGATCTTTTAAACGAAGAGGTATCGGCGAATCAGAGAGCGCCGCGTCAGCACGCGTGTTACTTCCTTATCCGTCGCCCAGCGCTGCGCGTAAACAACCCAAGCCCAATTCCTGTCCATCGCCCTGCGCGACAGATAAGCCATTTTCGGCCCAACTGTCTCTAGAATTTAATTTCGAATAAAAATAGAAAACAATTTTGCAGATTAGTCCCTAGAACTTTGAACCATCATAACTTTTGATCTAGTTAGCCAAATCTAGCAAACTTGGACTTTTTGAAATCCACAAATTGTGTAGAATATTTTTGCACTGTTCAAATTCAAATTTTACTAACTTAAATTGGTCCAAATTTAAATATACTTGTTTGATGAATTTTGGCATAATTCAAATTCTACAAATCCAAAAATTGTAAATAAAATATATTTGGAAACCTTAGGATGTGTACTTTCATATCCTCTGTCCCAAAAATAAAAATTGAACAGATTAAAATTGATTTTAGAATTATATGGCCATTTGAGCAAATTTGACTTAGTTTAAATTCTATAAATAATTTTAATATGTTTTCTTAAGCAATGTTGCTCCATATGGCAACCTTAATCCATAGAAACCAGTGCCATAGAATTTTGGACACATATGAGCCATACCCATGTATTTTAGGCCAAGTTATCACACACATGTTTCACACCATATGAAAAATGACTTAGGAAATATTTTGCTTAAGTGGTTCTATGTGTGTATGGCTATATGAAACCAAGTCTAAGTCCTTAGTGAAGTTTCAACTTATACCTAGCCAACAAATGAACCTAAAAACACTTAGTTGTGACCACACCACTTGGGAAACAACTAGTGAGAAAACCATGAAGACTATCAAGACCAAGAGAAGCACCACACCAAGGAAGGAAACAACTTAGATGGCATGATGATGGTCTTCAAGAAGGCAATCACATGAGGTCTAGAAGCAATCCATACAAGTTGAAGAATAACAAGTTATTTTTGTCCAACCATTGACCCAAATGGAAAACCCAAGACTTAGTAATATTTTTCCCTTTGATGATGAAGTTAGTAGACCTACCCTAAACACAATGGAAAATACTAACATAGTCACGAAAATATTTTTGAAGGTGAATATGACCAAGTGTTTGCATGTATTACTTTAGTTGAAGAAGTAATATGTTTATTCTTAGTGAACTCTTGGAACTTCCTCGACAAGTATGGTTATAATAAAGTTAGATCACATCAAACTCAATCTAGTCCTTCCCAAGTAAACCATTGGAATTTCCTTAACAAGTATGAGACCATTAGAGAATGAATCTTTCAACTCAAACCTAGACCTTGTACTAGCCCACTAGGTTAAACTCCTTTGGCTATGTTATTGCTTTGTATGATTTCTTCACTTGTATGTTTGCTTGATAGCATGTTTGTTTATTTTGTTATTGTGTTTCCAATGAGTAGATTGTACGGAGAGCAACGATCCTTTGTGAAGAGAGTGTGATATCTTCACCAACTTCAACAAGGCAAGTAACACACCATCAACTACCCATTATTTTCTATATGCATGAGTTGATTTTGAGTATTATGCATGGTAGGAATTTTATCTAAGTATTATGCTATGCTAATATCCCAAGTAGTGTGTAGCCATCCTTCTATATCCTGCTAGTATAGAAGACATTGAACTTAGTAGAATTGCTATGATCTTCAAATGTTTTATTTAGAGGTTGAAGATAAAACTACTAAGTTTAATGAAATACCTGGGTGGAAGTGGCAAGACTGGTTTATGTTGAGTGTTGCCTCAGGGCCCTTATCTAAGGGTTATTCCACTTGAGGTTGTCACTTGAGGATGGCCACCCAGGAACAAAGAGATTACTATGTCCTTCTAAGTTTAGTAGCTTTCCGTGCAGCCTTTTGACATATGGGCTCTGTCTTGATCAATTAAGTTGTGAGAGTTCAGCCCAGGCTTGACTAGCAGATGTAGCAAAATTATAGGTGGAACGGTCTTGCCGATGGGTTTGGACTTTTTCTTCTGAAAGATCTCGGCTCAATTCTCTCCTTTCCATGATGCACTCCGGGTGTATAGGATGTTTGGGCTAATTGAAGACAAAGGGTGAAAGTGCAGAACCTCTGCAGAGTCAACAAACTAAGATCTTAGCCGTGTCCCCGGTTATGGACAACTATGAGCAGCTGGACAAGGATTGACGGAAGAATCTCATCACCAATTTCAATAAGTAAAATTTTGACCAAGTTAAGAGTATTGTGGTGCTTGGATCTTAATCCAATGTTGCCACCCCTTTGAAAAGAAAAGTTTGTTTTACAAAAGAGATAGGACAAAACTGGCTTTATGCAAACTTAGCCTAAACTCCACTCAGCCAAATAAGCATGTAGTATTAGTCTTGCCGTTTATATCCACCATAGTGTTACTTCCCAATACATTAAATTGTATTGACTCCCTTGTGGCTGCATATTCCATATTGCAGATGATTCTCAAGACGAGTGAGGATTTCGTTTAGGATATCGAGACTATTGCCAACATGTTTTGCCTGTGGCACATGAAGAAGATGGGCTCAATGTTATTCATGTTTTCCGCTGTATATCTTTGTTTTCTGATAGTCTTCTAAGACTATGCAAGTTGTAATACTATTTTGTAAAGACTGGATCGTGCGATGTAATAGAATTTGATGCATTTGCATGATATTTAATTTTGTACTGTGGTGCTAGCAATTGATCCAGGGACTAGCACAATAACACAGATGTTTTCACATTATTTAAATGTGGGAACGCTACAGGTGACTGATAAGTTCAAAACGTATCTATAATTTTTGATGGTTTCATGCTACTTTAATGCTTTTCATAATTATTTTTATATTAAGTTTATGATTTGTTTGGACTAACCTAGTAATAGTTGCAAAAGTGCACAATGTTCTTGTTTTACACTTTGATGTGTAGGAGAAGAAGAAACCTTGTTGGAGTCGAATTGGGACTGGTCTGAAATCTGTCTGAAAACACTTTTTAAAGATTTCCATGTTACATGTCGAAGACAGCATCAAACGGAAATCTCACATAAGACAAAGTCGTGAGGAATTTTGTGGCGTACGTTCTAGAGTTAAAACTTGCCTGATTCCGAGTCCGGACGACCGAGATACGCCCTATTTAACGCAGCCCTAGTTGGGATGACGGAAATCCGTGAGACTATATAAAGGGAGAAAACCTAAATCGTGGGAGACACCCCATACCACGAATTTCCAGCCACCAAAGCCACATTTTATTCTCTCCCATGGATCCCATCTCCATGGGGGAGGGCTCCCAAGTCCATGAAGGAAGAGGGCTAAGGGGAGGTGCTCCCCTATGATGTCGGCGGCGTAGAGGAGTCCCTGCGCCACTGCCGGCGCCGCCGCCGCCCTGCGCTGTCCTCTCCACCGTCTTCACCGCCATCTCCATCTCCAATTCCTACTTGTATACAGTGGTTCATCTTCCCAGACACCTCTGTACCATCCTATGTAAATATGGTGTTTAACGTTATAAATTATTTGCAGATGATCTATTGCATCTATGTCATGTTTGTGTAGATCCTTTTGGCATATGATTGATTGTTGAATCTCTATGGATGGTTTGAGCTATATATTGAATTTGTTACAGTCCTATGGTGCCATCATATGTTTATGCGCGCATGGATCACATAAGAGGGTTTGTAGTATGTGTAGAAAGCTAGAGGGAGGGCTCATTGAGTGACAGAAACATGAGCCCCAATCTAGTGATTGAATCATATTGGGTAAAGAGGACCTTTTGATCTTAATGCTATGGTTGGGTATTTTTACCTTAATGTATCTACTTATGGATGTTTGCTAGAGTTCCAATCATAAGTACTTGCAATCATTGGATAGTGAGAGCTTGTTAGCTTTGCTTCTCCCACATAAAAGAGGAATATCAACCATGTATTTGACTATTTGATCATGGACAAATCCACCATAATTACCACCATTATTCCACACTCGTGGTACTGTTAGTTTATGGTTACTTAATATACTTTATTGCTGCAGCACTAACATTACTTTCTTGTATTTATTATCCTGCAAAACTATCTTGTTTACCCGTATTGTTGCTCTAGTATTATTTCCTAGGTAAAGTAAACGTTTAATGTGCGTATAATTGTATCAGTGGTTGATAGAACTTGAG
Organism: Alopecurus myosuroides; assembly: GCA_028641055.1. Taxonomy (NCBI): domain Eukaryota; kingdom Viridiplantae; phylum Streptophyta; class Magnoliopsida; order Poales; family Poaceae; genus Alopecurus; species Alopecurus myosuroides. The sequence goes on along the minus strand of CM054060.1, from coordinate 228,867,961 downwards.
AGAATACTTATCCTACCTTTAGCTCCTCGTTGGGTTCGAAACTCTTACTTATCGAAAAGGATACACACGATCCCCTATACTTGTGAGATATCAAGACCTTTTCTGGTGTCGTTGCCGAGGAGCAATAGCGTGGGTGAATATTCTTATGTGCACTTGTTTGCTTTGTTTTTAAATAGTTTTTACTTTCAGTTGTAAGTTGTTTTCTATCTTAGTTTGGATAGGGAATGCGAATTATAAAAAAAATTAGTTGTACTTTTTATCTATTTTTTTTTCAAAAAGAAAAGTGATTGGAAAGATGAGTAATGATTAAGTGGGGGTCGACCTTGAACACTCGTGTTTATGCCTATGAAACCAAAACAAATCTTTCCATGGAAGCTTTTCAGATAAAAACATGTATATATTGTAAATATTGTGTATATACCTCCGTACATCAAAAAATAGCTTGCTAATATTAGTCCCTAGTTACTTGAAAATGCAAAAGTTTGGTTTACTGCGCAGAAACAGATTTGTTGTGTTTCACCGTATAACCTGCTTAAAATCACCAGAACATTATTTTGATCTGAAATTTTTTGTGCATAAACCTGAGATTATGATCTTTCTTTCATTAGTTTTATGTTTTTTGAGTTGAGCTACATAACTCTCTCATTGAGTGACATCTTTACATGCTTTTCAGTTTTCGCAGATTTCTTTGTTTATTCAATATTGTACTTAGTGTTCTTAGTTTCATTTGTTTCTCGACGGACAACGGAAATGTTATAAGAAATCTTTGTATATACAATGGCTAATGTTTAATAAATATCATGAAAGTTACCAATACTTGAACCTTAGTGAATTTTATTTAATGAGTACTAACCCTACTAATGAGTTTTGTGAAGTTTTATGTGGATATAGCTTATAATATCTAATAAATATGGTGATATGAGATGAACAAAAAGATGCAAGAGCTCAAGATTGGGGATGTTTAGGTGCATCCAAAGAACATATCGAAGAAGATACATTCATCTAAGCTTTGGGATGCCCGAGTCATCCCCCTATCAATCAACAAAAATGAGGTTGTCTCGTTCATGATCTATATTACCTTTTTCACATGATATGGTCTTAACATGTATTTTAATTTGCTTTCATTTATTTTTGGGTTTCTTTTCTATCACTATGAAGTTTAATTCTTGTTTAGCCTCTGTTATTTTAGTTTCTAAAAAGATAAAGTACCAAGTTGTGCGCATTTAGTTTTAGTTGATGCATATTTAAGGGCTTTTTCTGTTTTTAGCATATGCTGCTCACTGTACGATTTTCCATATTTACTGAAAACTCAAAAAGTCACTAAAATTTAACTGGTTATATATCATCTAACCCTCTGCATTCAAAAAAATTGGGAAAAACTTATGACATGTTTAAGTGCATCTAATAAATATGTTTCCTAGCTGCTGTTTTTCTGGATAGATTCTGACTTTTGTTGTAAGAGTGGCCTCTTTGCATTTTCCTTTGATTCTTTTTGGGTCTTACCTTTCATTTATAAGTTGGCAACTTAAACTACTTTTCTTTAATTCAAAAACAAAATTTGATTTGGTTTAATAGCAACACTTTGGGAATATTATCGGGCCTAGCTGAAAGGCGTTAAAGAAAACCACTTCTTGGGAGATAACCCATATTTTTAATTTTTTGCATTGTTTTTCTCTGTTTTCTTTGAGTCAAGGGGTTGTATACTTCTGTAGAAAATACTTCTGCCAATAATTGTATTTGAATCTTAATCTCTTTCTTTTGGTGTTCTTTTGAGAAAAAGAGTTTTAAAATAAGTTGTGACCGTAGCTAATGGGTTTATCAGTGCTAGGCTTGTGTTGAAACTGAACCATGTTAATTTATTATTTCGATTGCACTAACGTTGCTAATGAAGATTGTGAGAAGTTTGGTGCGAAGGAAGTTTTCAAGGGTCAAGAGAAGAGGATGATATGACATGATCAAGAAGAGTGAAAAGCCTAAGCTTGGGGATACCCTGGTGGTACATCCCAGCAAATTCTAACAATACTCAAGCACCTAAGCTTGGGGATGTCCAAGGCACCCACTTCTTCATCAACAATTTATCAGGTCACTTGTAGTGAAACTTTTTTTTTATTCGGTCACATCTTATGAGCTTTACTTGGAGCGTCTTTTATTTTTTGCTTTCAGTTTGTTTAGTTTTATTTTCTGTAGTTTACAGTTGGATCTTATCATACTTGTGTGGGAGAGAGACGCTCCGTTTTCATTGCTTCGAACACTCTAGTTTTCATTCTTATTGTTCTGTGAGTGTTCACTTTTTTCTAGTACTGCATTTAGCCTTTGTTTTCATGCATATCTTATTTAGAGCTGTTACTTTTAGTAGTGTTATGTGAGTACTCTCATGTTTGCTTGCTGTATCATGTAGTATATTTTTGTTAAAATATACCTTGTATGGTGTTTGTTGGCAAAATAAACTGTTGCTTGAGGTAGATTTTTTAATGGTGCAAGTAGAAGCTTGTATAGACCGTGGCTAGAATTTTTTCATATCATGATAGATGTTATTTTAGTTTTAAATCCTTGTGGTTATTGAGTAGCATGATTAGCCTCAAATAGCTGAGAGTGTTTAATGTGCCATTGAAAGAATTATGAGTTGTTCTTGTCATACTTAAGCGTAAATTAGCGGTATTCTCCTTTGAATGTTTTATTTGGTTAACTTGGCGCATGCTCACACCATGTTTATGACTATGAACCAGTCACTAATAGCCTCTATGATCATTTAGTTTAATTTGTGGTACCACTTATGCTTTGATTAATGATGTTTATGTCGCTATGCATGATTATGGCTCTTATGCTTTCTTGATTTGACGCTCCCAGTCTTTTGCTAGCCTCCACCTGTACTGACTATGGAATTCTACTCGTGCATCCAACTCCCTAAAACCAAGTTTTTCCATTGCATCCACCATACCTACCTACCTACATATGGTATTTAACTGCCACTCCATGTAAATTGCTCATGTGTTACCTTTAAAACCTTCAAAATTACTCCGGGTTTGTGTTCCTGTTTTTGCTCATGAGGACGTAAATAGAGAATCTTTATCTCACTTGTTGATTGGATTTCACACCCTGAACTAGTGGCTTCATCCGCTTATCCAATTGATAGAAGAGCTGACAGCGGGGTGCCCAGCCCCAAATTAATACACACAAAATCTCTTCACTATTTTTTTCCCCTGATTTATCAGTCAAAGCATAATTGTGTAAACAAAAGAGAAAGAGGGATGGCCTTCTACACCAGTTGCGTCCTTCTTATGGGAGCCGCTCTTGTGAAATCTAGTTAGCTTGTGACGTACTGAATTTTCTATTTACCATTCGTTGACATTAGCATACATCTCCCCAAATATAGACACTCCTCCATGGTATGTGACAGTTGGCAGGCACCCGAGGATTCGTTTAGCCATGGTTTGTGTAAGATGGATGGGAGGAGTGTCAAACATTTTACATCTCTGTTTAATAAAATAAAAGCTCTAACACATGAGTGATCCATGCTTTCCTCTGCGAAGGGCCTTTCATTTACTTTTTTATGTTGAGTCTCCATCTTCTAACCTTATGCACAGTTGAGAGAGCATAGTTGTCATTCTGAGTTTAATGTGCATTTGTCCCAGAAATATTATTAATTGATTTATGATGTGTTATTACTTGTTCTCAAATTATTTGTTCTAGTCTTCCTCATAAACTTCGAAAGTGTCCTGGAATTTATGTTTTGCCCTACTCTTAAGGACTAACGAAATATCACTTTGTCATGCTTTATCTATACTTGAAACGAACGTATAACTTTCGATGCATTGTTATTCATAATATTTTATTTGTGTTACTTCTCATGATGCAAAGTGATTGCTATGCTTTATTATTAAAGTTTTATTTATCATGATTGTGCTTAAGTTCTATGATCTCAGCTTACATATGCGTTTACATTATTGATGATCAATATTATGTTGGTAGCATGTCACCTCAAAAATTATTTTGTTTTTATCGTTTTACCTACTCGAGAACGAGTAGGAACTAAGCTTGGGGATGTTGATACGTTCAAAGCGTATCTATAATTTTTGATGGTTTCATGCTATTTTAATAATTTTCATAATTATTTTTATATTAAGTTTATGATTTATTTGGAATAACTTACTAATAGTTGCAAAAGTGCACAATGTTCCTGTTTTACACTTTGATGTGTAGGAGAAGAAGAAACCTTGTTGGAGTCGAATTGGGACTTTCCTGAAATCTGTCTGAAAACACTTTTTAAAGATGACCACGTTACGGGTCGAAGACAGCATCAAAAGGAAATCTCACAGAAGACGAAGTTGTGGGAAATTTCGCGGCGTACGTTCTAACGTTAAAATTCGTCCGATTCCGAGTCCGGACGGACGAGATACGCCCGATTTACCGCAGCCCTAGATGGGATGACGGAAATCCGTGAGACTATATAAAGGGAGGAAACCTAAGTCATGGGAGACACCCCATACCATGAATTTCCAGCCACGAAAGCCAAGTTTTAGCCTCCCCCATGGATCCCATCTCCATGAAGGAAGAGGGCTAAGGGGCGGTGCTCCCCTATGATGCCGACGGCGCAGGGAAGGAGTCATGCGCCACCGCAGGCGTCGCCGCCGCCCTGCGCCCCGCGCTGTCCTCTCCACCGTCTTCACCGCCATCGCCATCGCCAATTCCTACTTGTATACAGTGGTTCATACTCCCACACACCTCTGTACCGTCCTATGTAGACATCGTGTTTGACGTTGTAAATTATTTGCAGATGATCTATTGCATCTATGTCATGTTTGTGTAGATCATTTTGTCATATGATTGATTGTTGAATCTCTATGGATGGTTTGAGCTATATATTGAATGTTTTACAGTCCTATGGTGCCATCATATGTTTATGCGCGCATGGATCACATCATAGGGTTTGTAGTATGTGTAGAAAGCTAGATGGAGGACTGCTTGAGTGACAGAAACATGAGCCCCAATCTAGTGATTGAATCATATGGGATTAAAAGGACCTTTTGAACTTAATGCTATGGTTGGGTATTTTTACCTTAATGTATCTTCTAGTATTTACGGATATTTGCTAGAGATCCAATCATAAGTACTTACAATCATTAGACAGTGAGAGCTTGTTAGATTTGCCTCTCCCACATAAAAGAGGAATATCAACCATTTATTTGACTATTTGATCATGGACAAATCCACCACAATTACCACCATTCTTCCACACTCATGGTACTGTTAGTTTATGGTTACTTAGTATACTTTATTGCTGCAACACTAACATTTACTTTCTTGTATTTATTATCCTGCAAAACTATCTTGTTTACCTGTATTGTTTCTCTAGTATTATTTCCTAGGTAAAGTAAACGTTTAGTGTGCGTAGAGTTGTATTAGTGGTTGATAGAACTTGAGAGAATACTTATCCTACCTTTAGCTCCTCGTTGGGTTCGACACTCTTACTTATCGAAAAGGCTACACACGATCCCCTATACTTGTGGGATATCATGGACACAGAGGGCAACCGCAAGGTTCATTGGGTGGCCTGGGACCGGATGTATAGAAGGAAAGAAGAAGGAGGGTTGGGGTTTAGGGACTTTGAGGCATGCAACCATGCTCTTCTTGCCAAGAGCTGCAGGATCCTTTCAGACCCAGAGTCGCTTTGTGCCAGAGTTCTACGAGCAAGATCTTTCAAAGACGGGGACTTCTTAGCTACAGGTTGTCCAAAGAGAGCTTCGTACACTTGGCGTAGTATTACGTATGGCAGAGATCTGTTAAAGAAGGGATTGGTTTGGCGTATTGGTGATGGAACCAAGATCAATGTAGCTACGGAGAACTGGATCCCTAGGGTAGGTGCTCAATTTCCTCTCGGAAGGAACGCTAGGGACTGCCCTGAGCTTGTCCACGATTTCATGCTACCTGATTGTGGGGAATGGAATGAGCAGAAGCTTCGACAGTTCTTCCATGATGGAGATGTCGAAGATATCCAAAAATCTCGGTTGGCAGTGCGGGGCAGACGGATATGCAGGCTTGGAACTTCAGAAAGAATGGCATTTTTCTGTCAAACCGGCATACCCCCTTGCGATCCAGAGGAAGCGGCAACATGCAAGTACTGCGGAAATTCGAGGACATGTGATGACCACAAGGTTTGGCTTGCGCTGTGGGGAGCTGATGTTCCTGATAAGATCAAGATCCAGGTCTGGCGGTTGATTGAGAATGACCTTGCGGTGGTTACTGAGCTCAAACATAGACATATAAAAGACGGTGCTATATGTCTTGTGTGCGGCAGAGATGAGAGCTTATACCACCGCTTCTGGGCGTGTCCCCAAGTCTAGCTTGGGAATGTCTGCGTGATCTTATTGGAGTGGATTTTGAAGCTCCTCCGGTATGCCTGCCGTCTCATCGTGACCTGAAACACTGACTTCTCGAATGGATCGGTAGGATTGACAACGACCCGTCTCATGGTTTATGCACCTAGTGTATAACCTATGGTTGGGAAGAAATGATGCTAGAGATTCATTGAAGATTGAAGACCCGATGGCTATTGCCCGTCGGTCAGCTGCAGCTGTTGAGGAATGGTTAAATTTGAAGAGCCCTCATGCTCCCAAAGCTGCAAGGTTGAGGCAGCGCTGGCTACCTCCTGACTCGGGCTGGCATAAGGCAAACGCAGATGCTGTGTTTCGATCAGCGAACTGTGTTGGTGGGGGTTGCGTGGTCATTCGGGATCACCATGGCGACTTTCTTGCGGGATAGTCCTATTTTTTTCCTCATGTCGCGGATGCTAAAGGAGCGGAGCTGCTAGCGTGTCGATGGGCGTTGTTCCTAGCGAAGGAGATGCCAGTTTCCAAGGTGTTGCTAGAAACGGATAACCTCAATGTGACAAATAAGCATATTTAAAATACTCCCTCCGATCCGTAATTATTGTCGTGAGATCTTGTAGAGATTTGTACTACCGTAGTATTGATTCCTCGACACTTATATCGGACCGGAGGTGGTACTATTGACTCAATTCTGTTAGATTCAAGGTTCCAGTTTTTCTGCTTCGACCGTATTCCAAGTTTTTTAATTCAAAATGTAAAACCTATTCACTCACAAAATTTCAATTTCCGATTCAACACGTGAACATTTCATTTACAGACAGAAAATATCCTAGTGCCAGGTATGCACCTTTATAAATTTCTTACAAAAATAAAAATGCAAAATGTACATAGACAAATAATGTCTCATTCTCTCATTCCTAAACAAGAATAGAGGTACAGTAATGTATTTAACGATACAGAAGCAGATAAGTGGGCGCGGTAGAAATTTGCATTCAAGCAATGAGACCGGCAACAGCAAGCACTACGGCGAGGCCAAACCCTGTAGATCCGACAGAGGTTGCGGCGGAGGGGGAGGGCGGTGACGGCGGAGAGCTGCTTGCACCAGGACCAGGAGCACCAGACGGGACGGGTGGCGATGAGGAGCCTGCCACGACGTCGATCTTGATCTTCATGCCGCCGGTGCCGGTGGTTCTGCAGTGGCCAGGGATGCCGCAGATGAAGTAGCGGGTGCCGGTGGCGGTGAGGGTGATGACGTCGTTGCCAGTCTTGAAGGTGGCGATGGGGCTGGCGGCGTTGCAAGAGTCGTAGTCGGCCTCGCTGACCTCGAGCACGTCGTGCGACTGTGAGGAGTACTTGAAGACTAGCTCATCATTGGGGACGAACTTCTTGGAGGAGACCCAGCTGCCGTAGTCGGTGCTCATGTCCCATGCACCGCTCGGCTCGCCGACGTTGTAGGTAGCCGCGGAGGCCGTGCTGAGGACGGCCATTGCGGCCACGGCAAGGAGAGTGATTCTCATGGCAGCTGCCATTGCGGTTACAAGTTGGAAGGGGAGGAGCAGCGCAGCAGAGGAGATAGTTAGGTACCGTTGTGTGTTGATCCTAAGGCCGCCGTGCCGTACCCTATATATAGAGGCAACAAGCAGGCAATTGGTGCGCGCGCACGCAGTAGGTACGTGGAATGGTAGTTGATTACCAGGTCAATGCTCATCCTCCTCCGGGGTGGGTGGCCTGCTCATTGCTGACAGATCATGGCTCGCTGACGCTCAATTATGTTTTCATATTAACGCGGTTTACTCTACTTGCCGAGTTGCCGTAGACTATTTCGATATAGGACAAGGTCCGAATCAAAGTCGTTAGCGTTAGTTGTCAACAAAATTTGTACTACAAAGGGATCTCATGCGGAACAGGTCCCACATCGACAATGGCAAAATAAATAAAAAGTGTGTGTGCAATGAGGTGCTCTATAAATGTGCATCCACGACCCAACCCACATCACCAACAGTAAGATATAGATATAAACTTCGTTCAACGGGGAAATGATTCCTCCCTTGACTTTACGTTGTTAGGTAGATGAGACACCTGGTTTATTCGAGTATGTCTCAACGGGGACTCGATTTTTCGAGTATACCACAACTAGGACTCAAACCCGGGCGGATCGGCTCCACATCCGGAGCACTAACCACTAGCGCCCAGTTCTCCAGTAAGATATATATGATCGTGGCTGATGTTAGTACTTAGTAGGCCATATCATGTGAGATGTGAACCTCTTCAGCCAGAGAACAGATGCCTTGAATATAAACGTTCATTCACCTCCGGGCTGGGTATAGTTGACCTGCTCATTGCTGACAAACGATGGCTAGCTCAATTATGATTTCGTATATATCAACGCGGTTTACTCTACTTGCCGTAGACTATTTGCATACAAGACATGGTCCAAATGACCAAATCAAAGTGTCTGACTGCGTTAACGTTAGCTGTCAATAAAAAGGAAGGTAAAAATGACAAGGCAACATATGTACTCGACTTTTTTTTTCAAAAAATCGAAATTTAGGACGCCCCGCGATTAGCCTATCTCGAGGACACGACTAAGGATGGAAATTTTAACCGTGGGTACGGGTATTTGCGGGTATTCGACCCGTATGGGCAGGGTATGGGTACACTTTTATACCCATGGGTAGTACCCGTACCCTACCCATCAAGTCATGGGTAGGTCATGGGTATTGTATTGTACCCATGGGTATTACCCGTACCCTACCCATTTATACTAACATGTGACTCACGAATCCAGGGTCCAGGCGATGAGGGGAAGGTCCGGTCAAAGCTTCCCTCGTAAACCCCTCGTCTCCCAAATCTCCTCAAACGCAACTGCTTCTTATTCCTCTCATCTTCCAAATATTCAAATTAAGGAGATAAATTCCCAGCGATGAGGCATACAATTGATTGAACCGATATTTTTGTCAAATATTCTATCAATGCATATAATAACTTATGTACCGTTGGGTATCCAATGGGTACAGGTATCCTCGGGTATGGGTATGGGTAGAGTTTCATACCCATGGGTACGGATATGGGTAGAGTTTTCTACCCGTTGACTATACAGGTATGGGTATGGTATTGCTCTACGTGCCCCATACCCTACCCATTGCCATCCTTAGACACGAAGTGGACGAGATTTGCTGTGCGAGTTTCCCTATGTAATGAACAAGGCGAGATTTGCTACGCGACTTTTCACACGTACGGGGTTCGAATAATTAAATTGCAGAACGCGGGGATCAAACACGTCACCTTGGGCTTGTGTGCGTGGTGGAGATTGGAGAAGCTCTCTAACCAACTTAGCTATGATTAGTTTGTGCAAAAGAATAATGCACCTGCTTTTTATACTCGATATACTCGGTAGTAGCAAGAAATCATAACATACGACATAAAATATGTAACGGCTTTGCTATTTGCCATGCACACCACCCCGCGGTAGGAAGTAGGCAGGTAGCTAGGCTCGGTATTTTTATCAAAAATAGATACACTCTCGTACCGGTTCTTTCCATGTTCTAGAAAAAATACCGTCCATACACTGATCTGTTCGATGCAATTAAAGAAAACTCCACCGAACATCCCCAATCAATAGCAACTAATCGTACATTGATATTGTACGTTATATTGTGACATCTAAGGAGAGTTCTAAGCGGCAATAGTCCAGATTAGTCTCTTCATGTATCACGTAATTTTTAGATGTATTTCATGACGTTTGGAAGTAGACATTCATTTATGTCTAAAAACAAAATTCTCCCCGGCTAAATCTCAATTCCTGGATCCGCCACTGCATACATGTTAGCTAACTTGGTCGATGGTGTTAGAAGAGTGCTTGTGATCCTTTGTGTTTTTCTGTAACTGGGGTTCTTTCTGCTTAGCTCTTGGACGTGTTCCTATTTTTTTATGACTTCCTCATGTGTTGTGCTTGCAATTTGTTCTTGGTTGAATGAAGTGTGTGTGGCTGTCTCTCTCAAAAAAAAATCTCTTCTCCCAACCTAGTCCACTTGTTGATGCCTCGACCTCTCGTTGCTGCCTCGACAAGGAACCTTCTCTCTAGGAGGCCGGGGACGTCGTCTGGGGTCACGTGGAGATCAAACTGATCCCTCCCGCCGTCGCCGACAAAGCCCATGCGGGGTATTAGCCCGAGGAGGCCGACGACCCCTGTCTCAACTTCTTCCATGTGGTGTCTAGCACACCATCGGTCTCCGTCATCTCGCTCGTCACTGCCGCCTGGGATGTCAACCCGGTCACCATGCAGCCTAGTCATGTGTGCGGCGGTCCAGCAAGTCTGACACAAGGATTTCGACGCTGCCTAAGTTACTAACTCTAGACTAATGTAGTTACCTACCCTAAATTGATAGAGTTACCCACCATTAGTGATGGACTTATCCACCTAGACTGATAGAGTTATCCACCGAGTAGTGATGAACTTATCAACCCTAAACCGATGAAGTTACCCACCCAATAGTGATGGAGTTACCCATCCTAGACTGATGGAGCTACCTGCTCAACAGTGATGTCGTGGAAGGCGGGGATACACTTGGTGAACTGGATCATCGTGTTCTTGTGGCTAGCTCGGCTTCCTCCACGTATGCTCCGAATATCACGTGCGTCCTCACAGCGTAGAAGCCTCTCTCTCTCTCGAGCTGAACCAAACTTAGCACACCCACCCAGTATAGATAAAATTACCACAACCTAGAGAAAACATAAAAATCAAAAGAGGCCGAATTGCTACATTGTTTACTAGTGGAGCTTGATACATATATTTTGTGCTTTCTAGTGCTTGCAATAATTCTACCATATAGTTGTTAAGCCACATTTGTCTCCATTGATGTGTGTTTCCCGTGTTTTTTATATCACATTGGACAACATATATGAGGTGTTATTTTGGTGTTGTTAGGATTCTCAACCAAGCTCCACCATATATCTTGTTTTGCTTTGTGATAGCTAAGATCCCTGGGTATTCTCTTGTTCACACCAAGTCATAGTAGTGTTGATTGCTTGTTGGTAAGTTATTTCTATTCACTTTGGAACGATAAGATACACCTCTATTTGCTATTTTGAGTGAGTTGTGAGAGAGCACCACAATCCATATTTGTTTAATTTCACTAACCTATTAATCATGGCTTCTCCTAGTGATGTTGATGTGCAGGCTAAGAAGAAACATGAGGAAGTTGCAAAGTGGAATGAATATGAAGCACTAAGAGATACAATGTACAAAAGAATAGCATCTGAAATTGAGCAAAATGATGATGCTTTGAGGAAAAAATTGAACACTTTGGATATGAAAATTCAGGTGCTGCTACTCAAGAGTTTGTTGATGTTTTACAAGAATTTGTGACAAATTTGACAAGGCATATTGCTAATTTGGCTACTCTTGTGTAACAAAGGGCTCCTCAAGTACATGATGATGCTGATTTGGAGGCTGGCCGAGGTCATGCCAACCATGGTCGTGATGGTCTTGGTGCTGCTAGGAGAGTGCAAGCTCCTGAAAATAATAGGGAAGATGATGGTTTGGGCAAGCCAAAATTTTCTATACCTCCTTTCACTTTTGATCATGATAATGTGGAGGAGTATTTGATGTGGGAGATGAAAATTGAGAAGCTGTGGAGATTGCATGAGTACACTAAGTATAGGAAGATAAAATTTGCATCTTGTCGATTTGATGGCTATGCTCTTTTGTGGTAGGATAATATTACACAATTGAGGGCAGAAAATGGTGATCCAGAAATTGTTACATGGAGGACAATGAAGCAAGTTATGAGGGACAAAGTTGTTCCCAAGAATTACATTCGAACTCTATATGATAAATTGCAGCAATTGAAGCAAGGCACATTGTCAGTGGATGCTTATTATAGAGAGACGGAGCTGATTCTCCAAAGGGCTCGAGTTAGAGAAGAACCAGAATATACTATGCAACGTTTTCTCTCAGGTTTGCAATTTAAAATCAAGAGCATTGTGAGACATCTCCAATATAATGACATGAATGAATTGCTCAATCATGCAAGAGAGCCTGAAACACAATTGGCCGAGGAGGATAGGTTGAGTGCTAGGAGGGATTTTACACCTCAAAATTCTGTTTTTTCTTCACCTCCATCACAAACAGCCCCAACCTGTGGTGTTTCTTCTTCCAAACCTTAGACCACTACTTCCAATACAAAGAAAACAATGCAACCAGCTGCAAGTTCTAGTGACTCTAATTTGTCTACAACAAGAAATAGGGATATGAGCTGCCATACATGTGGAGGAAAATGCCACTTTAAGAGGGATTGGCCTGATAAGAAAATTATGCTTGTTAATGAGGATAATAAGTATGAAACATGTGATGATGCTGATCCTTCTGAGGAGGATGATTGTGATGAGAAAGGAGGTCCCCTTGATGCATATGCTACACATTATGCTTCTATTGTTTGCACACAAAAGGCTGTTGCTTTGAGTGTTATTCCATGTCCAGAAAATCAAAGATGCAATTTATTCCAAACTAAAGCAATTGTAGGCCCTCAAATGGCTTGCAACGTTATTATTGATGGAGGGAGTTGCAGAAATCTAGCAAGCAAAGAGTTATGTGCAAAGCTGAAATTGAAGTATATTCCACACCCTCATCCTTATTATATTCAGTGGCTGAGTGACAAAGGAGAGATGAAGGTGAGCTACATTGTGAGAGTGGAGTTCCAAATTGGGCCATATTCGGATACCATTGAGTGTAATGTGGTTCCCATGTCTGTTTGACACATGTTGCTTGGAACACCATGGCAATTTGACACGAGTGCTATACATAATGGGAGAGCTAATACCTATCAGTTGAATTTGCATGGGAAGGATATTATTTTGAGACCTATGACAGCACAACAAATTGTAAATGAGTCTCGTAAAAAAACTGAAGTAAATTTAGAGAAGGAGAGTGAGAGAGTGGAAAGACAAGAGAGTAATACTTTTGTTAGGGAAAATAGCAAAACCAAGCTGAGTGGTAAAATTAAATGTGAGGGAGTGAGCCTATTATGCATGTTAGCCACCAAAGAGGACTTCAAAGAGTATAGTGAGGATCCTGGTTTAGTTCCTATAGTGCTCATGCAGAAGGGAGAAATTTTGGTTTCTAATGACATGACCCCTCTTCCTATTGGTGCTTCTAATGTGTTGCAAGAGTTTGATGATGTTTTCCAGAGGAGGTACCAGCAGGGCTGCCACCATTGTATGGCATTGAGCATCCAATTGACTTGATACCTGGAGCAACATTGCCAAACCGAGCCCACTACATGACAAATCCCCAAGAGACGAAAGAAATTCAGAAACACGTACATGAGCTTCTTGATAAAGGGTATATTTGCATAAGCTTATCTCCATGTGATGTTCCAGTTATTTTAGTTCCTAAGAAAGATAGTACTTGACACATGTGTGTAGATTGTAGAGAAATTAACAACATCACTATTCGTTATCGTCATCATATATCTCGTTTGGAAGACATGTTCGATGAATTAAGTGGTGCTGCTGTTTTCTCTAAAGATGATTTGCATAGTGGTTATCATCAATTTAGGATGAAAGAGGGGGATGAATGGAAAACAACCTTTAAAACAAAATTTGGTTTATATGAATGGTTAGTGATGCCTTTTGGTTTAACTAATGCACATAGTACTTTCATGAGACTTATGAACCATGTTTTGAGAGATTTTATTGGCAAGTTTGTGGTTGTGTACTTTGATGATATATTATTTTACAGCCTTAATGATTATGAGATCATATTAGACAAGTTTTGCATGTGCTACGTGAAAACAAACTTTATGGTAATCTTGCTAAGTGCACATTTTGCAAAGATAAGGTCATATTTATGGGATATGTTATTTCTAAGCATGGAACTGAAGTAGATGAATCTAAAATTGAAGCTATTAAAAATTGGCCAATTCCTATCAATGTTAGTCAAGTAAGAAGTTTTAATGGTTTGGCTGGTTTCTATATGAGATTTGTGAAATATTTTAGTACACCTGCCCCTTTAAATGATCTAACAAAAAAGGGTGTTGATTTCGAATGGGGAGTTACACATGATATTTCTTCTGATGAGATTAAGAAACAATTGATTTCAGCCCCATTGTTAATACTTCCTGATTTTAATAAACAAGTCGAAATAGAGTGTGATGCAAGTGGTATTGGTATTGGTATTGGCGGAGTTCTTATGCAAGAAAACAAACATGTTGCTTATTTTTCTGAGAATTTGCATGGTTCTCAATTGAACTATTCTGTTTATGATAAATAATTGTATGCGCTTGTTAGAGTTCTTGAGGTTTGGAAACAATATTTCTGGCCAAAATAATTTATCATACATTGTGATCACGAGGGATTGAAATTTTGAAAGAGCCAATCTAGTTTTAATAAACGTCATGCTAAGTGGGTTGAATTCATTGAATCTTTCCCATTCATCATTAAGTACAAGAAAGGCCAAAATAATGTAGTTGATGATGCTCTATCTAGGAAAAGTATGTTATTGACTCAACTAGATGTGCAAGTTCCTGGTTTATAGAGTGTGAAAATTTTGTATGCTCGAAATAATGATTTTAAGGTTGCATATGCGAATTTTGATAATGTGAAAGAATGAGATAATTTTCATGTCCATGATGGATACTTGTTTAGAGCTAACAAATTATGTGTACCAGGGCCGTCCATGCGTTTGTTATTATTACAGGAATCACATAGTGGTGGTTTCATGGGACACTTTGGGCGTGAGAAGACATTACTCATGTTGGCTGACCACTTTTATTGGACACACATGAGAAGAGATGTGGAGAGGTTTGTGAGACGATGCATCACATGCAACAAAGCTAAATCCAAATTGAAGACACATGGTTTGTATACTCCTCTTCCTGCACCTACTACTCCATGGGAGGACATTAGTATGGATATTTTTGCTAGGATTACCAAGAGCAAGAAGATGACATGATTCTATATTTCTGGTAGTGGATAGATTCTCTAAAATGTCACATTTTATTGCATGCCACAAGAGCGACGATGCGTCGCATACTGCTAATCTGTTTTCACGGACATAGCAAGATTACATGGAGTACCGAGAACTATTGTTTCTGACTGTGACATGAAGTTTATGAGATAATTTTGGAAGACACTTTGGGGGAAGCTGGGGACAAAGTTGTTGTTTTCTACTACTTGTCACCCCCAAACTGATGGACAAACGGAGGTGGTGAATTGCACATTATCCACATTGTTGCGAGCCATGATAAAGAAGAATCTGTGGAAGTGGGAGGAGTGTTTGCCACATGTTGAGTTTGCATACAACAGGGCTCTACATTCTACTACTCAGCTATGCCCGTTTGAGGTGGTGTATGGTTTTAAGCCAATAACACACTTGATTTGCTACCACTTCCTAGTTAAGAGAGAGTCAATATGGAGGCTTCAAAACATGCTTATTTTGTGAGGAAGATCCATGAGAAGACAAAGCAAGAAATTGAGAAGAAAGGAAGACATGTAGATGAGAGAGTTAACAATAAGAGAAATGAAGTTCTATTTCGGCCAGGAGATTTGGTGTGGGTGCATTTTCGCAAAGACAGATTTCCCACATTACGCAAGTCCAAGTTGATGACTATAGGTGATGGTCCTTATAAACTGACTGCAAAGATAAATGATAATGCCTACAAGATTGATCTTCCTAGTGATGAGTTTGGTGTGAGTAATTCGTTCAATGTGGCTGATTTGACACCATACCATGGAGAGAACTTTGATGCATCAAGGATTACGCCTTTTCAAGGGGTGGAGGATGATGAGTACATCCCTAGCTCTTCTACACCTTCTCCAATTGAAGATGTTGTTGTTCAAGACAAACCCAATGAATTGAGAATTGGTCCAATGACAAGATCAAGAACCAAGTTACTAGAAGAACATGTGAACTCACTCTTATTAGATTATAATGTGTGTGTTGATGAGAATTTTATACTACCTAACTCTATGCATTTATGTATGATCAGGGTTGTTGATAACACAAGCATGGATGGAGGAAAATATCAAGAGGATCTGGAAAACAAGGAGGAGCTGCTGTCAAACAAGTATTACAAATTAGAAAACAAATGTTCTATGGTGGAAAATAAGCATCTACACATGGAGGAAGAAGAAGATGTTGTTTCCCACAATTATTCAAGATAGGAGAAGAAGCCGGGAGCTAAAGAAGATGGAGTTAGGAGCATCAGGGACATGTCCTTGAGGGTACCAGCCCATAATTCATATTGATGCGTGGAGGCTTATGGGGCCACCAAGCACATGTCCTAGACTGTCCCATACGAGTGCATATGGACCTACGAGTCTAAAGTGTCTGCACCCCTTCATGGGTTGGTTTGTATCTATTAGTTTTGAGTCCAAACTTAAGTCAATCGAGTCCTAGTCGGTTTGGGTTAGGTGGTTCTTGCGCAATGGCACTGTGGCCGCACCCCCTACCTCTTATATACCTCCCACCCGTGTGTGGTGAAGGTTAGACTACATTATACATTAAACCCTAGATTTCCAGATTGAACAATTGTTCCTATGAAATTATCATCACCAATTTGTATTGATGTGGTGAATGTTACCACTGCAAATTCCGCATGTTATCTGATGTTCCACCGGGAATAAAGAGGTACATGACCGCTTCGTAGTCGGCGGCTACGTGCGCAACTCTGTGGAATTGCGAATATCCAAGGGGTTGAAATCTGTCGCATTGGCAATAGGGATTAGCCGGAGAGTTTTCAACAATACAAAAGTTATCATCGACCATATCATCATGTGCTCAACGAGAAGATCGGTCCATCCCATATCACTAGTACTCATGGAGTTCACCACCCATGTACGGGTAAAACTACTCGCTTAGTATTGATAAAGTTACCCACCTAATACTGATAAAGTTATCAACCTAATACTGATAAAGTTACCCACCTAGTACTTATGGAATTACCCACCATGTACTTAACTAGTTACCATGTGTTCATGATAGTTATCCACCATGAAATTGATATAGTTACCCTAATTTTTCGGTAATAGTTACCCATCAAGACTGATGGAGTTACCCACATTGTAATGATAAAGTTACCAACTAAGTACTGATAAAGTTACCAACCTATTACTGATAGTTACGCACCGAGCATTGATAAATTTACCAACCTAGCACAAATAAAGTTACCCACCCAATATTGATAGAGTTACCCACATATTATTTATAAAATTACCCACATTATACTGATTGAGTTATTCACATAGTAATGACAGAGTTATCCATGTGTTCATGACATAGTTAGTCACCACGAAATTGATTTTACTTATCCTACTCTATCGATAATAATTATCTATCAGTACTGGTTGATTTATCCATCATGTAATGATAAAATTACTAACCTAGTACTGATAAAGTTACCCACCCAATATTACTGATAAAATTACCCAGCCAATACTGATAAAGTTTTCAACCTAATACCGATAAAGTTACCCACTCGGTACTTATAGAGTTACCAATATATTACTTATAAGGTTATCCACATACTGATGGACTTATCCACCTAGTAGGGATAGAGTTACCCATGTGTTCATGATATAGTTATCCACCACGAAATTGTATTTAGTTACCATACTCCATCGGTAATAGCTACCCATCTTTATTGATGAAGTTACCCATCATATACTGATAAAGTTACCAACCTAGTATTGATAAAGTTACCCATCCAATATTGATGGAGTTACCCACCTAGTGCTAAAAAAGTTACCAACCTAATACTGATAAAGTTATTCATCCCTTACTGTTAAAACTACTAATATATATTGATAAAGTTACCCACCTAGTACCGATTGAGTTACCCACCCAGTAGTGATGGAGTTAGCAACACAAAACTTATGGAGTTACCCACCTTATAGTGATGGAGTTACCCACCCATTATTGATAGAGTTATCCATGTGCTCATGATATAGTTATCAACCACAAAATCGATGTAGTTATTAAGCATCCAGTACTAATAGAGTTACTCACATGGTGATACTGATGGTGGAGTTAAACCACATTATACTTATGGAGTTACCCACCTATTCATAATATAGTTATCCACCATGAAATCGAGCTTGCCCTATAAATAATAGTTACACTCCCAATACTGATAGAGTTATCCATTTGTTTTAGGGGTGTAGTTGTCGTCATTGACGAAGTTACCACCATAATAATTATGGAGTTGCACAGGTATTCTAGAGTATATTTATCC
This sequence comes from Alopecurus myosuroides, assembly GCA_028641055.1. Lineage (NCBI taxonomy): Eukaryota > Viridiplantae > Streptophyta > Magnoliopsida > Poales > Poaceae > Alopecurus > Alopecurus myosuroides. The sequence continues at coordinate 228,849,402 of CM054060.1, read as the reverse complement.
ACTTGTACACGACACATTTATTGACCCAAAGTGGCAACTCACTTATTAAACTAGGCGGTAACTTTAAAACTCAAAAAAATAAAAAAGAACAACCAAAAGCGGATGTGCCAATACTTACTTGGGTGATAACTTAATACTAATGCCTGGTAAATCACGCGACTAGTCCAACAGTGAAAACGGATGTTAAATCGGATAAAGGGTTTGTGCTAAACTAAACATTTTTAATTTTCAAGTTTTGCATACGATGCATAATTGATTAAGGAGTTTTTGCATAAAACCAAAATGATTGTTGGTAGCAAATTTCCACTTTAACTCCAAGTGTCTAACACGTTGGATTAATAAGAAAAGTGTCTTCTCATGATAGGGAGGTGTAAATTATACTAAGCAAAGATTGCGAATCTTTGGAGAAAGTACTGAATAAAAGGGGCAACATGCAAGTGTTTTCATTTCATCACCTTATCCAGGAATTTATGTATGAAATACATACATTTCAAACTTAATATTTTCATATGAGTATATAATATTCACTTTGTGATGTAGCCATTAAATTCCAAGAGAACAACCATGAAATGCAAAACAAAACAAACATTATAGTAATACTCATATATGACATTGGATTGTCATAGAGATACAAGAAAAAGAGATGTTCATGTTAACTCCATGGAGTGATATTTTTATAAGGGAAAAGGAAATGAATATGTGTGATATTCATAAACCTAGTCTTGATTAAAATTGCGTTATCTCCACTACTTATAAAAGAGAAAACTTGGCAGGAAAATTCAATCTTGACCGTCCATCAAGATAGATCACCAAGTCCACCATTCTCTGTTCTCCCCACCCTCATACACGATTCTCCCAAGGATAATTTAATGCTAGGCCAGAGTAATTAATTCCTTGATTAAAGCCAAATCTCTTGATTAGAGGTGCATGTGGACCTTGTGCATGGAGCAACCACCGTACGCGTTCCATTCTCACCCTCTGCCCCGGTTACCCGTGATTTCGTTGTCCAATTGTCATTGATTATCGTCTTAAAGCCTAAGTAATGCACCGCTAATTTCTCACATTTTGCCTCAATCAGTTTCCCTTCAACCTCCACCCTCTGCAACACGGCGACTCCGTAGGTGAGTGATACGTCATAAACGTATTCTTAATTTCTGATGTTCCATGTTGTTTTCCTGTTGTTTCCTACATGTTTGCTATACACTTTATGTCATTTTTATCGATTTTCTAGACTAACCTATTGACAAGATGCCACAGAGCCAGTTCCCTGTTTTTTGCTGTTTTTAGTTTCAGAAAGGTTGTTCTGGAAATATTCTCGGAATTGGAACATTTGAAGCCCGGAAGTCTTAGAATTCCCTAAGGTTCCACAGAGTTTCGAAGAGGCCCGGAGGGGGGCATATGGGGGTCACACCATAGGGCGGCGCCCCCCTTGGCCGCGCCTGGGGTGGTGTGGGTCCCACGGGCGTCCACCGCCATCGCCCTTTCGCCTATTTATACCGCTCGATACGTCAACCCTAAAAATATACAACTTCGTCCGGAGAAACACCCGAGGCCTCCGTCCTCGTCATCCCGAGATCGGGAGGGATCTCGAGCTCTCCCCGGCACCCTGTCGGGAGGGGAATTCATCACCGGAGGGGTCTACACCGCCATGCCCTCCTCCAAAGTGATGCGTGAGTAGTTCATCACTGGACTACGGGTCCATAGCAGTAGCTAGATGGTTATCTTCTCCACTTTGTACCTCATGTTTAGATCTCATGATCTGCCCTACATGATTGAGATCGGGAGGGTTCTGAGTTCTCATGAGATGCCACTTTTACCCGAGAAACACCCGAGGCCGCCGTCACCGTCATCTCAAGATCGGGAGGGTTCTAAGCTCTCCCCGACACCCTACCGGAGGGGGAAATCATCATCGGAGGGGTCTACACCACCATCACCTCCTCCGAAGTGATGCGTGAGTAGTTCATCCCTGGACTACGGGTCCATAGCAGTAGCTCGATGGTTGTTCTCTCCACTTTGTACCTCATGTTTAGATCTTGTGAGGTGCCTATCACGATCAAGATCATCTTTATGTAATGCTACATGTTGTTTTTGCTAGGATCCGATGGATGTTGAATGCTATGTCTTCTGATTATCAATCTATCATGTTATCTTCATGCATATGCTATTTATGATCTTGCATGCTCTTCGTTATTAGTAGATGCGCTGGCCAAGTAGATGCTAGTAACTCCAAGAGGGAGTATTTATGCTCGATAGTGGGTTCATGCCTCCTTTGCATCTGTGCTCGAGTGAAAGAAACGTGACAGATGGAGGATGTGTTGTTGCCATTAGGGATAAAACAACGGTGTTTACTTAGTTTACATTGTTTACATTACACACTTTGCTTACTGCGATAATCTGTTGCTTGCAACTTAATACCCAACTTTTCTTCGGAGGGTGGATTATTAGTCATAGATGTAGTTGGATGACGGTCTATGTATCTTGTTGTAATGCCCACATGAATCACATAGTAATCTTTATGTCTTGCATATGCACTACGGTGCAGCCTTCATTTCTGTCAATTGCCCAGCTGTAATTTGTTCAGCACACATGTTATTTATATTTCACCGAGAGATGCCACTAGTGAACTGTGGACCCCGGTCCGTTTTCTTATTCTGATAATACACACACTGTTTCCACTGCTTTCACACTGCTGCTACTATTTTCATACTGTTCTCATATTGTTTTCCACACCATAAGTTTAACCTCTTTGTGTTCAGCAAAACCGGTGAGATTGACAACCTCACTGCTTCGTTGGAGCAAAGTGGTTTGATCGTGTTGTGTAGGTTCCACGTTGCTGCTGAACTGGTAGTGCGCCCTGCCACCTCAGGTGCATCAACCTTCAGAGATTGCTTGTCCTCCTACTTGTCGATTCAACCTTGCACTTGGGGTCTCCCAACGAGCGTGTGTCCACACTCCATCAAGATTTTTTGGTGCCGTTGCCGGGGAGGAAGCGAATTTCTGCAAGGGGAGTCTCTCACATCCGATCATTTTTACTTTCTTATTGTTTTGCTTGTTACTTGCTTTGTCATGCTTTCTATCAATGATTGATGCCTTTTAAACTAGATCTTATTTGCAAGGTGAGTTCACGGATGAACAACAAAAATATTATAAAGAACACCGCTTGTCACAAAAAGGGTACACTTATGGGAGGAAATTAATAAATAGTGTGCATGACTATGCTAAAAACTTGTGCTCCACTTATAATGTTACTTATTTCTTTGATAAATCTTGTTGCTGTAGGAGGTACAAACACCTCCCTTTTCAATGCGAGTATAATGATGATGTTACCATATCTTCTTATGTTAAGGGAAATTATGAATTATATGATGTGGAACAAATTGAAGAATTTATTGCTTGGAAGGGTGCATTCAAAATTGCTTATTTACTTGAAAGTATTGATGATGCACCTTATAAATACGAGATTTATGCTATACTTGAATATTTCTTTGATAATTACAAGGATTGTAATTACTACATAATGGAATATCTTAATAAATGCTCTCAACCTAAGGAAGAGACTAATGCCTTGCATGAGCCTATGGAAGAGGAAATTGCAGAATCTGGAAGCTCATTGGATGAAAAAGGGGAGGAGAGTGATGATCAAGAGGAGGAAGAATGGAACCCATGTCTACCTCCCAATGATAGTAACTCTTTAACTCATACATTATTTGATGAAATTGATACTTGCTATACTTGTGACCTTGATACTACATTGAATGAAACTTGTGAGAATGATATTGCTACTGTTATTTTTGGTAATCCATGCTACTTTAATAAATCCTATTATAATCCTTTGTTTATTCCAACTATTGAGATGAATGATAATGTGGAAGTTTGTTTAGAAAATTTATATGATAATGCTCTAGATGATGGTCATATGTTACTTGATGTTACAAATTATAATGCTACTGAAAATAGGATTTCTATAATGTGTCCTATATCTTTTATAAGTGATCAATCATCTCTTTTTGATATTGCTAAAAGTGGGAAAAAAGAGGATCTGATTTTTAATTTTGATCCCACTGTTTTTGAGCGTGATATGAATTGTGTGCTTTTAGACCATGACAAACATGCTTTATGTGATAATTATGTTGTTGATTTTGATCATGATGATACTGGAAATTATTATGAGAGAGGAAAATATGGTTGTAGGAATTTTCATGGTACTAAAACACCTCTCTTTTTGTTGAATGTTTTGAAATTGCACTTGTTCTACCTTCCCATGATTTCTAGTTTGAGCTTCTTTAATTTATTTCTTTACAAGATTCCTATGCATAGGAAGTGGGTTAGACTTAAATTTGTTTTACATTTGCTTCTTGATGCTCTCTTTTTCTTCAATTAATATTTCCCATGTGAGCATCTTCTCAAATTATCATGCCTAGATAAAAGGCGTTAAAGAAAAACACTTCTTGGGAGATAACCCATGGTTTTATTTTTGCTTTGTTTTTATCTGTTTTCTTTAAGTCAAGGGGTTTTATACTTCTGTAGCAACTCCTTTATATCTTTATTTTCATGTATTAGTTGTGCCAAGTAAAGTTTCTGACGAAAGTTGGAGTTTGTTTTGGATTTCTATGCAGGAAACATATTTCTGCTGTCCACCGTAAAAAAACGTATAATTCAGAGAAACATGAAAATGACTTGAAATTTTTTGTGCTTATTCCTCAGCTAATTCTGAAACTTTTTCGTATTTTTTGTTTTTTTATTTGAGCAACGTAAGTGCCTCAAAAAAATTCGTCTTTACAGACTGTTCTGGTTTTGACAGATTCTACCATTTTTCTTGCATTTGATCTTTGACGATGTCAAAAGGATTTCTTAGCTTCACGAAAAATCAGTGACTATAGCTAATGTTTAAAAATATAAATAGCACTTGTTCCCATACAGAACCCATGTATTTTTTTTATTGTTGCACTAACGCTCTAATGCGAATTACTCTTTGAGTGTGGTGTGAAGGAAGTTTTCAAGGGTCAAGAGAAGAGGATGATATTATGTGATCAAGAAGAGTGCAAAGTCAAAGCTTTGGGATGCCCCCATGGTTCATCCAAGAAAATTTTAAGAATACTCAAGCATCTAAGCTTGGTGATGCCTTGGGCATCCCCTTCTTCATCAACAATTTATTAGGTCAATTCTAGTGAAACTATATTTTTATTCGGTCACATCATATGAAGTTTACTTAGAGCGTATGTTTATTTTTATTTTTGTTTTCCTTTGTTTTATTTTGTTTTCATTGCTGCAATAATATAGTTGGACCCTAGCATTCCTTGTGTGGGAGAGAGACACGCTCCGCTTTTTCATTTGAATACTCATTATGCTAGTATTCTTAGTTTTTCTTCTAGTTGATGCAAACAATCCTGTTTAGCTCTTGTTTTCATTGCATATCTTATTCAGAGATGTTATTTTTAGTAGTGTTATGTGAGTACTATCATGTTTTCTTTCTGTATCATTTAGAGAGTTTTCGCTAAAACATATTTTGCATGGTGCTTGTTTGGGAAAATAAACTGCTGCTTGTAGTAGAATTTATAATGGTGCAAGTAGAAGCTTGTATAGACTGTGGCTAGAATTTTTCATATCATGCTAGATGTTATTTTAATTTTAAATCCTAGTGGTTATTTTGTAGCATGATTAGTCTCAAATAGCTGAGAGTGTTTAATGTGTCATTGAAAGAATCATGAGTTGTTCTTGTCATATTGAAGCATAAATTTGTGGTGTTCTCCTTTGAATGTTTTATTTGGTTGACTTGGTGCATGCTCACACCATGTTTATGACTATGAACCAGTCACTTATAGCCTCTATGGTAATTTAGTTTTTGAACTTGTGGTACCACTTATGCTTTGATTAATGATGTTTATGCCGCTATGCATGATTATGTCTCTTATGCTCTCTTGATTTGTAGCTCCCAGTCTTTTGCTAGCCTCCACCTGTACTGAGTATGAGCTCTACTCGTGCATCCAACTCCCAAAACCAAAGTTTGCCAAATGTGTCCACCATACCTACCTACATGTGGTATTTAACCGCCACTCCATAGTAAATTGCTCATGTGTCACCTTTAAAACATTCAATATTACTCATGTTTTGTGCTCCTGTTTTAGATCGCGAGGACGTTAATAGAGAATATTTATCTCCCTTGTTGATTGTACTTTCACACCCTGGACTAGTGGCTTCAACCGCTTATCCAACTGATGGAAGAGGCGGAAGTGGGGTTCCCAGCCCCAAATTAATACAAACAAATTCTCTTCATTATTTTGCCCCTGATTTATCAGTCAAAGCATAATTGTGTAAACAAAAGAGAAAGAGGGATGACCTTCTACCCAAATGCGTCCTTCTATGGGAGCCTATCTTGTGAAGTCTAGTTGTCTTGTGACGTACTGTATTTTCAGTTTACCATTCGTTGACATAAGCATACACCTCTCTAAAAAAATGTTTTCAATACCTCTGTTTAATAAAATAAAAAGCTCTAGCACATGAGTTGATCCCTTCTTCCCTCTGCAAAGGGCCTTACTTTTATTTTTATTTTGAGTCTCCATCTTCTAACTTTATGCACATTTGAGAGAGCATAGTTTCCATTCTGAGTTTAATGTGCATTTTCCCAGAAACATTATTAATTGATTCATGATGTGTTATTGTTTGTTCTCAAATTATTTGTTCTAGTATTCCTCGTCAACTTTGAAGGTGTCCTCGAATTTATGTTTTGCCCCACTCTCAAGGACAAGCAAAATATCACTTTGCCATGTTATCTCTATGCTTGAAACAAACGTATATCTTTCAATGCATTATTATTCATGATATTTTATTCGTGTTACTTCTCATGATGCAAGGTGATTGCTATGCTTTATTGTTAAAATTTTATTTACCATGCTTGTGTTAAAGTACTATGATCTCATCTTACATATGCTTTTACATTATTGATGATCAAGTTTATGTTGGTAGCATGTCACCTCAGAAATTATGTGTTTTTAGCGTTTACCTACTTGAGGATGAGTAGGAACTAAGCTTGGGGATGCTGATACGTCATAAAGGTATCCTTAATTTCTGATGTTTCATGTTGTTTTCATGTTATTTCCTACATATTTGCTATACACTTTATGTCATTTTTATCGATTTTCCGGACTAACCAATTAACAAGATTCCACAGAGCCAGTTCCCTTTTATCTGATGATTTTAGTTTTAGAAAAGTTGTTCTGGAAATATTCTCGGAATTAGAAAATTCGAAGCCCGGAAGTCTTAGAATTCCCGAAGGTCCCACGGAGTCCCGAAGAGACCCGGAGGGGGGACCACAGGGGGGCCACACCATAGGGCGGAGCGCCCCCGACCGCGCCTAGGGGTGGTCTGGGCCCCTCGGGCATCCACCGCCATCGCCCTTTCGCCTATTTATACCCCCGATATGTCAACCCTAAAAATATACCACTTCGTCCCGAGAAACACCCGAGGCCGCTGTCATCGTCATCCTGAGATCGGGAGGGTTCTAGAGCTCTCCCCGGCACCCAACCGGGAGGGGAATTCATCACCGGAGGGGTCTACACCACCATGCCCTCCTCCGAAATGATGCGTGAGTAGTTCATCCCTAGACTACGGTCCATAGCAGTAGTTAGATGGTTGTCTTCTCCACTTTGTACCTCATGTTTAGATCTCGTGAGCTCCCCTACATGATCGAGATCATCTTTATGTAATGCTACGTGTTGTGTTTGCTGGGATCCGGTGAATGTTGAATGCTATGTCTTTTGATTATTAATCTATCATGTTATCTTCATGCATATGTTATTTATGATCTTGCATGCTCTCTGTTATTAGTAGATCTATGACCAGGTAGATGCTAGTAACTCCAAGAGGGAATATTTATGCTCGATAGTGGGTTCATGACTCCTTTGCATCTGTGCTCGAGTGACAGAAACATGACGGATGGAGGATGTGCTGTTTCCATTAGGGAGAAAACAACGGGGTTTACTTAGTTTACGTTCTTTACATTACACACTTTGCTTACTACGATAATCTGTTGCTTGCAACTTAATACCCTACGTTTGTTCGGATGATATTCGGAGGGTGGATTATTAGTCATAGATGCAGGTGGATGACGGTCTATGTATATTGTTGTAATGCCTGCATGAATCACATAGTAATCTTTATGTCTTGCATATGCACTACGGTGCAACCTTCATTTCTGCCAATTGCCCAGCTGTAATTTGTGAAGGGAATATGCCCGAGAGGCAATAATAAAGTGTTTATTATGTTATTCCTTGTTTATGATAGATGTTTATTTCTCATGCTAGAATTGTATTAACCGGAAACGTTGATACATGTGTGATTAATAAACAAACAACCGTTCCTAGTAAAGCTTCTCTTTTAAATAGCTCGTTGATTAACTGATGATCAAGGTTTCCTGATCATGAACATTGAATGTTGTTAATAACAAGGTCATGTCATTAGGAGAATGATGTGATGAACATAAACCCAAACTAACCATAACAATACGATCAAGTCATTTAGTTTATGTTGTTATGTCTTACATACGAAGTAACCTCATTCCTTAGACCATGAGATCATGTAAATCACTAATACCGGAAGGGTACTTTGATGTCATCAAACATCACGCCGAAACATGGTGACTATAAAGGTGCCGTTGGGTATTTGGAAAGTGTTAGTTGAGGCTCATGGATCAAGAGTGGGATATTTCCATAAAAATGACAGATAGAGATACTCTGGGCCCTCTCGGTGATATCACATCGACACCGCTTGCAAGCACGTGACTAGGTCACAAGGATGTCATATCACAGAGCAAGTAAAAGAGCACTTGTCGGTAACGATATCGAACAAGGTATGGTTGATACCAATGATCGGATCTCGGACAAGTAAAATATCGCGAGACAAAGGGAATAGTTACGACGTTGATGGTTCACACGATCACGAGAGTCATCGTTGAATATATAGGAGTCATCACGGATCTCCAGATCCCGCTGTTGATTATTGATCGGAGAGGTTTCTCGATCATGCCTATGTTATTCACGAACCGTAGGGTGACACACTTAAGGTTCGATGAAGCATTTGATAGGATACGGAATATCGAAGAATGTTTTGGACAACACCAAAATTGTTTCGGGAAAAACTGAAATAGTTCAAGGGGTTTTTTGTCAAATGGTTGTTAATGGAATTAACAAATGATTCGATGTTCTATATGCAAATGTTTGTTAATAGAATTAACAAATTCTTAAATAAAGAATTTTTTTATTTATTTATTAAAGAAAAACCTTTGGATTTTCCAAATGGGAAATTATGGGAGCATGAGTGGGTGTGAGTGGAGCTTTCACTCACATGAAGATGGGAAGAGGTGGGGGCACCTGACGAAGACATAGATCTTGGACCCTGCGGGTAAGGACACCCCCTCTCAGGCCCAAGGTCAAGGGCTCAAGGCCCAAGAAGAGGCACCCTTGGAAGACTCCAGAAGGTCCACCAGAAGCCCACCCGCACTAAACTTGCGGGTTAAGTTAGGTAGTTTTGTAACCGACCTAGCTAGGGTTTGAATCCTCTCCGGGTAGGACTCGAGACCTGGCCATCTATATAAGGCCAGGAGAGCCCTCGAGGAGAGGACCAAGTAATACCGCACGACCAAAAAGCCTCGGAACTCGAGATCTACTCTCGATTCGAGCAACCTGTAACCGATCTAATCATCCAATACAGATCGACAAGAGGCAGGAGTAAGGGTTTTACCTCTACGAGGGCCCCGAACCTGGGTAAATCTCGCCCCCTGTCTAGCCGACGATCTCACCAGCGCTCATGAGTTCTCCTAATCGAAACCCGATAGGGTCACCTAAGGGACTTGTCGAGTCAGGGATTCGACAATTGGCGCCGTCTGTGGGAAACGCGGGCGCTGGATCACCGGCATCTTCGGCTTCATCGACATCCAACTCCCGTTGGAAACCAACGGCTACGGCTCCGAACAATCCTATACGGATCGGATCTGTCGTGGTCACGCCTCACTCGCCGGAATCTCGCCCGGCGTTCGAGGAACTGGAGAAGAGCGTCACCCTGACGTTCGGGAGCTTCAACTTCATGGCGAACAGAGACGGGATCCTCCACTTCTCGGATGAATCTGAAACCGAATCTGGAACCGTCAACTCGCACTTTCCCACGGGGAAAATCGGCGAGTCCATCCGCTACAACGCAGTCGACTACCACACCCTCTCGACAGAGGAACCCTCTCGGGTACGGAAAGCTTTCCGATCTGCGCCTAGGACGCACGGACCACAGCTGGCCCAAGTCTGCATGGCAGGGTCGGAACAGCCCTCGGAAACTGAATATAGCGCAACCGAGCGCGATATAATCGGCGTTTCGCGGGAAGGCTGGAAAAGAGCCAAGGAATCCATGCGAAAGAGACAGCCACCTGCGGCGGAAGCCACGCATGAAGACCTAACCGCCTACCACTATCACCTAGTGAAGGCGGCCTCAAACATCAAGGATGCCCGAGCAGATCTAGCCCGTCGCAGGAGAGCGGCGGATGAATCAAGCCTACGACGAGCCGAGCTATCCCATGCACCTTCAGTCGGTACCCGACCTGGGGGGAAGGGACCCGCAGCGTCGACGAGGGACCACGAATCTATGGCTGGAACCAACAGGTCTACCACGTCTTCTTTCATGAGGGTCGACGACGATGGCAACGTCTACCCGCAAACCCCAGCCGCTGCGATCCTAGCCGCAGCAACCTACATGCAGATGAACCAGCCGACGGATAGCGATCCCCGGGTGGAACAATACAAGCATATTCGCAAAGGTCTAGGGTTGGCGGCCGCGAGGCTCGCCTCTCACGATCGCAAAGAACAATTGGAGAAGGAGCGACTGGAGAAGGATAAGGACAAAGAAACGCCCCGCAGGCACATAAGCTCTTCCCCAAGAAAAGACAAGTCGCCACGTCGTGGCCGAGGGAAAGAAGCCCGCCGCCGTGATGACAGTCGAAGCAGCGGCGACGACAGCTCGAGGGAAAAAAGCTCGCGACACCGCGGCAGCCGCTCACGCAAACGAAGCAAGGAACCACGGAAGAACGCCGATCGCGATCAACCCGGACGTGACGCGCGATCGGACATCGCACAAAACAAAGTGGATAGAGTAAGGGCGTCAATGTATCGCGACCGATCATCATCCGGCTCTTCGGACGACGAAACCTGCAGCGCGCTATGTTTCGCCCGTAGTATCCGCGAGGCACCCCTACCCAAGCGATTCAAGCTCAGCACGGAAGTGACGAAGTACGACGGCTCACTCGAGCCCTCTCAATGGTTGAGCGACTACCTCACGGCAGTGAAATGCCAACGTGGTAACAAGAACACGGCTATGCAATACCTCAATTTGCACCTAGCCGGAGCAGCCCGCAGCTGGCTGGAGAGGAGACCACGATCTTGCTACGCATCATGGGATGACTTACACCGTGATTTATGCAAGAACTTCCAGTCGACCTACAAGAGGCCGGCTACAATCGAAGAACTACGAGCCTGCAAACAGAAAAGCGGCGAATCCACCCGAGAATACATCCAGCGGTGGAACACGCTCAGGATCACCGCAGGGACAATCTCTGAAGAAGTGGCGATTGAGGCCTTCGCCAAAGGAGCAAGAAGAACCGCGTTTCGAGAAGAGCTCGGCAGAGCCGCGCCCAAAACCATCGGGGAGCTCATGGTCATAGCCGAAAAATGGGCCAATGGAGAAGACGCAGTACACAACGAAAGAGGATCATCACCTGCACACGAGGACGACCGCCACGGACGAAGGAAGAGAAGAAAATATTACGACCACGAGGATAGAGAAGAACTAGTGGCAGCAGAATTCACGCGAAGTCGCGACCCCGGTCGTCGCGGAAGTCGCGAGTGGAAACCAAAGGCAGAAGAAAAATCACCCGAGGAAGACCTCGATGCGTACTGCTCGCTACATCTGTTCACAGACAAGCGCACGGGCAAGACTAAGGCAACGCACCTTCTCAAGGATTGCCGAAAGTTCATCGAAATCTCGGACGCGCTCGCCAAGAAAAGATTTGCTTCCACCCAAAACTATCCACCACTGCCAGGAGGGGGACAACAATTCCAGCTACCACCGCCTCCACCTCCACCGACCAACCCAAACATGGCGCTCGCCGCATTGCCAGCGCCACCACAACCAAACGCGGGAGCAAATACATACCCGACTCCGCAAGGACAACTCCTCGGGATGATACAGAAGGTATGCCCCTCTCGCAGAGCTCAAAAGACTAACTCGAGACAAATATGCATGGCAGTGCAGACGCCACCAACAAAGCCCGAGTACCTGAAGATGGCCGATCAGCCAATCACGTTCTCGAAAGAAGACCACCCGCCACGAGTCTATCGGCCGGGACACGCCGCCCTCGTCATTCAAGCTCAAATTGGCAATTATGACCTGGCCCGCGTATTCATGGACGGTGGCAGTGGCATCAACATCATCTACGCGGATACACTCCGTCGAATGAACAAAAATCTGGACGGCCTAACGGAATCAGAAACATCCTTCCACGGGATAGTTCCGGGCAAGGCAATCCGTCCACTCGGAATAATCAACCTAGAAGTTGTACTGGGCTCCCCACGCAACTACAGAAGGGAATTCCTGGACTTCGAAGTCGTCGACTGGCCCTCACAGTACCACGCCATTCTTGGTCGAACAGCGTTCGCCAGATTCATGGCCGTGCCACATTACGCATACTTGAAGCTCAAGCTACCTGGCGAATACGGTGTGATCACCATCGACGGAGACTTCCAGAAATCGGACAAGTGCGACATAGAATTTAATGAGATCGCAAAATCTTTCGGGATGCAAGAAGAACTTCAAGAGCTAGCAAAAACCACGGACCACTCCGTTATGCCCCTCACGAAGAAAAACGCACCCGAACTGGAATTCAGCGCCAACAGCGACACTCGCAAGCACCAAGTGCACCCGACAGACTCCGCGAAGACGGCGATGGTTTCCACAACCCTCTCGCCAGCATAGGAAGGCGCGCTCGTCAAACTCCTCCGTGAGTACTGGGAGATTTTCGCCTGGCAGCCCTCAGATATGCCAGGAATACCCAGGGAGTTTGCCGAGCACTCACTCGAAGTCTTTCCTGACGCCAAACCCATCAAACAGACGACTCGACGATTTTCAGAACCTAAGCAGAAAGCGCTTGGAGAAGAAGTAAACAGATTGCTAGCCGCAAACTTCATCAGGGAGATCAAAATATCCACCTGGTTAGCAAACCCGGTGTTGGTCCCCAAGAAAAACACGGATATCCTTCGGGTGTGCATCGACTACACGTCGCTAAATAAACACTGCCCCAAGGACAACTTTCCTCTACCACGAATCGACCAGATCGTGGACTCTACGGCAGGTTGCCAGCGTCTCTCCTTCCTAGACGCCTATTCAGGATATAACCAAATCCGAATGAAAAAGGAAGACGAGGAGAAGACGGCTTTCATCACACCCCACGGTGTATACTGCTACCCAACAATGCCCTTCGGGCTGAAGAACGCAGACGCAACATATCAGCGCTGCATGCAAAGATGCCTCGCCAATCTCATTGGCAAAAACGTACAAGTGTACGTCGACGACATCGTCATCAAAACTCGAGTGGAGGACACACTCCTCGAGGACATCAGAGAAACATTCGACGCCCTTAACGCATATCGGATCAAGTTCAATCCGACCAAATGCGTTTTCGGTGTCCCCGCAGGCAAACTTCTCGGGTACCTGGTATCCGCCAGAGGCATTGAAGCCAACCTGGAGAAAATACAAGCCATATTGACTATGAAGGAGCCAACCAATCTACGTGGAGTACAGCAGCTCGCAGGACGACTAGCAGCCCTGAGCAGATTCATCGCACGATTGGGAGAGCAGGCATTACCCTTCTACAAATTACTGAAGAAGACGGACAAATTCGAATGGACACCCGAAGCTAAAAAAGCGTTTGCAGATCTGAAGCGGTCCTTGCAAAGCAGGCGCATCCTTGCGACACCGCAAGAAAGGGAGCCACTTTTCCTATACTTAGCCGCTACAAACCAGGTCATCAGCACAGCGATCGTAGTCGAAAGACCTGAAGACGGCAAAGCATACGGAGTTCAAAGACCAATATATTACATCAGCGAAGTACTTTCGCCATGCAAACAATGCTACCCTCACTATTAGAAGCTCGCATACGGGGTTGTTCTCACAGCTCGAAAGCTCAAACATTATTTCCAGGAACACGCCATCACAGTGGTTAATGATGCGTCACTCGGGACAATCATGAACAACCCTATGGCATCCGGAAGAATAGCAAAGTGGAGCATCGAGCTGGGCGCCTGGGACATCACCTATGCTGGACGCAACGCAGTCAAATCCCAAGTTCTCGTGGAATTCATCAGCGAATGGACAGAGCTACAAACACCCGGGCCACCCGAGTATATGAGCAATTGGATAATGTACTTCGATGGATCCAAGAGAAACGAAGGAGCAGGAGCAGGAATCGTCCTCATCTCACCTAGCGGAGACAAACTGCAGTACGTCTTGCGACTGGATTTTCCACCCGATGACCCAGCATCGAACAATGACGCAGAATATGAAGCACTATTGCACGGGATGAAGATGGCAATCGCCTGTGGAGCTACCCGATTAATGATCTACGGCGATTCCAACCTCATAGTGCAGCAAACGATGAAAGAATGTGACGCCATTGCTGAAAACATGGTTGCATATCGCGACATGTATAACCTACTCGAAGGAAGCTTTAAAGGGTGCGAGCTAAAACACATTGCAAGATCTAGCAACGAAGAAGCAGACAGACTGGCCAACATGGGTTCCACGAACACACCCATACCGCCAGGGATATATTTAGAGCGGATGATTAAGAGATCGGTCAAACTGAAGAAAGCCGCAGAAACACCCGCATCAATGGAAACAGAGGTCAGCCCGCAAATCGCGCTTCTCGAGCTTACTCATAACATATCACGGTAGGTCTTTCTGGTCGAACCAGTCTGGACGCAGAAATATCTCGACTACCTGCTAAACAAACAGCTCCCGGCCGATCCACGTGAGGCTCGACAGCTAATCAGGCGTAGCAAATCCTTTCGGGTGGTTAACGAAGAATTATACAAACAAAGCATCTCGGGAATACTTCACCGTTGCATCGCACCCGAAGACGGCAAGGAATTACTCCGGGACATACATCAGGGTGATTGCGGACATCATGCTAGCTGGAAAGTGATATTGGGAAAAGCCTTTCGAGCAGGATTCTACTGGCTAACAGCAGCCACCGATGCAAAAAACCTGGTCGATAGATGCGACGCCTGCCATCGATTCGCACCAAAGCCGCACGCACCCGCCACGGAGTTGCACATGATACCCATCGCCTGGCCCTTTGCACAGTGGGGGCTAGACATGGTTGGACCATTACGCAGATCCACACCCGGCGGATATACACACCTGCTGGTCGCAGTCGACAAATTCACAAAATGGATAGAGGCAAGACCAGTAACTTCGGCTAGCGCCCAATGCGCCGTGGAGTTCCTCGATTCCATCATATGCAGATTTGGTGTGCCACACGCCATCATTACAGATAACGGCACAAACTTTACGGCAAATGAAACACAGCAGTTCTGCGAGGAGAAAGGCATCAATTTCAAATTTGCTTCGGTCGCCCACCCGCAAACGAACGGACAAGTCGAAAGATCCAACGGCTTAGTTTCGGCTGGGATCAAGAAACGACTACTCGACCGTCTGCACCCCGCAGCAGGGCATTGGGCAGAGGAGCTACCCTCCGTACTCTGGAGCCTCCGGACAACCCCAAACAGGTCTACAAAATACACACCATTTTTTATGGTATACGGGGCGGAAGCAGTCCTTCCCGAGGAAGTTCGATTCAGCGCCCCACGGGTTGTGGCCTACAGCGAAGAAACCTCCAACAAAGCACTTGCAGAAGATATGGATGCACTCGATGAAATGCGGGACATCGCACTCGCAAGATCCGCAGTTTATCAACAATCACTACGCAACTATCACAGTCGCCGCATACGCCACAGGTCATTCGTGGTAGGTGACTTAGTGTTGCGGCTCAAGCAGAAGGAAGGACACAAACTCGAACCGCCTTGGGAAGGACCCTTCATCGTACACGAAGTTATCCCAGGAGGAGCCTACAGGCTCAAGAATCCAGAGACCGGAGGAATCTATTCCAATCCATGGAATATTGCACAACTCCGCAAATTCTACCCCTAGGTTTACTTGTTTCTACAACAATAAGGCTATACTAGCCAATTTTGTAGCTCGAATACATGACTTCTCAGTCATTGCAATAAAAATACATGATTTCCTCATCATATTTACCCGAAGCTTCTTGTTTACTGCATGCTAAAAGTCACAGGTACACACCCCATCGCACACACGGGGGCTACACCTAAAAACTTAGCATCTCAAAGAAATATCATCAAATACAAGGTTACACACCTTACAACAATCTTTACAAACTATAAACAGTTTACATGATATTCACATCCGACAATCAGTCAAAACGCTGAGCATTCTCAGTCGCTAAGACCCTATCTACCTCTTCAGAGGTCATTCGGATAATCTTCTCGGCTGCAGGGCGTACAGCATCATAAAACGGTGTGATGTCCTCGATTGCATAATCTGGGCGCCGAGCTACGGAGTTCAAATCTATCTCAGAATGCCATATTCGGACAAAAGAGAGAGCCACAACCGCGCCGCACGTCATCTGGTTGCGTACGCACATGCGAATCTCCCCTTCCCGACTAAACAACCTGAGTAGATAGCTCCAGTCTTCGGGACCCCTTTCGAGTGGATAAAAAGCTGCATTCATCGCGATCAAGACCTCGTGAAAAGAACCCACGAGAATTCTCGCCTGCAGAACTCGGAATTTCAAGGTGGCCATCACAAACCCTCGACTGCGATCAGACCAGAAGTTTCCGCGGCAAACACAGTAGCCTGGAAGAAGTACAAGGAAAGAAGTGAGATGCCCTACTCGAGTTGTTTCTAGTCGCACATCTGACTAAAAACGCTTGGGGGCTACTCCCATCGGGAGACAAGGCACAAACAAAAAGAATAAAAATTCCAAAGGATAAATGCTTCGATCAAGGACAACAAAGGTACGGGAATACATCCCAAGGTTCATTACATTCAAGGAAGGAAATAAAAAAAACTACGAGGCTACATTGGTGCTCCCACTAGCGGCAGTCGACCCTCCCTTCTTCCGAGCAAAAATCTCAGAAAGCTTCCGAGCAAGAATGGCGGCTTGCTCGCCAAAACGAGAGAGCCGTACCTTTTTGCCCGTGGAAGGATCGACTGGAATGGACGAGTAAGCCTCCTCCAACCCTTCGACTCCGTGCGCCAGAGCAAATTGGATCGCAGTCTTCGCGCCAGCCTCTGATTGAGCGACTGCGAAGGCATCCAGAAGACCGCCTTCCGAGAAAGCCTTCAGCAGATCATCTAGCGCAGGCGTAGGAGTGCCGCTAGCAACGATGCGACCATGCACTTGCACCAATGCCTGGGAGGCATCGTTAATCAGAGAGAGAATTCCATCGGAATGTCTCTTGAGTTGTGCAAGTGTGTCGGTTAGCACGTCCACCCGTTGGAGCCCAGGGATCTCTAGGGGGACGTCCAGAAGACCTGTGAACAAAGAAGACCGACTTAGCAAAGTTCAGCGGAATAAAATATCAGAAGTCGCAAAATGCACTTACCCGCAAAACGTTCCGCGAGGGGACGGAGGAACTCGACAATATTATTGTCGGCTTTACTGCCAGCTTCAACTTGCTCCTTTAGGGCCTTCCGCGCATCCGCAAGCTGTCGATTAAAATCTTCTGATTGCATGCGGGAAGCCTCCAGCTCTTGTCGAATGGCCGTCAGGTCAGCCTCCCGAGCAGTTACCTGCTCAGAAAGTTTGACCCTTTCGGACTCCGAAAATTCAAGTTGAGCTGCGAAAAGATGCTTATCAGAAATCAAGAATTCACAGGACAGTGAAGACAAAGAGATAATAGAACTTACCCTTGAGGAGGTCGTTTTCAGTTTGAAGTCGGCTACGGTCCGTTCGAAGGGACTCGCAATCCGATTCAGCGAGAACGACGCGGCGACCAATCGCCGCAAGAGAATCAACGAGCGACTGCAAAAGCACGAAGACGGAAGAGTTAAATGGATTAAATTTGAGTCTGTACCCGATTATTTACAATCGACTACAGCCTCGGGGGCTACTCCCATCGGGAGCACTGCCGTGCACCCGATAAAAACACAGAGATAAAGAAGAAAGGAACTAGATTCAGAGCCTGTAGCCGATCGCTTGCAATCGACTACAGTCTCGGGGGCTACTCCCATCGGGAGCACTGTCGTGCACCCGATAGAAAATTTGAAGACGTAAGATGACGTTTACCTGGCCAGAAGCGCGAAAGAGCGGATCCGCGGAGCTGTCCGTCACTTCCTTAGAAGCTGAAGTCCTGACGGCAAAGCTGGGGGCTCCACGCTCCACAGTCGCAGCTTCAGGAGCCGCTCTGGGAGAGTTTTGGACGGTGCCCGCGGTGGGAGTTTCACCCGCATCCTTGGCCTTATTTCTCTTCTCGGGAGGAACGGCAGCGGCGTACCTGCGAGGACTGATCGTCTGCAGACTGCACCGAAAGATAGAAACAATCGATATTGAAGCACAGAAAATGTTCGACTAAGATTAAGGAAAAAACACTTACTCGTCATCCTCGTCGTCATCCAGCAAGTCCGCGTTCCAAGCGGGCGTCATCACTGGGAACGAAGGCGAAGGAGCAAGGGAGCGAAGTGGAGTCGCATGGATAGGAGCTTGACTGGGCGATGCTTCCAAGGATTTGTCCTTAGAAGTAGCTTCGTCTTCATCTACCCGACGACGTTTCGTCGGAGCGCCATTCGAGTCCGCAACGTCATCCGAAGAATCGTGCTCTGAACTCGAAGAGGCATTGGCGACGCTGGTGTCAATCGCGCCGTCTTGAGTCTGTACCCGATTATTTACAATCGACTACAGCCTCGGGGGCTACTCCCATCGGGAGCACTGCCGTGCACCCGATAAAAACACAGAGATAAAGAAGAAAGGAACTAGATTCAGAGCCTGTAGCCGATCGCTTGCAATCGACTACAGTCTCGGGGGCTACTCCCATCGGGAGCACTGTCGTGCACCCGATAGAAAATTTGAAGACGTAAGATGACGTTTACCTGGCCAGAAGCGCGAAAGAGCGGATCCGCGGAGCTGTCCGTCACTTCCTTAGAAGCTGAAGTCCTGACGGCAAAGCTGGGGGCTCCACGCTCCACAGTCGCAGCTTCAGGAGCCGCTCTGGGAGAGTTTTGGACGGTGCCCGCGGTGGGAGTTTCACCCGCATCCTTGGCCTTATTTCTCTTCTCGGGAGGAACGGCAGCGGCGTACCTGCGAGGACTGATCGTCTGCAGACTGCACCGAAAGATAGAAACAATCGATATTGAAGCACAGAAAATGTTCGACTAAGATTAAGGAAAAAACACTTACTCGTCATCCTCGTCGTCATCCAGCAAGTCCGCGTTCCAAGCGGGCGTCATCACTGGGAACGAAGGCGAAGGAGCAAGGGAGCGAAGTGGAGTCGCATGGATAGGAGCTTGACTGGGCGATGCTTCCAAGGATTTGTCCTTAGAAGTAGCTTCGTCTTCATCTACCCGACGACGTTTCGTCGGAGCGCCATTCGAGTCCGCAACGTCATCCGAAGAATCGTGCTCTGAACTCGAAGAGGCATTGGCGACGCTGGTGTCAATCGCGCCGTCTTGATGACTCGACACTTGTTCTGAGGCGGCTTCCCCCGTAGTTGGCGGGTAGCAGTCCGCCATGGCTAGGCTCTGCAAAGGCAAGAAGAAGACAAGGAAAACCTTATCGACTAGGACTCAGAACGAGAAAAAAGAACAACTCAAAGAAGAAAAAAGAGAAAGAAACTAACCTCGGCTGGGGGAGGATTTGAGGCGGCGAAGGCTTCAACAGAGCAATCGGGGAATTTTTCTCCCACTTTCAGTCGGGTGATACCCGCGATTTTCTTCTCGAATTCTACATTCGAAAGTTCCTCGCGGCTTACTCGACTGGGATCCTCTGAGCCCTGATACTCCCACATGGCGGAGGGCCTTTGTTGGAGTGGCTGGATCCTGCGCTTCAAAAAGATGCTCGCCAGATGCATCCCGTTGAGCACAACTCCCGCGGTCTGATCCCGAAGAGCAGCTACTCTCGCGAGTAAAGGCGCAACAGTCTGGGTCTCTTCGGCTGACATCTTGTGCCCCCAAGACTTTCGCCTGGTCAAAACAGCGAACGGGTGGAACTCTACAATCCCACCCGAGCTGTTGTCGATGACGTAGAACCACCTTTTCCGCCAGCTTTGGGCGGAGTCGACGAAATGCATGTTGAAGTAGCTGCCCTCTTGTCGAGCTTGGATCCCGAAGCCGCCGGTGCGAAGCGGTTCGCCAAGCTCGGACTCCACCCGCGACTTCTCGCGGAAAATCCGGACCTTGAAGAGCGCCTTCCACAGCGCCCAGTGCGGGCGAATGCCAAGATAGCATTCGCAGAACACGATGAAGCACGTAATGTGCTGCACCGCGTTCGGGGGGAGATCGTGAAGCTGTATGCCATAGACACACAGCAACCCGAGGAAAAAGGGATGAAGGGGAAAAGAAAGGCCCCGAGTCACGTGGTCCACAAAGACCACGCGCTCGTTCGATTGAGGATTGGGTACCTCTTCCTTCTTCCCGAGGCGGACTCGCTTCTCCGTCTCCGCCGGGAGCAGCCCCTCCCGCTGCATCTCCTTGATGCTTTTTGCGGTGGTGTTGGGAGAACGCCAGTCGCCGGCGCGGGGCGCGGGTTGCGCGGAAGGTTCACCGGATGCAGAACCGGCAGCATCGCGTTTCTTTCCGCCAGCCATTGGTTGCAGCGAAAGCTCGAGCGCGGGGAAGATGGAGACGAACGCGAGGAAGAAGATGAAGACAGAGAGCTGGGAAAGTTTTACCGCAGCGCTAACACCCGTATTTATACACGGGGCAAGGCAATCTCAGCCGTACGATGCGCTACGTGGCATCTATCACGGCCGCCACGCGTAAGGGTGAAACGAAGCGGCGGCCTGCGCTGTTTCGTGCCACGATCTTAACAGAAGATCGTGCGCATTTACTGCGCGTCTCGCGTAAAAACCGGGAACGACGTCTCGTTTCCCGGTCAAAAAGCTGACAAGGTGGGCCATTTTCTGCTGCCACTCCGTCACGTCCCATCGGGAGAAGAGGAGTGTGCCATGACGTCATGGCATTCGTCATTCAAAACCAAATTCTTTTCGATTGGAAGTTCGAACGCGAAATTATCTTCGTATGAATAGCAATTCCTTCGGATAAAAGCGACTCTTCCATGAACAGTTCATAAAGCAAGACCTCTTCGAACA
This sequence comes from Alopecurus myosuroides, assembly GCA_028641055.1. Classification (NCBI taxonomy): domain Eukaryota; kingdom Viridiplantae; phylum Streptophyta; class Magnoliopsida; order Poales; family Poaceae; genus Alopecurus; species Alopecurus myosuroides. The sequence continues at coordinate 228,827,986 of CM054060.1, read as the reverse complement.
AGAGAAAAATACCCTATGCACGAAAACTCTTTCGTATGGGCACAGCATCCCGAGCATGAAAACTCTTTCATACGGGCTTAGTTTTTTTTTCTTCCAACGCGAAATTTCTTTCGTATGGAGCTCAAACAACTCAAATCGGGTAGGAAAAACCTGCTTCTCCTATGCATGATAATTCTACATCATAAAAACCTGGATTGTTCAGCCGACTAGGCACATCTGGATGCAGTATTCTTCGAATATGAAGGTAAGACCCAGAAAGATCTCTCTTTTAGGCCTGGAATCGCACTCGAAAGCTGCGTCCTCCGGCATAGTTCCGTGTTAACAACACGAAGAAAAATCCTAGCGGACGCGCCGGGTACCCTCATAGGTTAAGTTCGACTCGATAAGTCCACAACGGCCCAGACGCAACAATCACCTCATCGGGTTCGAGTCGGAGGTCTCGAATCTGTGTAGGCCAGGAATGTTTTTGCCCTAGTCGCAATTAATTGGCCCTGATCTCTCGGGAGAGCCAAGCTACTGTGCCACATCCTTCTGCAATAAAAGCCGCAAAAACAGGCACTTATGCTGCTCGATACTCGAGCGTTATAACTTACAATGCAGGGGACACACCCTTCGAAGACAACAACTGTCGAGCTGAACCTCCAAGAGGAGATCAAAAAAGGTCTGACCGTCTACCCGACTGGAAATAAATCCCAGTCGAGCACACGCTCGGGGGCTACTGACGAAGACATAGATCTTGGACCCTGCGGGTAAGGACACCCCCTCTCAGGCCCAAGGTCAAGGCCCAAGAAGAGGCGCCCTTGGAAGACTCCAGAAGGTCCACCAGAAGCCCACCCGCACTAAACTTGCGGGTTAAGTTAGGTAGTTTTGTAACCGACCTAGCTAGGGTTTGAATCCTCTCCGGGTAGGACTCGAGACCTGGCCATCTATATAAGGCCAGGAGAGCCCTCGAGGAGAGGACCAAGTAATACCGCACGACCAAAAAGCCTCGGAACTCGAGATCTACTCTCGATTCGAGCAACCTGTAACCGATCTAATCATCCAATACAGATCGACAAGAGGCAGGAGTAAGGGTTTTACCTCTACGAGGGCCCCGAACCTGGGTAAATCTCGCCCCCTGTCTAGCCGACGATCTCACCAGCGCTCATGAGTTCTCCTAATCGAAACCCGATAGGGTCACCTAAGGGACTTGTCGAGTCAGGGATTCGACAGCACCCATGGCTGGCCACACCCCCTTGGGCTGCCTCCCCCTCCCCTATAAAAGGAGGGTGAGAGATCCTCCTCCTCACACACTTGTCCCACCTCCTTTCCTCTCCAACCGCTGCTCCATTCCATGGTCTCCGGCTTGGCAAAGACCTGACCGTGGGATTCTTCACCACCACCACGCCGTCCTGCTGCTGGAGTTCCGGGGAATCCTCTACTTCTGCTATCCCGCTAGATCGAGGGAACGGAGGTCTTCATCGAGCTGAACGTGTGACCAATTACGGAGGCACCGTCGGATTGCGGTGCACATCTTCTCGCTCTCGGGATCGGCGTGAGTACGGCTACGCCAATAACGAGATTTGATCTTGTAACACTTAGAGTCTTCGAGGGTATGTTTTCTCAAGACTCTCTTTCTCCCCGTTGCACTTCATGTCCTAGATTAGATCTTGGCCCTTTTGGTATCTATCGCGTAGGAATTTTTTTTTCTATGCAACATACCTTTCAGTGGTATCAGAGCCGGATCTATACGTAGATGTTTTGTACGGGTAGAACACATAGGTTTATGTGGGCGTTGATGATCATGTTTTTGCTTCCTTAAGTATTTTATGATCTTAGTGGCATAGTAGGATGAAGCTACATAGACAAACTTTACGTGTACTTTGTACATGAGACCTGTCTCACTTGTGGCTGAGGGGGTGTTCGTTTCTCCTCCTATAGTTAAGATCTAATCTACGAAGGGTTGATAAGAATATGTTTTATCAATGTTGTGGCTCTTGTACTATGCAAAATTAAATTAGAGGTGTCTAACTTGTTTTTGCAGGGCATGTGATGTGATATGGTCAATGTTACAAATTTTATGTATGAGATGATATCTTTTGTAAATTATTGACATACCGGCAGGAGCCATATGGTTGTCTTATTATTTATGGTCTGCATGATGTATATCATATCCATGTGATATGTTGTAATTTTGATGGACTATCAAGATGGAGGTGCCACAGACCTTGGTGCCACGCCGGTGGAATGATGGAGATCATACCATGATGCACAAGATGGAGATCAAGTGCAAGAAGGACCATATCATATCACATTATCCATGCATGTGATGTTAATCCTTGTATGCATCTTACTTTGCTTAGATCGCAACGGTATCATTATAAGATGATCCCTCACACTTAATATCAAGATAATAATGTGTTCTTCCTTAAGTATGCGCCGTTAATAAATTTCGTCGTTTCGAGACACCCCGTGATGATCGGGTGTGATAGACTCAACGTTCGCATACAATGGGTGTTTTCAAGCCTAGCATGTACAGACATGGCCTTGAAACAAACGCAATACTACAGTTCTACTTGGTGAGCCTAGCATGTACAAACATGGCCTCGGAACACGTTACCTAAAGGTAAAGCATGAGTCATATGGATGATATGATGAACATGTTGATGTTCGCCTTTGCAACTACACCGTCTCACATGATGATCGGTTTCGGTGTAGTGAATTTGGTTCGTGTAATCACTAAATACGACTAAGAGGGATGTTGTTTTTGAGTGGGAGTTCATGGGATAATTTAAGAATTAACGTGAACTTAATTTATCATAAACTTAGTCTAAATAGTCTTTGCAAATATGTTGTAGATCATGGCACCACCTACCTTCAATTTCAATATGTTCATGGAGAGAGAAAAAACTAGCGAACAATAGAAGCAACTTTACCAACTGGGAACTTAACCTGAGGATTCTCCTCACCGCTTGTAAGAAGCTCTATATGCTTGATGCACCGCTAGGTGACCAGCCCGCTGATGATGCTTCTGATGAAGATAAAAATGTTTATCTGACTCAACAAGAAGACCACAATATAGTTCATTGTGGCGTCCTTTATGGATTAGAGCCAGAGCTGCGAAAACGTTTCGAGAACAGCACTGCTTATGCTACAATGGGTGAATTGAAAATGATTTTTGATACCCATGCTGCAGTTGAGAGTTATGACGCTTCAGAAAAGTTCTTTAGATGCATGATGGAAGACAACAACTCTGTTAGTGAGCACGTACTCAAGATGTCTGCGTACGTTGATAAGCTCATAGCCTTGGGAATAACGATTCCCATTGAGCTAGGGATACATCATGTTCTCCAATCTCTGCCACCTAGTTACAAGAACTTCGTGATGAACTATAATATGCAAGGCATGAAGAAGTTTCTTCATGAGCTTCTCTCGATGCTTAAAACTGCTGAAGTGGAGATGAAGAAAGAACATCAAGTGTTGATGATCAATAAGACCACTAGTTGGAAGAAAGGAAAGAAAGGCAAGCCAAGGGTAAGCTTCAAGAAGGATAGCAAGTCTATTGCTGCACCTGAGAAGAAACCCAAGTATGGCCCTAAGCCTGAGACTGAGTGCTTTTATTGCAAGGGCACTGGCCACTGGAAGCGCAATTGCCCCAAATATTGGCAGATAGGAAGGCCGGCAAAGTGAACAAAGGTATATATGATATACTTGTTATTGATGTGTAACTTACTAGTACTCGCAGTAGCGCCTGGGTATTTGATATTGGTTTGGTTGCTCACATATGTAACTCGAAACAGGAGCTGCAGAATAAGCGACCACTAGCAAGGGATGGGGTGACGATGCGCGTCGGCAATGGATCAAGAGTTGATGTGGTCGCCGTCGGGACGCTACCTCTTCGTTTACCATCTGGATTAGTTATAAACCTAAATAACTGTTATTTGGTGCCTGCATGGAGCATGAATATCATTTCTGGATCGTGCTTAATGCAGAGTGGTTATTCCTTTAAGTCTGAGAACAATGGTTGTTCGATTTATATGAATAATATCTTTTATGGTCACGCACCTGAGAAGAATGGTTTATTTCTTTTGAATCTTGATAGTATTGGTACACATATTCATAATGTGAATGCCAAAATAATTAAGTTGAATGATGATATTGCTACTTACATGTGGCATTGCCGCTTAGGTCATATTGGTGTTAAACGCATGAAGAAGCACCATTCTGATGGACTTTTAGAATCACTTGATTATGAATCATTTGAAACATGCGAGCCATGCCTTATGGGCAAGATGATTAGAACCCCGTTTTCCGGAACTATGGAACAGGCAACAGACTTATACATAATGATGTGTGTGAAACAATGAGTGTATTGGCGCGCGGTAGATATCGTTATTTCGTCACTTTCACAGATGATTTGAGTAGATATGGATATATTTACTTAATGAAACACAAATCTAAGACATTTGAAAAGTTCAATTCAGTGTGAAGTTGAAAATCATCGTCACAGAAAGATTAAATTTCTACGATCTGATCCTGGAGGTGAATATCTAAGTTACGAGTTTGGCATGCATATGAAACAATGTGGAATAGTTTCACAACTCACACCTGCCGGAACACCACATCGTAATGGTGTTTTCGAACGTCGTAATCGTACTTTATTGGATATGGTTCGATCTATGATGTCTCTTATAGATTTGCCACTATCGTTTTGGGGTTATGCACTAGAGACCACCGCATTCACTTTAAATAGGGCACCATCTAAATCCGTTGAAACGACACCGTATGAATTATGGTTTGGAAAAAACCTAAGCTGTCATTTCTAAAAGTTTGGGGATGCGATGTTTATGTGAAGAAGTTTCAACCTGATAAACTCGAACCCAAAGCAGAAAAATTCGTCTTCATAGGATACCCTAAAGAAACAATAGGGTACACCTTCTATCACAGATCCGAAGGCAAGATTTTCGTTGCAAAGAATGGATCCTTTTTAGAGAAGGAGTTTCTCTCGAAAGGTGTGAATAGTAGGAAGGTAGAACTCGATGAGGTTATTGAACTTTCTTGATACGTCTCCAACGTATCTATAATTTCTGATGCTCCACGATCATATTTTGCCAATTGCTACTTGTTTTCTCCCTTATTTATAACATTTTTATACGTTTTCCGGGACTAACCTATTAACAAGATGCCAAGTGCCAGTTCCCTGTTTTCTACTGTTTTTAATTTCAGAAAATTTGTTCTGGAAACATTCTTAGAATTGGACCCCACAAAGCCCGAAGTTCCTATTTTCCCCGGAAGCATCCAGAACACCGAAGAGGAATCGAAGACGGGCAACAGGGGGCCACACCATAGGGTGGCGCGGGTCCCCCTGGCCGCGCCACCTATAGGTATGGGCCCCCTGGAGCTCCACCGCCTTTGCCCTTTCGCCTATTTAAGCCCCTCGGATGGAAAACCCTAAGGACCTGATAAAAAATCCCCGAAAAGTTCCGTAGCCGTCGTCACCGTCAACCCTAGATCACGGGAGTTCTGAAGCTGTTTTTGGCACCCTGCCGGAGAGAAGATCATCGCCTGAGGCTTCTACATCACTATGCCTTCCTCCGGAGTGATGCGTGAGTAGTTCATCCTTGGACCACAGGTTCGTAGTTGTAGCTAGATGGTTGTATTCTCTTCATATGCCTCCATGTTTAGATCTCGTGAGCTGCCTATCATGATCGAGATTGATCTTATGTAATTCTATATGCTGTGTTTGCTGGGATCCGATGAATATTGACCTTAGGCCAAGTTGATTATAGTCTTTATTTGCATATGCTATTTGTGATCTTGCATGCTTTCCGTTGCTAGTGGTTGCTCTGGCCAAGTAGTTGCTAGTGACTCCAAGAGGGAGTATTTATGCCCGATAGTGGGTTCATGCCTCCTCACCACCTTGCTCGAGTGACAGAAACGTGAAGGGGGGATGTGTTGTCGCCATTAGGGAGAAAACAGCGGTGAGAGTGCCCGCGTGCATAATCATTGCTTACATTACACACTTTGTTTAATGCAGTTATATGTTGCTTGCAACTTAATACCTAAGGGGGTTCGGATGATAACCTGAGGGTGGATTATTAGTCATAGATGCAGATGGATGTTGGTCTATGTATCTTGTTGTAATGTCCGCACTAAATATCATAGTAATCTTCATGTCATATTGTGTAGTACCGTGCAACCTCTATTTGTCAATTTCCCAGCTGTAATTTTTTCACCCAACATGCTATCTTTTATGGAGAGACACCACTAGTGAACCTATGAACCCCGGTCCATTTTTCTACACTGTTAAACAAACCACAACTATTTACTGCTTTCTTTAATTACTGCAAGCATACATCATTTTCCACACTATACGTCTAATCTTTGTTTTTAGCAAGACCGGTGAGATTGACAACCTCACCGTACTGTTGGGACAAAGTATTTTGGTTGTGTTGTGTGCAGGTTCCACGTTGTTGCTGACACCGGTGAAGCGCCAGCACCACCACAAGTGGCATAAACCTTCCTGAGATCCTCTTCCTCCTACTGGATTGATAACCTTGGTTCTTAACTGAGGGAAATTCTTGCCACTTTCTCATCACACCTTTCTCTTGGGGTTTCCAACGCACCATCAAAGGGCATCAAGAATTTCTGGCGCCGTTGCCGGGGAGGAAGAAGTCTTCTGGCAAGGGAAGTCTCTCACTCTCAACCTCTTTAATTTTTTTATTGTCTTGTTTATATTTTTGTCTTGTTTTTCTTCTCTTTATCAAAAACACAAAATAATTATTTTACTTCATAGTTGTTATTTATTTGCTTGCTTTTATTCTGCTAAAATGAGTTCCCCTGAGAATACTAAGTTGTGTGACTTCACTAGCACAAACAACAATGATTTTATTTGTACACCTATTGCTCCACCAGCTCCTACTGCTGCTTTCTATGAGATTAAACCTGCTTTATTAAATCTTGTGATGAAAGAGCAATTTTCTGGTATTAGTACTGATGATGTTGTTGCCCACCTTAATAATTTTGTTGAACTATGTGAGATGCAAAAATATAAAGATGTGGATGGAGATATTATTAAACTGAAATTATTTTATTTCTCTTTGAGAGGAAGATCTAAAGAATGGTTGCTATCTTTGCCTAGAAATAATATTGATTCATGGACTAAGTGTAAAGATTTTTTCATTGGAAAATATTATCCTCCTGCTAAGATTATATCCCTGAGAAGTGACATAATGAATTTTAAACAATTTGATAATGAACATGTTGCTAAAGCTTGGGAAAGAATGAAAACTATGGTGAAGAATTGTCCCACTCATGGACTGACCACTTGGATGATTACACAAACCTTTTATGCAGGACTGAATTTCTCCTCAAGGAACCTATTGGATTCAGCTTTTGGAGGTACCTTTATGTCCATCACTTTGGTCAATGCAACAAATATTCTTGATGATATGATGATAAATTATTCAGAGTGGCACACTGAGAGAGCTCCACAAGGTAAGAAGGTAAATTCCGTTGAGGAAACCTCCTCTTTAAGTGAAAGGCTTGATGTTGTTATGTCTATGCTTGTTAATGGTAAAGCTCAAGTTGATCGTAATAATGTTTCTTTAGCCTCTTTGGTTGCTCAAGAAGAGCATGTTGATGTAAACTTTATTAGAAATAATAATTTTAACAACAATGCTTATAGAAATAATTTTGGTGGAAACAATTATAATCCCTATCCTCCTAATAATGGTTATGGTAATTCTTATAGCAACTACTACAATAGCAATAAAAGCTCTACCTATGATCTTGAAAACATGCTTAGAGAATTTATTAGGGCACAATCTGCTTTTAATAAATCTGTTGAGGAAAAGCTTGGTAAAATATATGTTCTTGCCTCTAAAGTAGATAGCCTTGCTATTAATGTTGATTTTCTAAAACTAAAGGTTTTTCCACAAGATGTTAAACAAAGTAAAACTTTGAATGCCATTCAAGTTCGAATTGATGACCATGTTAGGTTGATGGCTGAATTACGTGCTTGGTGGGAAAGAGAAGATGAATTGGCTAGAAAGAATAATATTGCTAGAGTTTGCACTATCACAACCACTAGTAAAACTGAAGCTCATAGTGCTAGTAAACCTCCTACTATTAATGGTAAAGTAGTTGGTGTTAATAAAGTTCCTACTCCTTTGGTGAAACGTGCTAAATTGCCTCGAACTGCTGAAATTGCTCCCGATAAAAGTGCTGAAATTTTTAAAGATGTGGGAGATAATGGTCCCATTACTTTTGATGATAATAATATTGATTTTGATGATTGAAATATATCTGAAGTTATTATGTTTCTACAAAAGCTTGCTAGAAGTCCCAATGCTAGTGCCATGAATATGGCATTTACTAAACATATTACTAATGCTCTCATGAAAGTTAGGGAAGAAAAGTTAAAACTTGAGACATCTATCCCTAGGAAATTAAATGATGGTTGGGAGCCTATCATTAAGATAAAAGTAAATGATTTTTATTTCAATTATTGGTGTGATCTTGGTGCTAGTATCTCTGTTATGCCTCAAAAGCTTTATAATATGCTTGATTTACCACCATTGGAACACTGTTATTTGTATGTTTATCTTGCTGATAATGCTAAGAAGAAACCTCTTGGTTGAATTGATGATGTTCTTATTATGTTTAACAATAACCTTGTCCCTGTTGATTTTGTTGTTATAAACATTGAATGCAATGCTTCTTGTCCTATTGTTTTGGGAAGACATTTTCTTAGAACTGTTGGTGCTATTATTGATATGAAAGAGGGGAGTATTAAATATCAATTTCCCCTCAAGAAAGGTTTGGAACACTTTCCTAGAAATAATATGAAGCTACCTTTTGACTCCAAGATATGATGTTGATGCTTCTTCACTTGAAAATAATTGAGTTTCCTTATTTATGCCTAGCTGAAAGGCGGTAAAGAAAAGCGCTACCGGGAGATAACCCGTTTTATTTCGTTGTTTTCAACCCGTTTTCTTTGGTGTCCTTTGCACCTGGGTGTTGTCCATTTCCTTAGCAACCCCTCTGTATCTTTTATTTTGAGTTTTTTTTGAGCCAAGTAAAGTCTCTAGTGGAAAGTTGAGGTTATATTTCGGATTTCTCCGCAGGAAACAGATTTCTGCTGTCCACTGTTAATTCCGTTAAAAATCACTGAAAATTCAAAATGACCTGGTTTTTTTTGTGCTTAATCCTGAGGTATATACAACTTTTCTTAGAAGACCACGTTTTCATTTTAGCAACATAAGATTTTTGAAAAAATCGATCTTTAGCTGTTGTTCTGTTTTGACAGATTTCTCCCATTTATTGCATTTGCATCTTAATCTCTTTCTTTTGGTGTTCTTTGGAGAAAAAGAATTTTAGAAGAAGTTGTGACAGTAGGTAATGTATTTTTGAGTGTTAGACTTGTGTTGAAACTGAACCATGTGAATTTATTATTTCAATTGCACTAACGTTGCTAATGAAGATTGTGAGAATTTTGATGTGAAGGAAGTTTTCAAGGATCAAGAGAAGAGGATGATATGATGTGATCAAGAAGAGTGAAAAGCCTAAGCTTGGGGATGCCCCGGTGGTACATCAAAGAAAATTCCAAGAATACTCAAGTGTCTAAACTTGGGGATGCCCAAGGCATCCCCTTCTTCATCAACAAATTATCAGGTCACTTCTAGTGAAACTATATTTTTATTCGGTCGCATCTTAGGTGCTTTACTTGGAGCGTCTTTTATTTTTGTTTTCAGTTTGTTTTTTCTTTTGCTTTCAGTTTGTTTTTACTTTTCAATAAGCTTGGTTGGAACCCAGCATTCTTTTATTGGAGAGTGACATGCTCCGCTTTTTCATGAGAATACGTTGTATTCTTAATCTCTGTCTAGCTCTGCATTTATTTAGCTCCTGTTTTGCATGCATCTCTTATTAGAGTTTTTAGTTTTAGTAGTGTTATGTGAGTACTATCATGTATGCTTTTTGTATCATAAATATTATTTTTGTTAAAGCATGTTTTGTATGGTGCTTGTTGGGAGAAAGAAAACTGCTGCTTGAAGTAGAATTTATAACAGTACTAGTAGAAGCTTGGATAGACTGTGGCTAGAACTTTTTCATGCCATGCTAAATGTTATTTTAGTTTTAAAGCTGTATGGTTATTGAGTAGCATGTTTAGCCTCAAATAGCTGAGAGTGTTTAATATGTATTGAAAGATTCATGAGTTGTTCTTGTCATAGTAAAGCATCAATATATGGTATTCTCTTTCGAATGTTTTATTTGGTTGACTTGGCGCATTCTCACACCATGTTATGAATACAAACCAGTCACGAATAGCCTCCTTGACCACTTAGTTTTTGAACTTGTCATACTGCTTATGTTTTAATTAATGATGCTTATGTTGCTATGCATGATTATGGCTCTTATGCTCTCTTGATTTGTCGCTCCCAGTCTTTTGCTAGCCTCCACATGTACTGAGTATCAGCTCTACTCGTGCATCCAAACTCCCTTAAACCAAAGTTTTTCCCATTGTGTACACCATACCTACCTACATGCGGTATTTAACTACCATTCCAAAGTAAATTGCTCATATTTTACCTTTAAAACCTTCAAAATTACTCCTGCTTTATGTTCCTGTTTTTGCTCATGAGGACGTCAATAGAGAATCTTTATCTCACTTGTTGATTGGATTTCACACCCTGGACTAGTGGCTTCATCCGCTTATCCAAATGATAGAAGAGTTGGCAGCGAGGTTCCCAACCCAAAATTAATGCAAACAAATTCTGTTCACTATTTTTGCCCCTGATTTATCAGTCAAAGCATAATTGTGTAAACAAAAGAGAAAGAGGGATGACCTTCTACACCAGTTACGTCCTTCACCATGGGATCTGCTCTTGTGAATCCAGTTGGCTTGTGACGTACTGTATTTTCTGTTTATCATTCGTTGACATTAGCAAACATATCCCAAAATATAGACACTCAGTGTCAAACTTTTAATACCTCTGTTTAATAAAATAAAAAGCTCTAGCACATGAGTGATCCCTGCTTCCCTCCGCGAAGGGCCTTTCTTTTAATTTTATGTTGAGTCTCCACCTTCTAACTTTATGCACAATTGAGAGAGCATTTTTGCCATTCTGAGTTCTATGTGCATTTGTCCCATAAACATCAATAATTACTTCATGATGTGATATTATTTGTTCTTAAATTATTTGTTCTAGTCGTCCTCATGAACTTTGAAGGTGTCCTGACATTTATGTTTTGCCCCACTCTTAAGGACTATCGAAATATCACTTTGCCATGCTTTCTCTATACGTAAAATAAACGTTTATCTTTCTTTGCATTATTACTCACGATCCTTTATTTGAGTTACTCTTCGTGATGCAAAGTAATTTCTATGCTTTATTGTTAAAGTTTTATTTATCATGCCCATGTTTAAAGTTTTATGATCTCAGCGTGCATATGCTTTTACATTATATTGATCAAGTTTATGTTAGTAGCATGTCACCTCAGAAATTATTGTTTTATCGTTTACCTACTCGAGGACGAGTAGGAACTAAGCTTGGGGATGCTTGATACGTCTCCAACGTATCAATAATTTATGATGCTCCATGATCATATTTTGCCAATTGCTACTTGTTTTCTCCCTTATTTATAGCATTTTTATACGTTTTCCGGGACTAACCGATTAACAAGATACCAAGTGCCAGTTCCATGTTTTTTGCTGTTATTGGTTTCAGAAAAGTTGTTATGGAAACATTCTCGGAATTCAACCCCACAAAGCCCAAAGTTCCTATTTTCCCCGGAAGCATCCAGAACACCGAAGAGGAGTTAAAGACGGGCAACAAGGGGGGCACACCATAGGATGGCGCGGGTCCCCTTGGCCGCGCCACCTATAAGTGTGGGGCCCCTGGAACTCCACCGCCTTTGCCCTTTTGCCCATTTAATCCCCCCGGATGGAAACCCCTAGGGACCTGATAAAAAATCCCCGAAAAGTTCCGCAGCCGCCGTCACCATCAACTCTAGATTAGGGGGGTTCTGAAGCTGTTTTTTGGCACCCTACCGGAGAGGAGATCATCACCGGAGGCTTGTACATCACCATGCCTGCCTCCGGAGTGATGCGTGAGTTGTTCATCCTTGGACTACGGGTTCGTAGGTGTAGCTAGATGGTTGTCTTCTCCTCATATGCCTCCATGTTTAGATCTCGTGAGTTTCCTATCATGATCGAGATTGATCTTATGTAATTCTATATGCTGTGTTTGCTGGGATCCGATGAATATTGACCTTATGCCAAGTTGATTATAGTCTTTATTTGCATATGCTATTTGTGATCTTGCATGCTTTCCGTTGCTAGTGGTTGCTCTGGCCAAGTAGTTGCTAGTGACTCCAAGAGCGAGTATGTATGCTCGATAGTGGGTTCATGCCTCCTCACCACCTTGCTCGAGTGACAGAAATGTGAAGGGGGGACGTGCTGTTGCCATTAGGGAGAAAACAGCGGTGAGAGTGCCCGCGTGCATAATCATTGCTTACATTACACACTTTATTTAATGCAGTTATCTGTTGCTTGCAACTTAATACCTAAGGGGGTTCGGATGATAACCTGAGGGTGGATTATTAGTCATAGATGCAGATGGATTTCGGTCTATGTATCTTGTTGTAATGCGCGCACTAAATATCATAGTAATCTTCATGTCATATTGTGTACTACGGTGCAACCTCTATTTTTCAATTTCCCAGCTGTAATTTGTTCACCCAGCATGCTATCTTTTATGGAGAGACAGCACTAGTGAACCTATGAACTCCGGTCCATTTTTCTACACAGTTAAACAAACCACAACTATTTACTGCTTTCTTTACTTACTGCAAGCATACATAATTTTCCACACTGATACATGCATTTTATATCATCATTTATACCCTCCATATAGGCATTATTGGGATGTTTTATCAATGTTATGTCATTGTTTTGCATGTTTTAGATGATTTTATGGGACTTTCCTACAAAGTCCCTATTTTTGGTATTTAATTTCTGGGTGTCAGAAAACACATGTTTTCATGTTTTTGATGTTTCAGGAGCTACAGGTATCCAAATTGCGAAAGGAAAGAAACCCTGTCAGTTTTTCTTCGGGAGAAAGGCCGTGGGCACAAGACACAAAGGAGGAGGGACAGGAGGCCCAAAAGGGGGTAGCCCACGCGGCCAAATTCCCTGGCCGCGTGTGGGGCCCCCAAATGGGCCCACAGCACCTCCTCCCCGAGGTCTTTTTGCTGACGACTCCGTCTTCCCCAAAAACCAACACCCTAATTTTCCTGAGACGAGACGGAGCCGCCAGGGCGGCGAAACTCTCGAAACTCTCCACGGGGGAGACAGATCTTGCTGCTCCGGAGCTCCGGAGAAGGGGGAAATCATCCCCATCTTCATCCCCATCTCCTCCTTGGCGTGGGAGGAGGCATCTCCATCACCATCCTCACCAGCACCTGTATCTCCACCATCACCATCACCGTGATCCACTCTGTTCCCCTCATAGTTTGATCATTGCTACACCCTAGATACGTGTTATTGTACTCTGTTGCATGTTTGGGATTGAGTACTTGTCATTATTTGGTGGTGGATCCATTGTTTCAGATTGTGTTGTACCACATATGTCACCATACATGATCATGTTTGCACGCTGTGAGTAGTTCCTGCATGTTCCTGAGGGCATAGGATGAATTGGCAATGATTTGTTACATGAGATGAGTTGTTATTTGGTCTAGTATTTATCTTTTATGTGATTCTATGATGGCGTTGTACGAACGTCGACTGTACAACACTTCACCTACATGGGCTCATAGGAGAACACCGTAGTGTAATGACGTGATCATGTCTTTAGGTGACAGGAACTTGAGACAGAGTCGTTGAATTGCATTATGGGGGTACTTGTATCGGGGACCTTAGAGCATAAGGCTATGGTGGGACACCATGTCTTAATAATTCTCGTGTTGTCATTTAATTGGCCACGTGATCCATGCTAAGGGGTGATAGTTTATTTATTTGGCTATTCCTATTTGTGGCTCCGTCCGAAGAAGATCAAAACTAGACAAGATATACAAACATGTTATGCAATGGATCACTATGCCAGCTAATTCTGTGCAGCCGTCGGGAACGTTTTCCACATACAAGACACAAACACACACTTGAGCTTGTCCTCTTGCGCATTAGAGGATTGGGCTTTGTCTCTCATTGAGACCTACTACTTGCTGCAATTTACTTTCCGCATTTTACTTTACTTGCACTACACAATTAAAACACAAAAACACCTGTTGCTTTTATTATTCCATTGTTATTCTACTTACCAGTTCCTTCTGCTCCTCGTGGGTTCGACAACCTTTCTAATTCGAAAATTACTACAATTGATCTCCTGCACTTGGGAGCCATCAAGACACTTTTCTGGCGCCGTTGCCGGGGAGCGTAGTGCTATTGGTAAGAAGTTTGGTAAGGAAACTTGAAAGCTGAATTTTACTTGCTGTTGCATCCTGTTATTATTATGGCTTTTATGAGAGATGCTTCGCTGAAACTTGCTTTATATGAGAGTGCTTATGGTATTAAACCTAAAGTTGTTGAAAAAGCACCTCATGATGATGGTTATATTATTCCCCTTGAATTTGTTAAAGCTGTTAGGAATGAGTATTTTGCAGGGGATGGAACAAAGGCTGCAAGTGATCACATACGGGCTATTGAGGATATATGTTGGCTAATTAGGCTCAAGGCTATTTCCGAGGAGGAGGTAAAATGCAAGTTATTGTACCAGTCCTTAACTGGTGATGCTCGAAAATGGTATATGTCCCTGGATGAAGAAATTACACATAATTGGGATACTTTTATGAAGGTTTTCTTTCTTAAATATTTTACTCCTAAAGAGGCTTATGAGAACCGTTGCTTTATATTTAATTTTTGGCCACACCTTGGAGAGAGTATTACTCAAGCTTGGGGGAGGCTTAAGGACCTCCATCGTAAGAATCCTTGTCATGATCTCACAAATAAACTTATATTGATAAACTTTTATGTGAGACTACCTGATAGGCTAAAGCAATATTTGGATGGTTCATCTGGTGGAAGCTTTACAAATAATACTGCAGAAGAAGCTTGGAATTTATTGGAAATTATTTCGAAGAACTCTGAATATTGGGACCTAGACAAAGGTAATGAAGCTTATTTTGATTATGGATATTCATGTGTAGAAAGTTTCTCTAGTTCTATTTTGTTCAAGAATGTTATTAAAGATTTTGGTCTTGATCCATATGTTGCAATTGAAATAGCTAACAAATTTGCTCAGCACATTCGAATTCCTAAAAGTGGCTTTGATTATTATGTTGAACCTGTTAAATCTTCTATTGTTGTCCCTAAATTTATTAAAGAAACACGAGTGTCATCTGTAGTAATAGAAGAATATATTGAACCACCTCCCTATCCTGAAAAAGTTAAAGAGAATTTGCTTATTGTTGTTGTTGACAAAAGTAGAAAGAGATGTTCTCAACCTAAAGAACATGTGGAAGTCAAGAACCAAGTCTCTATTATTAAGCAATTAAATGAAGAAGATCCTGTTGATGTTTATTTATGTGAAGATGCTACCAAAGTTATTAAAGGGAATTCATCCAAAGTTGGTAAGCCAATTATATCATGCTCTATTGGGACTTCTTGTTATCATGGTTTATGTGATATTGGAGAAAGCATTAGTATCATTCCATATTCTCTCTATCAAGAAATTAAGCCTGATATTGATCCTATCACCATTGAAGAAACAGGTATGACCATTCAGCTTGCTAATAAAGATTATATTAGTCCCTTTTGAATTGTTAGAGATGTTGAAGTATTGGTAGGGAAAATAAAATATCCTACTGATTTTATTGTGCTTGGTTGTCCACAAGATTCTTTCTGTCCTATTATATTTGGTAGACCTTTCTTACATATTGTTGGTGCTGAAATTGATTTGCCTAGAGAAAGGGTGTTTATTGAATGTGCTGGAGAGAAACTTGAATTTAATTTTTCTAAATTTGCTGATAAACCTGCTAAGAAAGAACCAAAATCTAAAGATATAATTGAAACTCTTGCTCATATAGTTGTAGCTTCATCAGACGTGGTGGAACGTTATATGCTTAATCAGGAAGAGCCATTTAATGATGCAGAAAAAGAAGCTTTAGAACAAATATTATGGCAGCAACCTCCACAATTACAATTGCATATCCCACCTGATAATCTAGGAGTACTCCCAAATCCTAAAGGAGATCCTAGTTTTGAATTAAAGCCTTTGCCTGGAAATCTGAAATATGCATACTTGGATAAGAAAAATATATATCCTGTTATTATTAGTGCTAACCTTTCAGCTGAGGAAGAAGAGAAATTACTTGATGTGCTTAAAGCCCACCGTAAGGATATTGGTTATTTTGTTGATGATCTTAAGGGCATAAGTCCAGCTCTATGTATGCATAAAATTAATTTGGAAGAAGATGCTAAACCTGTTGTTGATTTCCAACGCCGTCTACATCAAAAAATGAAGGAAGTGGTAAGAAAGGAGGTAATTCGACTCATAGAGGCTGGTATTATTTATCCTATAGCTGATAGTAAATGGGTTAGTCCTTTTCATTGTGTTCCTAAGAAAGGTGGAATTACTGTGGTTCCTAATAAAGATGGTGAACTTGTTGCTCAACATACTGTTGTTGGTTATAGAATGTGCATTGATTATAGAAAATTAAATAAAGCAACTCGTAAGGACCATTATCCATTGCCCTTTATTGATCAAATGCTAGACAGATTATCTAAACATTCTCACTTTTGTTATTTAGATGGGTATTCAGGCTTCTCTCAAATTCCAGTTCATAGTGATGATCAGGAAAAGACAACTTTTACTTGCCCATATGGTACATTTGCTTATAGGAGAATGCCTTTTGGTTTATGTAATGCGCCTGCTACTTTTCAGAGATGCATGAATGCTATATTTGCTGATTATATTGAAAATATAGTGGAGGAATAGAAGTTTTGCAGCGTTGTGAAGACCAACACCTTGTTCTTAATTGGGAGAAGTGTCACTTTATGGTAACAGAGGGAATTGTTCTTGGGCATCGTATTTCTGGAAGAGGAATAGAAGTTGACCCAGCAAAAATTGAAGCTATTGAGAAATTACCATATCCAAGAGACATCAAAGGTATAAGAAGTTTTCTCGGTCATGCAGGTTTTTATCGTAGGTTCATTAAAGATTTCTCTAAAATATCAAAGCCTCTAACCAATCTTTTGCAAAAGGATGTTCCGTTTTCTTTTAATGATGATTGCATAGAATCCTTTAATGTTTTAAAGAAAGCCTTAATAACTGCACCTATTATTCAACCTCCTGATTGGAACTTGCCCTTTGAAATTATGTGTGATGCTAGTGATTATGCAGTTGGAGCTGTTTTAGGCCAAAGGGTTCATAAGAAATTGAATGTTATTTACTATGCTAGTAAAACACTAGATGGTGCTCAAAGAAATTATGCTACAAATGAAAAAGAATTTTTAGCGGTAATATTTGAATGTGATAAATTTAGATCTTACATAATTGATTCAAAAGTCACTGTGCACTCTGATCATTCTGCTATTAAATATTTGATGAATAAGAAAGATGCTAAGCCTAGGATAACAAGATGGGTACTTTTGTTGCAAGAATTTGATTTACACATAGTAGATAGGAAAGGAGAAGATAATCCCGCAGCTGATCATCTTTCTAGAATGGAAAATATACCTGATGATCCTATTCCTATTAATGATAGTTTTTTTAATGAACAACTTGCCCTTGTTAGTGTTTCTAGTGCTAAAGTTGCATCTCCTTGGTTTGCTAATTATGCAAATTTTATTGTTGGGAAAGTTATGCCACCACAATTTACTTACCAGCAAAGAAAGAAATTCTTTTATGACCTTAGACATTATTTTTGGGATGATCCATTCTTGTATAAGAAAAGTGTTGATGGCATTATTAGACGTTGTGTACCTGAGCATGAACAGCAGGCTATTATAAGAGATTGTCATGACAGTCCCTATGGAGGACATCATGCAGGAGATCGTACTGCAACAAAGGTATTACAATGTGGTTTTTATTGGCCTACTCTATTCAAGGATTGTGCTGAATATGTTAAAACTTGTGATAAATGTCAAAGAGTAGGAAACATTGGTAGAAGGAATGAAATGCCTATGAACTATCCATTACCACTTGAACCATTTGATGTGTGGGGTTTTGACTTTATGGGACCATTTCCTGCATCTAGTACAAAACATACTCACATTTTGGTTGCTGTTGATTATGTTACAAAATGGGTAGAAGCAATTCCTACTAAGAGTGCAGACCATGCCACAGCCATGCAAATGCTTAAAGAAATTATTTTCCCTAGATTTGGTGTTCCTAGATTTTTAATTACTCTTGGTGGATCTCATTTTATGCATGGTGTTCTTAGAAAAACATTGGCAAAATATAATGTTAATCATAGAATTGCATCACCCTATCATCCTCAAACTAGTGGACAAGTTGAATTAAGTAATAGGGAAATTAAACTTATTTTAGAGAAAACAGTAAATAGAGCTAGATCTGATTGGCCACTTAAAATTAATGATGCATTGTGGGCTTATAGAACTGCTTATAAAAATCCTATGGGTATGTCTCCTTATAAAATGGTTTATGGAAAAGCATGTCATTTACCCGTTGAATTAGAACATAAAGCTAGATGGGCTATTAAGAAATTAAATTTTGATTTTAAAAACAGCGGGGGAGAAGAGATTGCTTGACCTAAATCTATTAGATGAATGGAGGAATGAAGCATATGAAAGTGCAAAATTGTTTAAAGAGAAAGTTAAAATTTGGCATGACAAGAAAATTAAAAGAAAGGAATTTAAAGTAGGTGATCAAGTCCTATTGTACAACTCTCGTTTTAAGTTTTCTGCAGGGAAATTAGCTTCAAAATGGCAGGGTCCATTGGTAGTACAGGAGGTATACCGTTCGGGGGCCATCCGTCTTCACGGTGATATGAAAGGTAAACCTCATGTGGTCAATGGACAACGCCTAAAACATTATATTGCAGGAAAGAGCTTCATAGGAACCATCGAGGAGATAAATTTAATGACACCGGAGGAGGTAATTGTAAGGGATCCTGCAGTTTGAGAAACCCAAATTCAATAATTTACAATTATTGTGTTTGGAAGTTTCTCGGAATTGCGTGAAAACTTACGGAACTCATTTTTTATGGAAATTAACGCGTGGGACAAGAAAATTGGAAGGAATTGGACCTCGAGGGGGAAAAGAGGACCCCACACGCGGCCAGATTCCTTGGCCGCGTGGAGTTACCCCTTTTCCACCTCGGAGTCCCGTTCTGTCTCGTTTTCGACTCCGATGCTTTGTCTTACCCCAAAAACCGTCAATATATACCCCCTTTTGTCAATCTAATCCCGCACCAAGAGTTCTCGCACGATCTTTGTTTTGTCTATTCTGTCTGTCAGGTTTTCCAAGCCATGACCTCTGGAGACTCCTACCAATGCACCTCCATGGACGATGATGATGATGAGCTTGAGGGCAACAGCCCCACATCCATCCAAAGGAGGAATAGGAAGAGGAAGGACTACTCGGATGACGAGGACGTGGAGCTTCGCGAGATCATGGATGAAGAACCTCACGAGGAAGATGACGAGGCCATCTTCGACATACCACCTCTTGCAACAGCACCTCCATCACCAATCCTTGTTGCTGGCGTACGGGTGAACATGTCTTTTGGAAACAAGAGACAGTCCGCACGTATGAGCACCGAAGGGAAGGCTCCAAGGCACTCACTTGCTAGCAAAAACACAGTTTCTCCTCTTATTGGCAGGGAAACTCCCACTGAGAAGAATTGCACTGGAGATTGGGATCACCTTATTCCCAAGAAGAAAGCACCAATCCCGGAGTGGAAAACTCCCAAGGAGACGGTGGAGAAGGACCTCATGGAAAGGTTGGGAAAAGCTGCAGGAGCATTTGAGCAAGCCTATAACCTCATGATGCGCATCATTGGAGAGCTTGAAGACAACTATGAAGAGAAGAAGAAGAAAGAGTGGTGGGCTGAGTACGAGAAGAAGGGAGAATGAAGAAATTACCGCAACCATCTAAGCTTGGGGGAGTTTCACCTATCCCCCATCTTTTATCAGCTTTATCATGTCTATCTAGTTTTGGTGTGTCTTGCTTTTATTATCTAGTTATCTTTTTCGTTTAGGCTTGAGTGAGCTCATTGAGCATTATCATGCATCCCCGTCTTATGGTTTATCAATGAATAATAAAGTATGGTGTCATCCATGATTCCCTTGTTTTGGGGATTTATGGGTAACACTCATGCAAATGAGCATGTCATATTTAGAGGTTTCAATCACATCTTGCCTTGAAATTAATTAAATTGAGTGTGTTGGACAATTGTAGAATTATCTCAATATGGCATAAATCCACTATCTATCTATTATCTTAATGGCTATTCCGAGCATGTTCACCATGTTATAGTTTCATTTATGCTCTAAATTAAGATGCTTATGTTATTAATTGGCAAGGGCTGAATTTGGGATAAGACTCTCATGAACTTTTGAATGCACACATTTATTTCTATTGCACTTAACAAACATGACCCATTAATGGGGGCTAAAAGTTTTGTGCTTGACAAGGATTTTGGTTGGGAGTTGGCTAACGCGTGCATCACGTGAAAAGCTTTCAACATTGCACAAAGAAATTTTATATTTAGTTGATGTCATGTGCTTTTGTTTTTGGACTCCTGCCATGCCGAAATGAAATAGAGGAATAGTAAGTTTTGATGAGTAAGTATATATGACTAGAGAAATTGCGTTGGGCCGCTAACCCAAGCCATGCTTGATCATGGTGGAAATTTACTTACAGCTAGAGTGGACTCTACAAACACATCCTACAATAAAATAAGAAGCTATGCATATAGTGAATGAAATAAAAAAGGATGATGAGTCTACTCCGTTTGTTCATCTTGTTATTGTGACATGGGCTGGTTTCTATGTCATGGGGCAAGAGGTACCTCTTTGCAATTCTCTATGATGTCATTAATACTTATTATGATTGTACAAAGCTTATTAGGAATCTTAAGTTGAGTAATCATGGAGTAGGTTTTCACACTCACGGGGCATTAGACATTCAACCAACACCTTGTCAACCACATTACTTCAACATTCATAAATTAAGATGCTAATGATAAAGGGGCAATGAGAGTCTTAGCCCAATGGATGCCACATTACAATTAGTAATTTAAGCTGAATAGTTTGGAAACTAAAAAGACTTGATCATGTTTTACCTCTAATCATTTATCTTTCTCCAAATTAAAGAGTATAATTCGATTGTCCAACATACAATGGTTATTTGCTTTCAAAAGTATGGGGTGTTTGCTAGAGCTTCGAATATGTTATCCTTATGTGTATGATTTATATTCATTCATCTTGCATTATAACTGAACATGATGATGATACAATGCCCGTATTTATTTATCAACCA
Source organism: Alopecurus myosuroides (assembly GCA_028641055.1). Lineage (NCBI taxonomy): Eukaryota > Viridiplantae > Streptophyta > Magnoliopsida > Poales > Poaceae > Alopecurus > Alopecurus myosuroides. Next base: position 228,806,501 of record CM054060.1, on the reverse strand, counting down.
TAAGTCCATTGATGCATGTAATGATCTATGTCCTTATTTAATCGAGGACGAGCAAAGGTTTAAGCTTGGGGGAGTTGATACGTGCATTTTATATCATCATTTATACCCTCCATATAGGCATTATTGGGATGTTTTATCAATGTTATGTCATTGTTTTGCATGTTTTAGATGATTTTATGGGACTTTCCTATAAAGTCCCTATTTTTGGTATTTAATTTCTGGGTGTCAGAAAACACCTGTTTTCATGTTTTTGATGTTTCAGGAGCTACAGGTATCCAAATTGCGAAAAGAAAGAAACCCTGTCAGTTTTTCTTCGGGAGAAAGGCCGTGGGCACAAGACACAAAGGAGGAGGGCCAGGAGGCCCAAAAGGGGGTAGTCCACGCGGCCAGATTCCCTGGCCGCGTGTGGGGCCCCCAAATGGGCCCACAGCACCTCCTCCCCGAGATCTTTTTGCTGACGACTCCGTCTTCCCCGAAAGTCAACACCCTAATTTTCCCGAGACGAGACGGAGCCGCCAGGGCGGCAAAACTCTCGAAACTCTCCGCGGGGGAGACAGATCCTGCTGCTTCGGAGCTCCGGAGAAGGGGGAAATCATCCCCATCTTCATCCCCATCTCCTCCTTGGTGTGGGAGGAGGCATCTCCATCACCATCCTCACCAGCACCTGCATCTCCACCATCGCCATCACCGTGATCCACTCTGTTCCCCTCATAGTTTGATCATTGCTACACCCTAGATACGTGTTATTGTACTCTGTTGCATGTTTGGGATTGAGTACTTGTCATTATTTGGTGGTGGATCCATTGTTTCAGATTGTGTTGTACCACATATGTCACCATACATGATCATCTTTGCACGTTGTGAGTAGTTCCTGCATGTTCCTGAGGGCATAGGATGAATTGGCAATGATTTGTTACATGAGATGAGTTGTTATTTGGTCTAGTATTTATCTTTTATGTGATTCTATGATGGTGTTGTACGAACGTCGAATGTACAACACTTCACCTACATGGGCTCACAGGAGAAGACCGTAGTGTAGTGACGTGATGATGTCTTTAGGTGACAGGAACTTGAGACAGAGTCGTTGAATTGCATTATGAGGGTACTTGTATCGGGGACCTTAGAGCATAAGGCTATGGTGGGACACCATGTCTTAATAATTCTCGTGCTGTCATTTAATTGGCCACGTGATCCATCATAAGGGGTGATAGTTTATTTATTTAGCTATTCCTATTTGTGGCTCCGTCCGAAGAAGATTAAAACTGGACAAGATATACAAACATTTTACGCAATGAATCACTATGCCAGCTAAATCCGTGCAGCCCTCGGGAACGTTTTCCACATATAAGACACAAACAGACACTTGTGCTTTTCCTCTTGCGCATTAGAGGATTGGGCTTTGTCTCTCATTGAGACCTACTACTTGCTGCAATTTACTTTCCGCATTTTACTTTACTTGCACTACACAATTAAAACACAAAAACACCTGTTGTTTTTATTATTCCTTTGCTATTCTACTTACCAGTTCCTTCTGCTCCTTGTGGGTTCGACAACCTTTCTAATTCGAAAAGTACTACAATTTATCTCCTGCACTTGGGAGCCATCACACACTATATGTCTAATCTTTGTTTTTAGCAAGACTGGTCAAATTGACAACCTCACCGTACTGTTGGGACAAAGTATTTTGTTTGTATTGTGTGCAGGTTCCACGTTGTTGCTGACACCGGTGAAGCGCCAACACCATCGTTAGTGGCATCAACCTTCCTGAGATCCTCTTCCTCCTACTGGATTGATAACCTTGGTTCTTAACTGGGGGGAATTCTTGCCACTTGCTCATCACACCTTCCTCTTGGGGTTTCCAACACACCATCAAAGGGCATCACTTCTCTTCTTGGAATGGCGAGTAGCGCAGCGCTGGAAGTTGTTTCGGTGCCGACTCTGTCAGTTGAAGAGGGAGCTAATGATCAAGATCATGAAACTCCAAAAGAAGAAACTTCCGTACCTCGCAGGTCAAGTAGGGAATGTAGAGCTCCTGAACTGTATGGGGATCCCGTCTTAAACTTCATGGTAGATGGAGGTGATGACCCTGCGATGTATGATGAAGCGATGATGAGCCCAGATTCCAACTAATGGCCTGAAGCCATGAAATACAAAATAGGATCCATGTACGAAAACTAAGTTTGGACTTTGGTGGACTTTCCCGATGACCGCAAGGCCGTTGAGAACAAATGGATATTTAAAAACAAAACTGACGCTGATGATAATGTGACCGTCTATAAAGCTCGACTTGTCGCAAAAGGTTTCCGACAAATTTAAGGAGTTGACTACGATGAGACTTTCTCGTCGGTAGCGATGCTAAAGTCAGTTAGGATTATGTTAGCAGTTGCTGCATTTTTCGATTATGAAATCTGGCAAATGGATGTCAAAACAGTGTTCCTTAATGGTGACATTGAGGAAGAGTTGTACATGATGAAACCCAAAGGTTTTATTGATCCTAAGGATGCTGACAAGGTATGCAAGCTTCAACGTTCCATTTATGGACTGAAGCAAGCATCCCGGAGTTGGATCCTACGTTTTGATAAGGTGATAAAAGGATTTGGATTTGTCCAAACATATGGAGAACCTTGTATTTACAAGAAAGTGAGTGGGAGCTCTGTAGCATTTCTAGTACTATATGTGGATGGCATATTGTTTATTGGAAATGATATAGAACTTTTAAATAGCGTAAAAGGTTATTTTAACAGTAGTTTTTCGATGAAAGACCTCGGTGAAACATCTTATATATTAGGCATCAAAATCTACAGGGATAGATCAAGACACTTAATTGGACTTTCGCAAAGTACATACCTTGACAAGATTTTGAAGAAGTTTAGAATGGAAGAAAGTAAGAAGGGGTTCTTACCAATGTTGAAGGAAAGATGTTGAGTAAGACTCAATGTCCGGCTACAGCAGAAGATAGAGAAATAATGAATAAGATTCCCTATACTTCAGCCATAGGTTCTATCATGTATGCTATGCTATGTACAAGACCAGATGTAGCACATGCTATTAGTTTGACTAGCAGGTACTAGTTCGATCCAGGTTTGGAACACTGGACGACGGTCAAGAATATATTTAAGTACTTGAGAAGAACTAATGATATGTTTCTTGTATATGGTGGTGAAGAAGAGCTCGTCGCAAGATCTTACGTCGATGCTAGCTTCGACACTTATCCGGATAACTCTAAGTCACGATCCAGGTACGTGTTTGTTATGAATAAATGAGCAGTAAGCTGGAGGAGTTCCAAGCAATCCGTGGTAGCGGGATCATCAACAAAAGCGGAATATGTTGCTGCCTCTGAGGCAACACAGGAAGCAGTTTGGATGAAGGATTTCATATCCGAGCTAGGTGTGGTTCCGAGTGCATTTGATCCAATGGTTATCTATTGTGACAACAATGGTGCCATAGCTAATGCTAAGGAACCAAAGCCTCACAAGAATTCCAAGCATATCAAGCGTCATTTTCACTCCATCCGTGAACATGTCGCAGACGGGGATCTGAAGATTTGCAAAGTACGTACAGATCTGAATGTGGCAAATCCGTTGACTAAACCTCTCCCAAAGGCAGAACATGATAAACACCAGAATCCATGGGTGTTAGATTCACCACTATGTAATTTAGATTATTGCCTCTAGTGCAAGTGGCAGACTGAAGGGAATATGCCCGAGAGGCAATAATAAAGTGTTTATTATGTTATTCCTTATTTATGATAGATGTTTATCTCTCATGCTAGAATTGTATTAACCGGAAACGTTGATACATGTGCGATTAATAAACAAACAATCGTTCCTAGTAAAGACTCTCTTTTAAATAGCTCATTGATTAACCGATGATCAAGGTTTCCTGATCATGAACATTGGATGTTGTTAATAACGAGGTCATGTCATTAGGAGAATGATGTGATGAACATAAACCCAAACTAACCATAACAATACGATCAAGTAGTTTAGTTTATGTTGTTATGTATTACATACGAAGTAACCTCATTCCTTAGACCATGAGATCATGTCAATCACTAATACCGGAAGGGTACTTTGATGTCATCAAACATCACGCCGTAACAGGGTGACTATAAAGGCGTCATTGGGTATTCGTAAAGTGTTAGTTGAGGCTCATGGATCAAGAGTGGGATTTGTCTATCCAAATGACAGAGAGATATACTCTGGGCCCTCTCGGTGATATCACATCGACACCGCTTGCAAGCACGTGACTAGGTCACAAGGATGTCATATCACGGAACAAGTAAAAGAGCAATTGTCGGTAACAAGATCAAACTAGGTATGGTTGATACCAATGATCGGATCTCGGACAAGTAAAATATCGCGAGATAAAGGGAATAGTTACGACGTTGATGCTTCACGATCACGAGAGTCATCGTTGAATATATAGGAGTCATCACGGATCTCCAGATCCCGCTGTTGATTATTGATCGGAGAGGTGTCTCGATCATGTCTATGTTATTCACGAACCGTAGGGTGACACACTTAAGGTTCGATGAAGCATTTGAGAGGATACGAAATATCGAAGAATGTTTTGGACAGCACCGAAATTGTTTCGGGGAAAATTGAAATAGTTCAAGGGGTGTTTTGTCGAATGGTTGTTAATGGAATTAACAAATGATTCGAGGTACTATATGCAAATTTTTGGTAGTAGAATTAACAAAAGCTGAAATAAAGAAACAAAAATGTTTTATTTATTTATTAAAGAAAAACCTTTAGATTTTCCAAGTGGGAAATTATGGGAGCATGAGTGGGTGTGAGTGGAGCTTCCACTCACATGAAGAGGGGAAGAGGTGGGAGCACCCATGGCTGGCCTGTAACATCCCAAGTATGAAAAACCACCTCTAGAATGTTTGATTTCTTGTTTTATTAAAGTTTTGCATCATTTCATCATATTCCTTGAATTGTTTGCATTTGTTTTACTTTGTTTTCATTTGGTTTGCATCTGTTTTACTCTGTTTTCACAATTGAAATTCAAACTTTATTCAAACATTTATTTCATACTTGTTATGTTACAACCTTTTAAATAAAGAGTTCAAATAAAAACAACCAATTTGTTTTCATTTTATTCCATAATGCTCAACTATTAAAATGATGGTTTTAATCAATAAATTAATTCCAAATCACATTCAAAATTCAAATCAAATCATCAAACATCACCCAATTTGAATTTATGCAAATTATACAACAATCCTAATCAATTGTTTATAATTAAACAATAGGGTTCCAAATAATTAAATCCTTGTTTTCCATAATTCAATTAATACTCAAACTAATACAAATTTAAACCATTTTGCAAACAGCAAAGTATTTTGAAATTTTGTAAAACAAAACTTGGCATTTGTTTGCTGTTGACCCAAATAACTCACCCTAATTTTTCTAAAAATTTGCTAACTTAAAAACCCCATTTTTCTTCCTATTCTATTTTTCTGCAAAAAAAAAACAGAAGGAGAAAATTTTAAAAAATAAAAAACGAGCGCCAGGGCAGTGGGCAGCCCAGCCCACCACCCAGCACACCCGCGCGCGCAGGCCTGCTGGCCTTTCTTCCAGCTCCGTACAGTTGACCTCATCAGACGCCAGCTCGCACGCGCCCGAGCTCCACCTGCTCCTCCCGAGCCTATATCTACCCCCCTATCCCACCAAACCCTAGCCCTAGGTCTCTGTTCCCCTGCCACCGCCAGCCATCCTCTCCTTCCTTCTTCCTCGCCAATTTCTGCCGGAGTTGTTGGGGGTGGAGGAACCGCGAAGGGGCTCGCCGTCGACAGGTTGCCATGGATCTTCTCCGTCCACGCTAAGGCCACCTACGCCACCGCATGAACGTCTACTTCCTCTACAGCAACAGCAGCAGGGCCCAGCGGACGGTGATCGACGACGACGAGCTCGACGCTGCCGTTTCCGCTCTGAACTTCTTCACCGCGCCGTCGCCACCGTCTGCTTCCCGTCCTCCTCTCGCCTCCGACGAACGCACGGTGAGCTACCGCCGCGATCCCGCCCTCTGTAACGATCGTTCGTTTCCGGTACGCGCGCATCCACTTCTGAATCGCCGGCGGCATCCACCACCGTGCCGCCATGGTTAACGTTGGGCTCGTTTGTGTGCGTTCACGAGGACTCCAAGGACACGAACACGTTCCCCTAACGTTTGCACGCACGTCCCTCTGCTCAGCGCCACCAGATCATGGCCACAACGCCGGTAGCCCCTCGTTCATCTCCGACGTTGTCAGTCGCCGTCGCAAGACTGAAACTTTGTTTCAGTTTCGTCAGATAACGCTAGCTGAACCTCATCTTTGTTGCGCAGCGTATACTGACAGAAACATTCGCTCACCCCACTGGTTACAGTGCTAGCGAGCGCACGGCAGGGCGTGGGTTCGAGCCCTCGCGCCGCGGAATAAAATCCAACCTTTTGCGCGGGGCACTGACAGGCAGGCCCCACCTGTCTGTGGCACTGGTGCCACGCGTGCACACGATTGGCCCTAGGCCCACTGGCAGTGCATAGGGTAGATGCCCACGCTGTATAAAAAGTTTTTGAACCTTTTCTGTTTTAATTCAAAGCCCTTTTAAATTACAGAATGGTCCTCTAATTTAAATTGCTTATAACTTTTAAATTATAACTCCAAATAATAAAAGTAAAATATGTGTGTTGCTCCAAATTAAATTATCTAATTATGTATGACATTTGTTTTCTGTTTTGAATTTTCCAAATGCATTTCAAATTTGAATTCAAACAATTCATTTGTAATTTGATAAAATCCATAACTAATTCATACTTAATCCAAATAATGCAAATAAAATATGTTTTCCATGCTATTTCAAACCCCCTATTCAAATATAAATTTTGTTTCATGGTTTGAATAATTAAAATTGCTTAAATAATTTAAACCTTGTTTAAATCATTTAAATTTGCTAAATTCATAACTTGCTCAAATTAAATTATTTTTGAACATGTAAAATATGTTTTCAAGCTAGAAAAATATAAACTTTTCAAATATGAATTTGAATTGATGTTTGGAACAAATAAAAGTCAAATAATATCCAACTTGTTTTAAATTCATTTAAAACTTGTTTAATTTTTGTTTAAGTCATAATAAATTCATCCTAATTCCTTTTTCAATATTTGAAACATGTAATCCACCCAAAATTTTATGATCTTTTCAAATATGAATTTTGTTATTTATTTGGCACAATTTAAATTGGTGAAAACAACAACTATTTGTGTACTCCCTTTAAGGAACCAAAATTCCCTAAACTAATAAATAAATTTCTAAATTGGTAAACCTCATTTCCATTTGGTTCTATTGTTGTTATTTTGTTGTTTTCCTCATCCATGCATCATACTAATCCACTTTCACCTGTTGGTTAATTGGAAAACATTTGTTTCAACCAAAATTCATGGGCTTTTCATATGCAACATAAATTGCATATGTGTCCATTTAAATTGTGTTACCATGTCAACTAGTTTATTTTGATGCATCCATTAACTTGACATGCATCATCCCATGATCGTGCACTATGCCATGATATTGATTGTTTATCTTCCTGTATTGTTTGTTTGTTTCTTCTCGGATAGACGACGACGTTGAGACAGACGATAGTTACGACACCCCTTCTGAGGATCTAGCCCAGTACCAGGCTACTGAGTTTGCAGGCAAGTATTCACTCACATGAACCATTGTGTTCCTTTCAACATTGGACACCGGTACTTTCCGTTGTCTATTCTGCTAGCCATATGAATCGTTGCTTCTGTTCGATCCTATCGCATGTTATCCTTTAACCCTGATATGGCCTCACCTCCCCACCTATAACCCCATTGATTGTTGCTCGTGTCTTACTAGCATGCTTAGGGTTGTTTTGCTCGAGTCTGTTGTCAGTTACTTTCTGTTATCATATTTCTATTATGTTCTGGGCTCGATGTTAAACAACAACCTGTTAATTTTGAGGTAATAATAATTTGATGATAAGGCACCGGCAGGAGGCCCGGCGTGGTTTTGAGGCCTGCTAGTGTCAACCCTAATTAGGAAAAGGGTCTTGTCTACTGATCCATGATGAGCGCACTATCCGCATGTGGGAAGCGTGTATGGGCGCCCCCCTCAATTTGATTCGATTCGCATCTCGTCCAAATCGCCTCATTTAGTTCGGGTTTTCCATTTGCCGCATGCATATGCAGGTGCGAACCCTTGGTACCAGGGTGGAACTTTTGTAGTCGGCATTTAGGGAGACACGTTCTTAGAGTGCTATGAGGGTCCCCTTTTCTTAGTGGGGCTTGATTAGCCGTGCGCTCACTGCACGGGGTTCTTTGGGCTTGATGCGAAGAAGAGTTGAGTTGTGTTGAGTGCCCCGCTTGGTGGAAGGCATTCCATCTGGCGGGTTATTCTTACGTGTACGGCCAAATTGGTGCACCCCTGCAGGGATAAATCTTCTCGAGAAGCCGTGTTTTCCGCGGTTATGGTTGACTTGGTGAAAGTACTGGCTAACAAGTACTCAGAACAACTTACACCTAACTAATGATAAATTGACTAGTAATAGGCCTATTGACACAACACTTTGATCCATCATTAATCCAACTGTGTGAGTTATCCTCGGATCGCTTCTTTGGATAAGGGGCGAGATCCAGGATGGGTTTGTGTGGTGATTAGTTGTAGTTGGTTACGGTACGCTATCTTATCCCCTTTCTGATAGCCGGAAGTTGTAGTATGTTCTGTAGTTGGTTAGAGCAGCCAGTTGCAGCATCTTTTATATCCCTTTCTTCCGTTGAACCCAAGGCATCTGTGCTTGGTGTTGACGGGCTACACTTTGGTGAACTGTGAGTCTTGCTTGCCAGTACGTTTATGTACTGGCCCCTTTGGGGCTGTGGTTTCTGCAGACTACGCTTACGAGGATCCCCGTGACGGCTACTTCGTGGAGTTTGACGAGGCTGCTGACGAGTAGGTAGCGGACCCGGGCAGGATCCGAGACATCGTGGATGGGCTCCGTCTTTTCGTTTCCGGCTTCTTAAGCCTATTTGGATTTTGTCTGTACTCAGACCCATTTGAATGCTTCCGCTGAGATGTAATGATGTTATGTTGGGACATGTGTCCTCTGGATGATTGTATTTGCTATCTCTGCTCTAGTGAGAGCTATTTGCACCTTATTTCCATCTTTTGTGTCTTAGAGATCTGTTGTGTTATCATTTTGTTCAATGCCGTTGACGTACCATGTGTGTATGGTATGAAGTACGTCAATGGTAGTATCCTGATTTCTATGGGATGGTTTACGTAGACGATGAACAGATAGGGTTGGTTGTCACACATACGTGTGTTGGTCTACTCGTAAGAGATGCGGGTGCCGGCAAGCCCCGTAATCCAATCCACTACTGTTCAACGGAACTGCGAGTATCCTCTAGAAGTCCGGGTGCGACAAATGGTATCAGAGCCTGTCTGCCTGTAGGATCCCTTTTACTGGTCGCAGTTGAGTCTAGAAACAATTTTGTAGCTATATAGGAAAAATGAAACGTGAGAGTAGGAATTCTGCCATTTTATTTCTTTCCCCACCCACCCTCCCTTTTCTGGTAAGGAAGTGCAACGTTGTTTTCTCTTCTCACCTAAACTTTCAAGTTAGGATTTCACGAATCCTGGTTTCTCTAGGATAGTTATATCTACTAGACCATAGGAATGGAGGTGGTTGTGACATGATTTATCATGTTGCCTACTCATGATTGAGAACGGAGGCGTGTAAGCCCCGGAAGCAGATCCTCTATTCCTTGAGCAGTAGATATTGATCCTTTAGAAGCCCGGATGGGTTTTCCGTAGTACCTCAGGAGTTTTTGGTCTCGTGTTTCCCGATGTTGCTTCGATATCCTGTTCTTCTCAACATCCTTTTCGTCCGTTGAAACCTTGTTGTTGCTTTCCACTCAGTTCTTCTACCGGCGTCTAATCAAAACTTCCCCGATCATCTGCAGATGGATCTCAGGTTCTTCCCGCAGGTGGTTCGGATGACTCGTTGTGAGAGCACCTGCCGGTTATCCGGAGATGCTGAGAGACATGGTCACTTATCTGGGGTTCCGTTGGGCACCAGAGTACCAGGTCTACGAGCAGCAGCGAGAGTTTGACCAGACCTACTACCAGGCTATCGTCTACATTCTGTCAGATGATGGCATGAGCGTTGTCCACCGCTACGAGGCAGTAGGTTCCACAGTGGATATGGCCTGTGCAGCAGGCAGCTTATGTGAGTCTCACCGTCCTTCGTGCTGACTACTGGGGATTTGACGATTCTATCTATCGCCACATCCCCGTGGCTACATCACTTCGGAGGGAGCTCACTTCACTCTCTACGACAACCTGGATGTCTACGAGCATGATAACACCAGGCTGCACACCACCGCTCAGTTTGTGAGGCACAGTGACGCAGTTGCCACCACACTATCTCAGGAGTTGGCCTTCAGTCAGAGAGCAGCTCTACCTTGCTTTGACTCGTCTGGCGACGTACACCACAGACTTTGTTGGAGATGAGCGCTTTGCACGTTTCGATCAGCCAGTTGGTCGTCGTCTGCCAGATGCTGGAGGTTACGAGCCGATCAGAGGTCCACTCCTCAACCTCGGTGCTGGTTACACTAGGATTCCACGCTTTGGAGAACAGGGAGTCGACGCTATGTACTTCACCACACCTAGAGTCGCTCTCAGGCCACGTCAGATCTATGTGGATCATCGTTCTACCTACTTTCGTGGGCGTGCTCCTCACCGTACCTCTCGTCGTACTACTCACCGCCGTCCTGCGTGATGAGCATGGGAGTACCGATGTATCCATTCTTAGCTATGTTTAGTTATCCTTTGGCTTTCGAACCATGTATTGGTGTGTTGGATATTCTGATGTATTTGAACATGCGATGATGTACCTGTTGGTTATCTATTCATGCGTCGGAATAATCTCTCTTTCGGTTTCCAAGTCTATCTGTTTCTGTTGTTGTGCTAAAATGCATGTCTATTCAGGATGCCGCCAACAAGGAACAACCCGCCTGAGCCACCGCCAATCACGGAGCTGTTGACTCAGATGACTCAGGTCGTGACGCAGATGGCCCAGATCCAGGCTAACCAGCACAACAACCAGAATGCTCCACGAGTCGGCATCAAGGAGTTTCTGAGTCTGGGGCCGAGAGCTTTCGTGGCAACACGGGAGCCTCTGGATGCTGATGACTGGATCCGGGAGATGGCCAGGGCTCTGGACATTGCTCACGTTGCTGAGGAAGAAAAAGTCAAGTATGCCACCTACCTACTGAAGGGTCAGGCAGCTACCTGGTGGGAGAACTACCAGACCATGAGAGCTGGATACCCAATCACCTGGGGCTGTTTCAAGGATGTCTTCCTGAAGGATCACATCCCAGATGGCCTCATGGAAAGGATGCGTGAGGAGTTTTGCTCTCTGAAGCAGGGCAAGCTGGACGTAATTGGCTATCAGAATGAGTTCGATCGCCTTGCTCGTTACGCTGGTGATGAGGTGTCCACTGAGGCTAAGAAGATGGCAAGGTTCCGCCGAGGTTTTAACCCGGAACTCAAGTACGCCCTCACCAACATCAAGGCCAAAGACTTCGAGGAGCTCGTGAACACCGCGCTCAATGAAGAAAATGGGCGCAAGGCTTTCGAGGAGTCTCGAAAGCACTCGCGTGACGGTGGTTCCTCCTCCAACATGACCACCCCTCCGCAGAAGCGTCGCATCTGGGTGCCAAATGGTGCTGTCACTCGGGCTCCATATGCACAAGCTTCTCCAGGCTTCGCTTCCCGCCCACCCAACCCATCTCAGATGCAGGCTCAGAGGTTTTCAATGGGGCAGCCAAGGCCAGATGCACCTCGTGTCGTCACTTGCTACAAATGCAAGCAGACAGGGCACTACGCTGACAAGTGCACTCAGAGGCAGCTACCTCCACCACCACCTCGCCCCAACACCAACCAGGCAATGGTGCGTGCTCCCCCGGCTAAAGCCTTCAACTCCAACAACAGGCCTGTCGGGAGGACCGCGAGGGTGAATCATGTCAAGGTCGACAAAGCTGAGGAAGCTGCTGACGTCGTTCTCGGTACATTCCCCGTAAAATCTAACCCAGCTAAAGTGTTGTTCGATACCGGAGCATCGCATTCTTTCGTGTCAAAGATCTTTGCGACAGCAGTTAAACTACCTTTTGTTGGTTTGGGTTCCCCGCTAGTAGTAAACTCCCCTGGAGCAACTATGCAAACTTCCAAGATCAGTCATGAGAATCAGATCCTAATTGGAGGTCACATATTCCTTGCTTCCCTCATTCTGCTTGGAAATTCTGACATTGATGTCATTCTTGGCATGGATTGGTTGAAGGCCAATAAAGCTACGATTGATTGTGCTCAGAAGTCGATAACTCCGTTCCACCCTTCTGGCCAGATAATCTATTCTCCAAATGAATCAAGTTTTGTTCAGCTTTACACCCTAGATGCTAAACCTCTACCTCTACTTGAAAATGTTCCGGTGGTTTGTGAATTCCCTGACGTCTTTCCAGAAGAGTTGCCAGGGATGCCTCCGGACAGAGCAGTTGAGTTCGTGCTCGAGCTTGAACCAGGTACTGCTCCAATCTCTAAGCATCCATACAAGATAGCTCCTCCTGAACTGAAATTGTTGAAGGAGCAAATCAATATGTACATGGAGAAAGGTTACATTCAACCTAGTTCCTCCGCTTGGGGTTGCCCAACTCTGTTCGTTGCAAAGAAGGATCAAACAAAAAGACTCGTTGTTGACTATCGTCCTCTTAACGAGAAAACCATCAAAAACAAGTATCCAATTCCTCGTATCGATGATCTTTTTGATCAACTTGCTGGAGCCTCAATATTCTCAAAGTTGGACTTGAGGATGGGTTACCATCAAATAAAGATCAGAAAGGAAGATATTCCAAAAACAGCTTTCACCACTCGTTACGGTCTATATGAATACACCGTCATGTCCTTTGGTCTCACCAATGCACCGGCGACATTCTCTAGACTCATGAATTCTGTCTTCCATGAATACCACGACAAGTTCGTTGTGGTATATCTTGATGACATTCTGGTCTACTCAAAATCCGAGGAAGAGCATGGAGAACACCTTCGTCTCACTCTCATGAAACTTCGCGAGCATCGTCTATATGCCAAGTTCTCCAAATGTGAGTTCTGGATCCAGAAGTTGCTTACCTTGGTCATGTCATCTCTGCCAAGGGCATAGCCATTGATCCAGAAAAGGTTAAAGCAATTGTTGATTGGAAACCTCCTAAGACGGTGAAGCAAGTCAGAAGTTTTCTTGGCTTGGCTAGCTATTGCCGTCGTTTCGTCCAAAACTTTTCCAAGGTTGCCAAACCTCTCACTGATCTCACAAAGAAGGACAAGAAGTTCGTTTGGTCACCACAATGTGATGAAAGTTTCAATCTCCTGAAGACTAAACTCACTTCTACACCAGTTCTGGTTGGCCCAGATACTACCAAACCTTTCCAGATATTCTGCGATGCATCTCTCCAAGGTCTAGGTGCAGTTCTTATGCAAGAACGTCAAGTTGTGGCTTATGCTTCACGTCAGTTGAATGCACATGAGAAAAACTATCCCACACATGACCTAGAACTTGCAGCAGTGGTGTTTGCCCTCAAGAAATGGAGGCACTACTTGTTGGGTAATCGCACTGAAATCTTTTCCGATCACAAGAGTCTGAAATACATCTTCACTCAGCCAGATCTAAACCTCATGCAAAGGAGATGGATTGAAAAGATTAAGGACTTTGATCTCACCATTTCTTACACTCCAGGCAAGGCTAATGTTATGGCCGATGCTCTCAGTCGCAAGTCATATTGCAATAATCTCATGATCATGGAAAGCCAACCTCCACTTCATGAAGAATTCCAGAAGCTGAACCTTGGTCTTGTTCCTCAAGGTTATCTTGCAAGCTTGACAGCCAGTCCAACTCTCGAGGACAAGATTTGTTCTGAACAACTTCGTGAAGCTGAAATCAAGAAGATGGTAGAACACATCAAACAAGGAAAGGAGAAATTTAAGTCCTTCTCAATTGATGACAAGGGAACTGTGTTTTTCGAAGGACGCATTGCAGTTCCTCAAGTTCAAAGTCTCAAAGATGTCATTCTCAAGGAGGCTCATGAAACTCCTCTTTCCATTCACCCTGGAAGTACAAAGATGTACCAGGATCTTAAGACACTGTATTGGTGGCCTGTCATGAAACGTGAAATTGCTCAATACGTTTCTGAATGCGACGTTTGTCAACGTGTTAAGGCAGTCCATCAGAAAACAGCCGGTCTACTCCAACCTCTGAAAATTCCTGAGTGGAAGTGGGACATTATTGAAATGGACTTCGTCACAGGTTTTCCAAAGTCCAAGAAGGGCAACGATGCAATCTTCGTTGTTATTGATCGTCTCACTAAGGTAGCTCACTTCTTTGATGTCAAAGAAACAATCTCAGCTAGCCAGTTAGCAGAACTCTACACAGCAAAGATTGTTCCTCTTCATGGTGTTCCATTGGAAATAAGCTCAGACCGTGGAAGCATACTCACTTCTCATTTCTGGAAAAGCTTTCAAGAAGCATTGGGCACCAAACTTCTTTTCAGCACACCTTATCACCCTCAGTCTCAAGGGCAAGTCGAAAGAGTCAATCATATTCTCGAGGATATGCTCAGAGCATGTGGTATCTCCTTTGGCATGAAATGGGAGGATTGCCTTCCATATGCTGAATTCTCCTACAACAACAGCTACCAGGCAAGCCTAGGCATGGCACCATTTGAAGCACTCTATGGCCGCAGATGCAGGAGTCCAATCAATTGGTCTGGAGCTGGTGAACGTTCACTCTTAGGCCCTGACATTGTTAAGGAAGCCGAGGAGAAAGTTCGTATCATTCGTGACAATCTCAAGATTGCTCAGTCTCGTCAGAAAAGCTACTATGACAGCAAGCAGAGGGATATGATCTATGCACCTGGTGACAAGGCATATCTCCGTGTAACTCCCCTCAGAGGCACTCATCGTTTCGGTGTGAAAGGAAAGCTTGCACCAAGATACATTGGTCCTTTCAACATTCTCTCAAGGCGGGCAGAAAATGCCTATCGTATTGAACTTCCAGAAAAACTATCCAAGGTGCATGATGTGTTTCATGTGTCACAGCTCAAGAAGTGTTTCAAAGATCCAGAGCGTGCAGTTGATCATGATTCCATTGAACTGCAAGATGATCTCTCTTATGAGGAGCACCCTGTTCGTATTCTCGATGAGACCGAGCGTAAGACTCGCAACAAGAGCACCAAGTTCTTGAAAGTGTAGTGGTCGCATAATTCCGATAAAGAGGCAACGTGGGAGACCGAAGAGGATCTTCGCAAGAAGTATCCGGACCTTTTCCTTTCTCAGTAGGAATCTCGGGGCGCGATTCCTTCAAGGGGGGCGTTTTGTAACATCCCAAGTATGAAAAACCACCCTAGCATGTTTGATTTCTTGTTTAATTAAAGTTTTGCATCATGTCATCATATTCATTAAATTGTTTGCATTTGTTTTACTTTGTTTTCCATTTGTTTGCTTCTGTTTTACTCTGTTTTCACAGTTGAAATTCAAACTTTATTCAAACATTTATTTCATACTTGTTATGTTACAACCTTTTAAATCAAGAGTTCAAATAAAAACAACCAATTTGTTTTCATTTTATTCCATAATGCTCAACTATTAAAATGATGGTTTTAATCAATAAATTAATTCCAAATCACATTCAAAATTCAAATCAAATCATCAAACATCACCCAATTTGAATTTATGCAAATTATACAACAATCCTAATCAATTGTTTATAATTAAACAATAGGGTTCAGAATAATTAAATCCTTGTTTTCCATAATTCAATTAATACTCAAACTAATTCAAATTTAAACCATTTTGCAAACAGCAAAGTATTTTGAAATTTTGTAAAACAAAACTTGGCATTTGGTTGTTTTTGACCTTACTAACTCACCCTATTTTTCCTACAATTTTTACTAACTCAAAACCCCATTTTTCTTCCTATTCTATTTTCTGCAAAAAAAAAAAAAAAAAAAAAAAACAGAAGGAGATAATTTTAAAAAATAAAAAACGAGCGCCAGGGCAGTGGGCAGCCCAGCCCACCACCCAGCACACCCGCGCGCGCAGGCCTGCTGGCCTTTCTTCCAGCTCCATACAGCTGACGTCATCAGACGCCAGCTCGCACGCGCCCGAGCTCCACCTGCTCCTCCCGAGCCTATATCTACCCCCTATCCCACCAAACCCTAGCCCTAGGTCTCTGTTCCCCCTGCCGCCGCCAGCCATCCTCTCCTTCCTTCTTCCTCGCCAATTTCTGCCGGAGTTGTTGGGGGTGGAGGAACCGCGGAGGGGCTCTCCGTCGACAGGTCGCCATGGATCTTCTCCGTCCACGCTAAGGCCACCTACGCCACCGCCTGAACGTCTACTTCCTCTACAGCAACAGCAGTAGGGCCCTGGGGACGGTGATCGACGACGACGAGCTCGACGCCGCCGCTTCCGTTCTGAACTTCTTCACCGCGCCGTCGCCACCGTCTGCTTCCCGTCCTCGTCTCGCCTCCGACAAACGCACGGTGAGCTACCGCAGCGATCCCGCCCTCTGTAACGATCGTTCGTTTCCTGTACGCGCGCATCCACTTCTGAATCGCCGGCGGCATCCACCACCGTGCCGCCATGGTTAACGTTGGGCTCGTTTATGTGCGTTCACGAGGACTCCAAGGACACGAACACGTTCCCCTAACGTTTGCACGCACGTCCCTCTCCTCAGCGCCACCAGATCATGGCCACAACGCCGGTAGCCCCTTGTTCATCTCCGCCGTTGTCAGTCGCCGTCGCAAGACTGAAACTTTGTTTCAGTTTCGTCAGATAAACCTCATCTTTGTTGCGCAGCGTATACTGACACAAACATTCGCTCACCCCACTGGTTACAGTGCTAGCGAGCGCACGGCAGGGCGTGGGTTCGAGCCCTCGCGCCGCGGAATAAAATCCAACCTTTTGCGCGGGGCACTGATAGGCAGGCCCCACCTGTCTGTGGCACTGGTGCCACGCGTGCACACGTTGGCCCTAGGACCACTGGCAGTGCCTAGGGTAGATGCCCACGCTGTATAAAAAGTTTTTTTTAACCTTTTCTGTTTTAATTCAAAGCCCTTTTAAATTACAGAATGGTCCTCTAATTTAAATTGCTTATAACTTTTAAATTATAACTCCAAATAATAAAAGTAAAATATGTGTGTTGATCCAAATTAAATTATCTAACTATTTATGACATTTGTTTTCTGTTTTGAATTTTCCAAATGCATTTCAAATTTGAATTCAAACAATTCATTTGTAATTTGATAAAATCCATAACTAATTCATACTTAATCCAAATAATGCAAATAAAATATGTTTTCCATGCTATTTCAAACCCCCTATTCAAATATAAGTTTTGTTTCATGGTTTGAATAATTAAAATTGCTTAAATAATTTAAACCTTGTTTAAATCATTTAAATTTGCTAAATTCATAACTTGCTCAAATTAAATTATTTTTGAACATTTAAAATATGTTTTCAAGCTAGAAAAATATAAACTTTTCAAATATGAATTAGAATTTATGTTTGGAACAAAGAAAATTCAAATAATATTCAACCTTGTTTTAAATTCATTTAAAACTTGTTTAATTTTATTTAAGTCATAATAAATTCATCCTAATTCCTTTTTCAATATTTGACACATGTAATCCACCCAAAATTTTATGATCTTTTCAAATATGAATTTTGTTATTTATTTTGCATAATTTAAATTGGTGAAAACAACAACTATTTGTGTAGTCCCTTTAAGGAACCAAAAATTCCCTAACCTAATAAATAAATTTCTAAATTGGTAAACCTTATTTCCAATTGGTTCTATTGTTGTTATTTTGTTGTTTTCCTCATGCATGCATCATACTAATCCACTTTCACCTGTTGGTTAATTGGAAAACAATTGTTTCAACCAAAATTCATGGGCTTTTCATATGCAACTCAAAATTGCATATGTGTCCATTTAAATTGTGTTACCATGTCAACTAGTTTATTTTGATGCATCCATTAACTTGACATGCATCATCCCATTATTGTGCACTATGACATGATATTGATTGTTTATCTTCCCGTATTGTTTGTTTGCTTCTTCTCGGATAGACGACGACGTTGAGACAGACGATACTTACGACACCCCTTCTGAGGATCTAGCTCAGTACCAGGCTGCTGAGTTTGCAGGCAAGTTATCACTCACATGAACCATTGTGTTCCTTTCAACATTGGTTACCGATACTTTCCGTTGTCTATTTCTGCTAGCCATATGTATCGTTGCTTCTGTTACGAACCTATCACCTGTTACCCTGAACACTGATATTGCCTCACCTCTAGTCCTATAACCCCGTTGCTTGGGCCCGTGTCTTGCTAGCATGCTTAGGGTTGTTTTGCTCAAGTCTGTTATCAGTTACTTTCTGTTATCATATTCGATTATATTCTGGGGCTCGATGTTAAACAACAACCTGTTAATTTGAGGTAATAATAAATTGCTGATAAGGCACCGGCAGGAGGCCCGACGTGGTTTTGAGGCCTGCTAGTGTCGACCCTAATTAGGAAAAGGGTCTTGTCTACTGATCCATGATGAGCGCACTATCCGCATGTGGGAAGCGTGTATGGGCGCCCCCCTCAATTTGATTCGATTCGCATCTCGTCCAAATCACCACACTTAGTTCGGTATTTCCATTTGATGCACGCATATGCAGGTACGAACCCGAGGCCAGGGTGGAACTTTTGTAGTCGGCATTTAGGGCGGCGTGGTCTTCCAGTGCTATAAGGGTCCCCTTTTCTTCGTGGGGCTCGATTGGCCGCGCATGCACAGCACGTGGTGCTTTGGGCTTGATGCGAAGAAGAGTTGAGTTGTGTAGAGTGCCTCGCTTGGTGGAAGTGCATTTCCATCCTGGCGGGATATTCTTACGTGTACGGCCAAATTGGTGCACCCCTGCAGGGATAAATCTTCTCGAGAAGCCGTGTTTTCCGCGGTTATGGTTAACTTGGTGAAAGTACTGGCTAACAAGTACTCAGAACAACTTACACCTAACTAATGATAACTTGACTAGTGATAGGCTTATTGACACAACAAGTTGATCCATCATTAATCCAACTGTGTGAGTTATCCTCGGATTGCTTCTTTGGATAAGGGGCGAGATCCAGGATGGGTTTGTGTGGTGGTTAGTTGTAGTTGGTTACGATACGCTATCTTTTCCCCTTTCTGATAGCCGGAAGTTGTAGTATGTTCTGAGGTTGGTTAGTGCAGCCGGTTGCAGCATCTTTTATATCCCTTTCTTCCGTTGAGCCCAAGGCATCTGTGCTTGGTGTTGACGGGCTATATTTTGGTGAACTGTGAGTCTTGCTTGCCAGTACGTGTATGTACTGACCCCTTTGGGGCTGTGGTTTCCGCAGACTACGCTTACGAGGATCCCCGTGACGGCTACTACGTGGAGTTTGACGAGGCTGCTGACGAGTAGGTAGCGGACCCGGGCAGGATCCGAGACATTGTGGATGGGCTCCGTTTTCTTTTCATTCCCGGCTTCTTAAGCCTATTTGGATTTGTCTGTACTCAGACCCTTTGAATGCTTCCGCTGAGATGTAATGATGTTATGTTGGGACATGTGTCCTCTGGATGATTTTATTTGCTATCTCTGCTCTAGTCAGAGCTATTTGCAACTTATTTCCATCTTTTGTGTCTTAGAGATCTGTTGTGTTATCATTTTGTTCAACGCCGTTGACGTACCATGTGTGTATGGTATGAAGTACGTCAATGGTAGTATCCTGATTTCTATGGGATGGTTTACGTAGACGCTGAACAGATAGGGGTTGGTTGTCACACATACGTGTGTTGGCCTACTCGTAAGAGATGCGGGTGCCGGTAAGCCCCGTAATCCAATCCACTACTGATCAACGGAACTGCGAGTATCCTTTAGAAGTCCGGGTGCGACATGGCCGCACACCCCCTGGGCTACCTCCCCCTCCCCTATAAAAGGAGGGTGAGAGCTCCCCCTCCTCACACAGTTGTCCCACCTCCTTTCCTCTCCAAATGCTGCTCAATTCCATGGTCTCCGGCTTGGCAAAGACCTGACCGTGGGATTCTTCACCACCACCACGCCGTCGTGCTGCTGGAGTTCCGGAGGATCCTCTACTTCCGATACCCCGCTGGATCGAGGGAACGGAGGTCTTCATCGAGCTGAACGTGTGACCGATCACGGCGGCACGGCCGGATTGCGGTGCACATCTTCTCGCTCTCGGGATCGGCGTGAGTACGACTAAGCCAACAGCGAGGTTTGATCTCGTAACGCTTAGAGTTTTCGATTGTATGTTTTCTCAAGACTCTCTTTCTTCCCGTTGCACTTCATCTCCTAGATTAGATCTTGGCCCTTTGGATATCTATCGCATAGGAAATTTTTTGTTTTTTCTGTGCAACGTACCCTTCAATTTGTTCACCACACATGTTATTTATCTTTCACGGAGTGACACCACTAGTGAACTGTGGACCCCGGTCCGTTTTCTTAATTTGATAATACACACACTGCTTCCACTGCTTTCACACGGTTGCTACTATTTTCATATTGTTCTAATATTGTTTTCCACACCATACGTTTAACCTCTTTGTGTTCAGAAAAACCGGTGAGATTGACAATCTCACTGCTTCGTTGGGGCAAAGTGATTTAATTATGTTGTGTAGGTTCCACGTTGCTGCTGAACCGGTAGTGCACCCTGCCACCTCAGCTGCATCAATCTTCAGAGATTGCTTGTCCTCCTACTGGTCGATTCAACTTTGGTTTTTTTCTGAGGGAAAACTTGCCGCTGCACTCTTCACACCTTGTTCTTGGGGTCTCCCAACGAGCGTGTGTCCACACTCCATCAGTGAGCTTTGCAGATTTTTCCAAATAGTAGTCGTGGCCGTCCCACCGGCATCCTGCATCTAAGCCGCTGGTCGAAATTCGCAGCAAATTTATAAGCGCAGAGCGGCCTGAGGAGGTCAAGGTGCCAGTGTCAAGTGAACCTGCATGCAATGAAGGCAGAGGTTCAATGTTATTTTATTAAGAGGTTCAATGTATTTTTATCCTTCCATTTGGAGACGAGATGAAAATTGCAGGAAGTAGCGGCTTAGTGTTTATTTTTGTGTATTGCAGTGAGGTTGGCCATTGCCCGCGTGTAGTGAGATACAAGCTACAGGCTATGTTCATCGTTCCAGTTTTAAATTGCTAATATTGTGTGCAGACATTTTTTGGTATAGGTGGTAGCCATCCCTGGACGGAAAACTCACATTTTGGGCCCGCTCCGAGCTTTTGGCGGCTCGGTCGGACCTGTGCTCGGCCCGCGACTATGATGGACCGAGATGAGCTGCCTTTGCTGGACCGCAGCATGGTCGGGCCGAGCCTAGCTCGACTCGGTCTGGCCCGAAAGCTCGCATTTTTTTCTTTCTGAAAATTAGATTTGGTGCGGCCGAGAGGAAGAGAAGGAGTACATGCCCGTTAGGTTAATCAATTGTATCTTCCGTTCTCCCCATCAAGTACGGACACGGGAGCCTCCACGCGATGCTTCATCCGCCGCCACCATCGGCTGCGCCGCGCACCCATGCAAACAAACTCCGATAGCTCCGCTCCGATCCCTCGACCTTCTCCCCTTCTAGCGCTCCAATTCCTCTCCCTGGTTGTTCCCAATTCCGCCCAGCCCGGCAGCTCCGCTCCGGTCACGCTTCCATGGATAAGAGGAAGAAGCTACAAGAGTTGTTGCCGACGCCAACGTCGCCCAACCCCTCTGTTGTATGACGCTTGCTGCCGTGGAATATGGGCCCCACCCGTCAGTGACTTGCCCGCCAGGCTCGCGAGCTGGAGAGAGCTTCTCGAAAGCTCGGGCCGAGCTCCGTTTCGCGGCTCGCCGGCGATGTCGAGCTGGCTCGGGCTCGGAAACTCTGGACCAAGCTTTGCGCAGGCTCGTCCTGAGCTAGACCGAGTTGGCTCGCGTTTAGGCACTTAGAAGATTTTTTTCAACACAAGTTTTTGAGAAGAACTTAGAAGATTGAGATGCCATTCAGTTGCATTTGGTAAGATGGAAGATTTCTTTTTTTCTATTTCAACCTTTCAAAGAAATTCCACTTTACGGAGAAATATGTGTGAACCGGCCAGAGAAGAGAACATCAGTGATGTTACTAGAGAGAGGCATGGTTTACATAGCATAAGTTACTGAGGCACATGCCTTAACCCCTTATATTTTGTCCATTCGCGCATGTGTATATAACATTGTTAGTTAACTGTGGTAGCGATACTGTGTCAAGATATTGAGGTTCGAAATAATATTTGATAATAATTCCATGTTTTCAGAAAAAAAAATTAAGTTGTGATGTTGATGATACAATCTACGGTTTCTTCGAAGTAGGTTAGCATTGTTCATATGTTACATCGACTTTATTGATAGTGTTTTCATTGCCGGAAAATATGATGAAGTTGATGAAGAACATAGTGACGAGGGACACATCAAGGTCTTATATATGTGACGTTAATTGAGAATTTCATGGAGTAGAATCTAACGTCAAGAGACATATAATGATTTTTTATTATGATAACTAAACTCTTACTAAAACCTCTATATATTTACCGAGAAAAAATAGAATGGAGCGATGTGTGCCTCAGGAGTCCATATATTGGCTGAGACGTGCCTTGCACGTACATGATTACTAGTCAAGAACAAATAAATGATAATGATGAGTTGAAAAACTTAGCATATCAATTGTTTGGTGTTGTTGTTGGATCAATTAGAAAAAATAGTTGCTAATTGTAATTAATTTTATATTACTAGAGTAATTTGAAATATTACATTGTGAGTGTTAAGTCAGATGTATTAATGAAACAAAAAGTTACTTTTTCATTACATAAAACGGAGCGACTTAAAAGTCAGTGAGAGCTAAATATGGTTTTTTCAATTCGGCTGGGCCTAATTGAAAGAGAATTACCTCATGAAATGATTTAAAATAGTTTTAAATGATCGTTAGGAAGTGTCTTATTAAAGTCAGAATCTATGAGATAGATTAAGAAGTTTAATAAACAAGAATATGATGAATGTTCTAAGTGTGATTCTATAAGAAATCTTGAATTGCAACGAGACAAAAGAATTTGTTTTAAATGTAAGCATCACATGGTATCATGCAATAGACTTGAACTTCGTAGTCTTGGTGAGCAAAAAGAAAGGGTTGAGATCAAGTGACAAAATTTGTGATTTGACCAATCTCGTTGTCATGAATAGGAACATAAGAACCGATATGTTTCCGATGGCTAAATTATTTAGCCAAACCGGTATAAAGGATAAAAAAGTTTTCTCAAGCAATTAATTGTTTGTAATTAAGCCAACACTTTTATGGTGAGATATTTCTCACATAGATATTTACTATGGTATTACCGAATGAAAGAACAATATGTGGGAATTTGGATAGCTTCAATTAATATGGTGAGATGTTTACTCACATATGATTTGAATTGGAATTACAAAATAAAATCTATATTGATTTTATATTCAGATTATAACTCTTCAACTCATAATAGCGTATGTTGCATAATTATCTACGTTATAGTATTATGAGTAGACTCTACAATATAGATTTCTATGGGTAGTTGCAACACAGTGTAAGCCACTGTGGATTGCAAGTTAATGGATAAAAGTCATTCAACTTAGTGAGGTTTCAAATAAAGGTATGATAATTCATTTGGAGACGCTTGAATTATTAATGCTACTATGAGCCATATTCACGCAAATCCAATTCCTAATTAATCCAATGCAAGTTTATCAGAAGTTGATTGGATTAAAAGGTGAAAGACAATGGTCTAAGGAATCACATGCAAAGTATGAGTAACACCGGATTTTCATTGGTGTTATACTGCTAGAGAATAGTTGACTCTAGTGCAAGTGGAAGATACTAGTCTAGTTGCAATAATGTAGCTAAGATTTTCTCGTTAAGGATCACACGTGTAATCCCTCTTATAGTGTGCACGCGTATGCTCGTGTCAACCCGTTAGCGCCCTCCGTTCAGGACTCGGCACCGACAGAGAGATAGCCTTTCGGTGTTGCTAATCGGTAGCACTAATTGACTACGATTAGAGCTATATGAATCTCAAAGTTTCTCAACACATGAGAGCGAACTACTAATTAGAGCTAGGTCTAATTGGGAGAGGACACCTCAAAACCAATTATAAGAATTTGTAATCAATTAGAGGGGCTCTAATTAGATGACCTAATTATGTCGTCTAATTCTAGTAGAGAGAGAGAGAGAGAGAGATAGAGTGGCTTAGTCACAAAATTATTATTTAGTTCTAGACTTGGGGGTTCTTTTATAGTTGGAGGGAAGGGTAAACTTTCCAAGGCGAGGGAGGAGTCCTAGTTGAACAAGAAGGGGGTTGGCCACACTGAAGAAGGTGGACGCACCCCTTCTCCTAGCCCAACTCGGATTGTACTCCCTTGTGGGAGTCCAACTCCATCTCCTCTCTCCTTTCCCCTTTTCCCTATTCTCTTCCTTTTACCTTCAAATAAAATGGGAAAAACACCGGAAGGTTCCTAGTTCCATGATTGGAGGCCCTAGGACCCACTTGTCATCCCCAACTATAGGTGTAGCCTAAGGGTGAAATTGCCCCCCTCCGGCACCCCCCTTCTCGGTTTTTTCCCGAAACTCTACCTAAACCCTATGAACCCAATAGATAAAATCATCAATATTATCTACTGATGTGAGAAACATATTTATAACATCACATGACATCGCATGTACTTTGTTACCTCTCATAGAAATTCTTCCTAATACTGGCATAATTTCTCCCTTATAGGAACTTCTGTGAAACCTCTCCGATTGACGCCCGACTTGTTTCTGTGACATCGTATCGACATCGAACATTCATAAAACCAATAACTACATCTTAATTCTCTCAATTAAAGGTTTGGCACAGATTAAGCATGTGCCCGCAAAGGCTCGATAAAACACATACATGTTCGGGAATTTAGCGATAAATAACCAACATCGGGAACGTGGACGCCCATAATGGCTCATGTGTGTTCATGAAGAACGAGGGAACCTTCTATATTACTCATTGCACTTATTCCCTTAACTTCAAAATACCAACAAAATCACGAGTTGAGACTATATGATCTCGTCTCATCAAACTTGTTTGATCGTAACATAGATAGAACTCGTTACCGATATTGTCCTCTTTTCTCATCCGTATCCCCAATGTCCTTGTGATAAATCACACTATGTCTGGCCAGACGATTGGTTGATACCAGTGATACTAACAGGGCCCAAAGCATTTATCTCTCTATCTTCTAGAGCAGTCAAGTACTATTCTTGAATGATCTTAGTTCCATTACACTTTCTACATTATACCCAGACATCACCATTATGATTCCCAGTTACTGCAAGAAGATTGGTGATATCCAATGTATAACTTTTGATCGTGCGGTCACTAGATATTCTCATAGTATAGGAATTATAGCCAATGACAACTTCATATGTACTTTGCTAAATACATTACAATTGCTTAGTCTCTTTTAGTAAGATCATATACTTGGGGTAGTTCAGTACTATTATTACCCTATCAATAAACTCTTATGTTTTGCTAGAATTTTAACAAAACCCATGATCAGGAAAATGTGATCAACTCACAAACAATAATCTAATTTTAGAGATAAGATTAGGAACTCTTGTTTTGTTTATGTCTTCACACCCGCACAAAGATTTTCCTTTGAAAACTCGGTTCCTAATCTTGTCTCTAAGATTAGATTATGGTTTGTGAGATGAACACATTTTCCTGATCATGAACCTTGATAAATTCTAGCAAAACATAAGAGTTTATTGTTATAGTAACAATAGTACTGAAATGAGCCAAATATATGATCTTGCTAAAAGATACTAAACAATTGTAATGTAGTTATCAAAGTACATAGAAAGTTGTCAATGACTATACTTGTACTAAGAGAATATCTAGTGACTGCACAATCAATAGTTATGCTTTGGATGTCTTCAGCCGTCCACTCTAACAGGGGATCATAGCGTTGACGTCAGGGTATAATCTAGAGTGTTTAATGGAACAGAGATCATTCAAGATTAGTACTTAACTCCTCTATACGATGGAGATATACATGCTATGCACCCTCTCAGTATCACCAATGTCAACAAATCTTCTGGCCAGACACGGTATGGTTTATCACAAGGACATCGGGGGAGAAAAGAGAACGATACTGATACGAGTTTTCATGTGTTATGATCAAAGGGTTTGATCTGACTAGAGCACATAGTCTCACCTTGTGGTATCGTTGGTATCATGAAGTTAAGGGAATATGTGCAATAAGTAACTTATAAGGTTCCCTCGTTCTTTGTGAACACACAGGACCATCATGGGCGTCCACGGCTCCGTTGTTAGTTATTGTTCGGTAAGTTCCCGAACATGTCTTTGTGTTATCGAGCCTTTATGGGTCACATGTTTAAGCCTTGCCAACCTTTAACTGAGAGAACAAACTTGTTGAAATTTCTTTTATGAATGTTATAGATCGATAAGATGTCACAGAAACAAGTACAATGTTAATAGGAGGGGTTTCGAGGAAGTTGCTATAAGAGAGAAATAATGCGTGTGGTAGGCAGAATTTTATATGAGAGAAAACGAAGGAAACGAGATGTCCCAGGTTTCATAAATATGTTTGTAAAATCATTATATAATGTCAATGATTTTATATATTGAGGTCACAGGATTCCGAAAAGATTTCCGGCAAAAACCAAGAAGGGGGAAAAGCCAGAGGGGGGCGGATTTGCTCCCATGGCCGCACCATATTTTGGGGGGCTGCCATGTGGGCCCCTGGGCACCACACTAGGCTCTCCCCTCCCCAATTGGTTCCTTATTTATTTGGTTTAAGAGATATAATAAAAAATATCAAAGGAAAAAGGGAGAAAAAGGAAGAAGGAAGGGGATTAGACTCCCAATGGGAGTCCAATCCAAATCGGGCTAGTAGGAGGGGTGCGGCCACCTCTTTGGTGCAGCCACCTCCTAGACTAGGAGTTGGACTCCCTCTCCCGAATTAAGGTCCCCCTTCCTCCACCTATAAAAAGACCCCAAAACCTTGAGGCAAATTATATAAATTGACTCTCAATCCTCTCTCTCTCTCTCTAGTAGAATTATAGGGTCTAATTAGAGATCCTCTAATTGGATTGGGGCTTCTTATATTGGGTTTTGAGGTGTCCTCTCCCGATTAGGCCTAGCTCTAATTGCTATTCTCTCTCATGTGTTGAGAAACTTTCGGAATCATACAGCTCTAATCGCAGTTGATTAGAGCTACCAATTAGCAACACCGAAAGGTTGTCTCTCTTCGTCGGTGCCGAGTCCTGGACGGCGGTGCGCTGGAAGGTTGACACAAGCATAGCGTGCACACCATACGAGGGATTAAATATATGATCCTTGACGAGGGAAGCTTAGCTTCGCCCTGATGTCTACGCACGCTTCTATTCTTGTAGATAGTGTTGGGCCTCCAAGTGCAGAGGTTTGTAGAGCAGCATAAAGTTTTCCTTCAGTGGATTACCCAAGGTTTATCGAACTCAGGGAGGAAGAGGTCAAAGGTATCCATCTCAACCAACCCTGCAATTAAGATACAAGAAGTCTCTTATGTCCCCAACACACCTAATACAATTTTCAGTTGTATAGGTGCACTAGTTCGGCAAAGAGAGAGTGAAATACAAGTAATATGAATGGTTATAAGTGATTATGGCAATCTTAAATAAAAATGGTAGCAAGCAAACATGTAGCAAAACTGGTTGAAAACGGTGTTTCAATGCTTATAAACAAGGCCTAGGGATCATACTTTCACTAGTGGACACTCTCAACAATGATAAGATAATTGAATGCATAAATATCATCTCTTCACTATGCTACTCCGAACCACTCTCCGGTCGAAAACAAACACCAATTCATTGCGTAGGGCTGTAACAACACCGCTCAAAGTCGCATTCCCATGTCTAGCTAACCCCATGCTGTCACTATGAGTGCCCTAGGTGGTACTATACAAATAACACAATTTCATAGGGTCATCTAACACAAAATATAAATAACATGCTAAACCACACGGTGCACACACTGCCACCTTTACACCGTGATCAAAGTGTCTACGTAAATCTCGTAACAAAACCACTTGAGTAGCATAACAGATGAAGAGTAACATCTACTTATTCAACTAGATTACAAAGCTCATGATCACATAAAGATCACACCATGGGAGAGAGAGATGAAACACATAGCTACCGGTAGAGCCCTCGGTCCCGGGGGAGAACTACTCCCTCCTCATCATAGGAGACAGCAACGGCGATGAAGATGGCGGTGAAGTCGATGGAGATGGCTCCGGGGGCACTTCCCCTTCTCAGCAGGGTGTCGGAACAGAGATTTCTATCCCCCAAAACTTGTCGGCGGCGGCGGCGGATCTACGGATCTTTTCATGGAAAAGGCTGGTATATCTAGGGTTTATGCATCGGGGAGAATATATAGGCGAAAGAGCGATGGCGGTGGGATCCCGAGGGGCCCGCACCACCTCCCGGTGCGGCCAGGGTTCCACCCGCGTGGCCACATGGTGTGGGGGCTCCAGGGCCCCCCTCCGGGTCTCCTTTTGAATTCCTTGACCCTCCGGGAATTCTTAGACTTTTGGCTTTTGAATCGTCTAATTCCGAGAATGTTTCTAGAACAACTTTTCTGAAACTAAAAACATCAGCAAACAGGAACTGGCTCTATGACATCTTGTCAATAGGTTAGTCTCGGAAAATTGATAAAAATGACATAAAGTGTAAGGAAAACATGTAGCATAAGGCTTGAAAACAACATGAAACATCAAAAATTATAGATATGTTTATGACATATCAACATCCCCAAGCTTAGTTCCTACTCGTATTCGAGTAGGTAAACGAGAAAACAAATAATTTCTGAGGTGACATGCTACCAACATAAACTTGATCATCATAGTAATGTAAAGCATGTAAACTAGGATGAAATGAATATAGGCTGTGGTTTATAATTGATATCAAAGAGTAGTGTATAAACCATTAGGAATAACAAAGTAAAACCTTTCAATGAATCAATACTAAAAAACAATCCACTATGCAAATTATATTAAAGATGATTTAAGCTTCAAGAACAACAATATAATCATCCAAGGCATCAAACTCTCGCAACAACTCATGTTAGGATCAAGTAAAGTGACAACAATATGCACATAGGAAAATCATTCAAATACTTGTGCACTCAAAACAAGCAAGGGTTCTGTATTGGTTCCTGGCACCAGGATGTTATGGCTAAAAGAACATTATTGGGGGTTTGGATGGTCAATGGAAGAAAGTATCACACAACTGAAAGTGATCATTAGACAAGAGGAAGTCTTATAATCGAAGTTATGCAAGGAGTAGTGATTGCCACAGAACGGATGCACATAGAGCTATAAGTGTATGAAAGCTCTCCAATGGAACTAGTGGGGGTGCATCCAACTTGCTTGCTCACGAAGACCTAGAGCTCTTTTGAGGAGGCTCATCATTGGAATATACAAGCCAAGTTCTATAATGTAAGTTCCCCACATAGTTATGTAAGTTATAATATGAAAACTCTAGCCAAACTGAAGTAATGATGCTAACCAAGCACAAGTGTGGAATAAATGATAGTAATGCTACCCCCATCTCTCTTTATTTTCTCTCTCGTTTTTTGATATATAACCTCACTGGTAGGGGCAACACTCTATTTTACAATGAATCATCACACTTTTAGTACTCATAACTCAAACTGAAATATCTCTGATGTAAATAAAACTAAATGCTCCTGCCAATGTAGGAGTATGAAAAATAAAAATGAAGCATGACAAGTAACATAATGATGATGGATGTTGTATGGCAATATATCTCGGAATGGCTATGGAAATGCCATGGTAGGTAGGTATGGTGGCTGTTTTGAGGAAGATAAATTTTGGCTTATGTGTAAAAGAACAAAGTTCTCTCACGGGGAATGGATGCACTAGCAAAGTTTGCACCAACTCTCAATGTGAGAATGAGCAATGCACAGTACCGAAGAGGCTAGCAAATATGGATGGTGGAAGTGCCTGAAAACAACAACATAGAACTCACAAGTTGAAAGATTCCAAATAAAATCATGATATCACAAGGCATAATAAAAATCACTCCAAGAGGGTCCGTGGCAGTGACAAGTCACTGTTAGCTACCCCGGCCGTAGCGCATAACAAAAAGCCATTACGATTGCTATCAACAAAGGAAGTCATATACCCTTATCCTATGAACTGGTTATTTGAGTGTGACACAGTTTCAAGATTCTAGACCAACCATTTTTTTTACTCTACTAAACCAGCAAGTTTATCATTAAGCATATTAATACCTCAAAACAACAATAAATAATCAAGTGAACCAGTTTAATGATCTACAAGAATATGCAAGCTTTTAAGTTATACCATCTACCACACGTAGCATTTTCTATCACACACAAAACAACAAAAACTCTCCAAGAGATATAGCAATGAAACAAGCGAGTACAAACACAACTCTACTAAAACTAACAGCTCTGAATAAGAGATGCATGAAAAACAGAAGCTAAACAGGAATTTTGCAGCAGCTAGAAGAAAAACTGAGAATACGAGCATAACGAGTATTCAAACGAAAAAGCGGAGCGTGTCTCTCTCCCACACAAAGAATGCTAGGTTCCAAATATATTATTTCAGGAAGCAAAACAAAATAAAACAAAGGAAAACAAAAGAAAAACAATCAGACGCTTGTCGGGGGGCTACCCCCGAGTAGGGGCAAGCTTGATATGAAGAAACGAGTGTCCCCCGGGTTATCCGAGATGGGGGTTATCCGAGATGGAAGTTATCCGAGATGGAAGTTATCCGAGATGGAAGTTATCGAGATGGAGGTTATCCGAGATGGAGGTTATTCGATATGGAAGTTACCGAGAAGGACGTTACTGAGATGGAGGTTATCGAGATGGAGCTTACCGGGATGGATCTATCTCGATAAGAAGAATATTTGGCCATATGCTGAAACGGGTGTCCCCCGGGTTATCCGAGATGCACTTGGAAAATCCGGGTAGACAAATGTTGGGAATATGCCCTAGAGGCAATCATGTATGATTTAATTCCCAATGTATTCATAAAGTTATTAAGTTGTCCTTGTTTTGAACATCTGATACATGTCATTGAATATGTGATTCGATTGTGGAACAATGTATTCATGTTGTTCATACTAGATTGTCCTTGGTCATTTAGGTTGTGCTGGACACACACTCTAGACTAATATGAGTGTTGGCTGATGACACGGTTCCACTTGTCATGGGCATGGTGATGCCATTCCAACGATCACGGACTTGGCTAAAGAGTTTAACAAGTCAGACTGACCCACATTGAGATGCAACAAGCAAGTCGTCATTTGCATGTCTCAATCAATGTAATCCTTAGACCTGAGGTTGTCGCACAATCTGAGTTGTGGATCACCGACTTAGGTTCTATTAAACGCTGCTCTATGACAAGACAGTTATAAAGGCAGAGTTCGGGTCGAATGAGAAACAAGCTGCGTGATGTGGATAATCAAGATGGGATTTTGCCCCTCCGAATGGAGACATATTCTCTGGGCCCTCTCGAGTGATATGATTCAGGAAGCATGGCCATGCGCGACTCAGTTAAGTGTTAACTGTGTCTGTTGACTAAGAGTTAGTCAGATGAATCACATATCACGGATCGAGAAGAGAGTCGAACTATTTAAGGGATGACGATAAATCGCCCATAGTTCGACAAGGTATATCGTGAGGCAAAAGGGACTAAGATGAAAGTCACATTGGAAGGAATGTCGTCATGACTCAATGGGACTTGGGAGTCGGCACGTTCTGCTAGGAGCCGCTACCGATTGATCGATTGAGAGTCGGACTCCAATCGTGTCCAAGTCGCCATGAGCCTGCAGGGTCGCACACTTAAGAGCGGGAGCAAATGAATTGGTCGGGTTGGACCCGAACCGGAAAGGGACTGGTTTTGTGAGTCGGACTCACAGAGGGAATGGGCCACAAGTGTTGTGAAGCCCACTACCATTCGCTATATAAAGAGGGGCGCAGGTTGCCCAGCGGGCACGTTAGTCCACTCCCATGCGTTGGGAACCCTAGCCCCACTCAGTCCAGCCGTCGCACCGGACCTAGCAGTCCGCCGTCGGAGCTCCTCCTCGTACGTGTGGATACCGGCAGAGGTGCTGTACGTTCAGCACTTCGAGGATCGGCTGGATCGGATCGTGGGACTGCACTGCCCCGACGCGCTTCATCGATAATCCGCAACCGCGCGTCCAGTGGTAATCATCGTGGCCTTCTACCTCGGCTAGATCTTGGAAGTACCGCGTAGGAAATTTTTTTATTTATCTCTACGCGTCCCAATACTTCATATGATGTGACCGAATAGAAATATAGTTTCAGTAGAAGTGACCTGATAAATTATTGATGAAGAAGGGGATGCCTTTGGCATCCCCAAGCTTAGATGCTTGAGCCTTCCTACAATTTTCTGGGATGAACCACGGGGGCATCCCCAAGCTTTGACCTTGCACTCTTCTTGATCACATTATATCACCCTCTTCTCTTGACCCTTGAAAACTTTCTTCACAGCACACTCAAAGAGTAATTCGTATTAGAGGGTTAGTGCAACAATAAAAAATTCATAGGTTCTGCATGGGAACAAGTGATATTGATACTTTTAAATATTAGCTACAGTCACTGATGTTTCATCAAGCAAAAAAATCCACTTGGCATCGTAAAAGAGCAAATGCAAGAAAAATGACAGAATCTGCCGAAATCAGAACAATCTGCAAAGACGAATTTTTTCAAGGCACTTACGTTGCTCAGATAAAAAACTTAAATAACGAAAAAGTTTTGGAATTAGCTGAGGAATAAGCACAAACAATTTCACATCATTCTGATCTTTCTGGATTTTATACGATTTTGTACGGTGCACAGAAGAAGTGGACCGTACAAGCAGTGAGAAACCTGACCACTTAACGAAGACCTTGTGCGGAAGGTGGCGACCCTCGCTATGGGAGGTGGAGTGCTGGGTGCAAGGGATGTTGGTGTGCGGGGACGTCGAAGAGGACAGCGTGCAGCGGTGCTATGCGCTGTGGGGCGACATAATTCCACAGCACGGGTGGATGCAACGGCTTGAGGCAGTCATTTACGTACATGCCTAAGAAGACGCGTTGGCAGCCGGTAGCATGGACCAAGGGCCACGGCGTTGTGGGCTTGTGGCCCGAAAGGGCGACACGGTGAAAGCACGTTGCCGGAAAGGGCGTGTGCTCGGTGACATGGAGAAGATGGTCTGGTGGGACGAGGCCAGGACGAAAGAACCTGCAGAAGCAGGCGAGCCAGCCTGCCAAGTGTGTACGACATGCGGCAGAGAGGCCGTGCCAGGCGGGAAGGAAGGAGACGATTGATACCCGGTGTCGGAGTAGAGCCGAGTGGGGACTAATGGACAGTGAGAGATGCAACCCGATCTATGATTGGAGAACCAAAAATAAAACGTCGGTCGAGCGACCGATCGACATATAGGAAAAAAGTCTCTAGGACAATCGATCAGCGGATCACGGACGAATCCTAACTACGGATACCCCCCCCCCCCCACACACACACACACATTGAGATCGTCCTCCTCGAGAACGGCGTGATGCGGAAGCGTCTTAGACTCTTGCGGACGATACCATATATAAGGATGAGATTGGCATAATGTGCTTGATGTTGTATTGAGCCTCTCGACGAGTGTATATGTATGGTACCGACTTGGAGAAAAGAAAAAGACAGATTACAAGTGCTAATACCATCTCCAACCCCCCCCCCCCCCCCCGCGGGCTCACCCGCAGCGCCTTTGAGACTACTTCTATTGCGCCGACGAAGCCGAATTTTGTCTAGCCACACCCCAGCGTCGCTTAGGACCACTTCTTTTTGCCCCCGGCGACCCCAAGCCAAACCCAGGGCGCCAGGGGGCTTTTGGGATCCGGCAGAAGAAATGTCCGATCATGTCCCCCACGTGTCTTTTTTCCTGACCCACGTCAAATTTTTGTGAGGTAGTTTTTGTGTGGGTGGACAACGGCTATGAAGGTGTCCTGCCCCAAAACACCAAATAGCGCCAGCGGTTGCGTTTTGCATCACCAAGACACCACCGTTTTACCAAGTTTTTTAATTCTGGGGCTTCAACGGCCCCGAGATGTCTAACAGGTTCCGAGAAAAATGCATTCTGCCCAAAGTTTAAAATAGCGGGCCATTGCATTTAGCCCCGGCGATTTCAGAAGCTACGAAAGGCTATAAACGGGCTATAACCATTTAACGGTTTTGCTAGAATATTGGAAAAAATAGTAAAATTTAGACAACATATAATAGTATATATAGTATTATTTGCAAATGCATAACGTAACAACATAATCATATAAGATGAACGAATAATCGGGAGTTTAAATAACAACTATTCATGACACAGTTCAGCAATTCTGAAACGAAACTACATGTCGACATATTCCACTTGCATGACAACAACAATTCAACAACCGACGGTGATTGGTTTAGGCTCCAAAATTGACGAAGGTGACAAATTTTGGACCAAATTTTTTGGCCCCCTAGACGGGATATAGCCGGGCTAAGAGGCTATATCCGGGCTATATCCATTTAGCCGGACTATTAGCGGCTATTATCCATACTAGCAAAGTGCCCGTGCGTTGCAACGGGTGTAAATTATAGCTATCGAAATACTAAGAATAAGAAAAAGTTTGGCTTCACTTTATTTTAATACTCTACTACTCTTGCATGTTCTATGGAACAACAATCCTTTGAAAATTTGAAGTATGTTGCAAAATCATGATAATAATGTTGTAGGTAGGTCTGTTTTAACTGACCAGATTTGATTTTATTGAACCGATTCTCGTCTTAATAGGCTCTTGTCCCCACACAAAGTTCCTTTGGCCGAGGAGTAGATTGCGATAGAAGGTTTCTCTATTGTAAAAAATCACACAGGGGCGTGGCCAAAGCATGGAAGTTTTCGTGAGAGCGAGGGGCTAGGTTTTGAACAAAGCGTTGTGGACAACACCCACGTAGCACCAGGGGGCCTCGTTGGTTTCTCCAACATGCATGATGAGACGTGCGAGGAGGAAGCATCGGTTAACACCCTCACCTCTTTGTATCGGTGAACTACCACATAATAATCCCTCCGTCTTAAAATAATTGATTTAGATTTATCTAAATACGAATGCATTTAACTCAAATTTATCTAAATATAGATATATGTATACACTAAAACATGTCTAAATACATTCACATATAGACAAATATAAGTCAATTATTTTTGAGACGGAGGGAGTATTGCAAGACCTCATCAGCCCGTCCGTCAAGCGTGGCAAGGAGCATACAGAGAAGGAATAGGACAACGTCCCCGTCCATATCAGTGTGCGCAAGGTATTTCTCAACCTGGACACGAAAATGAGCATGAATAGATAAAATATGGAGGCTAAAGAACGATTTCACTTTTTAGGGGCTAAAATACAAAACCACATGAATGACAATATTTCTATTAATTTAAGAAAGAGATATAATTAAATAAATATGTATTTTGTATATGCCGAATGATGATGAATTACCCAAAGAAAAAATATACAAGCGCTAAGTTAAAATGCAATGAACGTAGAGATTATTTGTAGATAAGCTTGTGTGCATTCAATGGCTTCTTCTTTTTGGAGAATCATCCGTAGCACCAAAGCACGTACGTGTCACTTTGGTGGAACCAAACTGCCATGTTCTTTTTTGGAAAGGCCCCCAACTACTTTCTCCGTTTCAAAATAAGTGTTGCTAAAATAGTTTAAAATAGATTTATCTAGTACTTCCTCCGTAACAAAATATAAGACGCCTGGGTAGCTCATTTTAAACTACTAAAACGTCTTGTATTTAGTTACAGAAGGAGTAATGGAATACATCTAGATACATCTATCTGACTAACAGTTATTTTAAGACGAAGGAAGTGTCGTATTTGTGAAGCATCCGGTCAAAAAAGTTAAGCGTAAACTGTGCATATGATGGACATGTGGGCTGTAGCTAGGATGTGCTAGTAGTCCGGATCGATCCCGTGTGGTGTTTTATGGATGGATGTCTGGATTGATGCACCATGTATCGGTACAGCTAGCGATAACCCATAGATGATGAACTGGTACGAATCCTACAAGGACTCAATATGCTTGGACGTATATGATTGTATATAATTTGTTGGAGGGTAAATATGTTTTTTACACAGGACGTACCATCCGGAACAATCTCCTTAAGCCACATTATATAGTAGAGATAGGCTCTAAAGGCTCTAGTCGTAGCCCCGAATCTTCAGGAAGGATATAGCCGGCTATTTAAAACTTTGATTCTGCCACATTCCAACTTCTAACTGAAAACGAGGAACTCACTCAATCACACTATTCTAACTTCCGATACAACAAGTGAACGTTTCAGAATCGAATAGATGCTATCTTTATTAATTTTATCCTCTAAAAAGAATATATGTGAACAGTACATGTAATGCCTCGTTTTATCTCAGTAAAAAAACACACCAGAAACATATTTGACTATGCATAAGCGTGCTGCAGCAGATATCTTCATTCAAGCCATGAGGACGGCAAGGAGGACGACAAGGCCAAGGCCTGCTGTGGCCCGGACGGAGGTTGCGGCGGAGGGCGTTTGCGGTGCCGCGGGGGAGTTGTTAGCGCTGGGGCCGCTGGCCGGTCCGGGCGACGATGGGGAGGAACCTGGCACGACGTCGATCGTGACCTTCATGCCGGCGGCGCAGTGGCCAGGGAAGCCGCAGATGAAGTAACGGGTGCCGGTGGCGGACAAGGTGACTACGTCATTGCCGATTTTAAGGGTGGTGATTGGGCTTGCGGTGCTGCAGGAGTCATAGTCGGCCTTGCTGACCTCGAGCACGTCGTGCACCTGTGGGGAGTACTTGAAGACGATAGTGTCACCAGGGTGGAACTTCTTGGAGGACACCCAGTTGCCGTAGTCGATGCCGAGGTCCCACGCGCCAGCCGGCTCGCCGACGTTGTATGTCGCTGCCGACGCGGTGCTCAAGACGACCATTGCGGCCACGGCGAGGAGAGTGATTCTCATGGCAGCTGCCATTGCGGTTGGAGCTGGACGAGCAACGCAAGCAGAGGAGATAGTTAGGTGGTGTTCTCTGTTGATCCTAGGAAGGGGCTTTCTGTTCTGTGTTTTTGCCGCCGTGCCGGACTCTATATATACAAGCAAATGGTCAGCCCAGGTCGGTTGATGCGCGTGCGCGCGCATCACGTTCGTGGAATGGTATTTGATTATGGCGCTGAAAAAGTCTTAGAACCACGTTGGAACACCTCCAGGCTGGGTACTTGACCTGCTCATTGCTGACACTTCACGTCTCGCTTCATCACTGTTCAATGGTATTTGATATATTTTTTTAACAAGGAACGAGCCCGAAGGGTCTAGATACTGCATTCATTCCGGCGGTGGGTTACATCATACATGGAGGTCCAAAAAGAAATGAAAATAACCACAAGACCTACAATATCACAAAAAGGCCCTCAGATTCAGCACACAAAAAAAAAAACAATCGCGTCCTTCTCCTCCGCAGAATGGAACTGAGCTCACAACCGTGGCTGGCATCCTTGTCGCCGGGGATGAACCACTTGGAACAGGGGCGCCGGGAAACGCCAGGTTGGAGCATCTAAAGAGCCTCCGTATCGGCATCACGCCTGGAGGTTGAAAAGCAGCCAGCAGTATGCGGCTGAGGAGGGCCGCCATTCGGCCATGAAAATCAGGGGCAAGGCAGATTCAGCCGTCGCAGGCCCCCTGCTGATGAACTCATTGGAACTCCTGCAACACCGAAATCCCGCAGCACAAACGAAAGGGTAAGGCCAACCGAAGCACCTCGGAAGGAACCATCTCCATGATGGCTGCGCATCGAGGCCTGGTCAACCGACACCTGCAAATCTGGTCTGCAACGATGATGACGCTTATTAACCGAGCTTGTCCTCGGCTCCCCGTCATCTTCCTCCCACCATGAGAGCAAGGAGAGGAATACCGAGCGCAACCGCACAGTGCAGCGTCGAAGCACCAAAACGGCACAGCTCCAAAAGGCTTTATTCATGGAGATCTCCGCAGCCAGCATCTTCCTCCACGCCCACTCCCACCGGAGCAGCACAACAAGAAGGCACAACCATGGAACGCGCTAGATCTGGCCAACAACCCAACCCTCTACTCCAAAATGCCACGGAAGGCAAGACTTCAACTCTAAAGCTAAGCTACAACTAGATCTACTATGTACAAGGGGTGGCCAACCTCCTATCTCATCCTCCTGCCTGGCGGTAACGCCGCCGAAAAAGAAGAGAAAGGGGCGGATACGGGGGCTGGGAAGACGACTCTCAACAAGACTCAGGGGTGGGGAAAAGGTGCGTCCGCCCTTGTATATTGCAGATATCCTGACCGCAGTAGGACTAGGTGTCCTAGATTGCAGGCAGTAACAGAAGCAACTAATGGTATTTGATTATTAACGCGGTTTATGCTACTTGCGTAGACTATCTAGAAGTGAAACACAAACCAAATAAGGACATCTGACTAGGTTAACGTAAACTTTCAACAGTAAAGAATAGAAAAGGAAGAAACTACCGAAACCTCGCTCCCGCGAGCGACCGCGGGGGACCCTAGATCCACCGCCCCTAGCCCTCCCTCTCCCAGCCCTCTCCCTTGCCGCCGTTGGAGGGCATCGCCGGGCGAAGCCTGGGCTGCGTCGGCAGCGGCGGGGCCCCTTCTCCCCTCACTCGGCGGTGACGGCGCGGGCGTTGTGGCCGGTGGGGCGTGGCGCTGAACGTAGGGTGTTGCGGCGCGGTCCCTCGGCGGCGGCGCGGTGGCTGTGTGGTCCTGGAGCACCGCAGTGGCGGTTGCCCCTCCCGGTGCGGCCGATGCATTGGGTGGTGCGACTCGGTGCCTCTTCTCGGTGCAGGAGGACGGGAGCGCAGCGGCAGTCAGGTCGACCGACGTGGCCATGGCGGTAATGGTCGGCGGTGGCGCTCCAGCCTGGTGGTGCTTCGAGGAGGGATTTCTGCGATTCCGGTAGGGTGGTGCGGCCAGTTTGGTTGCCTCGCCCTTGGGACGGGGCAGGGGCCCGGAGCCCTTCGGATTTCGCTCCTGATCTGGTCGTTACCGACAGACATGGGGGCTGCTGGTCGCCGATTTGGTAGTGAACCCCTCTCTTCTTTCTTCCCTCCATCGCGGCGGAGGGCTGAGCCTGGACGTAGGGGCGGCGGCCCTGGACGGTGGGAGTTCTCGTGGTTGGCGGGCGTGCCAGAGACTCTTGTGCTGGCCGGTGACCACGGTCGTAAGGGTGGCGTGGTGGTCGGTGAGCGGCGTGTTGTGACGGTGTTTCGGGCGTCTTTGACGCTCGGTGCACTGTGTAGAAGACGAACATGGGTGGCTGAGGGGAAACCCTAGCCCGGGGCCTTCCCGAACCTCGGCGGCGACGTCCATGGATGTCGTTCCCTTCTTGAAGGCGTCGTGACAGATCCTCTCAGTCCTTCTACGCTCCGGATGAAAATCCCAGATCCTCGGATCGGGCGGCGGTGCGCTCCGATGTCTGGCCTTTCTTGAAGGCACCGTCTTGGAGCTCATGGCGTGTGGCTCCCCGGAGTTGGCGTGCTGTCGGTGTTGGCGCTTCGGGGCTTCCTCGACATCATGCTCTCTCGGGAAAGGCTTGGAGCCTCTTCTGCACCTCAGCGTCTCGTTGTTTCGCGCTTCCTGGTGAGCCTCGTGGTGCCTTCGTTTGGGGGTCCGACCCTGCCCCTCCTCGCGGCTGGCCATTCTACGCAGGGGTCTGGCTCTCGACGTCTTGTTAACTCCAGTGGTGGTCCGTTCCTGCCCCTTTTGGGTGGTTGGCTGTTCTATGCAGGGTTCGGCCCTTTCTCCTCGGGTGTGTCGTATCTGTTGTGTGTGTGTGCGGTTTTGTGTTGTAAGTTAGATTCGGCACTTTGTACCTTATGGCCGTTCTAGTATTATTAATTTAACGTCGGGCCTTTTGGCCGAGTATCTAAAAAAAGAGAAAAAGGAATATCTCCATAGCACCCCCATCAAGAGCTTGCAGTTGGCGACCGTCGCGATGGTGAGAGCATCTCCACTCGCGCCTACGGTAGGCATCCGGATCGGCGCATGGACGAGCTTTTTGGGGCATGTCCGAACGGTGCGGCACCATTGGAGGGCGTCTTTCCCTACTCGTCGTCCCCAAGAAAAACACCCAAAATAATATTTTTCCCAATTTCAGTATGTCAGAGTCTTAAAAAATAGTTATACTCTAGTTTTGAAATAGTACATATATAGTTCACAGATGGCTAAAAATAAAAATAAAAATATTCATACAATTAAAAATAAATTTGAAGTGAACTATGCCGCTGCTAAGCCTTTGCAAGCTTACAAATGCTCCACTAAATCATTTTGGAATTCATCATGAGTGGTTTCATCTCGTATCTTCATATGCATAGCGATATAATCGGTCAAATCCTCTGACACATTATGATCCATATTGGCAATGAAAAATAGTCGGCGAAGAGCATGCTGTGACCCTCCATTCTCATACTCGGTTTAGTCGTCTTTCTCCTCCCAAACTTGAAGCCTTCTTGCTTTGGTTCACTATTGACAGCATCTTTGTGGAGGAGTTGTGCAAGACAAGTAAGAACAAGAATGTTACAAATGTGGGGAATTTACAACTTGCAATTTCTCTCAAATCAGCGGCTTACATGAGTTATATAAAGGGGTAAAACACTAGACAATGTAGTCGGTAACAACTCGCAACATACATCGGGGGGTCTCGCTCGCTCCGTCTAAAGTTCGCTTTATCTTTATAATTGAATTTGGATCACATCAAAATAACACTCCATGTTGAGAATTATCTCTTGTAGTATAAAACGAATCTTCATCCTGAAACAACAAAGAAAAAATACTTTCGACGTCAAATAACTTCTTGGCCTAAATAGTGATACCAATTAAGATTGAGAAAATCTTAAAATTAGCAACACGAACATCGTATCAGCAAGATTATCATGAGTGCTTATATTGCATATATTTAGGTTACCTTGTGCAACAACATCACATACATAATGGTATTTGACATCAATGTGATTTCTATTCGATTCTTTGCTCCCACCATGCCACTTCCGATAGCGCGGGGACGTCAAAAAGGACCGCGTGCAGCGGTGCTATGCCCTAAGGAGGCGACATAACTCTAGAGCACGGGTCAATGCAGCGCCCCGAGGCAGTCGTTGATCATTCATGTGTGAGAAAACGTGTTGGCAGCCGGTAGCGTGGACGAAGGGCTGCGGCGTTGCGGCCCGAAGGGGCGACGCAGCGAAAGCGCGTTGCCCAATCTGTGTTGCGCGCGTGCTCGGTGATGTGGCGAAGACGATCTCGCGATGCCCAGACAAAAGAACCTGCTGAGGCAAGCGAGATAACCTGCCATGGGTGTACGAGAGACTGCATAGTGGCCACGGCAGGCGGGAGGCAGGAGACGGTTGATGCCCGGTGTCGGAGTAGAGACGCGTGGATACGAACGGACAATGGGAGATACAATCCAATCTTTCAATCTATGATTGACGAGCGAAAAAAGAAAACTCTGGTCGAGCTAGCGATCTACATATAGGAAAAAAGAATCTCTAAGAAAACCGATCAACCGATCGCGGACGAATGCTAACTACGGAGAGCGCGACATCGACAAAGATCATTGGGATCAACCTCCCCGAGAATAGCGCGATGCGGAAGAGTCTAGATCTAAAATCTTGCGGATGATGAAAAATAATTATATAAGAGCTGGTTTACAAATTCAGTTTCGTGGACAAACTCTAGCGATTGACACGTGGCATGCATAGCAGTTTAGCTCTAAAAATAGACATTTAAATTTCATGTTTACTCTCTCTCTCTTGTCTACATGTCAATCGTTAGAGTTGATCCATGGAGCTGAATTTGTAGACCAGGTCTCGTATAATTATTTTCCGCGGATGATACCATGCAGAAGAATGAGATTGGCATAATGTGTTTGATGTTGTATCGAGCCTCTCAACGAGTATATATATGGTACCGACTTGGATAGCAAAGATAAAAGACGGGTTACAAGTGCTAAGCTAGTATACTCGACATATATCTCTAACAAGTTCCGAGGAAATGCATTCTGCCACATTCCAACTTCTAATTAAAAACGAGCAACTCACTCAATCACACTATTCTAACTTCTGATACAACACGTGAACGTTTCAGAATTGAATAGATGATGCTACCTTTATTAATTTATCCTCTATGCGAACAGTACATGTAATGTCTCGTTTTATCACACTAAAAAAAATACTACACCAGAAACAAATTTGACTATGCATTACGTTCGTCCTGCAGCAGATATCTGCATTCATTCAAGCCATGAGGACGGCAAGCAGGACGACAAGGCCAAGGCCTGCTGTGGCCCGGACGGAGGTTGCGGCGGAGGGCGTTTGCGGTGCCGCGGGGGAGTTGCTAGCGCTGGGACCGCTGGCCGGTGCGGGCGACGATGGGGAGGAGCCTTGCACGACGTCGATGGTGACCTTCATGCCGGCGGCGCAGTGGCCAGGGAAGCCGCAGATGAAGTAGCGGGTGCCGGTGGCGGACAAGGTGACGACGTCATTGCCGGTTTTAAGGGTGGTGATTGGGCTTGCGGTGCTGCAGGAGTCATAGTCGGCCTTGCTGACCTCGAGCACGTCGTGCACCTGCGGGGAGTACTTGAAGACGATAGTGTCGCCAGGCTGGAACTTCTTGGAGGACACCCAGTTGCCGTAGTTGATGCCGAGGTCCCACGCGCCAGCCGGCTCGCCGACGTTGTATGTCGCTGCCGACGCGGTGCTCAAGACGGCCATTGCGGCCACGGCGAGGAGAGTGATTCTCATGGCAGCTGCCATTGCGGTTGGAGCTGGACGAGCAAGGCAAGCAGAGGAGATAGTTAGGTGGTGTGGTCTGTTGATCCTGAGAAGGGGCTTTCTGTTCTGTGATTTTGCCGCCGTTCCGGACTCTATATATACAGTACAGGCAGATGATCAGCCCAGGTCGGTTGGTGCGCGCGCACGCAGCAGGTTCGTGCAATGATATTTTATTATGGCGCTGAAAAAGTCTTATAACCACGTTGGAGCACCTCCGGGCTGGGTAGTTGGCCTGCTCATTGCTGACAATTCACGCTTCATTTTTGCTCTTGTATCAACGCGGTTGACGATACTTGCGTAGACTATCTAGAAGTGAGACACGATCCAAATCAAGACCGCTGACTGGGTTAACGTAAACTCACACGAAACAGGCTTTCGCCCAGCTTTATAAATAAAACACAATGGCTGAACCGATACAATGTGACGAGGGCATCTCTTACAAAGCAGATCAAAAGATAGAAAAAAGGAAAACTACGGACAACCAAACTTGCCACGGAGGCCACCGGAACGAACCCGGATCCACGACAGCGCCCCCAAGAGGGTAACGACGTAGCACGACGCCACCATCGAGACCAAGATGGTCTAGGGTTTTCACCCAGAGCCCTAACATTGCGAAGATAACCTCAACAACGCCCCCAAGAGGGTAATGATACCCACAGACATCACCGCCATTGACGCCG
Source organism: Alopecurus myosuroides (assembly GCA_028641055.1). NCBI lineage: Eukaryota > Viridiplantae > Streptophyta > Magnoliopsida > Poales > Poaceae > Alopecurus > Alopecurus myosuroides. The sequence continues at coordinate 228,762,766 of CM054060.1, read as the reverse complement.
GAGCCCAGAGCTTTCGCTCGGAAAAAAATTTCACGCAACGTTCGCAAAGTCAGACCGCCCGACCCCCTCGAGAATGGTCTCCGAACCACGATCTGGACGTTTCTGCCACCAACGCCAGGACCCAGCCGCCCGCTTCTCGCCATCCGCACGACCGAAAAAACGAGGCCATCACCGCCGCCACGTCGCCCGCCGTAGAGACACATGTGCAGCCTCTCCTTCCAGGGCAATCGCCCCGGCATCCACGACCTCAAGCCCATGTCGTGCCTTAGAACCCACCGCAAGACCGCCGGTCGGGCAAGAAGGGACGACGACAGATCCAGGTGCATGGTGAACAACCGCAGCCAACAGGAGGGGATCAACCACCCTCCACCGTGACGGTCGCCGACCGGACGCGGCAGTAGGTCCCGTCAGGCCAGGCCCGGATCAGGCCCATGACAGCCCAGATCTAGGCCCAGATCGGGCCCCGATAGGTCCTACCGCCGCGCTGCATCGGCCACCGGTGCCATCCACCTGCACCTGCAAACCCACATCACCCCCGCCGCACCACCTCCGTCGATCCCTGCCCCATGGGTCGCCGCCGGAGGACCACCAACCCGAGGTTGTTGCGCCGTCCAGGGAAACCACCTCTGCCATGGAGGCAGAGCACGCCGCGCCGGACACGCCACCACGCTGCAAAGCCGCCACGCCGCCGGAGGGCCACGCCGGCGCTCGCCTCGCGAAGACCGCTGCCCGCCAAGACCACCGAGGCCCGCGCCTCGCCGCCAAGGGGGGGGAGAAGAAGGGCCCACCACCTCCGGCCCCGCGGGCAGAACCCGGCGGCGCTCGCCGGCGACGGTGGGGAGGAAGGACATGAAGGAGGCGGAGGCTGGCGGCGGCTAGGGTTTGCGTCTCCGTGGCCCACGCGGGGGCGAGAGAGACGCGGTTCGGTCACACCACCATGATATCGTTAACGTAAACTTTCAACACAAAGGAAGTGAAAAAGGATTATCTCCATAGCAGTTGGGGACCGTCGTGGTGGTTAGGAATATCATCGTGAGGAAAGCTGCCCCGCGACGTCTCTTCGGCGGAGGAGCTCACGCGGGCTCCCACTATGTTCACATCTCCGGCATAGTTTATATTATAGGCGTGTTCGACAACGGCACAAAACACATGAACAAACAACAAACAGGGGCAGAGTTTAACATGGAAAATTTAAGCCTAACTTTATTACTCCCTCTTATAATAAGTGACGCAAAAGATCAACTTTTTAGAATTTGTAATAGGTTTCTTGTTGTGTTTTGCACCCAACACGTATGTGTGTTGCGGATTCCCCTCTCTCTGTACAACTCTGCCAATGTTGGCACTTATATTAACATGAAATCAAGGGGAGACGGCCCACCTCGTTACAGCCTAAAACCCTAAAACCAACATGGTATCAGAGCGGGTCTCTTCCTGACCTAGCCGCCGACGACAATACAAGACAACACAACGCCGCCGCTGTAGCACTGCTGCCGCCGCCGCCGCCCTCTACAACCAAACAAACTGTCACACCCCAGTTTTTGGATTCTTGTACTGTGCTTAAGAAGACAAAAATTAGGGCCAACAAATTTTTTTTATAACAGCATGATTGTTTGAACTAACATATGTTTATGATCTAAAACATATTTGCAACACAAGTTTTGTTTCTTTATAAAACCCATACCAAAGGTTTCTGAAAAAGCATTCCTATTAAATTTTTCCCTGATGTTTTCTTATTATGACTTGAGTGGTTTTTTATTCCAAGACTTGGATCATTCTTGTTTGCATCTTAAAATAAACTTTTAACTTTGTTGGATCCAAGAAAACAAGTTTTCAAAATGATTTATGAAATTTTCTTTTAAGTTTTCTATAGAAAACAATTCCTGAAAATAAAGCCAAGTACCTGTTTTCTACCCTTGTTTTCACTAAGCTATAAATTGTTATTTTATGATTTCTTGACTTTTAATTAATCCTTGATATATGTAATACAAAACCATAAGATTAGTTTTACTTTGGGACAAACAAAAATTATCTTTTGCTTGTTGTTTTTGTGGTATAAAATTAAGACAGAAAAGGACATTTTTGAGAAACAGAGAAAAACAGAAAGTATACCTTTTTCCACATTGTGTTCATGGCCTTAAACTATTTCAAAATTGTTTTCAAAAGATGTTTATGAAAGTATATAACATGGTTAACAAGTCCATACTTTGAAAACAAATTTTAGAGAGAAACTGAACCTTGAAAACAAACTCAACTTTCTGAACATTTCCTCTGTTTCGGACACTTAGAAAATTTCTAAGTCCTAAGACTGAATTTTCTGAATTTTGCAGTGAACAGTAAGAGATACACTTTTGCATAATTATTTTCTTGATGTTTCTTTGCACATTTGGAAGAGTGCCCATGCCTAGGGTGTTCACCACAGTATGTACTCGAGCCAGGATGCATTAGATAGTTTCTAGAAGCCTTAGGCAGGAAGAAAAGGCAGAGAGAAGGTGGTGACATGGATAGGTATGGGCATGCCCATGCCTTTGACCTTTTGACTTGCCACTTGCTTCACTTGCACCCAATGGCCACGATAAGACCAGCAACCACATGCTTGGTGACTAGGACAAGCCAGTGCACCAAATGGAAATGACCAAATACCCTAGGGTTTGCTCAATGCCATTGTTGACATCAACCCGAGTGGCCATTTTTTTCTTTTGCATTTACCCACGGGTACAAGTACCTAGCACCCCTCCCATTGCGCCCCTGCACTCCTCCCACTCCCTAGTACCTCCCCAAGTCGAATAGGACCCCTGCCCTAGCCTCTAGAGCGTGCCCGAACCGAGATCTCGCCGCCGGTGACCACCACGGCCACGGCGAGGCTCTGCCCGATCCACTCCATCCCAACCCTTCCCTCTACCCTAGACCCACTTCCCACATTCCCCTGAACCTCCTTGTCTTGTTCCCCTGCCCTCTACCCGCCGGAGTCGCCGCCGCCGTCTGTGGTCGCCGCCACGGGCACCGGCATCACGCCGCCGCCTGGAGCCGCGCCCGACGCCGCCGTCACCGCCCCTCGACGCCCTCGACCTCCTACACTTCCCCCGAGCCCGCACAGTCCATCCCCGAGCCCCCCACGGTGAGCTACCGGCCGCGCCCTTTTCCTCCGTTTCGGGACAGAGAGAGAGTGAGGTGAGGAAGAAGAGAGTGGACGGGCCGTTCGATCGGAGATCGACGGCCACGCTTGAACGCAACATTCCCACGCCACTCGCGCGCGCAAAGAGCAGTCGGGCCGCGCTCGCGCCTAGTTGGGTCGCGCCCACAGTGAACCCAGCCCGTGCTGCCTTTTTCTTTTTCATTTAAGTTTTTGCTGAAACTTGTACATTTACTTTGGAAATTGTAAAATACTAAAAATGCAAAATAAAATCTGATAAAAACCATGGACCAAACTATATGAAATCTAAACCATACAAAATTTTCAGAACTAAGTTTGCACTATTATTTTGGACACAAGAACTGTTTTGGCAATGACTTCCTGTGAGAATGATTAAAATGTTCTGGATAGATATTGAAAATACCTATCCATATCACTTGGCCTCACATCAAGGTGAGTTACCAAATAATAATGCCATCCAGTTTAGTAAAAGACCAGTAGGCTCTTCTATGATTTTTAGAATGAGTTTAAAAATTATTTTTGAGGTAAATCCAATTGGATGAGTTTTATATTGACTAGATCTATTGAATCCTAGCTTAGATTAATTTTTGAAGCTCTAGATTTATTTTTGTGGACAGATCTAGAAACATCAGTTTTTCTGTTTTGAGTTCTTTGAGTGTTTTTGATTGAAATCAAATGTGTGGTTGATTCTATGTTGTTTCCTAGCTTGTGTAAAGTTGTTAGGACTTGTTATTAATTTGTTTTCTTGCAGTACAGCTACCTTAGCAAGTATGTGCATGATTGGAAAACTCAAATAAGAATGGAACTTGCATTTGTTATTTCCTAGTTTCATCATTTGGAATTTTTGTGTGAGCTAGATCTTTGTGTGCTTGCTTTAGTAATTTTTGTTCTATGTGTACTTTGAGTCCAGTACCCTTTTGGTACTGTTATTTTGAAGTTAATGTCTCTGTTAGCTTGCATATCATTTTATAGCAAAGCATGTGTAAGTTTTGTTATGCATGTGCACAAGTATTGTTTTCACTAGATTAAATAGCCTTATGTTATATATCTTGTATGCAAAGTTTGTCATGAGTAACCAGAGGCTTAGTACCTCTTTTTCCTTGGTATTAGTGGGCCCGTAACCCACTGGTCCCATTGCATTTTGGTTGAGGATGAAAATCCCTAACCATACATGTGTGTAGGAATAACATGTTTTATTATGTGATTGATAGGATATTTCCCACCATGGAAAATAAATGGTTTGATTCACTTATAGGGTTAGGTCACTATGAGAGTGGTACACCACTCCATATATGGTATGTAAGATGTGGGATATGGTTTTCTAAACCATACATAGTGTCTGACGATAGTTTGGACCGTGAGAGTTATGTGAGATAGTCTTCGCGATAACGTGTCGAGAGGATTCGTGAGTGAACGTTTCTTGCTGTATGTGTTGTTTAGCTTAGTTGTTTTCCTTTAGACCTGAGTGTGTGTCTTCTATTCCTTTACGACGCTAGAACGCGAAGAAGAAGAAGAAGAAGAAGAAGTTGTGGAGCTGTGCGTCAAGTTCAAGTTGCTTCAAGGCCAGGGACATTAAGAGACTTGAGGCAAGCCATCCTGATGCTTGCTAATATTACACTTATCATTATCTATCAAGCATGTTTTACTTCTGAAAAGTTTTACAAAACTTTGTTTTCCAAAAACTATTTTTGAAGTGAGTATCACTTCTGTTTATATATACTATATATTATGACATTAGTTGATACTTGGTGTTACCAAGCCCATAGCCACCGTATGGTATTTATTACCATCACATATACTAGTCCCTAAGTGGACACCCTAAAATTGTGTTTTTACAAAACAAAGGTTTTATGGAAACCCCGGAGAAAAGGCTGAGCCTTATTCACCGGAGGATTGTGGAAGTGGTCATTTTAGAGAAATAGGTGTTTTTACAAAAAATGACACATAACCTAGTCTTCGCTGGACAACCAATACGTACTGCCACTCTACCCCTATATGGGTATGGGGCCTATCTAGATGCTTTAACTTGTTAGTGTGTATTTCATTCCAAAATGCTATAGAGAGGATGATTCTCTGAACCGAAGTGTCGCCGGGAGGGAGTAACGGGACATACAAAGTGAGGGATTAAGTTACACCCCGGAAGCGACAGTTTGGGCCTCTCGGCTAGGCAGGGTGGGACCTGATGCCGGGAAAACAACCCATCTGAAGGAATGAGCATATACTAGCTTGTGTCAGAGTGGACATTTAGGATCATTCTTCTGGTGCTTGCATATCGCCGAGTCGATCCATGGGTGGTTCATGGCAGATGATTGGATCTAGTGGAATGTGTACACCTCTGCAGAGTAAAACTATTCAGAATAGCCGAGCCCTCGGATATGGGCAGTTGAAAGGCCATGTAGATAGCATTGTGTCAATGTTTTCAAAAAGGAGTTTTAACTTGTGAAGTTCGGAAAGGAAGGAATCTTGTACCATGGAGGTACCGATGATGAAAAGCCAGAAGTTGTTTTACAAACAAAACGTTTTGAAAAGAAAACCCTTTCTTCTCTAAGCAAGAATTATGGAAATTGATTCTAAGAAGTTTTGCAAAGAGAAAACTTTCTTTTAACAAAGTTTTTACAAAAACCTCTTGTACATGTGATATCTACAAGAGAAAAAAAAACTATATTATTTTCTTCTGAAGTATCTTCTTAACGAAGATACAGATTAACCTGACTGCAACTGTGGTGTCATCCTATATGAACACCATTGATAGTGAACCCTATTTATAGCCTACCTATTTCACCATATAAGCATACTTGCATCTTTGGTAAGTTACATGATGGATGTCTTGCTGGGTACATTCAAACATACTCATATGGTTTCGCCCCTGGTATCTACTTGCCAGACTATGAGAAGGAGTCTCAGAAGAAGATCAACGAGGAGGAGTACGGAGCTGATGGCTTTGTGAACTAGGATCGTCTCCGGGTCAGCAACCTGTAGGTTAAGGCGTGACTTGGGCTCTACCGCGTTTTGTGTGTGTTTAGTCTTCCGCTGTGTGTGTTGTGTGTTTGCCATGTGTGGCCGTTGAGTAGACTTGGCCATGTGACCATGTCTCTTTGTAAGTGTTTGTGCAACCGTGTAATGGATATTGTATCTGTGTACCAACTTGATATGTTGTTCACAACTGAATTCCTAGGATCGTGAATGTATGCATATCGAAGGTGTCCTTGAACAGTGGTTCTGGGGCGGACCTTACACAACCTACAACTACAACCACAAACTTTGCTGCCGCTGCCAAGAGAGCTGTCGTCGCCACAACCTAGAACCAAGCCCATACACAAAAACCCTAGATCGTTTTGACCATGAGTTCATCAGGATCAAGCTCGGCCCTTGCCGCCGCCTTGGGGACGCCTCCGGCGCAGCAGCTAGTCCACGGGAATTTCCTGTTGTGGATGACACTTGTGCTCCCATCTTTTCGTGGCGCCAACGTCATGGCGCTGCTTGATGGCACTCATCACGTCCCAACGAAAACATTTGAAGCCAAAGATTCCGAGAAGAAGAAGATCCATGTGGAGAACCCCGCGTACATTGCCTGGATTGCGAGGGATCAGCAAGTGCTTCGGTTCCTCCTCAACACGCTCTCCCCTGACATCTTGTCACATCTCCTCGACGTGAAATCCACCGCCGAGGCATGGGCTAACATCAACGCCATGTTCAAGACTGCATCCAGAACCAGCGTGAGCAACTCAACGACACCAAGAAACTCACCATGACTGCAGATCAATATTTCACCAAGATGAAAAGTTTCGCATCTGAACTTTCTACCATCAGTAAACCCGTTGAGAACGATGAATTTTTGGGATACTTGCTGCATGGTCTATTCAAGGTTGAGTACAATGCTCTGATCACCTCGGTGAACGTAAATACTAGCACCACCCTCGATGAATTTTATGATCAGCTATGTGCATATGATATGCAATGGTGTCGAGGAGAACGACACCTTCATCTCATCTGCCAATCTTGCACGCCGTGGAACTAGCCGTGGAGTTCCAGATTGGGAGATGAGATGAAGGTGTCGTTTCCACGACACCATTGCGCATATCATATGCACATAGCTGATCATAAAAATCAAGAAGGTGCATGATGATTGTGTAAATGTGATTCCAAGGTTCAATCTATCTTTCACATATCTGATAATACGTTTAGCAGTTGTCCAATGTTCTGTAGTTGGAGCATGAAGTTACAGACAAACCTTGTTCACAGAGAAGGACAAGTCAGGGCGTGTCAAGGTGAGATACTGCAAAGCTCCAACAAGACTTATGAATTCAGTACTGTCTTCAGGACCAAGGGGTGTACCCCCTGTAAGAGACAACTATTATGTGGAGGACAAGGGTGTAGGAGCTGGCTTGCGGCCTTGCATGTTGGCTCTCTTGAGAATATCAGTAGCATATTTCTCCTGTGTCAGAAGCAAGCCATTTTGTGTTCTCTTAACCTCAATACCAAGAAAATAGTGTAATTCACCTAGATCCTTGATAGAAAATTTTTTATTTATATCTCGAAAAAGAGCAGTGAAGAGAAATCATGAAGTGTCTGCCTTTGATGGTTGATGCATGTAAAATGCATAGATGAATTTTGCATATTTTCACATGGTTTTCTATTACATATTGCATCATATAAGGGTATAATTCAATGTTTTATAGTATTTTGGGGTTAAATTACAAAGTCCCCCAACTTTTATGGAATTAACCCTGCCTGTCAGAAACCCTGTTTTCTATATTTTTGATGTTTCAGGGGGTAAACTTCCGCGAAATCACCTGAAAATCTGCGGGGGTCATTTTCTTGTAAGGAGAAGACTTGCGGGCGAAGGATCCACGAGAATTGGGCAAAGAGGCCCAAAAGAGGACCCTCCACGCGGCCAGATTGCTTGGCCGCGTGAGAGGCCCCCTTTTGGCCCATGTGGCCCCAATTCCTTCCATCTTCGACTTACCGACTCCGTCTTGACCTAAAACCGACTATAAAAAGGGTCCCCCGTACCCTTACGGAGAAGAGCGCCGCCGAAACACCGAAACACCAAAATAGAGACCTGGAGTTCCAGATTGGAGGGGGAAAACTCTGGCGGGGCGCCGCCGTGTGATCTCCTACCCCTCCAATGTCATCTCCATCGACATCTCCATGAAGAGGGAGTAGTCCACCCCAGGGATATGGGTTTGTGGAAGTAGCACTTGTATCTCTCTCTCTATGTGCTTCACTAATTAGATCCGTATGAGCTGCCTCACATGATTACGGGCACCGTTGTAATTCCTATGTGGTGGATCTTTTCTATGAGTTATTGAATCTGAGATTGCAATTGTTTCTCTTGAGTTATTTGAGTAGATGTATCTTATGTACCCCGTTCTTATTTGCTAGCTTTGATCAATCTAGTTCTTGAGAGCGTATGTGGGGTGATGGGTGCATTAGTTGGAGTAACGGGGGGTGGCTAGTGCTGTGAAAGTGACAGAAGTTCAGCGATCCACTTAGGTTTTGTTAAACCTTTCTTAGTTACCTCACTAGGGATAAAAAGGAGTACCTTGTTACCGGGGATTTGAAGTGACACTAATAAATCTCCATGACTAGATCTAGCAAGTTCTTACTTCAACTTCATGTCACATTGCTTAAAGCTATACTCTGGTTTTTCCTTAATTATCGAGGTGTTATGATTTATTTCGCATCTTGGTGGAGTATAAGAGGGATCAATATGACCGTAGAGATCTCTATGCTAGGACGTGATGCCCATATGAAAGTACTCAATGTTAAACATGTTATTGTAATCTCACATGTAATTCTTTATGTCCACCGTCTACCACTTTATTTGAGAGAATGCAAGTGTGAAACCATGAACCCCGGTCCTATTTTAAATATAAGAAAACACTCTAGTTACTTTGCTGCAATTTACTTTACTTGCACTTTACTTTACTTGCATCTCCAATTCGAATTTACATTATCTCCATCACCACTTGCATCACAAAAATACAAAAACAATCCATTGCATATTTATTTTCTCATTTGCATTTAGTAGTAGATTTAATTATTGCACATTTACTTTCAGTTTTGCATTGCAATTTAGAAGTCTCACACCTTGTGCTTGACAACCACTTGGTGAGGTTGAGGGCACAAAATTCTCTACTTGTTTGCAGGATCCTGGAGGAAGCTTGGAAGACAACTGCTGAAATACTGGCTCCCCAAGAGTTCGATATAAACCCTCGAGTCACCCTCGTGGGGAAGAAGGCTTGCCACTAGCTACACACTCTGCACTTGGAGTCTCAACGCAGCCATCAAGCATTTTTCTGGCGCCGTTGCCGGGGAGCCATAGGTGAAGGAGTTGTCCAAGGGAGCTCACAAGAAGTCTTCATCACCAACAAGGTGTCAAACACCTAAGCTTGGGGAGGTTGCACCTACGTGAGTACCGTCCTTTCTATCTCCACCTTCTTTCAAGTAGATTGTTTTGTTTCTTGTCTTGTTTTTGTTTTTGTTTTGTTTTTGTTCTTGTTTTTGTTTTGTCTTGCATATTTTATTTTAGTTTGCATTTTATTTTTGCATTTAGTTATCTAGTTTATTTTAGTATTTCTAATTTGCCTAGTTACTTTACTTTTCAGTTTTGCATAAAAAATTAAAAACTACATAAAAACTGTTAAAATGGGTGATAGAACTAAATTAAGTGACTACACAAATACACCCAATGACCAATTCATTGTGAGGCCAATTACTACACCTGAAATACAAGATGAAAGCTATGAAGTAAGTCCTAGTTTATTGAATTTAATTACTATAGAGCAATTTGGTGGTAGTGCTATGGAGGATGCCTCTATGCATCTTCATGATTTCATGGAAATATGTGATATGCAAAAATTTAAAAATGTGGAAAGTAGTGTTTTAAAACTGAAATTATTTACTTTTTCACTTAGAGGAAAGGCTAAAGAATGGTTACTTTCACTACCTACGGCTAGTATAAAGTCTTGGGATGATTTAAAAGAAGCTTTCATTAAGAAATATTATCCTCCCGTTAAAATTATGCAAAATAGGAATAATATCCTCTCATTTAGGAAAAATGATAATGAACATGTAGCCATGGCATGGGATGGAATTAAATTAATGATTAGAACATGCCCATCACATGGAGTAAATGAATGGACCATACTACACTCTTTTTATAATGGTCTAAACTACATGTCTAGAAATATACTTGATTCTGCTGCTGGAGGTGCCTTTATGAGTAAAACTGTAGGTGAGGCTAAGAGCATATTATAAAGCATATTGCAAAATTATAGTCAATGGAATACTTAAAGAGCACCCAATCCCACTAAGAAAATAAACTCAATTGAAGAAACCAATGATTTGTCTTCTAAAATGGACACTATTCTTGCTTTTATTAATAAACAAAATATGGAGAATGTGCCTTTGCAGGAGCTAGTTGGTAGTAATTCTGAAAGTGTGGATGTTAATTTTGTTAGGAATTATGGTAGCAATGGTTTTGGTAATGCTTACAATTCATATAGTAAACCTCCTTATGTGCCAAATAAACCTTTTGTTCCATATCCTAATGCTAATGAAAATAAGTGGAAGCCTTCTAGTGAATTTTCTGAATCTAATAAATTGCTTATGGAACAAGTTGCTAGTCAAAATGCTATGATACTTGAGTTAAATAAGTCTATTGCATCCATTAGTAGTGATATTAAAGGATTGCAACTTTAATCTTCGAATTTAGATAAAGCATTGTCAAAATTAGCTGATAATCAAGCTACTCTATTAAGCATGTCAGCAGGAAAGCCACAAGCACAACCTAGTGTAGGAATGAATTCTATTACTATGGCTGCTCCTATTATTGAAAATATTGATCATATTGCTGAGAATACAAGTGAGCATGTCCCTACTAGCTTAGAAGAAACTTTGAATGAAATAGTGAAGTACCCTGAATATTTACTTCCATATATGTCTTATCTTGCTAGCAAAGATGAAATTAGTCCTCATGAATCAAGCATGCTAGCTAAATTAGAGAGTAAAGTAGAGGAAATTATGATGCTTACTGAAATTAAGGATCCATTGCTTGATTTAGAAAAAAGTAGCTTGCAAGAACTTATTGCTACTCTACAAAAATTTGCTAGTGATCCCACTATAAATGTTAATCAACCTGGCTTTGAATCTTATATTGCTAATCATGTCTTGCAAGAAAAAATTGCTAGGTACAAGAATGAGGCCATGATACCTCCTAATCTTGGGTATGCATGGATCCCCAAGGTGCTAGTTTCAATTGGAAAAGAAATTCACCATGCTATGTTAGATCTAGGTTCTAGTGTATCGGTACTCTCTAAAGAATTATATGAATTGCTAGAACTAGAAAATTTAGAAATGTGCTCAAGTGAATTTGTCCTTGCTGATAACTATACTAAACATGATGTAGGACAAATAAAAGATGTTATGATTGAATTTCACATGACTTTCGTACCCGTTGATTTCATGGATATGGGGGATAAATCCCCTAGTCCTATTATTTTGGGTAGACCTTTTCTTCGTACTACAGGTGCAATCATAGACTCCAAGGAAGGGAATGTCAAGTTTCAGTTCCCTCACAAGAAAAGCATGGAGAACTTCCCAAGGAAGAGGGGCACGCTGAAGAACAAGCTCCCTCATGAGATTTGTCCCTCTTGATTATCAAGTAAGTAAAGCCTAGCTATATGGCTATAAAGAAACCGCTTTACGGGAGAAAATCCGGTTGTTTTTGTTTGGATTTTCCTAGTGTCCTCTTGCTGTCTCAAGAGATTAGTTTTTTTGTTTTAATTCTGGAGTTTTCAATAAAGAGTCAAGTCAAACCCATTTGGGCTTATAAGTTGCTATCCTAGTGCATGAAATTTCTGTTTCAGCACGAGTCTGCTCACCGTATGATTTTACGTTTTTTATTGGTATGTCGGATTGAGCTAATTTTTTAGTATATTCTGCAACTTTTCGTCCTCTGTAAGCAAAAAAATGGCTTAATTTTTTGACGAGTATAGATTAGGGAAAAACGTTGTTTTGCTGCGGTTGCTTTTCTGGACAGATTCTGTCTTCTTTCGTTTTATGCACTCTTTGGGATTGGAATCGAATTTCCATGATTCTTTCAAGCAAGAGAGTGAACATACAACATAATGAACCTTATTGTATATCTAATGGAGCATTTGATTTGGAATTTTGCACAGCAAACATGTGATTTGTTTGTCCTTGCTAATCTCACCCCACAGAAAAAGAATGGGAGAAACATGTTTTGTGAAGTTTTTTCACAGAGAATAGAGGAGCTGCGCCTCAAGACATCCAAGAATGGTGAAAGCAATAAGCTTGGGGATCTGATGAACACCCCACCGGAGCTACACTCTTTTGGTTAGCACACGTCTACTTTCTGTTTTTCTAAGCAAAGCATTTATCGTAGAGATTTGAAGCGTCTAGTTTTTGTTTTTATTTTTGTTTTGATAAGACCACCACCATCATTTTATATGAGATTGAGCTACTGGAGTTTGGGTTGGAATATATTGGATGCTAGTATTATGACTTGGAATAGGGATGCCATGGTTGATTTGAAGAGCTACATATGTTGGCATGATTTATAGGCTTTTTATGTGTAGAAATTTGCAATAATGTTGCCTTGAGCTATCTCTTATTCATGTCCTTGATGTTAATTGCTGGTTTATTTAGTTTGTCATGAAATGAGTAGTTCTATGGACATATGCATGCATAGTAGCTGGCCAACTATCTCCCTCTTGCTAGCCCAAAAATTTAAAAATTCCAACAAGTAAAAACTTGTTTCCAACACTCCTTAGCCAAGTATTTCCAGTGAGTCCACCATATCTTCCCATTAGCTTCTTTGCTATTCCGAGTATGTTCACCATGTTATTGTGTTATTTATGTTCTAAATTAAGATATTCACTTTATTAATTGTCATGGGTTGAACTTGGGATAGGACTCTCACGAACTTTTGAAGGCACACTTTACTTTTTATGCATCTAATAAACATGACCCAATAATGGGAGCCACAAGTTTTGCGTTTGACAAGTGTGTGGTTGGGAGCTAGCTATAAATGTGTATCACCGTAAAGCTTTCAACATTGCACAAAAAAATTTACATTTGGTTGATATCATGTACTTTTGTTTTTGGACTCCTGCCATGCCGAAATGAAATAGAGGAATAGTAAGTTTTGATGAGTAAGTATCTATATGACTAGAGAAACGCATTGGGCCGCTAACCCAAGCCATGCTTTATCATGGTGGAAATTTACTTACAGCTTGAGTGACTCTACAACACATCCTATAATAAAATAAGAAGCTATGCATAATAGTGAATGAAAATAAAAAGGATGATGAGTCTACTCCGTTTGTTCATCTTGTCATTGTAACATGGGCTTGTTTCCATGTCATGGGGCAAGAGGTACCTCTTTGCGGCTCTCTATGATGTCATTAATACTTATTATGATTGTACAAAGCTTATTAGGAATCTTAAGTTGAGTAATCATGGAGTAGGTTTTCACACTCATGGGGCATGAGGCTTTCAACCACCTTGTCATTCTCATTACCTCAATACTCACAATTTTAAGATGCTAGTGATAAAGGGGCAATGAGAGTCCTAGATCAATGGATACCACATTTCAATTAGTAATTTTAGTTGAATAATTTAGAGGCTAAATAAGACTTGATCATGTTTTACCTCTACTCAATTTTCTCCAAAGTGTCCACCATATTTTCTATTCTCCATTATGCTATTCTTTGACCAATATAGGATTTTATTTTTCATTTTGTGTATGCATTTGGTCCATAGTGCTTTTATTTCATTATACACTTTGTGAACTTTCATGAAGCATCTTTGCTTGCATATTTGATATTTCTTACAACATGAATTGTATATTGCTACTCATTTCTAGTATTAATCATTTGATTATATGTAGCATGAATAATCCTCCTTGATATCCCATGATTGTTTCAATATGCAAAACCCATCTTAGTTTTATCACCTTCATACTCGAGGACGAGCATGGGTTAAGCTTGGGGATGTTGATGCATGTAAAATGCATAGATGAATTTTGCATATTTTCACATGGTTTTCTATTACATATTGCATCATATAAGGGTATAATTCAATGTTTTATAGTATTTTGGGGTTAAATTACAAAGTCCCCCAACTTTTATGGAATTAACCCTGCCTGTCAGAAACCCTGTTTTCTATATTTTTGACGTTTCAGGGGGCAAACTTCCGCGAAATCACCTGAAAATCTGCGGGGGTCATTTTCTTGGAAGGAGAAGACTTGCGGGCGAAGGATCCACGAGAATTGGACAAGGATGCCCAAAAGAGGACCCTCCACGCGGCCAGATTCCTTGGCCGCGTGAGAGGCCCCCTTTTGGCCCCTGTGGCCCCAATTCCTTCCATCTTCGACTTACCGACTCCGTCTTGACCTAAAACCGACTATAAAAAGGGTCCCCCGTACCCTTACGGAGAAGAGCACCGCCGAAACACCGAAACAGAGACCTAGAGTTCGAGATTGGAGGGGGAAAACTCCGGCGGGGCGCCGCCGGTGTGATCTCCTACCCCTCCAATGTCATCTCCATCGACATCTCCATGAAGAGGGAGTAGTCCACCCCAGGGCTATGGGTTTGTGGAAGTAGCACTTGTATCTCTCTCTCTATGTGCTTCACTAATTAGATCCGTATGAGCTGCCTCACATGATTACGGGCACCGTTGTAATTCCTATGTGGTGGATCTTTTCTATGAGTTATTGAATCTGAGATTGCAATTGTTTATCTTGAGTTATTTTAGTAGATGTATCTTATGTACCCCGTTCTTATTTGCTAGCTTTGATCAATCTAGTTCTTGAGAGCGTGTGTGGGATGATGGGTGCATTAGTTGGAGTAACGGGGGTGGCTAGTGCTGTGAAAGTGACAGAAGTTCAGCGATCCACTTAGGTTTTGTTAAACCTTTCTTAGTTACCTCACTAGGGATAAAAAGGAGTACCTTGTTACCGGGGATTTGAAGTGACACTAATCAATCTCCATGACTAGATCTAGCAAGTTCTTACTTCAACTTCATGTCACATTGCTTAAAGCTATACTCTGGTTTTTCCTTAATTATCGAGGTGTTATGATTTATTTCGCATCTTGGTGGAGTATAAGAGGGATCAATATGACCGTAGAGATCTCTATGCTAGGACTTGATGCCCATATGAAAGTACTCAATGTTAAACATGTTATTGTAATCTCACATGTAATTCTTTATGTCCACCGTCTACCATTTTATTTGAGAGAATGCAAGTGTGAAACCATGAACCACGGTCCTATTTTAAATATAAGAAAACACTCTAGTTACTTTGCTGCAATTTACTTTACTTGCACTTCACTTTACTTGCATCTCCAATTCGAATTTACATTATCTCCATCACCACTTGCATCACAAAAATACAAAAGTAATCCATTGCATATTTATTTTCTCATTTGCATTTAGTAGTAGATTTAATTATTGCACATTTACTTTCAGTTTTGCATTGAAATTTAGAAGTCTCACACCTTGTGCTTGACAACCACTTGGTGAGGTTGAGGGCACAAAATTCTCTACTTGTTTGCAGGATCCTGGAGGAAGCTTGGAAGACAACTGCTCAAATACTGGCTCCCCAAGAGTTCGATATAAACCCTCGAGTCACCCTCGTGGGGAAGAAGGCTTGCCACTATCTACACACTCTGCACTTGGAGTCTCAACCTAGCCATCAATGGTGTAAATCCAAGTTCACATAGCTTGGAGCTCAACCTAGAATACCAAGCTCGAGGTGCTTTCTTTAACCCATACAGAGATTTGTCAAATTTGCAAATATAGTGCGGAGAGTGGGGATCCTAAAAACCTGGAGGTTGTTTCATGTATACTTCCTCTTCTAGAATACCATGAAGAAATGTGTTCTTTACATGTAGATATCGTAGACTCCATCCACGAGAGACAGAGAGAGATAAAACAATTCTGATAGTAGCAATTTTTATTACAGGACTGAAAGTATCCTCATAATCAATACCATACCGTTGCTTGAATCCTTTTGCAACCAGGCGTGCCTTGTACCTATCAATACTGCAATCTTCCTCTTCTTTATACGGTACACCCATTTAGAGTCTATCAAATTTTTGCTCCTGCTAGGTGGGACAAGGTGCCAGGTCTTGTTATCAATTAATGCATTGTATTCTTCCTCCATAGCTTGGCGCCAACATGAATCGTGTAGGGCTTCCGATGGTGTGTGTGGTTCACCTGTAGAAGATAACATGCACAATCTCACAGTACCATCAGTAAGTTTTCTTGGATTGCGTATACCTTTTTGTAACCTTGTACGAATCCCAGGAAGTGAAGGTGACGGCGGTGGAGAGACATAGAAATCTTCAGAATTTTCTGAACTATCATCTTCGAGGCTGGAAGCACTTTCGCCCCCACCAGCACTCGCCACAGAAGATCCACAAGAGGTTCTTGATCTGGTAGGGGACAGCGAGGGGGACAGCACGCTAGGCTGCCCTGGCCCTCGTGTGGATCTGCCAAGTGTCATTACGGGGGTTGCTGGGGGCGTGTGGCCACTACATGCTGTCGGTGACAGTGACGCACGCACGGGAGAGGCGCTGCGCGGGAAGGCATCGGGCGACGTGCCAGGTGGATCTGCCTCAGATCGCGTGGCCTCGGGATCCGTCTGATCCATGGAATAATCAGAGGAATCAGCTTCATGTTCTGCGTCAGTTTCGTCATTTTTTGCACTTTCTTCATCTTCATTTTTTGCACTATTTTATCCACCGATTGCAATGGGATTTTCTTCTAGGGTTGCATCTTCTTGTTGCACATTAGTAACATTAACAATAGGAACAATAGTGTCATTACAATTTTGAGCACTCTCATGAGAAGTAGATGTGGATGATGGAAGCAGTAATATTTCTTTCTTAATAAGGGCACCAGCATTAGGATGTAAGGAGGCAATGGGTAAACATTTTCATCGAAGAAAACATCACGAGAAATATTGACACATCCTGTAGATATATCTAGGAATTTAACTCATTTGTGAAGAGGGCTATAACCAAGAAATACACATCATGTGGAGCGGAAAGTAAGTTGTCTTTTATTGTATGGACGTAAATTCGGCCAACAAGCACAACCAAAAGTCCTTAGAGCATCATAGTTTGGTGTAATATTAAGAATACGTTCAGTGGGAGTCTCAAAATCAAGGACTTTACTAGGAAGTAAATTGATGAGATATGTAGCGGTAATAAAATCTTCATCCCAAAAAAAATCAGGGCATGGAAGCATTGGCAAGTAAAGCGAGGCCAACCTCAACTATATGATGATGTTTTCTTTCAGCTGAGCCATTTTGTTGGTGGGCATGAGGACATAATACATTATGTGTAATGCCCACCTTTTGAAAGAATCCATTTAATTTGTAATATTCACCTCCCTAATCAGTTTGCATGGTAATTATTTTCCTGTCAAACTTGCGCTCAACATACTGCTGATAGTTAAGAAAAGATTGATAAACATCAGAACACTTCTTAAGCAAATAAATCCATGAAAATAGCTAAAATCATCAATGAAGCTTACATAGTATGCATGTTTTCCCACAGAACGAGGGGCAGGGCCTCATACATTAGAGAACAGTTGCTCCAAGGGAGCAGTGGATACACTAGAGGATGTAGGGTATGGCAACTGGTGGCTCTTGGCTAACTGACAAGAATCAAAGACATATGGGGTGCTTTCTGGGGTGTAAGCTATTTTATTTATCCTAAGAATTTGCTTAACCACAGATGAAGATGGATGTCCTAAGAGGCGATGCCATGTAGAGGATGACGGCTTTATTGAGAGGAAAGCATGCTTGGCGGTCTCATGGAACATGGTCACCAAAGAATAGAGACCATCCCAGCAAGGGCCTCTAAATAGTACTCTTCAGGTTGCTTGGTCCTTGATTAAAAAGAAGAAATGATGGAACTCAATAAAAACATGATTATCAAGAGTAAATCGATGAACAAATAGTAGATTTTCGAGGCACTAGAAACATGAAGGATATTATTTAGGTCAAAGGAACCATGAGGAGTGCGCAAAATTGAATTACCAATGTGACTAATGCTCATACCTATACCTTCACCAGTGCGGCCACGATCCTATCCATGGTACTTGTTGGCGAGGAGAAGCTTATTCAGCTCGCTGGTGATGTGGTCGATGGCACCCGTGTCATAGTACCAGTTGGTGTCAACACCATATGATGCAAGATGTGCGCCTTTCTCACCCTTCTCACCATCATCCTTCTCCTTCTTTTCATCTTCATAGCACCACCAGCACTCACTAGCGGGGTGTCCATGTTTCTTGCCGATTTGACAATCAATGTTGACATATGGAGTGGGGGTACAGTCAGGTCGCCGCCCACCACCTCCATCGGAGCGGTGATAGCGATCACCACCCCCATCATCACGACACCAAGGACGCATGTCATCTCGGCGATCGCCACGACGATCATCACGTTGCCAGATTTGACGATCATCATCACGGTAGCCACCACCACCACCTCCATAGTAGGAGCCATGGTCAGGGTTGCGACCACGGGGAGGAGGTGAACGGCCACGAGGAGGAGGTGTGCGTCTAAGTGAAGGAGGTGTGTGGCCATGGTTACATTGAACCTCAGAATCACATTTACAGAACCATCATCCACCTTTGATAACCGAGAAGTATAGGGGATCGCAACAGTCTTCGAGGGAAGTAAAAAGCAAATTTATTGATTCGACACAAGGGGAGCCAAAGAATATTTATAATCCTTAACAGATGAGTTGTCAATTCACCCGCACCTGAAAGTAGACTTGCTCACAACAATTTATCGGTGGTAAGAGTTTTATAGCAGTACCAGTAGTGAAATAACAGCAGGAGTAAAATAGTAACAACAGTAACAATCGTGAAAACATCAGTAGCAATTGCGGGAAACAACGGGATGAAAATACCGTAGGCATAGAGGGTGGATGAACGGGTGTGGCATGGATAAGATAGTTCATGTAATAATCTAAACATGGGCATTGCAGATAATAATAGTAAAGCATCCAAGTTCTAGGCAAACTGTAGGCTTGTGTTCCAATATAGTCATACGTGCTCGCAATGAGAAACTTGCACACCATCTTTTGTCCTACCAGCCCGTTTGCAGCGGGGCCGCAAGGGAAAGTACTGGTTATTAAGGTGCTCCTTTTAATAAAGCACCAGAGCAAAGAATTAACACTCCGTGAACACACGTGATCCTCACATCACAACCATCCCCTCCGGTTGTCCCAATTTCTTTCACTTTGGGCCTCGGGTTCCATACAACAATGTGTGTAAACAACTTGCAGATATGATCAAAAAACATAATATTACTCATGAAGCAATAACATGTTGCAAAGTGACAAGCATTAAGCATAAGAAGTTGCAAAAACGGTAGAAAACACTAACGATGGATACTAGGCACTATACCCTAAAAATCTGGCATTATTACATGATTGATCTCATCAAATCCCCTCCATCCCTCTCAGCCTAGAGTGGTGTTTACTCGCACATGGACGGGGGAAACATGGATGGTTGATGGAGAAGAGGCGGCGGTGACGATGGCGATGATCTTCTTTGAATCCCTGTCCCAACAGGGCGCCAGAATAGGAACTTCTGATCCCCGAATTGAGTTTCGAGGTGGCAGCGACACTCTGTGGTGTTTCTCTGGAATACGACGAACCCCCTGATGTTTTAGGGTTACGGGCGATAGTAGTCGAAAGGGGAGCCCGAGGGGGTTCCTGGGGGCCCCACACCACCAGGTGGCGAGGCCTAGGGGGCGCCCAGGGGTGGTGTGGCCCCCTCCTAGCCCCTCTTCGGGACTCCTTATGGCTCCGGGGGTCTTCGGGCTTTTTTCTGGGCATTTTCCTGAAAGTTGATTTTTCTGCACAAAAACAAGATACCAAGGAAATTCTGCTAAAAACAGCGTCAGTCCGTGTTAGTTGTATACAAAACTCACAAGTTTAGAGACAAACAATAGCAAAAGTGTTCGGAAAAGGAGATACGTTTTAGACGTATCAACTCCCCCCAAGCTTAGCTTATTTCTTGTCCTCAAGCAATCAAGTGACAACTGAGTGCGATAAAAGAACTTTTACGAACAGATTTATTTCATATGATGTAAATATACTCAGTATATGATCGGGTGCTTAGACAATTCATAATAAGATGTATGCAAGATAAAAGTCACCTAGCAGTTATGCAAACCATGAAGAAAAACCATGAAGACATACCAACAAACTAATAATAAACAACATGAAGTAAATCAATCTGCAGGATTGCAATGCTCATAATAGGGTATGATAAAGTGTACTCGCTTGCCCTTAATAATGGAGCAAAACATAAATGCTAGGGCACCTCTAAAGTTCAAATGAAGACTAGAAATAAATATATCAAAGATACAAGCATCAAAATTATACCACAATCAACCGTGTTCTGGGACAAGCACATTACACTAAGAATGACAGCCATGCTCTCAAGAAGGTGCATAAAGTGAGAAGGTGAAGACTCAGCATAAAAAATAAAATAAAGGACCTTCACAGAGGGAAGCAGGGATTAACTCATGTGCT
The DNA here is from genome assembly GCA_028641055.1 of Alopecurus myosuroides. NCBI lineage: Eukaryota > Viridiplantae > Streptophyta > Magnoliopsida > Poales > Poaceae > Alopecurus > Alopecurus myosuroides. Next base: position 228,742,024 of record CM054060.1, on the reverse strand, counting down.
AGAGATTTTTATTTATTAAACAGGGGTACTGAAAACATTTTTTTAGAGAGGTGTAGGCTTATACCAACGAATGGTAAATAGACAATACAGTACGTCACAAGCCAACTAGACTTCACAAGAGCGGCCCCCATAGAAGGATGCATCTGGGTAGAAGGTCATTCATCTGTCTCTTTTGTTTACACAATTATTCTTTGACTGATAAATCAGGGGAAAAATAGTGAAGATAATTTGTTGTATTAATTTGGGGTTGGCCACCCCACTACCAGCTCTTCTATCAATTGGATAAGCGGATGAAGCCACTAGTCCAGGGTGTGAAATCCAATCAACAAGTAAGATAAAGATTCTCTATTCATGTCCTCATGAGTTAAAACAGGGGCACAAAGTAGGAATAATTTTTTAATGTTTTAAAGGTAACACATGAGAAATTTACTTGGAGTAGTGGTTAAATACCACATATAGGTATGTATGGTGGACACATCTAGAAAACTTTGGTTTTTTGGAGTTGGATGCAGAAGTAGAGCTCATACTCAGTACAGGTGAAGGCTAGCAATAGACGGGGAGCGACAATCAAGAGAGCAACAACTGTCATAATCATGCTTGCGACAAAACAAAATTAACAGGGGCATAAAAGTGATACAAATACTCTGAGGCAAAATAAATTATCGAGGCTTAATTGACCTTTTTTTCAGTCTTATGCATGCATGAGCATGTGCCAAGTCGATTCAAGCGAAACAATCATAGGAGATACCACAATGTCATACCCTTCTATGAATAAAACAATGCAATCAAACATTTATACGACATGCTATCTTATATTAATAAGTTCGAACTAAACATGAGAGAGCACGAACTACTAAGCATCAATTGAATAACATACACCTTACATGAACAAACTAAGCATGTTCACATGGATGAGTATATGTACAAAAATAAAACAAATAGAGTTCATAGCAGCCTCTCATCACAACTTTAATTGTCGTAAAACATCATTATTGCTCTTCACTCATGTGGATGGAATAATATAGAATGATAACAAAGCTCCAATGAAGACATCGAATACCGGTGAAGTCTACAACAAACTTTACAAAACCAAAGAAGAACAACAAATATTTTTGGGTTTTCGAATTAAAATAAGAACAGAAAGAAACAAGCAAACAAAGCAAAATATTTTTGGATTTTTGAATAATAAAGCAAAACAAGAAAGTAAAGAAAACCAACAAAAGAAACTAAAGAAGAAAATAAAGAGAAACAACAGAAATATTTTTGGTCCTTTTGTGTTTTGGAAAGCAAGAACAAAACAATAAAAACAAAAAGAAGCGAAAGAAATGAAAACAAACGAAAGAAACAAAATATGGATATACAAAGAACCGACAGGAACATGATATATAGATGAGTGTGATGTCTGTGTACCTCCCCCCAAGCTTAGGCTTTTGGCCTAAGCGGAGATCAATCACGGAGCGGGAAGTATCCCCATTATGGTGGGTCGTCCCTAGCATGGTCGTACTCGGGCTCCCATGAAGAAGATGAAGCAGCAGGCGCATAGTCATAACAGGAGTGCTGGTATGGAGTTCCCGCGGTGTCGGAGGGCTGGACGAAATCACTATCGTCCCCCTCTCCGGCATCCTTGGCATGATGCTCAATGTATGCATCCAGCTCACTCTCAGAAAGTGACCATCCTTGTCGGCTATTAAGGTTAAACAAAAGAGGTGCAGGCAAAGTACTACTCTATCAGATTTAGTCACTCTCCACCTGAATTGTTTGGAGAAAGTTATTCCATAAGATAAATTGTTCAGGTTAGCAAAGGTAGAGAGAAACTTATGTTGAATCATGGAAATAAGGTCCAGCCTCTCTAAAGGAAACTTAAGGTCTAGAGGATGTGGCTCCACACCATCTGCTGGCGCCACCAGGGGGCTGGCCACGCCATCCTGTGGTGTGCCTGACTGGTGGGTCCCCCCGGGGTCCCCCAGGTGGCTCTCTGCCTCATTTATTACGTAAAAATTTATTATAATTTTTCTAAAAAAATCGAGAAACTTTATTTTCGAGATATTTTCAGAATTAAATAGTTAATTTAAAACCAGAAAAAATGTGGAAAACTGGAAAACAAAACCAAAACCAGAACTACAGAGGTTCTAAGACACTCCAATGGGAAAATAACCAAAGAAAACAAAGGTGGAAGTGGTGAAAACAAAATTAAGGGTGGTGAAAACATGCATAACCACAATATTCAAGATGAAAACATGAGTACGGATGGTGGAAAACATAATTGTACTAAAGTAGCAAGGTGATAACACAAGTAACCATGGTGAAAACATAGTGAAAACATTGTCCTCTTCATTCAAAATCACTTTGTTAACAAGGTTGATCAAGTCTTGTTACCAAAATAATTTTTATATGAAGCAAAAACTTTCCTTAACACTAAATAATTATGTTACCTAAACCTTGATAGACATAGTCCCAATCATAATAATTTCATATTCTTTTGGTGGTACTATAATGGGACAATAAAATTCTCCAATCTTGATGGTCTCAGTATTTTCAATTGAATTTAGACCATATCTTCTATCAATCTTCTTGGGAAAATAAACAATATCCTCTTAATCATTAACATTAAAAGTTACTTTTCTTTGATTGCAATCAATAACAGCCCCTGCAGTGTTAAGAAAAGGTATGACGTGGGGATGACTTCAGCAACCCAAGCGCGTGTATCCTTTGCTCTCGCCTTCTCTTCCACATCAAGAGATCCGACGAGGTCCGAAACGGAAAACTCCTGTCTCTTGTGTTTCGCAGAAGTAGCTAAGTGATCCACGAAGATGGAAGCTTGGCAATAATGCCTCCGTCCACAAATTTGTCCGGTAACATACAATTAAAGTGCTCAACTTCTTTAGCGAGTGACTATATCTCATGAGGCAGTTGAACAACCGAACGGTCATCAGTTATCATGTTTTCTTTTATAAAGGGTTTTATTACTTAAAAGCTTTAAGCATTACACCCGGCCTCTGCATCAATAGATGCACACAGCCGAAATCCAGAATACAAAAATGATAAAAGACGACAAGTTTAAACAAATCCTGAAGACGTAGACCATCGTCGCTATGGAGCTGCTATCCGTAGATCAAGCGGTCATCCATGTGGGATAAAAATATCCCTCGCCACCTGCTCCAGTCATGCAGACGCCTCCGTAAAAAGGCCTCGAAACTCCACCCGCTGTAATGTGGACCACGAACGTAGAATACATGTGCGTCGGAATAGAACCTGTATACAAGAAAAGATTTTATCATTGAAAATATTGTCATTTATACATAGCCAGAGCGACCAAATAACGGCAAGCGCTCCTACCTTAATAATACTCTTGAATCGTTTATCAACTCATTTAACCAGTTACCGAATATGTTCGCAACTGGAGTGGTATGATAAAGGTTCGAAGCCATATGGATAGCGGACCATATAGAACGCGCAACTAAGCAATCAAAGAATAAGTGCTTAATTGTCTCATCATGAGAGCAAGAAACACACTTTGAACTTCCATGCCAATTACGTTTTACAAGATTATCTTTCGTAAGTATGACCCCCTTACGAAGATACCACGCAAAGACCTTAATCTTCAGTGGTACTTTCATACGCCATACATTTTAAAAAATATCGAATGGCATGTCTGATTGAACCAAAGCTCTATACATAGAATCCACCGAGAACCTTTCGTCCTTAGTGATTTTCCACTGAAACTCATCAATGCCTGGTGTCAAGGTAACCAAAGTTAATCTATTAACCAGTGCATGCCAAGAAACAAGTCGTGGCCCAATGAGATCTCGTCTAAACGTCACATTAGGAGGTGATGTTTGCATGACCGTAGCCAGTGTATCATCCTTATGTCGCGTTATAGTGTATAGAGCCGGATACGGTTCTCTGAGTGTGGTATTTCCTAACCACTTGTCCTCCCAGAACCGTATCTGCGATCCATCCTTAATATTAAATACCTCATAGCGAAAGAATAAATTTTTATTCGCCATAAGTCCAGCCCAAAAGTGTGAATCACCAGGTTTCCACAGAACCTGTGAGACTGCTTTCGAGCCAATTTATTTTCTTTTAAGGAGGGTTTGCCAAACGCCATCTTTGGTTAATAGTTTGACCAACCATTTACCAAGCAGGGTTAAGTTCTTGACTTGAAGGTCATGGATACCTAGCCCCCCTTGGTCCTTTGGGCGACAAACTACATCCCATCTTGCCAGTCGATATTTCTTTTTTTCGCTGTCACCCTGCCAAAAAAATCTTGATCTGAAATAATCCAGTTTTTTCAAGACTCCTTTCGGCAACTGAAAGAATGATATAATATACAATACCATATTTGATAGTACCGAGTTAATAAGTACCAATCTTCCACCGAGTGACAACAATTTACCTTTCCAACTAGCGAGTCTTTTCTGCAAACGCTCTTCAATTTGGCCTCATTCTTCATTAGTAAACATCCTGTAATGTATTGGTATCCCCAAATACTTAATAGGAAATTGACCTTGCGCGCATCCAAATAACTCGGCATAATGGGCAACAGCATCCTGAGCCTCGCCAAAACAGAACAATTTACTTTTATGAAAATTAATCTTTAATCTGGAGAGTTGCTCGAACACCGAAAGTATTAATTTCAGATTCGTCGCTTTCTCCAGATCATGTTCCATAAAGAGAATTGTATCGTTTGCATACTGAAGGATAGACAATCCCCCATCGACAAGATGTGGAATCACTCCCTCAATTTGGCCGCTCTCTTTGGCTCTTGCAATCATGATCGCTAACATGCCAGCCACAATATTGAATAATATGGGCGAAAGCGGATCACCTTGCCTTAAGCCTTTCTTGGTTTGAAATTAGCGTCCAACGTCGTCATGTACTTTGATAGCCACACTACCACCAACCACTAAACTGCGAACTAGAGTACACCACTCTTCTGAAAATCATTTCATTCTGAGAGTTTGTTGTAGAAACTCCCAGTTCACCTTATCATAGGACTTTTCAAAGTCTATCTTGAGAATTACACCATTCAGTTTTTTCGTATGCATCTCATGTACGTTTTTGTGTAGAATCACGACCCCGTCAAGGATATTCCTACCTTGCATAAATGCAGTCTGCGTAGGTTTTACCACATGATCTACCACCGAATTCAACCTAATGGTTGCAACTTCTGTAAAGATTTTAAAACTAACGTTTAGGAGGCAAACTGGTCTATACTGTTTTATCCTTTCTGCCTCTAGAACCTTAGGTAACAAAACGATTTCCCCGAAATTAAGGCGATAGAGATCTAGGTATCTACTATGTAAGCAACCAAACATCTCAGTTAGGTCATCTTTAATGACCTCCCAGAAATGTTGGTAAAACTCTATTGGACATCCATCTGGGCTAGGTGCCTTATTATGCTCCATTTGAAACACCGCCTTTTTTATCTCCTCTTTCGAGAAGGGAGCATTAAGAAAAGCGTTTTCCTCACTGGACTTGGGGAATATCATCGGTGCTGCTTTCGTCCATAGTAATAGTGCCTACTTCAGGAGCCCCAAAAAGACCTTTATAAAACTTTGTAATGTAGACCTTGAGACAATCTTGTCCCTCAATCAGACCTCCATCCTGATGAAGAGAATGAATCTGTTTTTCATGTGCCGTCCATTGGCAACATTATGGAAATAACGAGTATTCGAGTCTCCTTCAAGAATGAATTGAGCCTTAGATCTTTGATACGACACCTCCTATGTGTGCTACGTATATTATTTTCCCTACTATTGATGATGTCAAGCGACGACTATTGTTCTTGTTCCTACCACGCCAGGAGAAGATCAAACGAGGCATGACTTTATTTGAAACAGTTTGGTGGAGCGTGTTGTGTTTAAAGGAGTCCGGCTGGGGTCCACCTGCAGATGTTGCAGTACGACGCACCTACAAACGAGTCATTTTTATTTTAGTGTGTCCTTTTGTTTTCTGTTTAGGAAAAGTGGGTCCGTATCAAGTTATTTTATTTTTTCTAGTTGATTTCTTGTAAGCCAAGTTGAGTTGGCTATTATATAAAGCCAGATGCGACCATGTAATAGGGAAGTTGATTTTATTTGAGATTGAGAATACAGAAAAGGTCTCATGTCGGGGGACACCCATATCGTTTGTTTTGCTTGCTGATTCGTGAGGAACTGTTGTGCGTGTCGTGGAGTAGATCAAATCTGCACACTGACCGAAGTTATCTCTTGTTGGTTCTTCGATCGCCGTGAAAGATTGGGCCAAAACCCTCTCGGATCACGTTGATCCGTATCAATCTTTGATACCATATGAGTTCCTCTTTTTGGAACATTTGTGTTACTTTTGCGTTTGATTGACTTTTAAGTTCAATCTCTTGCATCATTAGCAACCTAGTCTCAACGATCCGATCCGACTCATCTATAATGGAACAAAGACGCTCTTTCTCTTTTTTGAGCATTCCAGTAGTGTGTCTAGCCCATCCACGGAGATATTTACGTACATTGCGCATTTTACTATTCCATCTCCGAATGGGGCTGTCACCCATGACTGGTTTGCTCCACTTTCTTAACTAGCTCATCAAAACCATCCCGTAATAACCAGCCAAGTTCAAACTTGAACTGCGGTTGAGAATGGGGTTTCGTTATGCCTGTGGAAAGCAGGAGGGGGCATGGTCCGATAAAGGCTCAATATGCTCAAAAGCACATACCGTTAAGTCATAGAATTGCTCCATGACGTACAGCTCGCTGCCAGCATCCGAGGCTCCAAATTTGGCCTTGAGTGCAGCCCACATGTCTTTGCCGTTATCAAACGGCATATAAGGATCCACAATGGAATCATCAATAATACCGATGAGGGCACTTTTAAACATAGTGTCCATATTCTCAAAAGCATCCAGCTGTGCTGGATTGAGACCGCCCTCAGGCTTACCCTTGGTGGCCGCATAGCAGCGCAAGGTTTGAAACCATAGCACTGCTCTCGTGCGCCACCTCTTATAGTCCACACCCTTGAAAGGGTTTGGCCTTGTTGACGCAATAAAAGTAGGTGCAGGAAATTGCCTATAATCAGGTTTTTGGATTGTTGAAAATATTAGAAATTTAGCATATGATATATTCCGAAATAGCATCAGAGAAATTACGACAGTAGCAAATAAAGTAAGCATGCAAAAATCTAGTACGATAGATAAATAGATCCAATCTATGGTACAATCTGCGGCAATAGCTAGACACAGAAATTGCAGTAGGATCTCGTATAAGAAGAAGAGAGATACGTACGGTGCAGCGACAGCGGCACCGGCACCGGCTGCAGTGTTTTCCATGTTATCGCCCATGTCGTCGATGAATAGGTTGTCGAGTTCAGGGAAGAAATCGTCGTTGGGGAAGTAGTCGCCATCAGCAGTCACGCGAGTGCCCTCCCCAAAAACCTGATCACCCCTCTCCCGTACAGGATCCCAAGAAGCGGGGTTTCGGAGGCCCGTTGTCCCTTCTCGCGGTGCACGCCGGAAGGATGGATGGAGAAGGCTTGATTGGTGGAGCTGTGTTTTAGAACGGTGCAAAACCATATGACGAAGTGCAGGCTAGAGTTTACCGTATGCGCGTATTTATACTGCAAGCTGGGACAGACGTGGGAGTAACTCCACGTCCGAGTCGGTTCGGTTCCACGACCCAAAAGAAGTAGAAACGGTTTAGACATTAACGCGTCCGTTAATTACCAAATTAATGACTCATTAAGTTTTTCCAGACGGAAAGATAAACGCTCTCGGCTCGGCCCATTCCCGCAATGCGCGGCGCGGTGCGACGTGACGAGGCGGGCGGCAGGGAAGCGCGCGTGTGGCACACCTCTCCTCTTACCTTACCAACTCATACATGAGCTAGAATGGATCACCTTCTGTATGGTACTTTTTAGGATGGTATTTTTCATAGGTATCCCCTGAATGTGAGTTATATATAATTTTTATACATATGGCATTTTCTCTAGTTTTCTATGATGGTACTTTTTGTGGATGGTTTTTTCTTAGTTTTCCTCTTAATGTGAGGTAAATGTAATTTTTAGACGGATGGTATTTTCTAGGATGGCAGTTTTTTGTAGGATGGTTTTTCCCTAGTTTTTTCCTAAATGTGAGGTAAATTTAATTTTAGGCAGATGGTATTTTCTAGGATGTTACTTTTTGTAGGATGGTTTTTCCCTAGTTTTCCTCTAAATGGGAAGTAAATGTATTTTTTATTGGTAGATGGTATTTCCCTTGTTTTCTAGGATGGCACTTTTTTCTTGTATGGGACTTCTAAGATGGTGCTGCCCCTAGTTTCCTACGATGATATTTTCACTAGTTATCGATGATGATACATGGGATGATACATTTTAGGATGGTGTTTTTTCTAGTTTTCGAGGATTGTATTTTCTCTGATTATCTACGATGCTACTTAGGATGGTACTTTTAGTAAATCATGAGCATAATACTTAACATGTTTAATGATTACCAAAAGTATTATGTAATTTTTATTTTTGTTCATGCATAACTGGTCTTGTGATACAATTTATGTGTGTGAAAATTGACCTGAGATGTTACATTCACAATCAACCGCCACACATGTGAAATGCGGATGTCTGGTGTTTTACAATGCTTGCTTTTTTGTTCTGTTTCTGGTCATTGGTTACAACCTGATGTCATTTTCTATCCAGATGATTTGCTCATGTTTATGGTTTCCAGCTGTGTGATCTTTTCTAGTATGTGGTCTCGGTTACATATACTTACATGGTACTATCTTCTAGGTGGAAAATTTGCCTCTTTTTTACACCTGGAAGTGTTTTTCAATGCAGTTCTAGATGAACCTGGCTTACTTGGCAAATTTTACTCTAGACTAGAAGGTTTTGTCCTTTCACCTGATGCACAGCTAGATGCAACTTGTTTGACTATTGTTTTTGTGCTAATGCAATGGATGTAACAAGCCACCAATCACGTCTCCTGCTAGTTGGTTTAGATCAACGCGTCCAAGCCACCAACAACATCAATGATAACGCTATTTCTATTTCTATTTCTACACTGGCATCATTCTAACGTCCAGCGAGGTCACCCTTCTGGCCGGGTGATCCTGAACGGACGGCGCGCGTGAGGCGGCACTTGATTGCTGACTGGTCCTAGTACGCAGCGACTCCTGGGGAAGTTACGTCACCTGATTGCTGACTGGTCCTATAGCGCGCAGCGACTCCTGGGGAAGTTGCGTCCAGAGAGAGAGAAATATCTTCGCACATTCCCCATTTCTTCATGTCGTCTCTTCCACCGAATCCCCCATCGGCACCTAGCAAACGCTACCCTCTACTCGATCCACCCCGGCATAGAGAGATTTGACGGCGGTCCCACCCAAAACTACATCCTCGTTCTGCTCGACTTCGGTGGCGTCAACATCCTCTCGTTGACATCGTCCGCGGGGAAGAGAAATTGATTTCCGCCCCTCTAATCACTACAGACTGATCTCCTTACCTCTGCTACTACTACTAGCGCTATGGCGGCAGCGACAACTGTTCCGTTGGATGTGCCTATGAGTAACAACGAAGTATAAAAAGTTGTTTAGGAGGACCTAGAATAATTTATGTGGACACAAGTATCCTAAAACTAGTTTCTACCTTAAGTGTGATGTGTTCTAGTTCCAGTTTAAACTTTGTTTTTCAGGATTAATTTTAAGTCACACAATTCATGTACTTATTACCCACGTATGTTGTAAGTTACATTATGTGTTTTTTTTTCTTTCATGTGCAGATGCTGACCACCAAATGCCAACATGAAGATATATTTTTGAGGCCACAACATGTTTTTTCCAAGCGGCAAGTGAAGTAAGTGCATCAACATTCATAGAGAAACTATCGGTGAGGGCGGCAACATTTTCTTGATTTCGCTTGGTGGATGGAAGTTATATTGTGCTCAACGAGAACTCTGTTTTCCAGATTCTGATGTTTCATGTCTTATAGGCATGTTTTTGTTTTCAGGATGTTAAACATGATCAATTTAATACATGTACTCCGGTAACAATCTGTGTAAGTAATTAAAAGAAAACATGGGTCATACAGAGGATGGAATTTTACTGCTGGCAGCGGCCGTGTAAGTAATTAAAAGAAAACACGGGTCATACAGAGGATGGAATTTTACTGCTGGCAGCGGTATAAGGGCAAAGAGAATGGAGTTTGTTTGGACTTTTTGACTTTGTATAGCGGAGCGTGCGCGAGCACATCTGTGATTTGGCGGGCCTGGGACAGAGCGTGATTAGCATGTTGGGTTTCCGTTTCTCAAAAGGAGTGGGATGGGTTGGCTTTCCAGATATAGGACGGTCGGCAGCTGTAAGAGTAACCTCGCGTTAGGATAATTTGAGGTTGACCTCGATGTAGCATGGTCTTACTCCCTCCGTTCACAAGATAACTTTTATTTGTCCAAAATGAATGAAACTAGACACTAAAACATGTCTACATACATCCACTTTAGAACAAATGAAAGTCATCTATTTATGAATCGGAGGGAGTATAAGAAATAAGAAATAGAAAATAAACTACTCCCAACGATAAATTGTTGTATAAGGGATTAGACAAAAAAATATTGGCATGGATGCACCTTTATTTAATAATTCTCTACAATCAATATCAAATACCGGATTAAATACAAGTAGTTATCACAGGTCCTCTCTCTAAAAAAGAATTCGATTACATGTATTAACCAAAATAATAACTAGTTAAACAATATACTCCAATATAGAAGCTCATATGTGTGGGCGGCAGCGGATATCTGCATTCAAGCCATGAGACCGGCAAGCAGGACGACAAGGCCAAGGCCTGCCGTGGCGCGGACCGAGGTAGCGGCGGAGGGCGTTTGCGGCGTTTCTGGCGGCGGGGGGGAGACGCTGGCGCCGGGACCGCTGGCTGGTGCGAGCGGCGACGGCGGGGGAGAGTTGCTCGCGCTGGGACCGCTGGCTGGTGCGGGTGGCGACGGGGAGGAGCCTGACGCGACGTCGATGGTGACCCTCATGTTTCCGGCGGTGCCGGTGGTTTTGCAGTGGCCAGGGATGCCGCAGATGAAGTAGCTGGTACCGGAGGCGGTGAGGTCGACGGTGTCGTTGCCGGAAGTGAAGGCCTTGATGGGAGCGGCGGTGTTGCAGGAGTCGTAGTCGGCCTTGCTGACCTCGAGCACGGTGTGCTGCTGCGGCGTGTACGTGAAGACGATACTGTCACCGGTGAGGAACTTCTTGCCGGATACCCAGGCGGCGTAGTCGGTGGTCAGATCCCACTGGCCGCTCGGCGCGCCGACGGTGTAGGTCGCCGCCGACGCGGTGCCGAGGACGGCCATCGCCGCCACGGCGAGGAGCGTGATTCTCATGGCAGCGGCCATTGCGATCGGAAGTGGAAGGAGCTGTGTTGCTGCTGTGTTTGTTCTGCCTTTGCCGGACCCGGACGGGCCCTTTATAATGCACAACCAAGTAGAGTAGCACGGGCGCGGTAGGTTCGGGGAATGCATGACAATTGGATTTTGGAGTTGAATAGTTCTACGGATGCGCGAGGTTTGAACAATCCAGTCCGGTGATATCCAATACCTGGGCATACATTCACAATCAACCGCCACACATGTGAAATGCGGATGTCTGGTGTTTTACAATGCTTGCTTTTTTGTTCTGTTTCTGGTCATTGGTTACAACCTGACTGTCGGGGGTTACCCCTGAGTAGGGGTAAATCAAGTGCTAAAAGGCAAGGTCAAGGGGAGGTTTGACCGGGTAGACGGCTACCCGAGTACTTGCTACCCGGTAGGTTTCTATCCGGACATATCCACTGAAGGCCAAGAGAAGATACCAAGCAAGTTTCATCCGTCCGAGTAAAGAAGTTGGTCCGGGTAGAGGGACTGCGTTCCTACCCGGGCAGGAAGTCAATGGAGCCATTCTGAAGAAGGATCCCGCGTATCCTGCGTCCGTATGGCGTGCGGTTCAACTTACGGAGGGCGTGATTATCCGCGCTACGGCGTGACTACAGTGCGGTAGGCGCATGTCAAGTCATGTCACTGACGAAGGGGACATGGCAGGTCTAGGGGCCTACCCTATCTCACTGGCATGGTGGACAATGCTGTCAGGCGTACGGCGCGGCGCTTCTCCGCGTGGGATCTCGGAGGCGTGCTGTCGTCACAATTGTCAAGTCACATCAACTGTACCTTTTAGTCTTTATCTATTCGGCTGGGCACCAGTATATAAGGTGCCCTACCCTCTCCTGCGCGAGGGACGTTGACACACTTCGTATTTATTGCTAGAGCTCACAGTAGAACAAGAGAGAACAGCAGAGTGGCTACTCGGCTGGAGGCATACACTGTACTGTGGCTACTCGGTTTACACCATATAGAGAGGAAATGCAGAAGTAGGGGTGTTAACTCCACACGAGAGCCCTGAACCTGGGTAAGATTGTGTTGTTTGCAGTGCTTGAGAGATCCTACACGCGGCTACTCGCCGTGTGATCCCTCCCCGATCACCTCCAGCGTTCATCGGTCCCAACCTTTAGCCATCCTATGGCATCTGCCATGATACCACCACGACAGTTGGCGCCCACCGTGGGGCCAGCAGCGGCGCTGGCTGGAGTCCATGTTCGGACGGGACTGGTTTCCGCTTCAGGGGAGCGCGTGGTCTGTGGCCTTGTCCACAGATTCGCTCCTTCGACTTCGTCACCGACAACGCCGGAGATTTCGGCGGCAGGCCCATGCCTGCAGGCGGCTCGGTGCTCTCCTTCAGGACGCACTTGGTCTACGTCGCCATCACTGTCATCCGCGAGTTCCCAGAGGAGGTGCTCGACGCGGAAGATCCTCCTGCTGTACTCGCTGCCCGCGAGAAGCCTTCCGGCTGCTCTGCGGACAGCGTGGAGGTGATGATGACAGGCCCGGCTATGGATGCCGGGAAGGGCGCGGCCGCTGACGCTGGCGTCATCGAGGCGCCTACGGGTGCGAGGGTCCACAAGCCCTACGAGAAGGACTCGAACCTTCCTCCTTCTACCTCTACGGCCATCCCGGCTGTTCGCGCAGGCGTCACCATGCCGGTCGGCATGCCGCAACCCACCGAGGCAGAGCTAGCCGCCATGAGGGCGCAAATCGAGCAGCAGCGTCAAGCGCTACTCGCTGAGACCCATGAGCTGGAGAAGGTTAGGCTTGAGCTTAATCTTGCGCAAAATGAGTACAATGTTGTGCATGGTTTTACTCCTGTCGCTAGGCTGCCTAGCAAAGTAGGCTTTACGCGTCGCAACTTAGGCGCTGAGCTGGCTAGAGATGGTAGGGCTGCTAGCAAATCTGCTAGTTTGAACACTGTTGATAGGCCTAGGTACAGCACCCCCGCCAAAACTCTTAGGGCTGTAGAGGCCGTGGCAGCAGAGTTGCCGCATCTTTCCGGCGACGCGTGCGCTAGGCAGCAGGAGAGGCTTAACGAGCTAGTGCTAGAGGCTAGTTGGCAGAATGAGCAGTTCCGGAAAGCCAATCCGGGTGCTGGCGCTTGTCAGATTGTGCACTCGCGTGGGGCCGGATCTATGGGTCAGGCCTCATCGCCGCTTCCCGCTGATGAGAGGGACCAGAGCGTGCACTCTGGGAAGAGCAGACAGATGCAGGTATACGACCCTGCTGTCGCCGCGAAACAGCACGCTGTGCCGCGGCAGCACGGTCAAAAACACAACGCTGCAGTAGCAGGCCATCAGGACACTAAAGCTCAAAGTAAGAGGCAAGGAGGAAACACCGCAGGGCTTTCTCGGCAACAGCCTGCTCAGCCTACTCGGCAGAGAGTGCAACAACCAGCGGCAGCACAGCCGCGTGCGGCTGCGCCAGCAGCCAACCCGGTGGTGCAACCCGCAGCGGTGCAGCATGACCGCTATGATGATGGTTACTCGGCCATGGGGCTGGCCGGGTATGCTGACCCAAGAAACGTTGCAGATCGAGTGGGTGACCGCGTGCTGGAGCCCAGCGATGCAAGATACAAGTTGGACCGAATCAACATGTCCGCGCAGCTCGAGAGCAAGGGGCCGCCTGGCCCAGAGTGCTTTGGTCATCGCATCATGGATGATCCATCTGTGAGCCACTTTCAGCTGGCCAGGGGAACCAAGTGTTACAATGGGAGCACCAAGCCAGAAGACTGGCTGAATGATTATGTCACAGCCGTGCACATTGCAGGCGGCAACAGGAGATGGGTTGTGCGGTATTTTCCGCAGATGCTAGAAGGCCCGGCTAGGACTTGGCTCAACAACTTGCCCAAGCACAGCATCAACTGCTGGCTAGACTTCTCGGAAGCCTTCATCAACAACTTCACCAGCACCTAACAGAGGCCGAATAGGCCGCAGCAGCTGTCCGCTTGCAAGCAGCGAGAAGAGGAGACTGACCGCGAGTATTTTACTCGGTGGAGCACTCTGAGAAACACCTGTGAGGGTGTGAATGAGGCTCAGGCCATCACTTGGTTTTCCCAAGGCTGCAGGCATGGCAGCATGTTGTGGCAGAAGCTGCAGCGAGAGATGCCGAGTACCCTCGCCGAGACAATCAAAATTGCAGATATGTATGCACTCGGCGATCCTACTCAGCCTCTGCTCGACTCCCCTGAGCCGAGAAGAAAGTTTCAAGATGGCAACAGGCGCAATGACTTCCGCAACAAGAGAAGAGGTGACCGGATTGATACTCGGTATGATCCCGAGGAGGTGAATGTTGTGACCACGGCTGCTGGGAGTAGCCAACGGCAAAAAACTGCTGGAGCCCAGTACGGGCAAAACCAGAATCAGGGCCAAGGCATCAAGAAGCCCTACGCTGCTCCTCAGCAGAGTAGCGGCAACTCGGATCCAGCACCGAACTTCATCTTTGCGAACATGAAGGATGGGTCATGCAGATTTCACACTCGGCATCCGACTAGGCCAGCCAACCACACTACCCGGCAGTGCAGCTGGTGGGAGTGCATCAAGAATGAATTACTTGCCCCCTCCTCCTCCTCTGCCGGCTGCGAACGCTAATGTGCAGCCTACTCGGGCAGCTGCTCCCAGGCCTGCAGCGTTTCCGAGAAGAGAGAATGTGAACCAGGTGGCTTTAGGAGCCAACCGCAACTACAACTACGACAACCGCAACCGCAACCGCAACTTCTTCACCCGCAACAACAGAGGCAACAACAACAACAACGACAGAGGCAACTACAACAACAACAACAACAACCAAGGCAACAACAACAACGGCAACAATGATGACAGAGAGCGCAACCAGTACCAGGAACACCACGAGAGCTACATGATCTTCGTCACCGAGTCAGTCGACAAGCAGTCGCAGCACAGGCGTGCGATGGAGGTAAACGCTGTCATCCCGGCAGTGCCTCATTATCTGCACTGGTGCGACCAGGAGGTGACTTGGTCCAAGGCTGATCACCCCAAGGTAATGCCCAACCCGGGTACCTATGCTCTGGTGGTGGATCCCACTTTCCTGGGACCCGAGAAGAACGTCCGCTTCAGCAAGGTGCTGATTGACAACGGCAGCAGCATCAACATCATGTATCTGGACACCCTGAAGAAGCTCGGCCTTGCCGAGAACATGCTGCTACCCAGCAAGACCACATTCCATGGAATTGTGCCAGGAGTATCTTGTGCTCCAATCGGCCGCATCTGGATGGATGTCCTATTCGGCACCAGGGAGAACTATCGCACCGAGTGCATCCAGTTCGAGGTGGTTGATCTTCAGAGCCCCTACCATGCCCTTCTCGGTAGGCCCGCACTCACCAAGTTCATGGCTTCCACCCATGCTGCTTATCTGAAGATGAAGATCCCTGGCCCCAATGGAGTCATCACCATCTCGGGTGACTACAAGAGGTCTTTGGAGTGTGCCTCTGCTAGTTCTCAGCTGGCAGAATCCATGGTCATTGCGGTCGAGAAGAAGAAGATGTACGAGGTGGTGGCTATGGCGCAAGCCGCGCAAGGTGGTGCGCCTGGGATGCCGAGTTCCCAGTACGGGACTGCGTTCCAGGCGTCCCAAGAGACAAAGAAGATCCAGGTGGACCCTGAGTTCCCAGAGCGTGTTGCCATCATTGGCGCCGGGTTGGGTGAGAAATAGGAAAGCGAGCTCATCCACTTTCTCCATGAGAATCGGGATGTCTTTGAATGGTCCAATGAGGATCTGCCGGGTGTCCCGAGGGAGTTGGTTGAGCACTCGCTACATGTGCGGCATGATGCCAAGCCGGTTAAGCAGGCTATGCGCCACTTTGGTGATGAGAGGAGGAAAGCTATCGGTGATCAGATCACCAAGTTGCTGATAAGCAACTTTATCATGGAGGTATTGCATCCGGACTGGCTAGCCAACCCGGTTATGGTTGAGAAGAAGAAGGAGGATCCCAAGGCCGACACCGTGTAGCGCATGTGTGTGGACTACATCGACTTGAACAAGGCCTGCCCCAAGGATCCATTTCCGCTACCCCTCATAGATCAGGTGATCGATTCCACTGCTGGTTGTGAGCTTTTGTCTTTCATAGATGCCTACTCTGGCTTTCATCAGATAGCTCTCAACCCTGATGATCAAATAAAGACTGCTTTACGGGGCTTATTGCTATCGTGTCATGTGTTTTGGGTTGCGGAATGCTGGGGCTACCTATCAGAGATGCATGCAGAAATGTTTGCATGACCAAATTGGCAAGAATGTGCAGGTGTACGTAGATGACATTGTCATCAAAACGAATAAAACACATACTCTGCTTAGCGACATTGAGGAAACTTTTGCCAATTTGCGAAAGTATAAGATGAAGTTGAATCCGACTAAATGCACCTTTGGCGTCCCGGCTGGCAACCTACTCGGCTTCTTGGTATCCAGTCGAGGCATTGAGGCCAATCCTTTAAAGATAAAAGCTATAGAGAGCATGTCTTTGCCGAGATCACTGAAGGATGTGCAGAAATTCACTGGATGCCTGACTTCTCTGAGCCGCTTCCTGGGAAGAATGGGCGAGAAGGCCTTGCCTTTGTATCAGTTGATGAAGAAGAGCGACAAGTTTGTCTGGACACCGCAAGCTGATGTGGCATTCAAGGAGCTGAAGGCCGTGCTGGGTAGCGCTCCCATCTTGGCTAGTCCGCTACCCAAAGAGCCAATGCTGCTATACATTGCGGCTACCAACCGGGTAGTCAGCGTGGTGATCGTGGTGGAGCGAGAAGAGGAGGGCAAGACGGTGCAGCGGCCAGTGTACTATCTGAGTGAAGTGTTGTCCAACTCCAAGCAAAACTACCCGCATTACCAGAAGATGACTTACGGCGTGTACTTGGGTGCCAAGAAGCTGAAGCACTATTTCCAAGAGCATCCCTTCACGGTGGTGAGTTCTGCTCCCATCTCGAACATCATGGGCAACAAAGATGCCAGTGGCAGAGTAGCCAAGTGGGCGATTGAGCTAGCCGCGTACACTCCCTTGTACGCGAGAAGAGAAGCCATCAAGTCACACATCCTAGCAGAATTCCTGGTGGATTGGGCCGAGGTGCAGTATGAGCCTCCCTTGCCGGAAACCAATTACTGGAAGATTCATTTCGATGGCTCCAAAGTGAAGGAAGGCCTTGGTGCTGGCGTAGTGCTTACGTCACCCAAGCGAGATCAACTCAAGTATGTGCTACAGATTCACTTCAAGGCATCCAACAATGTGGCCGAGTATGAGGCTGTGGTGCACGGCTTGCGAGTAGCCAAGGAGGTTGGTGTGCAACGCATTATATGTTATGGCGACTCGGACTTGGTGCTGAAGCAAGTATCTGGTACCTGGGATGCTCTGGATGCCAACATGGCAGCATATCGGTTTCTGGTGCAAACCATGACTGGTTTCTTTGAAGGATGCGAGTTCCAACATATACACCAAGCAGAGAATGAAGCAGCTGATGAGCAGTCCAAGTTGGGGTCTTCTCGGCAGTTCATCCCAGCTGGGATTGCCTTGGAGCATTTGAGAAAGCCATCAATCAAGCCATCCCCCAACTCGGAGTCTATCTTCGTTCCTTCTCTGCCTAGCGAGGAAGCTGTTCCCATGGAGATTGACTGGGAGGGTGCAAAAGAGAACCCATGGACTGCCGTCTCCATCCCGGGGAGTAGCGCCTGCAACCCGGGGACTGTCCCTTCTTACTCGGGGACTGCCCCTCCTAACTCGGGGACTGTCGCATTTATCGAGGGGGTCATTTCCGAGTACTCGGGGACTCGTGTCCTCGTCCTCAACTCAGAAGAGGCAGTGGTGGCTGTTCCAATGGAAACGGACGAACCAGTGTTTCCCATCCGGGAGACACCGAGTTGGGCTATGCCCATATTATCCTTTCTAAAGGACGGCACTTTGCCGAGTGATGAGGTAACCGCGAGGCAAATTCAGAGGAGATCCAAGGACTATACTATCTTCAGAGAAGTGCTGCATAGAAGGAGTCCTACTGGCGTGTTGCAACGCTGTGTAGAACCAGAAGAAGGAGAAGAGATTCTGGTCAACAAGGCTTTTCGGCATGGCTTCTTCTGGATCACTGCTTTGAACCAAGCTGAGGACATTGTGAGAAAGTGCAACGGCTGCCAGAGATTTGCAAGTAAGACTCATATGCCAGCTTCCGAGTTGAAAACCATTCCCATTACTTGGCCATTTGCAGTTTGGTGTTTGGATATGGTTGGTCCTTTCAAGCCGACTAGAGGCAACATGACTCACATCCTGGTCATGGTTGACAAGTTTACCAAATGGATTGAGGTGAAGCCTATTCGCAAGTGCGATGGGGCCACAGCTGTGAGTTTCCTGAAGGATATAATCCTGAGATACGGCTACCCGCACAGCATCATCACGGATAATGGCACAAACTTTGTTGATGGTGCTTTTGCAAGGTTCTGCAAGATAAGCGCATTCGGTTAGATGTTGCATCTGTTGCGCATCCCGCCTCCAATGGGCAAGTTGAAAGAGCAAATGGCATGGTGCTATCCGGCATAAAGCCAAGGCTGATTGAGCCACTGCTGAAAACACCTGGGTGTTGGCTAGACGAGTTGCCAGCGGTGTTGTGGAGTCTAAGGACTACCCCTAACCGGTCAACCGGCTACACACCATTCTTCCTGGTATATGGAGCTGAGGCCGTCTTTCCCACTGACCTAGAGCATGACTCGCCCCGAGTAACCCTCTACACTGAGGCGCAGGCTAGAGAAGCTCGAGAAAATGACGTTGACCTGCTAAAAGAAGCAAGAGAGTTAACTCTGTCACGTTCATCCACTTATCAGCAAAACTTGAGGCGCTATCACAGCCGGAAAGTGAACCCGAGGGTTTTCCGAGAAGGAGACATGGTCCTTAGGCTCGTGCAGCGCATGGCCGGGATGCACAAGCTTTCCCCTCCGTGGGAAGGGCCATTCATTGTGAGCAAGGCTCTGCACAATGATGCGTACTACCTAGTTGACGTACAGGCACCCCAGAAGAACAGGCCGGATAGAGCTGGAGAGGAATCTAAGCGCCCCTGGAATGTAGCTCTACTTCACCGTTTTCATTCATGAGCAAAATGTGTATGTATCCTCACCCGAGTTAAATTCTAGTCGGCATTCCGAACTCGAACTAGGGGACTGCCCTTGCTCAAACTGTCCCTTGTGTTTACTCTGTTTTACTTTGTCTATTCGGTTGAACCACTTAGAATTTCAAAAGCATACAAAGTAGTGTGTTTAAACCCACAGGACACTCTGCGACTCTGCTGCTGTCCGCAACCTGGCTTCATGGCAAGCCAGAGAACAAGCCAAAGGGTCAATGAACACATGAAAAATTGCAAAGGGAAGGAAACGTGTTGCAACCGAATAGAGCGTTTTTTACTGTTTTTTCTTTTCGGCTAAATGGTGGGCAGCGTTACCATGCATTTTTCTAAGTGGCTAAGTATTTGAAACTCCAACTTTGAACTCTTGTGACTCGACTACCAAAAAGCAACAAGTTGCAGGTAAGAGCTGAGATAAAAAAGAAAGAGCGGATAAAAAATGCAACTCGGGGACTTGCATAATAACGCAACCCGGCATTAAGCCAGAGTTGCTAAAAGATATCAAACTGAAATAAAAGTTGGGTAGCAAAGAGACAATAAACTGTATGATTACATCTGCACCCGGCATCCCGGGGATCTAATTAAAGTTTGAGATAAAAGTTTGCAGGAATAATTCAGAGAGTGGTAGCAGTGTTGTCCGCCTTGGCGCTATCAGCATCAGCTTCAGAGTTGGCATTGGCAGCTTCTGAGGTTGCAGTGGCAACCGAGATGGGATCCGTGGCGGAGGTAGATGCAGCAGACTGGAAGCCGGGCATCGGGAAGGCGCTAGTCGCGCCCAGCTCGGGAGCCGCTTGCTGGATCACCATCTCGGTGGTGATGGTGGTCTCCTCAGAGCTGGGTTGCGGCTTCTCGGCTTCTGCGTCGACCTTGGCCTTCCCCTTCTCGGCGGCTCCTTTGGCGGCCTCCTCTTCAAACACACTCAAGTCCTCCGACTCGGTGTCCTCTTCATCGTCCTCGTCCTCTTCCTCAGCCCCAGTTTCTGGCCCGGGGAGGCCGTCGATGTAGGTGGTGGTGTCCGCGTAGGAGGCAATCTCATGCGCCACTTCCTTCCGGCGAGTGATGCAGTCAGATTCCTTCGTCCATTTGGAGTCTTCTTGGATTTCGAGAACCCTGTCCAGATCAAGATTTTCATACCAGCTAAGGATGAAGTGGAGCAGCTCGTCAGCTCCTGCCCGAGCTGCAGAAGCGCGCCATTTCTTCAACTCGGCCTTCACGCCGTCCAGCTTCTCGGCGATCTCGCTGAAGCTATCTGGCGCAGACTCATCCAGCCAGAACAGGTCGTGAAGCTTGTATGCGGTGGACACCATGGTGGTGCCCAAGCCTTTGAGTTGGCGGAGTTGCGACTTGATGCTCACAAGATTAACGCTAATAGTGGAGTTGGTGTCGGGTGGCAGTCCGGATGCAGCTCGGAGTTCTTGTGCTTTCGCCAGAGCAGGCGTGCTAGCGGCGCGGAGATCAGGGAAAATGTCTAAAAAAGAAACCAATCAGAGTTAGAAATGGAGGCAGAGAAGAGATGAAACCAGGTAGAAAGGATGAGAGGAAAAGCAAGCCAGGTGCAGAGAAGAGGAAACTTACGTCGGAGATCCACCAGCAGCGCATCCAGCTTGATCTTCCAGTCCTCCTCATCAGCAATGTGCCTGTCTTCAATGCTGCGTGCGTTGGAGATTTGGAGGATGAGTTGCTCATTTTGCGTCTTCACCATCGAGAGTTCCATCTCGAGTGTCTTCTCTCTGGCAGCGGCTGTCTTCTTGACCTCCTCCTTCTCGGCAGCCTGGTCGAGGGCATCCTGGAGAGCAGATTTCAGCTTAACCTGCATTTCTTCAAACTCCGCCATCTCGGCGAGGCGCTCTTTCTTGAGCTCAGCTTCGTGGGTTTCCAGCTGCTGCTGCACCTCGGCAGGCATCAAGCAGTTCAAGTGCTGCTCCCGAAATGTCTTGTTCTCTTCTGCGAGAAGAACAACACTATCAGCAGAGTAACCAAGTAAAGGAAGAAATACAAGTGCAGAGTAGCGGGTAGCTCACCTTCCAGTCTTTTGATCGTGCCTTCAGCGGAGGCAGCGAAGACGTGGCAGTGTTGGTGCTGCTCCATAAGCTCTTTGAGCTTACCTGCAGAGTAAATAAAGTTAGAGCAAAAAGCAAACTCGGGCATAAACACAAAACGCACAAACCGAATAGCTAAAAGCTCACCTTCCATTTCAGAGAGCTGGAGAGCGCGGTCCACAGCCGCCTGCTCCATCGCTGCGTCATCTTTCCTCTCGGCTTCAAGAGCCGCGATGCGATCCTTGTCCATGTGATGGTTCCACAGCAGCCGGCGGAACACCTTAGTCCTCTTCAGGAGGCTATTCTGTGGAAGAGAAGAAAACGAGTTAGAGAATTTTGGAAGATTTGGCCCGAGTAGACGGCAACTCGGCTGAGTGTCCGCCTACTCGGCCCGAATCTCGGGGACTGGGGAGTGGCTAAGAGGAAAAGAAGAAGAGAAGAGAAGAAGAAAAGAGAAACTAAAACTCGGAAAAAGCAAGAAAGGAAAAAACACTTACAACATATGATTGTTCGACGTCCTCGGCGGCTTTGCGGAGGCAGAACAGCTTCCCGGCCAGAGTGCAGGTTGGGGAAGCAATGGTCATTGGAACAGAGCCGACATCGGCCTTCTTCCAGTCAACCCGGTAATGATCAACTGGACCCAGCGTGAGGCCATTCCATTGCGGGACGCCATGAGCATCGCTCTCCCAAACCTTGTCCACGAAGGCTACCCGGTCCAGGACCGCAGTCAGGCCTTCTGACTCGATCTCGTCCTCGTCGGCTTCGCGCGAGTGGAACTCAGGAGCTGGCTTTGGTTCCTTGCCTTTGGACTTATTGACGTCCACAGCCTTGGCCTGGTTTCCCTTCAAGGCAGAAAGCTTCTTCTCGCCTTTAGACAGTGAGATTTCATATTGCTTGGACACCTCCAGCAGGTATTGCGGCCAGCTGGCTGGTGCGCGGACAGCATCTCTGCCACTCGGCCCTGCGCCAGGGCCAGCAGATCCAGCAGCGCCCGGTTTGCTGCCAGAGATGGGACCGCCAATGGTGAGTTGCGTGCTCTTTGTTGCCTACTTCCCGGCTGGCGCAGGCGGTGGCTTGGGTGGTGGCATCAAATCTCCAGCCTGTGCAACCTTGCGCGGTGGATTCTTCCGGGTAGGCGCAGCTTCCGGCTTGACAGTCTTCTTGGGAGCAATGTCCGCCCGAGAAGCGGACGGAGGCACTTGGCGTGAAGCGGATGAAGGCACTTGTTGAGAAGTGGTCTTGGATGTACTCTGCTTTGGTGGAGGGCTTGGCGCAGTCGGTGGAGTCGCCTGTTGGGTAGGCGGCACAGGGGGCCGGCTACCCTGCGCAGCGTCTGGCTGCGCTTGGCCCTGGCTGGCGGGCTCCACCACGGTCTTCTCTACCCGCTGCTCGGCAGCGGGATCAGGTGTTGTGTCTGTTACTTCTTCTACCCGCGGCCTGGCCGCGGGGTCATCTTGGGCAGCAGCTTGAGTGTCCGGCTGCTCCGGGTTGTCATCTTGCCGCTCTAGAGGGGCACAGTCTTGGTTCTCGGCATCTTCTTCAGCATTCTCCCCTGCTGATCCAGCTGGGGGAGAGGGAGGCATCTCGGTCTGAGCAGCATCCTGCGCAGTCTGGTGTGCGTCAGTCTGCTGCTCCAGGTTCTCGTCATCAACATCTTCACCAGCGCCCGTGTTCTCGGTGCCGGCGTCTTCTTCTAACTTGACAGGAGAGGACGCACGCGTCCTATCCTGCTGGGCTGGCTCATCGTCCTTGTCCGAGAGATCGACGAGCTTCTCAAGGTCCACCACGGCTTTCCTCTTGGTGCGAGTAGAGCCTGCAGCGGCATCAGCGTCCAGAGGGGCGCTGGAAGAGAGAAACGGTTCATAAAGGAAGAAGGAGAAGAGAACAACGAGAAGCAGCAACGAGTTGGTATTCGGATGGAACAACTTACCCTTTGCGAGTGGGGGGTTGTCTTCTGCCGGTGGTGGTCTTCTTGCTACCCGCCTTCTTGGGTTTCTTCGGAGGAGGCTCCTGAGCACCGTTGCCAACCCTCTTCCGAGTGTTGGGACCTGCCACGGACAGAGGGTTAACCTCCAAGGCCTCGTCGTCATCCTCCAGCTCGGGATCCTCTGCAGAGTAAAAGAAAGAATAGATTCAGAGGCAGAGAAGAAAATCAAAGTGTGTTGCTAGTAAGCAGAGAGGTCAACTCGGTCACCTTCGTCATCCTCGGACCAGTCCCGGATAGACGTGTCAACTCGGGACTTACCAGGTTGATTGGCATGAGGGATGCAGAGGGTATCTTGGGTGTCGTAGGCCTTTTCATCGTCCTCTTCTCGGTCAGCGGACCAGTTTTGCTCAAAGATCTCGGTGTCCTCTTCTAGCTGGCGGTCGATGTGCTGATTGAGGCAAATATGAAACACTGTGAGTTGTTTTCTCCGCTAAGGATTTCTACTCGACACAGCATGCAAACACAAAGCATATTCAGCTGAGTAATCCTACCCGACACGGCATGCAAACACAAAGCATATAGAACCAAAGGGATATTTATTATGTTCTACCCAACACAGCGTGCAAACACAAAGCACAGTAAGCTAAGAGTTCCTACTCGGTATCAAAGTGCAAAAGCAAAGCATAGAAGGCTAACCTCTCCAATGGGCTTGAGATGGCTATATGGCTCGAAGCCATACAGCCAGTCGTCAGTAAGCGAGGTCTGCATGATGGACCTGGCCCAGACAGCCACCTCGGCCTTGGTGAGCTCGAAAGTTGTGGTCCTTGTGCAGTCTCGGGCTCCTCCCATATAGCACATCTTGTGCGTGCGACGCTGGAGTGGGAGCACTCGGCGTGATATCCAGCACGCGATGTGGTCGTCTCGGCGAAACCCTTCATCGGCCAACTCGGCCAGGCGTCGCACTACCTGGAGAACATCATGGATGGTTCTCTTGGGGTCGTAGCCCCAATTCTGCTGGTTGGGCCGTGCGTTCTTGAACTTGGGAATACCTATCCGGTCTTCGATCTTTCCCCCTTCTCGGCATCGACATTCTTCACGTACAAGAAACTGCGATGCCACTTGCGCACAGTTTCTAGTCCCTTGACCCGCGGGTGGTGCCCGGTCTTGCGCTGGATCATCATAGCGCACCCGGTCTGCGTCATCGAGCGCGTGCTCTCGGTATGCCCTGGATTGGGGATACTCTGCTTGCGGAAGAAGAAGTACCGTGCCCAGGTGTGGATAGTTGGGTACACGCCCAGGAAAGCTTCGCATACCATGGCGTGGATGGAGAGCATGACGAGAGCGTTGGGTGGAAGGTGGTGTGGCTGGAGGCCAAAGTTCTTGAGGAACTCGGAGAAGAATTCAGAAATTGGGAGGCCGAAACCGCGCTTGAAGTGGGCGAGGAAGACAACATATTCATCTTCTTCAGGCTTGGGAACGATTTCCGTACCTGGATGTCGACACACGACGCCGGGAGGCACGCGGCGCGTGTTGACAAGCCACTGACAGTCTTCTGCCGTGACTTCAGATCCCTCCCAGCCGGCGCGGGCGGCGGCATCGTCTTCTCCGTGGGAAGCCATGGAGGCGGAGATGCTCGTTGGAGATTGGAAGCGGAAACGCTTGTGGAAGATTGAAGGTGGAGATGTTCCCCTTTGTCTCTCTCCGGCAGCGCGTGGAGCAGCGGCGCAACAAAGGTTCGCGGTGGCGATGTGCTCGATGGCGGCGGAGAGGCGAAGGGGCGAGAGATTGGAGGGAACAGGAAAAGTGAGAAGGGAACGGCGCGGGGGTATTTATCTCTCCGCCTCGGGTTGCCGTTACCAGTGGATTGATCATGGCATTGATCGTGGGCCACGATCATGCGGCGTGGGTTAAGTGTCCGTTAGAAACGCACATAGCGCATAACGCGCGCGTAACGGGCACAGTTAATCCCACGTCCAGGTCGTGGGCTCTCGAATACAACTGACGTGACCTAACGGGCTGGTGGGCCTAGGCTGCAGTGATGGGCGCGTGGCCTGCTATGTCCCTGGCATCGAGGCGTCGGGGGCACAGGAGTGGGACATGTGCCCCGTAGCGACACGGAGAAGTGGATTCAGTCAGTTTCAGCGGGATTGTGTTCGAAATTTCGCCAAGTCATTTTACTCGACATCAGAGAAGAAAGACAGTGCTACTCGGAGAAGAAGAGATTCAAGCAGGAGTTAAAGGGCTAGATGGAGGTGCTACTCGGTCTCTTACGGTATGGAGACAAGATTTGTTTTTTAAGCTGGCAGGGCCCAGTGAACGAGTTCGCAGGACTCTACCAGCTTCGGGGACTAATGTCGGGGGGTTACCCCCGAGTAGGGGTAAGACAAGTGCTAAAAGGCAAGGTCAAGGGGAGGTTTGACCGGGTAGACGGCTACCCGGGTACTTGCTACCCGGTAGGTTTCTATCCGGACATATCCACCGAAGGCCAAGAGAAGATACCAAGGAAGTTTCATCCGTCCGAGTAAAGAAGTTGGTCCGGGTAGAGGGACTGTGTTCCTACCCGGGCAGGAAGTCAATGGAGCCGTTCTGACAAAGGATCCCGCGTATCTTGCGTCCGTACGGCGTGCGGTTCAACTTACGGAGCGCGTGATTATCCGCGCTACGGCGTGGCTACAGTGCGGTAGGCGCTTGTCAAGTCCTGTCACTGGCGGAGGGGACAGGACAGGTCTAGTGGCCTACCCTATCTCACTGGCATGGTGGACAAGGCTGTCAGGCATACGGCGCGGCGCTTCTCCGCGCCGGATCTCAGAGGCGTGTTGTCATCACAATTGTCAAGTCACATCAACTGTACCTTTTAGTCTTTATCTATTCGGCTGAGCACCAGTATATAAGGTGCCCTACCCTCTACTGCGCGAGGGACGTTGACACACTTCGCATTTATTGCTAGAGCTCACAGTAGAACAAGAGAGAACAGCAGAGTGGCTACTTGGCTGGAGGCATACACTGTACTGTGGCTACTCGGTTTACACCATATAGAGAGGAAAGGCAGGAGTAGGGGTGTTAACTCCACACGAGGGCCCTGAACCTTGGTAAGATTGTGTTGTTTGCAGTGCTTGAGAGATCCTACATGCGGTTACTCGCCGTGTGATCCCTCCCCGATCACCTCCAGCGTCCATCGGCCCCAACCTTTAGCCATCCTATGGCATCTGCCATGATACCACCACGACACTGACGTCATTTTCTATCCACATGATTTTCTCATGTTTATGGTTTCCAGCCGTGTGATCTTTTCTAGTATGTGGTCTCAGTTACATATACTTACATGGTACTATCTTCTAGGTGGAAATTTAGCCTCTTTTTTATACCTGGAAGTATTTTTCAATGCAATTCTAGATGAACCTGGCTTACTTGGCAAATTTTACTCTAGACTAGAAGGTTTTGTCCTTTCACCTGATGCACAGCTACATGCAACTTGTTTGACTATTGGTTTTGTGCTAATGCAATGGATGTAACAAGCCACCAATCACGTCTCCTGCTAGTTGGTTTAGATCAACGCGTCCAAGCCACCAACAACATCAATGATAACGCTATTTCTATTTCTATTTCTACACTGGCATCATTCTAACGTCCAGCGAGGTCACCCTTCTGGCCGGGTGATCCTGAACGGACGGCGCGCGTGAGGCGGCACTTGATTGCTGACTGGTCCTAGTACGCAGCGACTCCTGGGGAAGTTACGTCACCTGATTGCTGACTGGTCCTATAGCGCGCAGCGACTCCTGGGGAAGTTGCGTCCAGAGAGAGAGAAATATCATCGCACGTTCCCCATTTCTTCATGTCGTCTCTTCCACCGAATCCCCCATCTGCACCTAGCAAACGCTACCCTCTACTCGATCCACCCCGGCATGAGAGATTTGATGGCGGTCCCACCCAAAACTACATCCTCGTTCTGCTCGACTTCGGTGGCGTCAACATCCTCTCGTTGACATCGTCCGCGGGGAAGAGAAATTGATTTCCGCCCCTCTAATCACTACAGACTGATCTCCTTACCTCTGCTACGACTACTAGCGCTATAGGCATGTTTTTGTTTTCAGGATGTTAAACATGATCAATTTAATACATGTACTCCGGTAACTATCTGTGTAATAAGTAATTAAAAGAAAACATGGGTCATACAGAAGATGGATTTTTACTGCTGGCAGCGGTATAAGGGCATCTCCAGCCGTGTCGCCCCCAGGGCCCAAAACGCCGCCGTTTTGGGGCCGCCGTGGCGCCAAATGGCGCTAATCTGAAACCTGGGGGCAGGGTTCCCAGTCGTCCCCCAGCCCAACAGTAGGCCCAAACTAATTCAAAAAATAAATTCGACGCAATTTTATTAATTCGACGCAAGTTCATAAACTTCGACAGGAATATAACTAAAAAACAGTAAACTAGGCGCAAATTCTCTACAGCTACTACAGACCAAGGCTCGCCGCGATCACCTGGTTGTAGTCGCAGTCGTCCCCGTCGTCGTCGTCGTCCGAGCCGCCGGCGTCCCGCCTGCTCGTTCCTTCGCCGGGATCGCGGCAGTGCGGGTTGCTCGGCCCTGCGCCGGCGTCGCCCCATCTACTCACCGCAAGGGCGCGCTGGAGCTCGGCTTCTTCGTCGCTGTCGGGGTCGAGCACGACGTAGGGCACCTCCCTCGTCTGCGGAGGGAGAGGGACGCGGCGGCGGGTCGCATTGGCGGCAGCTTCTTGCTCGCGTTGCGCCTTCCGCTGCTCGGCCTCGGCGAGGAGACGGCGCTGGAGCTCCAGCTCCTCCTCGGTGCTGTCGCGCAGACTCCAGTCTGCAGCGACGTCGTCGGCGACCGGCTGGAGGGTGTTGCGGGAGAGCTCCTCCACGGCCTTCAGGCCCGGCCACTCGTCGTCCTCCTCTACCTCCGTCTTCGGCCGCACGACGCGCTCGAAGTCCGTGTCGTGTCGCTGGCGCGGCTCGCCGATGCGCAGGGCGCCGCCGATGCGCCTGGGGGCAGGGGCCCCGGAGTTGAGAATGGGAGGGGTGAGGGAGAGGGACTAGGCGCCGGAAGAGCTCGAGGTGGCCGACAACGACCCACCCATCCGCCGCGATGCCCACGAGGGGTGCGGGCGGGGCGGCATCTGCAGCCGGGGCTCGTTGTCGGTATTGATGTAGTCCAGCACCCACTCGAGGGTGCGGTGCTGGCCTCCCCACCACCGCTTGCGGCCCGTGCTGTTGGTGCGGCCCTCGACAGGGCCATTGTTGCCCTGGGCGGCAAGGTCCGCGTCGTGGCGGCACTGCAGTTCCTGCCACCAGAACGTGTCCTGGCCATGCGGCCTCCAGTGAAGACGCGCGGCCTCGTCCGCCGGCAGTCCTCGACGGACTTCGGCGATAGCCTACCGGAACTCAGCATCGGTGGAGGGGATTAGGGGCACGGGGACCCCGCCGACGCTGAGGTGCCAGCGCGGTTGCCCACCGGCGGCGCTCGGGAGGCGCATGTCGGGCGGGCACGGATAGCCCGCCCGATACAGAGCCCAGGCTTCGTTCCTGCGGAGGTGGCGGCGGCGGCATTGTCGTAGCTCGACATGGCGGGGAGAAAGAACGGGGGAGGGAGAGCGCCGAGGAGGAAGGACGGGGAGAGCGGCGAGCGGCGAGGGGGTTTTTGTAGCCTGGCGGGCATTTACTGCGTCGCGTGCCCTCGCTGCCGCCCGCCACGCTATTACTCCGGCAGCCTTCGAACGGGTGCATGCATTGGGCGGCCGCCACGCCAAAAACGTCGGCAGACTTTGACCGATGCAGGAGCCGAGAAGAAGATCACGGGGCGGGGGTTTCTGTTCCCGCGGTTTTCTGACGCGGCACTGACAGAGCTGACCCGCGCGGGCCCCCACCCCCCCCAAGCCAAAAAGTCCGCTTGGACGGATCTATGATTTGGCGGGCCTGAGACAGAGCGTGATTAGCATGTTGGGTTTCCGTTTCTGGAAAGGAGTGGGATTGGGTTGGCTTTCCAGGTATAGGACGGCCGGCAGCGGTAAGAGTAACCTCGCTTAGGCTAATTTGAGGTTGATCTGATGTTGCATGGTCCTATAAGAAATAAGACAAAAAATAAACTGCTCCCATCTCTAGAACGATCAATTGTTGTATAACGGGAGTTTCAAAATAAAAAAATGTTGTATAAGGGATTAGACAAAAACATATTGGCATGGATGCACCTTTATTTAATAATTCTCTAAAATTAATATCAAATACCGGATTAAATACAAGTAGTTATCACAGGTCCTCTCTCTAAAAAAGAATTCGATTACATGTATTAACCAAAATAATAACTAGTTAAACAATATACTCCAATATAGAAGCTCATATGTGTGGGCGGCAGCGGATATCTGCATTCAAGCCATGAGACCGGCAAGCAGGACGACAAGGCCAAGGCCTGCCGTGGCGTGGACCGAGGTAGCGGCAGAGGGCGTTTGCGGGGTTTGCGGCGGCGGTGGGGAGACGCTGGCGCCGGGACCGCTGGCTGGTGCGAGCGGCGACGGCGGGGGAGAGTTGCTCGCGCTGGGACCGCTGGCTGGTGCGGGCGGCGACGGGGAGGAGCCTGACGCGACGTCGATGGTGACCCTCATGTTTCCGGCGGTGCCGGTGGTTTTGCAGTGGCCAGGGATGCCGCAGATGAAGTAGCTGGTACCGGAGGCGGTGAGGTCGACGGTGTCGTTGCCGGAAGTGAAGGCCTTGATGGGAGCGGCGGTGTTGCAGGAGTCGTAGTCGGCCTTGCTGACCTCGAGCACGCTGTGCTGCTGCGGGGTGTACGTGAAGACGATACTGTCACCGGTGAGGAACTTCTTGCCGGATACCCAGGCGGCGTAGTCGGTGCTCAGGTCCCACTGACCGCTCGGCGCGCCGACGGTGTAGGTCGCCGCCGACGCGGTGCCGAGGACGGCCATCGCCGCCACGGCGAGGAGAGTGATTCTCATGGCAGCGGCCATTGGGATCGGAACTGGAAGGAGCAAGGCAAGCAGAGGAGTTGTATAGTAGGCCGGATGTAGCTGATCCTTGGCGGGGGTCTGAGTTGCTGCTGTGTTTGCTCTGCCTTTGCCGGACGGGGCCCTTTATACACAACCAAGTAGCAAGCGCGCGGTAGGTTCGGGGAATGCATGGCAATTGGGTTTTGGAGTTGAATAGTTCTCTGCGGCGAGGTTTGAACAATCCAGTCCGGTGCTATCCAATACCTGGTCATACACGGCCAGGCAACTGGGGTTGGTGGCCGGTGGACCCTTTCAACGCCCCGCTTCGATTCCGGTTTCACAGCATCGACGTGGTCTACGCTACGCGCCGTGGACTGTCACGATACGGCATGGAAGTATGTACGTGATGTCGCCCTCGAGCTAGCAAATCCGAGTTGGGAGGATAGAATTCAATTTTGGCGGCTCCAGGTCGCAAGGAAATCATGCACAGGGCCGGTCTTTGGTCTCTAAAGATTTTCGCGGCTTTGCGCGTTGCAGTATTGCACCCTTTCCTCCTCTCTTATGTAACTCGAATACTCGAATGCTGAAGTAATATGTGATTTTTTTAGAGCTTTTGAAGAAGCTACGAATGCGGTCTCAGCCGATAGAAAACCAACCTCGCACCAATTGCTGCATATGATCTTGTGTATTCGTAATGCCTTAAGGGATCCTCAGTGGAAAGTTAATGCACTTATGGAGAATCTGGCTCTTTCTATGGATGACAAGTTTGATAAGTACTGGAAAGAAACTAAACTCAATCATGTGTTTGTCATCGCAACAGTACTAGATCCAAGGAAAAAGGATTACTACCTGGATTTCTTTCATGAAAAATATTGCGAGCATTACCAGGACATTGAGACGAGCATGGATAGTATAAACAAATCGATAAAGTCATACTATGATTTGTACGAGCAGCAAGTGAAACGAAGCAACCGACAATCTGTGTCTCGTGAAGCAAACAATGTGGGATCACCTGTTCTTGGTAAAAGGAAACTTGAAGAAGAGTTTGCTCGATACAAGTCAACGAGAATAAACTACTCTCAACCAAAGTCGGAGCTAGATGCATACTTTGATGATACTTTCATCGAGAATTCAACGGAAAGCTTTGATATACTTTCATGGTGGAGATCAAATGCAGAAAAATACCCTGTGCTCTCAGCTATGGCTCGCGACTTTCTTGCAGTGCCGCTTAGTACCGTGTCATCAGAGTCGGCATTCAGTTCTGGTGGAAGAGTTTTAGGAGAATCACGAGCCTCGCTAAAACCACATGTTGTTGAAGCTTTAGTTTGCGGAAAGGACTGGCTCATTAAGGTTCCGAGCAGTGAAGCGGGTCCAAGCTCAAGCTCAGGAGGAGGTCAAAGCGTAGAGCATGATGCTCAGATTGTCTAGTCAGAGAGATTTTGAAGGCGCCAAGCTCACCGCACTGCCCTCCCTCCCTGCCCTTCTCACCTAGGTGATCCTCCTGACCATTCTCTTGCTCTTTTAATATTTTCTCTAGTGTGAAAATGCTTGATGGTAAGTTAACCATGAACTGAAAATGTAGCTTGCATTGAGACTTTCCTGATTATGTATTGTGGTTTGAAGTCTCTCAGAATATGAAATCTTGTGTGTTAGTTTGTACGCAAATGTGGGCTTTAAGCTTCTGGACTAAATTATGGTTCACATGTTTCTGTCACCGTCTTTAACTACTAGTGTTCGCTTCCCTTGATCATGCTTATAGTTTCCTGGTAGATGCCTTTTGTGCTGCAAGAAAATTATTGGCGTTATGAGTCCTTGGATGAGGTATTGCCTCAAACTGTTCCGGTATTGTAGTTAAGTACTACTGGATCAGTGCATGTCATTCTTGCTTTTTGTGAGATTTCGTTTCTTTGTTGAGAAAAAGCATTGGTTGAGGACCAGAGACGAGTGCTGTCAATATCATGTGAAATACAGTGCATTACTTGCTCATACTTTACTATAAACCTACTACAACAAGTTTTTGGTACTTACATACCAAATACTACTGCCATGTAATTATGTTTAGAGTCAGCTTGTATTCTTACGCGTATAATTTACTACATAGTGCTGCTCAGACTTGTATTCTTATCTGTATAATTCTTACCTGGATGTAGGCGCAGACAGGCTCAGGACATTGTCAAGAATAGACAAGCTCAGGACATTGCCAGGACAACCTCTTGGTCTTCGACATGTTTTTATCATGGACATTTTTGAAATATTAAATAAATATTCATGTATAGAAATATTTTATATTTTTTCTTGTTTGAAAATATTGTGATGCATGGATGCTCTTGTACCAGCAGTGTGGCAAGCACTACTCAATGTTTTTCTCAACCTGCTGTAGTGCTATTCAGGACTGCATGTCAAAATTCAGCTGCAGGCTCACGCACGTTACTAGTACTCTTTTGGCTGGACCCGGGGTTTAGTTTTGGCTATGAATTGGTTTCGAACCGCAACGCAAGGTGCGGGCTGGGGCGGGTTGGGGCCAAACTGTCTGCAGGCTGGTGCGGGTTGGGGGCTACGAAATATTTAATGGTTTGATTTGGTGCGGGGCTGAGAAATTATCCGGGTGGTTTGGTGCAGATTTGGAGCAGGTTTGTCCCCATTCCCAGCGTGATACTCGATTGATCCGATGAGGACTAAACACAGTGACCAACCGAGATTATGCTTTCCCAATTCTCCGCAGGAACAATCGACTGAGCTGCCGCGTGTAAGAGCATGTCCAACCGTTCGCCCCGGGGCGTTTCTCGGCCGAAAATAGCGACGTTTGAGGGTTAGCCGGCACTACTTTCGTCCTAGAGGGGCGACTTTTTCCGGCCGCGAACCCAGACGTCCGGTCTCAACTGTTTATTTTTCGCCTAAATTCGGCATAGATTTCTCTTTTTTTTAACCCAAATTCGTCACAATTTCGGCATATATTCGGCGTAGCATTATATTAAACGGGCAGTTTTTCCATGCCCAATGCATACAATCGATGCTTTCAAGCATCCCGGGAAATTCTCTTGCTGCATTGGGTGATGTCAAGTACTTTGCTTCAAACACTGTCACCACTCCTCTGCAGAATCTCTTTAAACAATCAATGACGGTGGACTCGGCCATGCGCAGATAGTCATCTTGTGTATCGCCGGGAGCGCCGTATGCAAGCATCCTTATAGTCACCGTGCACTTCTGAATTGACGAGAAACCAACTGTGCCGGTGTAATCCTTCTTGCAAATGAAATACTTGTTGTACTCCTGAATGGCATGCACAATGGTGAGGAAGAGCTTCCGGCTCATCCGGAAACGGCGCCGAAACACTGCCTCGCAATGCAATGGAGCATCGACGAAGTAGTCAGCGTAGAGATTGCAGTAGCCCTCCATCTGCCTTGGCTTGCTCTTCTGGCGTTCATACGCCGAGCCACCTCGTCGAGGCTGTGCGTCCAGGCCGGCCAGAGCGGCGAGGATCATGAGGTGCTCGTCGTCGTCGATGTCTGCCTCGGCTTCCTCGTTCATCAGAGCGGCGAACATCTCCTCATCGTCGGAGTCGATTGCAAAACAGGCAAAACGCCGAACACCTCACGGGCGTGGCGGGACGTTGGCTACATGTGACCTTGCCGGGAAGCGGCAAGCTCGGCCAGAAGGGGAAGGGAAGTTGTCGTGGCTACGGTTGGTATATGCAACGACGAAATGGATGTCTAGCGGTGGCATGGCGGTGGCGGGCGGAGGGGTGTGTAATGTCCCAGCGTTTAGGAACTCACGGGGGGTAGAATATTAATTTGTGCATCTGCATGCATGTGTTTGCAAAACCTGAATAATTTTTTCGCAAAATTAAAACCCCGGAGTGAATGAGGTTCCACCAAGTAACTGATGCTTAGATAGAAGTTGTTACTAGAAGTTGGTGGAATTTCGACATGACCTCCGGGTTATATTTGAATTTGAGATACAAGAGTTTGAATTATTGAATTTAGGAAAATTAGAATTTGAGTTTGAATTGTAATTGAGTTTGAAATCAAATTGGATAGACAAGATTATATCTTAAGTATAAATCATTAGACTCATAATTGAGCTAGCAAATATTGAATTATCCCTAAATATTAACAAGTATAAATATAGAAAAACAATTACAATTTATTGATAATACAAAAGATACAATGTCTTTACAATGGGGTCCAAAAATAGAAATATTACAACAATTATGCAAATGAGCTATTACAAGGAATTAATCCTAGAACTAAACCTATCTAATCCATAGCAGCTAATTTCTTCAACACCTGCAAAACAAAAACACTAAACCAAAACAGAAATGGTTAGGAGGGGGTTAGTACCCTCAGGTTGTCAGTGAATTGCACTGATTAAATCATCACAGGGTTTAAAGCCAAATATGTAGTATCTGTTATGTTAAGTTTAGCCTCAGACCAACATCATGGGCAAGGATCATGAATTACAACTGGCATCACAAGAAAAATACCAGATAGGATAAGACCAGTCGAGTGCCTGCGAAAATATCTTCTCACTCGGCAAGCAGGCACACATCACAGTCATGTATAAGCACACAGCACACTCAGACACCAGCTTTTGTGCTGTCAAAACAACACTTAGGGTATAAAAAACCCAACAGTCGCAAGAGGGGGAAACACACCTCACTTTCCCCTGCTCAAGCACACAAGAACAGGAGTAGAACACCACCAAATCATCCACTCCACTAGATACTGGAGAAATTGATTGCAAGCCTGCAATCAAGCATACAAGGCCAAGGTACCAGGAAGTAAAAGGAGGTAATCAAGCAATCCACAAGCACCAAAATCCACCAACCATTTTGATCATCACCTAAGGTGAATATTCTTGGTACCCTCTAAGCCATCCACTGGCTAGTTGCACACAAGATGGGTTGGGATGCTAGTACCCTTAGAGAGGCATAGTGATGTTATGCTAAACTCGTCATTGGGATATATCTATCAAGTCCAGTATTTGTTCATATTTAGAAAAGGCCTCACGCTATGCATCATTGGCTTAAGGGCAAAGAAAACAAGTGAAAGTATATGTTCTTAATTTATAAGCATCAAAGAAGGAAAACAAATCATGTGTAGTGATCTGTTCTTATTATTTGATGCAAAGAAGCATCAGATCCACAAGATATAAATGTTTTAGAAAGAGGATCCTGAGTTAAATCATCAGCCAAGGTCCACTGTATCATGTCACACACACACAGGGTTGCTGGGCACCAGATCCAAAGATCTGATACCTCAGAACCATTGCATAAGGACATAAAAACAGTAAATGGAAAACATTGGATGATGGCATATTCTCTGAATAAATATTCAGAGTAACACCTATCAACAAGCAATCACACCCATAGAACATTGGAAACCATATACATGCTATTAGGATTTGTTATCAGATAGCCAACCAAAAGAGTTTATCACAGGGAGCAACCAAAGGGTGTCATCTCACAGAAATAGCACTTGGAGTAAAATCCCAGATAAGTTTCCACTACCAGCACAAAGATAACAACCAGCAACATCCCACAGTACATAGCATTAGAGAGATAACCTGGGAGCACAAGAAATCCCTAGTTCATCACAGAGCATAGCATGATCTCCACATCCTCCATATCAAGTAAACCATGGGAAAAATTCCCAAAGCTAATCCAATCATTCACAACCTCACTGAGAGAATCACAGGGGGGCATGGTATTAGCTAGCACGATGGCTAGGCTCCAGAGAAGGGGGAAGAAGGAGACAGGCAGAGAGAGATGAGGGGAAAGAGAGAGAGAGAGAGAGAGAGAGAGAGAGAGAGGAGCACTTACAGGTGGTCACCTTCGAGGTGACCACAGCCAGTTGGAGAAGCGATGAACGGCGGCGAGCCGCAGTTGCCTCCAGGAGGCCGTCCCGGCGGCGTCGTCTCCACAACCTTAGCCATCTTGAGCAGCAGCAGCCCTGAGCCACCAGGAGCATCCAGGAACTACCTCGAGGAGCAAGGGTCACCGGCGAGGGGTGGAGCACCCCGGGTACCCGAAACCTAGGGTTAGGGTTTGGGGTTGTCCACGGGAGGCACAGAGGGAAAAACCCAGATCGAAGAGGAGGAAGTAGTAGAGGGCAGGGAGGATCATGGATGGCGCTAGGTCACGGCGGCGGGGTTGGCCGGAGAGGGGCGGAGTAAATCGCCGGAGGGGAAGGCGATGGGGAATCGCCTCTGCGTCGCCTCGAACGGAAGCAAAAAGAGAAGAGGGGAGCGCTCGGGCGTGTGCGGGTCTGGTCTGGTCCGGCTCAACCAGACCAGCGGGTTAGGTTCAACCCTAACCCAGGGACCCACCTGTCAGCCCTAGGGGCAGGAGGGTAACTGCCCTAATTCTTTAAATAAAGAGTTATAAAAATAGTATAAAAATAATACATAAAATTCTACAAATTCCAATTAATTAGAGCATAAATACTTATTAAATCAGTAAGGTTTTAGTGTATAAAAAATTATTAAGAATAATAACACAATAATATTTATAGTCTTAAAATTTATAATTTTGAAATAGTTAATTTGTAATAAAACCTTGTTTTAGAAAAATTAAATCAAATAAGATAATATTTGCTTTCAAAATTTTATATTTAGTCATTTCAAAACATTTCCTAATTCATGTCCTTGAGAAAACAATAAGTATCCAATCAATTAATCAAATTAATAAAAAATAAATAAAAATAATAATAATAACATCAATAATCATTAATCCTGAAAGGTTGTGTAATCACAAACAAAACAATTATTATAAAAGATTTAGTACACCCAAATGATCTTTAAAAATGCATACATCCCATCATTATGCATAATAGCATCGTTTGCTTCTTTAAACATTGTCTTTACCAGACAATGATGGTATTTTGTAGAACAAGGAAGTCGGGATCCACCGCAAGCTTCAGAATTCGATACCTGTCCGTATCCAGGCAAGTTCATCACTTTCTCATGTCCTTTGAACTATCTCATAAAAACTATTTTCAAAACCCTATCGTAATACCATCTCCACTCAAAAGAATGCATGGTTCTATTTCTTTATAATAATATGACTAATTGAATGACTACCCGAGTGGTAGTGTTCTGTTTGGTGGGCGGATGGAGCCATGGTAAGATGAATAGGTCTAAGGAAGGTTCCATCTGCACGGGAAAGTATTACCTAGGAGTTAACAACCAATGCCGTCAGAACTCGGTGCGCCGTAGATATCGCGTTGATCATGGGTCTTCTATGGGGGGAGTAAGTCAGCCGTGATCTTTTCTCGTTCGCATGTCAACGGGCTGACAGAGACGTACGCTGTAGGTTCTGCGGGACTACATGCACATGGGTGGGAGCCCTTGCGTCCCACGGACTCTGGGGTCTATGAGTTTCTTCCAGGGACGCGTAGATCTCCATCGTGAGGGGTGGAATCAGGCGTTCAACCTACTAGTGGAAATGGGTGGGCATGCGTTGTGCGGAGAAGCACGGTTTGGCTTGGACCAACAACCGGGCCCCACACCTGAGTGGGAGTGGACAGGATCGCGCGCCTGGTTGTGCAACATGGTCTTGGTCGCCCATGGGTAAAGTAACGCACCTCTGCAGAGTGTAAAATGATGTGGCATGTTACCCCTTGTTCCGGGATGGAACTGCGAACGCTACAGGAAAGGCAACTCCATGAAGTTCTAGTCCTGTGATGGTCTGGCGGGCATAGTTTTCAGTATTAAAAGAAATCTCTTGAAGAAAGTTTGACAAAACTTGCATCTGTCTAGACTCCTTAGAGTCGAGGACCGTAGTTAGTGCATCCATTACTTCTGTACTTAACAAACTTGCTGAGTAACGCTCGTTACTCATTCAATCCCGTTTGACCCCTGCTTAGGCTATGAGAACTTAGAAGAAGCATCCTTTAATATCCTCGGAGGCCAAGAAGACATCTTCTACGAGGAACCGGACCTCTCCGGAGGGGTGGAAGGAGTCGACTACATCATTCAGTACGGAGTTGACCCCGATGGGGATGAGTCTGACTAGGTTTAGCCTAGTCTGAAAAAATTACTTATCACGGTCGAATCGAGCAGCCATGGTCTCTCTTGTTGGCTGTTGAGTTCCCGTGTTAGCACCTGCTTTACTTTTCAGTTGACGTTCTAACTTCAATAATGGATGACCTCGACGTGAGCTCATCCTCTTATTAGTACATTTTGTTCTGTAATATATTTGTTGTATGACAATCAGACCCGCAATGTTTCTGCTGTACCACCCTGAGGGATGTAATATTTGCGGAACGATGTTCTATGAGTGTTATATCAACGACTGGCGTACTACAACATGAAGTGGTATGCCGGGTCACCACAGCTGGTATCAGAGAAATTGCTTTGACCTTAGGTTGGAAACCTAGTAAAGGGATATACCCTGTAGGGTTTTAGAACGTACCAGTAAAGAATTCACTGGAAGTATGATAGGTATTCACTTTGGAATATTCTGGTCATATTTCCAGAATGTTGAATCTTTATGATGATCTAATAATAACATTTATGTTACTTGTGAACAGTGATCATGAACGGCGGGAGTTCCGGGAGAACGGAGTGGGTTAAACATGAGAGGTTGGACCACTACAAGGGAGAGTTGACTGAGCAACTGCGAGCTTTGCTCCGAGCTTTCGAGTGCGAAACCAACCTTAAAGTTAATACTTACACGTATAAGGAAGGGGAGATGGTTTTGAAGTATCGGGTATTAATTTTAATACCCAGGGAGTTAACCCCACACATAACCACACCTAGTGGTGAAGGGAGGAGCCAAATGGCAGCATACCAACAGGCTCTAGTCCAAGCTTTAGCCACCATCAGGGAGTATAAAGCCAGTCAGCTGTCAGGTACTAGCTTCACAGCTATACCGCACGACCGTCTAAGCACAGAGTTGGCACTCGACCATTCTGTGCTGATCAAAACCAAGCCCAAACTAGCCACTAGTCTTTTAGATCGCTACAGGAAATTGGTAGGATCTTTCTACAAGACACATCAGGTCATTGTTGATGACAAAGATGGAATGTTCAAGGATCTAACCAAACCACCTAGCCCTGAGCAAAAGGGGAAGCAGAAGGCTCAGGAAAGTGATGAACCTTATTATACCCCAGGACCCGAGTCAGCTAGGAAATCACACCATGATCGGCAGTCCATGTATTCTACCACACCAGAACCCATTCACTACCCAGTTATACCACATAGTGAGCCAGAACCCTATGATCCGTTTGACATATCGGATACACCCAAAGACATAAAGCCAAACACTTTTGGTGGGGTCCTAGAATCAGATTCCTTTATTGAGAATTCTGATTGCTGGAGGTATAACTGGTATCCTGGTACTAGTCAGCATCCGATTCCATGTGACTATATGTCAGAGGATGAGGATCAGGATAGTGTGGAGATAGTGGCAGCTGATGAAGCAGATATTGTCGCTATAAATATCTCATCTGATGAGGAGGAGCCGGATGAAGCCCAGCCGATGCAGGAGGAACCGTTTGATCACAGCCACTGCACGAGTACCACTTGCTTCGCAGAAGGGGAAACCTCGCAGTACATTAGTACTGATGAGTTTGTGTCTTATTTTGATGATTATCTGGACATGGAATGGCTCTCTTTGAGCGATACCCAGTCTATGGATACTTCTGACACAGACTATGTGCCATCGGGGAGGCCGTTCTATCCTGAGGCTATGCGCAGGACTCCACGTTACACAGGGTGGACTCCTGGTATGTACTCGGAGTAGTACATCGACATCCAAGGAGTGGAAGTGAGGGCTCGAGTTAAGTAGTAGTCTGGAGTTTCGAGCCATGTATCTAAATAAGGGTCGGAGTGTCAGCGCGACCCAGTTGTGTTTTCTACTGTTGTACTTTCTATATTCACTGCGGTGAAGGCTTGTAACAAACTTATAAGTATATGTATAATATGTGTAATATGTTGTTTGTATCTGGATTTGGATTTTGTTTTTATTGTGTGATTAGTGTTGCATGTGAAGTGAGGCTCAGAAAGCATGAGCATGATGTAATTATGAGTTTGTTCGCTTCACATTGCAGGACTAAGGGGTTATGGAGAGTGGCGGAACTTGTGAAGCAGACGATCAGCGTCTGGAATGGGAGAACAAGGCCAAGGCTGATGAGGACGCTGCCAGAGCAGAGTTGCCACCACCACCACCACTCAGGCCATTGGCAGAGCAGAACTTCCTGGAATACATGAGATTTGTACGAGAGAATCAAAATAAATTCATGCAAGAACTGCTTAACCAGATGGGACCTAGGAGAGCAGCTTAACCAAGGACATTAACACTGTCAGATTTCCTCAAGACTAAACCAGCACCGTTTGCCACGGCCAAGGATCCCATGGAGGCTGAAGACTGGTTAGTCGATACGGAAAGGAATCTTAAGGCTATCAAGGCCAGTGACGAAGGGAAGGTGTGCTTTGCTACACACCTTCTAAATGGTCCCGCAGCAGCATGGTGGGATAACCAGATTGTTATGAAGCCACCGGAAAGGGAATTCACGTGGAATGAGTTCAAGGAGAAATTCAGGGAATATCATGTCCCTGACAGCGTCATGGAGCTTATGAGGAGGCAATTTGAGGACCTTCAACAGGGGGACACACCATATGATATGGTATGTCAATGAGTTCAGCAGGCTTTCCAGATATGCTGCTGATGAAGTTGATACCGACAAGAAGAAATCAAGAGATTCTTGAGAGGGATGGATCCCTATGCAGCCATGCAATTAAGAACATCCAAACCAGCTAACTTTCAGGAGTTGATGAACTCCGCAGTTACCTGGGAGAACGATTACAAGTTGGTTCAGAAGAACCGACAAAAGAAGGCCAAGTTTGAGCCCAAGAAGTTTCAACCCAGTAGACCTACTACAAACTTGAGTTTCAAGCCAAGAATAAAGTCGGGAGGAGCCCCGATTAATCGTGGACCATTCAATCCAAGGAATCAGATAATCTGTCATGGTTGTGGGCTTCCCCCGCATTTCAAGAGTGAGTGCAAGAAACCCATGATTGTTTGTTTTGGTTGTGGAAAAGAGGGGCACATTAAGCCAGATTGCCCTAACAAGACGACTGGAGGAGGTTTCAACAAGGGTGGAGCAAGGCCCGGAGGAGCCAGCGGATTCTCTACCGGAAGTGGCAGCAGCGGGAAGAACAGTAATGGCAAACGCGCAAGAACCTTCGAGAAACTGAACTGCACATCTCTGGAGGAGGCTGACAATTCGGACACCGCCGTACTAGGTACGCTCAGTCTTCTTACACAATATGGCAAGGTTTTATTTGATATCGGTGCTACCACCTCATTCATCTCTAGTTATTTTGTGGATAAGTATGGGGTAAGGTGTTCGCGTTTAGAATGTCCTCTTACCGTTATGACGGCGGGAGGTACGCTCTTAGTTACGCGTGCAAGGCCAGATCAAGTCATCATGATCTGTGGTTGCACTTACTACGTGGACCTATTTGTTATTCCTTTGAAGAACATTGATGCTATTCTTGGAATGGACTGGATGACGGAGAATGGAGCTTTGATTGATTGTGAGGAGAAGACAGTTTCTCTTAGGAGACCTGGAGGAGGAAGAGTTACTTACCAAGCAGATAAGATACTCATGTGGAGGCTGAACTCCAACTCAACTCACTCAATGAAGCTAAGTTAGAAGATATACCAGTAGTCAATGAGTTTTCGGATGTTTTCCCAGCAGAATTGCCGGGAATGCCACCAGATAGGGAAATCGAGTTTACCATTGACTTGATACCAGGTACATCACCTATTGCTCAGGCACCATACAAGATGGGTCCTAAGGAGTTAAAGGAACTTAAAGAACATTTAGATGAACTAGAAAGCAAGGGATTCATCAGAGAAAGTGTATCACCATGGGGATCACCAGTGATATTTGTGGATAAGAGAGATGGAGGAAGAAGAATGTGTGGTGATTTCAGAAACCTGAACAATGTCACTATCAAGAACAAGTATCCATTACCAAGAATACAAGATTTGTTTGACCAAGTTTATGGAGCTGGAGGGTTTTCCAAGATTGATCTCAGATCAGGGTACCATCAGATCAAGATTAAACCAGAAGATGTACCCAAAACAGCTTTTGTTTCAAGGTATGGACATCATGAATATTTGGTTGTTCCTTTTGGACTGACCAATGCACCCGCTATTTTCATGAATCTGATGAACAAGATCTTCATGCCATACTTGGATAAGTTCGTGATTGTGTTCATCGATGATATTCTGATATATTCGAAGAACAAAGAAGATCATGCCAAACACTTAAGGATAGCACTACAAGTTCTAAGGGAACATCAGCTATATGCCAAATTCAGTAAGTGTGAGTTTTGGTTAGACCAAGTAGAATTTCTTCGACATGTTATTAGCAAGGAAGGTATTGCAGTAAATCCTGACAAAGTACAGTCAGTTCTGGATTGGAAGGCACCAACCAATGTCAAGGAAGTTCGAGGATTCCTTGGAATGGCCGGGTATTATAGAAGATTCATTGAAGGATTTTCAAAAATAGCCGGACCAATGACCAATTTGCTAAGGAAGAATACTCCTTTCGTATGGTCAGATAGGTGTGAAGCCAGTTTCCAAGAGTTGAAGAAACGTTTAACAACAGCTCCAATCTTAGCAGTACCTGAACCAGGAAAGGATTACACCGTATATTGTGATGCATCCAAGAGTGGATTAGGTTGTGTACTCATGCAAGATCGTAAGGTGATAGCTTATGGTTCAAGACAGCTCAAACCACATGAAGTTAACTACCCAACTCATGATTTAGAATTGGCAGTTGTAGTGTTTGCTTTGAAGAGATGGAGGTCATTTCTTTATGGATCAAAGTGTGAGCTTTACACAGATCATAAGAGTCTCAAATATTTCTTCACTCAGAAAGAATTAAACATGAGGCAGAGAAGATGGTTAGAATTGATCAAGGATTACGATCTTAGCATCAACTATACACCGGGAAAAGCTAATGTGGTAGCTAATGCTTTAAGCCCGAAGAGTACTGACATTCAACCAATTAAATATGAATTGCCAAAAGAGCTGAAGAGAGAAATAGAACAAGCAGAGATTGAGATACTGGAGGTACAATCTTTGGGGGGCTTGTATACCATGCAGGTCATGGAGGATAGAATAAGTGATCTTAGGAATGAGATAATCCAGCGGCAAGACGAGGATCCATTCATAAAAAAAGAACTCCAAAGAATTGGGGAAGGAAGACCTTCCGTATTCCATATAGGAGAACTTGGTTCATTATGGTTCAACAAGAGGCTTTGTGTACCTGATATTCCGGAGATCAAGAAGTTGATACTTCGGGAGGAACATGAGACACCGTACTCTATTCACTCTGGAAGTACCAAAATGTACATGGATCTCAGAGATATATTCTGGTGGAACAATATGAAGAGAGAGAGATTGCCAAGTATGTTTCTGAATGTCACACGTGCCGGAGAGTAAAGGCTAAACAACAAAGTCCAGCAGGACCATTACAACCCTTAGAGATTCCGGAATGGAAGTGGGAAGAGATTGGCATGGATTTCATTACTGGATTACCAATGACTAAAACCCAAAAGGATATGATCTGGGTCATTGTGGACTGGTTGACCAAAAGTGCACATTTCCTAGCAGTCAACCAGAAGGATAACGCTGAGAAGCTGGTGAATATTTATGTCAAAGAGATAGTCAGTAAGCATGGTGTTCCAAAGA
This sequence comes from Alopecurus myosuroides, assembly GCA_028641055.1. Taxonomy (NCBI): domain Eukaryota; kingdom Viridiplantae; phylum Streptophyta; class Magnoliopsida; order Poales; family Poaceae; genus Alopecurus; species Alopecurus myosuroides. Next base: position 228,697,927 of record CM054060.1, on the reverse strand, counting down.
TAATAGTTTCAGATCGAGGATCTGTGTTTACTTCAGAATTTTGGAAAAAGATACATAAAGCTTTGGGATCTCAACTAGATTTCAGTATTGCTTATCATCCTCAGACCGGAGGGAAAAACTGAAAGAACTAATCAGATTCTAGAAGACATGCTTCGGGCATGTGTCCTTGATT